>CM046878.1:146563261-147181905 GCA_025667525.1 Glebionis coronaria
ATATAGTAGTAAATATAGATATATATACATATATATATATAGTATATATATAGTATATAACTATATATATATATATATACTATAGTAAATATATATATATATATATAATATACTATATTATATATATATATATATATATATATATTAAATATAATATATTATATATATATATATAGATATATATATAATATATATATATATATATATATATACTTATATATATAGATATATATACTATATATATATAGATATATATATATATATATATATATATAATAGATATATATATATATTATATATATATATATCTATATATATATATATTATATATATATATATATATATATATATATATATATATATATATATATATATATATATATATATATATATATATATATATATATATATATACATATATATATATATATATATATATATATATATATATATATATATATATATAATATATATATATATATAATATATATATATATATATATATATATATATATATATATATATATATATATATATATATATATATATATATATATATATATATATATATATATATATATATATATATATATATATATATATATATATATATATATATATATATATATATATATATATATATATATATGATGTAATTTTATTACATGATTGTTTGATGATTATTTTGATATTTATACGAGGTCTTTATACGACGTAGATTGTCACAAGGAACCCTAAATCCCCTAGTAAATTAATCGAAACTATTCTCGTAGGAATTCTAGCTATCCTAGATCTAAACCAAGTTGTGGATATTTAAGATCCCAACAAATGGTTGATATTCATAGAAATGTTGATGTTAGTTGATTGTGATATTAAAGAAGATTTGGCGAGATTTAATCTGATGTCGATGTCATGACGATATTTCCTTATAGACTGCAGTTTGACAAAACCATTACCACCTAGAAAGATGTCATCTGATTCGTTGTCATCCAATTCTTAAATGCAAATCGAAAGGGTGAATGTCGCACTTGAGGCTGTCATTGGAACCATTACCCAAAAGCCTCATGCCACTAGTACCTTTCCGAGAAGTCTAATTGAATGTGTGAGTAGTATCATACTAGTGACTCATTTGATAACTATTGATAAAGGAGCTATAGGATTGGAAATTAAGTGTTGTTCATATCGAGCTTTTATTGCCCTTTTAAGGTTTAAAAATAAAGTTGAAGTATTGGGAAATGAGGTAGGATATCGAATTGAGTATAAAATTGGTTGAAACTTGAATAAAGTAAAATTTAACTTGTATGGAATAAGAAATTGTTAATAGGAAGTTGTTGAGTCCTGTGATTGAATTATAAGGTTTTAAATGATTGTTGATTCATGTTAAGGGTTGTTCCTAGGCCATTGTCCAATGACGAGTATGCCCAGTGTCCAAGAGATAAATTGAAGAAATCTTCTTCTAAATTGGGACCGATGGATCTTCCGGGACAGGTGGAACCCCCATGACTATTGTAGATAAGTATTCATTGTGGTATCTTTTAAAAATCCCTAACTTAACTGAGACATCAGTTGGTAGGATGAGTTCTTCTAATTGTATGACATAGTGACACGTAATGTGTTACGGTACAATTTTGACTTGTTTGTGATTAATGAAAAGACTACCTTTGATTGCTAAATCCTACATGTATCGATGTTATCTATTCTTTTATTGCTTCATCCTAATGATCGCATTAGTGATGCAACCATTGAACAAGTACTCATCTCGATTTGAGTTACATTGTGAGTTATTCTTTTTGAGTGCCATCGAGGTCATGAACCTCATGATTATTTGGCTAAGCTCATTTCCTATTATATTGTAGTTAGTTCTTGGTGAACAACTTTTCATCACTCTTTTGCAGATCACTAATTGTTTTTATAAGATAAAATAGTATCCTTTGAGAAAATTGAATTTTCATCACTATATTAATTATTTAAAGTGAGACTTATAAATAATCATTATTGAAATAAAGTTTATTATGAAATACCTTGGAAAACTTATTAGTTTTCATAACAAAGAAAATCTTTGTAAATTTATTTTTAATTCTTATTTAAGAATTAAGCATGAAAATGTTTTTATTATAAACATGATGATACAATTTTGACGACTGAGTATTGCATCGTTAATCTTGAAATTGTATATAGTTGCGTGCCGACATACAATTTGGAATGGACCATGCAAGGCTGATTAGTAGTCACCATAAAACTAATGAATAAACACTACATTTTCTTTGAAGATTGTGAAAGATTAAATTTTATGAGATCTGCAAGAAGTGAAAAATAGGGACATAGTGTTAGGGGCACCTACATATGTGCCTGTAGCATCTATTCTTCTGAGTCGAATTTACTCATCTGTGGAAATTGTCTTATTTTACAATTGACAATTCTTTCTTGTCCAATTCTCCCGTAGTGAGATTCTTAGGAAAAGTATCTGATTACCGAGTGTTGATACCCGACTGGATGTATCGACGTTCCTATCATTTATTTTGATTTGATTACATTTGAATGACCTGGGTAACGATCCGAGGAGCTTTCGAATGCGTACTCAAATAATGAAAACATGGGATATATTCATATTCGTTAAATGTTTTCGTCTGTATCTGATTTGAAAATTCTCTCGCGTAGATTATGCGTTGACCTTACTCTTTTAAGGTTAATGATGTCTCCTGATATCCTTGAAATTGTGAAGGTTTATTAGTTATTATTAGTCTTTTGAGAAGTTCACATCTTATCGACGACAATAAAACTAAAAAGTTGATCGTGCCAGTAGAATGGATTGATTGATTATGACATGACGACATTGTCTTAATTGATGGGAACTCGAGTAGAATTCCCCTAAAAGATAAGATGTTGATTATCAAAAGTGATCAAAATAATTCTTGATGGATGACCATATCCTGCATTTAGACTTGAAACTATACCGTGAATGGTTGTGAATTAGTCATAGATATTATAATCTAGAAAGAACTTAAAGAAGAATTTATTAAAAGATGTTTCTGTTATTTGAAACATTAGGAGGTATTTATTGGTGAATTACCTATACTTTCGCCATTAAGGCAAGTTGAATTTGGTATTGATTATATTCCCGGTGTTGCACTTGTGGCGTGTGCACTGTACGTCAGCACCGTCTGAATTAAAAGAATTACCGTACAACTGAGAGAGTTGTAGGAGAAAGCTTTTATTCTACCAAGCTCGTCATTATGAAGAGCTATGGTGTTATCATTCCTTATATTTGTTGAATTACCGTAAATTAGGTAAATTGACGATTAAAAATCTATATCCACTACCCAAGATGATAGATTTGTTCGATCATTTACCAGGTTCTAGCGTATATTCAAAGATTTGATCCACGTCATGGTTATCATCAACTTCGCTTCCGCGAAGAAGATTATCCATCCCAATCATTGCATCCAGAACTTGTAATGAACATTATGAGTTTCATGTTATGTCATTTGGCTTGACCAATGCACATGTAGTAATCATAAATTTGGTGAATCATGTGTTTAGGTTGTAATTTGATAAATTCATGCTTGTGATCATTAAGGACCATTTGTTTGTTTCTAAGAATAAGAGTGAGTTAACAATTATTTATAGATTGCCCTGAATTGGCGGAACAATAAAAACCTGTACCTTGAATTTTAAAATGTGATTTAAGACTTAATCCTTTACATGATTTGACCATGTGATTAATAAGATAATGGGATCTATATTGACTTTTCAAAGATTAGAGCCATTAAGACTTTGGGTTTTACCAAAAAGAACGTGCAAATGTGTTTTGACAAATGTTTTATCGAAACGAACTTTTGAGGGATTATTCCCTTATACCCAGAACATTTAACTAAACTCCTTTTTAGGGGTAAATGTTCGTGTATACCTCAAGACCACCTGAGAGGGATTGAGGAAACCATTTAAACCATGACTTGAAATTTGAAACGATAATTTACGCTTTTCAACTAAGAAAATTTTGACCAAAGTATAACCAAAGATTTTTCGAACATTCACGGATCTTATTAATTATTTTAATTATTTTCGATAAATCAACAAAAATCTTGTTAATTAAATTCAAATTTATTTTGAACATTTTCATAATTGGTCGAACTAAGAAAATTAAAATTTTTACGTTACGTATCATAAAAATTAAATATTTATTTAATTAGTTGTAATAATTATCGACACTTTAAACGTCGGATTAAGCAAAACTGATAAAAAATGATAGCTGAAACGAAACTGAAACTTAGAAAATATGAAGAAAGGTGAACGTAATTACTGACACATTATGTAGAAAATATAAAGAACCAATTGGGATGTGTTCCTTAGTAATAACGGTGCAAAATAAATTGCCGAGCAATTTAAAATATAGCCGATGCTTGTAAAAAGGATAATATAGATAATAAAAAGGGGTTCGCGGCTAATGTGAACCATTGGAATTGAGAAGCCGATAGCGTTAAATGCTTTTAAAGACCATTTGTGGTTGCCTAAATATGGAGATTTTGAGATTTAGTTATGTTGGAATCTTATAAGTTTAAGTATTCTATTTACATCAATCCTGATCTAATGTATCTTTATCTGAAGAAGTTGTACTAATGGCAAATTATGAAGACAGAAATTGCTTCATACATTAGTGAACGTCTAGCTATTGCAAAGGTCATCATCTGAATTTGATTCGATTTGGGTCATTGTCGACAGACTGACCAAATCTACTAATATCATTCCTGTTAACAATAGATTCTTGATGAAGAAATTGACTCTTTGTGTTTAAAAGAGTTGTGTAAACATAGTGTGCCGTATCAATCATCTCTATCAAGATCCTCGCTTCGCATCAAATTTCTAGAGATTTGCTCAGAAGTCATTGGGAACGAACCTTGATGAGAGTACTATTTACCACCCCAATCGAAGGGACGAGGCAAAGTAGCGATACAAAACACTAGAAGTCTTGTGTTATGCTTGAATAATTGACCTTTGGTAATAAACCGTATAATCGTTTTCATTTGGAGAGATTATCATTGAAAACTATAGTATTAGGATCGAGATCGAATCTTGTGAGGATATATATTAGAGCATCTGTAAGCAGGAGTTGGGATGAAGACACCCGACATACACCCATTGTGAGTTGGACATGTCTTTTAGGTTTAAGATTTCCTATGATGGTGAACCTAACCTTACAAAATACTCGACCCGTGAGACCTGAAATGATTATTGAAATTAGGATCTGATTATTGACTGCCGGTAGTGGGCAGGAGGTTATGTGAATATGAAATGTAGATCTTGAAGTGCCAGATGGATAGCGAAGTTATGCCAAAAATTTTAACCATGGAAAAATGAATTGATGATCTGAAAGATCATAGGATATATCTTGATGAGTCCCAATGGACCGATCTTGATTGCCTTGTTGTTAGGCCCGACAGTGAAGAGACAAACGATTTGGAAGAAGAGAGTGGACCAAAAGTTAATAAAGAATTTGTTAAGCTGTATAATTATGCTTATGAAAACAATCTTTATGGTCTTTTCAGTCCGCAAACACAGAAGTCTCGTGAGCAAATATTTTTCGAATGTGAACAAATAAGAATTAAATGGAGACAAGTTTTTCCCACTAAGAAAACTAATGTTTCAAAATTTATTGAGTACCTGCCATATAAAGCTTCTGTAAGCAAGAGTAAGCAAGCACTTTGTGACAATCCGTCAATTTATGGTTTATATTTTATTCTCAAATATTATTTAAAAACATTATTTTAATGTTATATTATGAACTCACTTATTTTTGGGAAGAAATTTGGATTTACGTCTTGAAGTAGCATCGACTACGTCTAAACCGGAGGATTCTACGTTACGTGCTTACGTTTACATACACCGTCTTTGGTGACAGTCCGACATTTCAGGAAATAAATTTATCCGTGAATATTATTTTGGGATTTTAATTTTGAGTTGGTTCATAAACTCACAAATTTACGAGAAGAGATTAGGACTTACGATTTTAATTTAACGTCCTTTACGACTAAACCGGAAACCTTAGGATTACGTATTTACGTTTTCGAACTCCGTTTTTGATGAGACAATTTTTACTAGATTCGTTTTGTGCCGTTCATTCATAATTTATAAAAACATTTTTCGTAAAACAACCCGAGGGCACGCAAATCAAGGAAACTAGAATCGAGGAGTACCCGTAAATTAATGGGGATGGGACAAGTTTACACTTACCCACCCCCATACATGTGGCATCTAAATAAGCTACAACACACACCATATGTGTCAAAACTTCCTAAAGAAGTTTACCACTTGTCTTATAATTCCTTGAAACCACTTTTCCTAAACCATTTCTCACATCCCATCTCATGCAAACCACTCATACTCTCCTCCCTCACTCTCTCTATTGCGTCCCATATTCACACAAAACAACCCTCACTTGATCAAATTTAACCATGGAATCATATGTTATTCACACATATGATGAAGCCTTTTTGAAGCTCTATTGATTGGTGGTGATTTTAACATCCAAGGAGAAGATTTGGTGATGTTCAAGGGCTGATTTCTACATGAAGTTTACAAGTATTGGTGGCCATGAAGATTGGTGTTGATCTATCACAAGTTCTTCCATCAAAAATCCAAGCCTTGATGAATACCTACACAATCTTGGTGGTATAAAGATTGTTATTCCCATCCTCTTGTTATTTTGATTATGTAATCATGTATTTTCTTTCTTATTGTATATGTATATGATGAATATATGATGATAAAAATGTTGTGTGGGGATCAAGTGGTGATAAATATGATTAAAGAGATGAAAAACAATAGGTAACAAGGTTAAAATCATGGCTAAATTAGGAGGCTGTATAAAAAAGTAAAGAATCTTATGATAAAATGATAAAATGGCTTGGATAAATTAATATACAGTAAGCTATGAGTCTTGTACACATGTGAGAGTTGTCCATACAATGGAATCATTATAATGAGTGAGATATGATCAAAACAAGTTTAGAGTGCAAATCCGAGTACACTATTTTGGACGAATTTTATAAAATACTTAGCGGTTGATTCATCAGTAGCTATAAAGGAATACAATGAAGCACATATCATGTAGAATATGTCATAAACATTTGGGGTTCTATATCCATGTAGAACTCTAGATATGACTATTTTAGTAAACTAGATTTTTAGGACTGATTTTGTATAAATAATATATAATATAAGCACTCAAAAATTTATATAAAATATACATATATAAAACCCACTAGTTGATAAAAATTATAAATAAAGAGTTACATATATATTGATATTAAAATGGGATACATTATATAAATTACAAGTAAATTTGTTTTTCCAAGTTATAAAACTATATACTAAGTTTTACGTCTTTTCGGCTAAAACCGAAAGATTAACGTTTTTGTCAAATAAAACTTAGACGGTCGGACCTGTCTAATATAAACTTTTATAAACTCACATACTGATATATGAACTTATATAACAAGTAAAAACCGATAAAACCCGAACTTTACAACATATAGACATTAACAGGCCAAAGTAGCCTTATTGGACTATAAACCCGACTAGTTAGTAAAACACTTATAAACTTATTTATTGGGCTTAACCTATTTGGGCCCAACATGTAAAGTATAATACTGATAATAAAAGTATAATTGGGCTAATGAATAGTATTGGGCTTGTAATAGGCCCATTGGGCTTCAAAATGTAAACAAGATTAAACTAGTGTAACTAGTCTTGAAAATTACCAACACATAAACACTATAATGAATGAGTAAAGATGTATAAACCCACTTGATCATCATCATATTTATAAAATAATCATATGTATACATAATTGTTATTTTTATAAAGTCATTGGACAAGAGTCTAAGACGAGTATTATTTGTCTAGGTTTCCGCGATTGAAGCACGTACCGTACATCCGAATTGCCGATAACCCGCTTTCCCACATCAACGTGAGTTCATAGCCTCGCACTCTTTTAAATGTTTTTATGAAATGTTTTATAAACCCGCGAGGGAGATAACATGTTAGTTTTTATAAAATAGGACACTAGTTGTCCCAATTGTTTGTTTATTGATTTCGACCCGAATGATTGTATGACCCGATGAATGAATATATGACCCGATAAATGAAATGAAATGGATTATTAAAGTTAGGTTATGTCACTAAAAGTCCCATTAGCATGAATTATGAACTACCTGGATTTGGTAGACGCTTATGCATATAATAGTACTATTTGGGGACGATCACCCCAGTTCGCGCCTTAACGGTTGATCCCCGTCGTGCCACATTGATTGGTAAGCGAATTTATGTATGAGAAGATTTACACAAGCGTGATTATTTTGACGACACGCTAATTTAGATGGGAAAATTGAGTTTCGGGCTAGCTACCCGTTGTTTGTTGTAGTAAGGTAACAATGTCATGCGGCTTATAATAATCCAAATAACGAAATACTGCTATACGCACTAAATTACGATATATTGCCTGACTAGCAATACGGGGTCTTACTATTGATATTATGTTTGTGTTTTGGTTTTTCATAACCATATTCATATAACGGTTTTTATTTAACTCTATACAACGTTATAAAACGTATTGTACGATGTTTTTACGACAATGGCTCGTATAATGATTTTGAAGGCAAAAGCCTATATTATGATTTTTGATAAGGATTTGTATAAAATGACTTTGGCTATTTTATGGCCTATTACAAAGATTTGTAAAAAAAATGATTTTCGGTAATAATTTTATACCGATGTTATATTGATGGATTTAATTAAAACTCTATGAATTCACTCGGCGTTTTCGCTGACCTTTTCTTTTAACATGTTTTATCTCAGGTACTTGAAGGTAATTCTCAGGAAGACAACAAGAATTCATGGCCCGCACTTAAATAATAATTTCCATTCAAATGCTTTGTAAAACATGTATAAAATACAATGACTTGGGACCTATGTAAATTTGATATTCATGAATGGAAAATGCTTTATTATTAAACGACGTGATTTTTAAGCGTTGTCTATGATGTGAGTAATGTGCTATCCCGTAACACCAACGAGTCTTCCGCTGTATTGAATTGTGTAAATTTGGGGGTGTTACACACTTAGTATTCTCAAGAGTAACATTGAAAATTTCAAAAAAGTTATTGATGATGACTGGAAAAACGTGAAATATCGAAAGCCAACAAAGAAATTCCTCACGATATAACTGTCACACTCCCAAAATATCAGAGTATAATGGCGACAAGGGAGTGGTGACGTCATGATTATCATACACACATAGTCACAAAGAACGACCTCTACATGAGACGTTCGGGAAAATAGATCACTTGTAATTAAATAAAATAAGTTGTTTTAACAAAGTGCGGAAGCATAAACTGAATACGGTTACAAAACATAGTTTTCTCAAATGGTACAAATGATCATTGTTTCAAAGAAATGACGGCAATGCATGAGACCTCATTTAGCATCTTCCTTCTTAATACCTGAGAAAAACATTGCTAAAGTGTCAACATAAAGTTGGTGAGTTCATAGGTTTAGTTAGTTTGAAAGGTTTAATGAACCACAAGATTTTCCCAAATGTGATGACAATATAACATATACAAAGTCATCCCAAAAGTATTTATTACAGTCTAAGCTCGTGACACCGAAGCGTTAACAACACCGGCAGTATAATCATATAAATGTAGCCCAAACTAGATGCCTAAACCCACGACATCCTATATCAGATTCAAATGAAACTGTGCCCGCTTGTCCCCTTGTTGGACAAGACAGACAGGGACGTCAATCCCGATAGATCTATCCATAACATTCGCGCTTACACAAAGTAATTAACGGTTCACGATTCACGGGCCAAAGCAACTGGGTTTTTAGTGGGACTTAGACTAATAGATAAATCAGTAAATGCACTTGTGTTCAAACGTTAAAATCAAGCAATGTCTCACCCCAAAAAGCAGTGAAAATAGTAAAGTATGGGGCTATAAACTCACCTCGTAAATTCAGCAAAGAGAACGAAGATAAAATAGCTCGAGAGTACGGTTACGCTAGCCGCGACCTAATTAAATTAAGAATCGAGTTACGATCCGAATACTTGTATGATTAAATGACTTGACACCCTAATTGTGCTTGACGAAACCATACGTTTATGAAAAATACGATTTTACGGAAAAGTACATTAAATAAAATCGGTTTATTAACGGGTCGGGTTTTACGGGTCAAAACATAACTTAAATTTAACAAATTTCGTTTGGGCTTTAACTTAAACCAAATAAACTCATGAGGCCCAAAATGGGGGTCCAAAACCTTTACCCAGCAACCGGCCCAAGGTCCATAGACCCGGCCCGGCCCACCTGGCGGAATAAACAAGGAACGAAAGAGAGTATACGCGTGTGTTTATCACACATAACCCCATAACTGGGAGTTGACTCTCTCTCCTCTCTCGATATTTCCTCCACCGTCCCAAACTCTCTCTCTCTCTAAACCTAGATCGGTTCTATCCCTTTCTAGGGTTATCATCTAATCAGTTTGTGTTATAAGGTTAAATATGGGTGGTCTGAGGTTCTTATAACGCGTGAGATGTGGGTTAATCCCCACATCAAACCGTTTGGGTTTTTCTGATGGTGTTCTTCTTGCGGTTCGTGAATCAAATACCAAATCAAAGATAAGTTTCATTTCCTTTATTCCTTTTTAAAAGCTTTTAATTGATTTTCGATTTTTATATATATCAGTGGGTTCAATTGATTCGTAAATACTTGTTGTAACTCATATGGTACTCGGATTAAAATATAAATAGAATTAGGGTTTTGAAATATTTGGGGGTTTTCATCAAAATCAGTTTAAAACGTAATTAATTGCTGTTTCCATTTATAAAATCAAACTAATTTTAATATAAAGTCGATTTATAAAAATTAGGGTTTCGGTCATTTGGGGGTTTTTGTAAAACTCACTTTTAATTAAATTAATTAAGGGGTTTGGGTTTAGATTAGGTTTAATTAGCTTTTTAATTAATAAAAAGTAAATCTAGGGTTTTATAAAAATTGGGGGTTTTTATATAATTGAATGTTATTCGCGTCTGTATGATGTTTCTGAAATGTCTCAATGTAAATGAAATGTTTTAAAAAAAAAGTGTTACATGATTAGGGTTTCGATTGGGGTTTCTGTATACACGCGGCATGGTTAAGGTTTTCTGTAAAAGAAAGCTTGATTAATACATTTGGATTTGGTTGATAAGGATTGTTAATAATTTGGCAGAAAGAACTTGGTTGATTTGTTTTGGTGCTCGGTTTGGTCCTTGATTGGGTCTCGGTTTGGTTAAACATGGGTCTCGGGTTGGTTCATGATTGAAGTCTTGTTTTGGTTGGACATGGTCTCGGTTTGGTTCTAAGTTGGGTCTCGGTTTGGTTTCAAAATCGAGTCTTGGTTTGGTCTCAATCGGGTTTCGGTTTGGTCTAAAATGGGTCTCGGTTTGGTTGACAGCAAGATAATAACATACACATGTTTGTATTTAAAAGTTTAGAATTTACAGTTTTTGGTTAAAAGTATAAGGCCTTTACAATGACTAACCACTGTTTCTTTTATTCGTAGGTTCGTACAAAGACAAGCACAACTAGACTTCGAAAGTAAAACGAAAGGACAAAAGACTCACAATGGGGATGCTACGTTCGGTTTTGCAGGTTCGGACAGAATGAAGACCCTTGGTTGTGCAGGTTCGGACGAGACGTGTAGGTTGGCTGGACCAAAACTTCTACCCAGGAGTTGTATGATGAAGACTTGTGCAGATTTTGATGTTTGTATTTTTGGACTGTGATAACTTGTGATAACTTGTATTTGGACTTTGGACATTACCTTGGACTTGTATATAAACTTGTATAATTAGTCTAGGGTTAGTGTAATTCTGGAAATGTTTGCTTGTGATATACCCAAAAGGGGTAAACTAGGCAAATGTGTTGTCCTTTAGTGGGGCAAATAACTATAAAGTTTGTAAGTGTAATGTAGACTTGTGACTGATTTGGGACACTTGTTTGACAAGCTTGGCAATGACATTGAAGGTTTAAATATTCAGTTATATACACATGCTGTGATAGTGATAAACTCGACTCGGTTTCAGTATGTTTAGGTTTTGACGCGACTGACATAACACGACAGCAAAACCGTTTAGCGTACGATCCCAAAACAAAAGACAATTGTGCGAGACGTTATCAAACCTTAATAACTAGAGCAAATAAGACACACGGTACAACATAACACGCTCACAACTTGCGTATTGCATTCGACTAAATAGTCGCGAAACATAGAGATGTTACATATGCTCTCCCTAAAAAGGGCTTTGTCCGCAAAGTAAAGAAATTAACACGTTCATGACGACAACTAGTCGAATAACAGTTAAAACGCTCGTACTACACGAATAATTAAATGATGGAAATTTGACGAATGTCACAGTATTCCCATGTTTTAGAGATTTCGTCACGAAATCAAGACGTTGTTGTAGTAGGTTGGTTAACGAAAAGATGAGGATACTTGCTCTTGAATTGATCTTCACGTTCCCACGTGTATTCTGGACCTCTACGCGCGTTCCATCGGATTTTCACAATCGGTATACGGCTTTGCTTGAGTTGTTTAACTTGACGGTCCATGACTTCTACGGGTTCCTCTACGAAGTTGAGTTTGTCGTCGAGCTGAATCTCCTCCAAAGGGATAACGAGTGTTTCGTCGGCTAAGCATTTCTTCAGGTTGCAAATGTGGAACACATTATGCACTCGGCTAAGTTCTTGGGGTAATTCCAAACGATAGGCTACGGGGCCAATCCTTTCTATGATCTTGAAGGGTCCAATGTAACGAGGGTTTAACTTTCCACGCTTTCCAAAGCGAATCACACCTTTCCAAGGTGAGACCTTCAACATGACTTTGTCACCAACTTCAAATTCAAGAGGTTTGCGTCTCATATCAGCATAACTCTTCTGTCGATCTCTTGCGGCTTGCATACGGCTCTTAATCTTAAAGATCTTCTCAGTAGTCTCGTGTATGATCTCAGGTCCAGTGAGTTGTGCTTCACCGACCTCTGCCCAACACACGGGTGAACGACACTTCCTACCATACAGTGCCTCGAATGGCGCTGCCTTTATGCTAGTGTGATAACTATTATTATATGAGAATTCCACCAAAGGCAGGTGTCTATCCCATCTATTTCCAAAGTCAATCACACAGGCTCTCAGCATATCTTCTAAGGTTTGAATGGTCCGTTCACTTTGACCGTCGGTCTGGGGATGATACGCAGTGCTCATATCCAACTGCGTTCCCAATGCCTTCTGCAGTGACTTCCAAAACTGCGAAGTAAATCGGCTGTCTCGGTCGGAGATTATAGACACAGGCACACCATGCTTCGTGACTACTTCCTCCAGGTATGTCCTTGCTAACTTATCCATTCCATCAGTCTCCTTGATGGGTAGGAAATGAGCCGATTTGGTGAGTCGGTCGACGATTACCCAAATCGTGTCGAATCCGGCTGCGGTCTTTGGTAGCTTGGTAATGAAATCCATAGTGATCCTTTCCCACTTCCATTCTGGCAGTTCGGGTTGGACCAATAATCCTGATGGTTTCATATGTTCGGCTTTGACTTTGGCACAAGTCAAACACTTGCTAACGTATGTAGCAATGTCCGCTTTCATGTTCGGCCACCAATACAACATCTTCAGATCATGATACATTTTATCAGATCCCGGATGTATGGAGTACTTTGACTTATGCGACTCATGCATAATCAAGGATCGTAGGTCGCCATGGCATGGTAACCAACTCCTATTATCAAGGCATAACGTTCCATCCGAACGTGCTTCCAACTTCTTCATCATTCCTCCAACATCTTCAGTCTTAAGCATTTCTTCCTCGATTGCTTCTTTCTGAGCCTTGAGAATTAAGGATGGAAGGTCTAAGTCAATGGTCATCACTAAAGCCTTCACCCTAAGAACTCTCTCCTTTCGACTCAAAGCGTCGGCCACGACATTTGCCTTGCCTGGGTGATAACGGATCTCGCAATCATAATCACTGAGCAACTCTAGCCAACGTCGTTGTCTCATGTTGAGTTCCTTTTGGTTCAAAATATGTTGTAGACTCTTATGGTCAGTGAATACAACACACTTAGTACCATAAAGGTAGTGTCTCCAAATCTTCAAGGCAAACACCACTGCTCCCAATTCTAGGTCATGAGTTGTGTAGTTCTTCTCGTGCACTTTTAGTTGTCTTGATGCGTAAGCTATGACCTTAGTCCTTTGCATCAGTACTGCACCTAACCCTTTTATGGATGCATCACAATACACCACAAAGTCTTCATTTCCCTCAGGTAGGGCTAGTATCGGTGCTTCACACAACATCTGCTTCAACGTCTGGAATGCCAAATCTTGCTCTTCCTTCCACTCAAACTTCTTATCCTTTTGAGTCAATTCCGTCATTGGTTTAGCTATCTTAGAGAAACCTTCAATGAATCTCCTATAGTAACCGGCAAGACCTAAGAATTGACGGATCTCCGTGGGTGTTGTTGGAGTCGCCCAATCCTTTACAGCCTCGATCTTAGCAGGATCAACGTGAATACCACTGCTGTCGATCACATGACCAAGGAATTGCACTGTGTTTATCCAAAACTCGCATTTGGAAAACTTTGCATATAACTTCTCTTTCCTTAGCAGCTCTAATATGGTCTTCAAATGCTCCTTGTGCTCTTCTTCATTACGAGAATAGATAAGGATGTCATCGATAAATACAATCACAAACTTGTCCAAGTATGGTTTGCAAACTCGGTTCATGAGATCCATGAATACCGCAGGTGCGTTTGTCAAACCAAAAGGCATAACTTAGAACTCGTAGTGTCCGTACCGGGTTCTAAAAGCCGTTTTATGAACGTCTTCCTCTCTAACCCTTAGTTGATGATATCCTGACCTTAAGTCGATCTTCGAGTATATGCTAGATCCTTGCAATTGGTCGAAAAGATCGTCAATCCTCGGCAATGGGTAGCGGTTCTTTATCGTTAGCTTATTCAATTCTCGGTAATCGATACACATTCTAAAGGATCCATCTTTCTTTTTGACAAATAAGACTGGCGCTCCCCAGGGTGAGGAACTTGGTCTAATGAAACCTTTGTCAGAAAGTTCCTTTATCTGTTCAGCTAACTCTGTCATCTCGGCCGGTGCTAGGCGGTATGGGGCTCTAGCAACAGGCGCGGCTCCTGGTGTAAGCTCGATGTGAAACTCCACTTGCCGTGCTGGTGGTAGTCCGGGTAAATCCTCTGGAAATACGTCCGGAAAGTCTCTAACGATCGGTACATCTTCCACCTTCTTCTCGCGATCTTCTTCTCCTTCCTTTTGTGTTACTTGAACCAAGAATACCGGACATCCCTTCTCAATGTATCTTTGGGTCCTGATACATGAGATGACTTCCAATCTTGATCCATTCTTCACACCACTTCTTTCGCCTTGTATGATGAGTACGTCGTTTCCATAAGGAACACGGACACACTTCTCATGACATACAATCTCTGCGTGATGCTTCGACATCCAATCCATTCCAATGATGACGTCAAAACTTCCCAATTCTATAGGGAGTAGGTCGATACTAAACGAACGACCTTGTAGTCTTACACTACATCCTTTCAGTATAACGTCGGTGGTTACTGACTTCCCATCGGCTAATTCTACATTATACTTAACGTCTAACGCAGTAGGGGTAACATTTAGGCGTTCACTAAATATAGATGACACAAAACTCCTATCCGCACCAGAATCAAATAGTACTGAAGCATAGTTGTTATTGACTAGGAACGTACCAGTCACAACATTGTTGTCTTGCACAGCAGCTTCAGCACAGAGATGATACACTTTGCTAGGTGCCGTGAATCCTCCAGGAGTACTAGTTGTGGCTCGGTTATTCCCTCCTCGGTTCCCTTGATTCTGCTTCTGGTTCCCTTGGTTCTGATTTTGATTCCCTCGAATCTGGTTATTACGACCTTGGTTTCCACCGCTCGGACATTTGTTCTTGTAGTGACCTTTCTCTCCACATCCGAAGCAAGTGACATTTGCTCCTTGGCCACCTTGCGTTCCAGGTCCTCTTTGATTAGTAGCACGAGGTGGTGCTCGGCATTCCTTTGCCTTATGTCCCGCCTTCCCACAATTGTAGCACGTAGGGGGACATGCTCCTTCGTGGTGTCGACCACATTTTCCGCAGAAAGGTAGTCTCCCAGCGTAGTTCCCAGTATTTCCTTGTCCAGCAGTGAACACTCTTGCTACTTCTTGACGCTTGTTCTGGTTGTAGTTGCTTGGGTTGTTGTTGTTGTTGGTATTGTTGTTGTAGTGGTTGCCAGACCACTTTCTTTTATCCCCAGTATTTTCTCCCAACTCCTGTACCACTTGGTACATCAGACTCTGAGCCATGTCGATTGCCTCGTGCAAATCAGTCGGCTTGGATGAAGTCACATTCCCTTTGATGCTCAAAGGTAGTCCTTCAATGTAGCGCTCCAACAATCGGTCATCGTTGGGCACCATTTCAGGACATAACAAAATCAGCTCCTGAAAGCGCTGATTGTAAGCAGTAAGAGCAGTACCCTTGACCTTTAGGTTCCACAGCTCAACTTCCATCTGCTTGACTTCATTTCGGGGACAGTATTTCCTCACGAACATAGCTTTAAATTCACTCCAGGGCGTCGCTTGGGCAACGTCAATGGTCACTGCACGAGCATAGACGTTCCACCAAGTCAAAGCACCATCCACTAACGTGCTTGACGCAAACTTCACCTTGTCGGCTTCAGCGACATTGCTAATCCCAAATTGAGATTCTAGCTTCTCAAACCATCTGGTTAATCCTACTGCTCCTTCAGTACCTCGGAAACTTACTTGCGTAACTGCACGAAATTCCTTGTAGGTACAAGTACGTGCAATAGCATTTGTAGCTCCTTGGTTGGTCTCCTCCTGTGTGCTAGCTGTACGGTTTGCTTCAGCGGTCGCGAGTGCCTCGGCCACTCGTTCGGCTATCATTTGGCTTAACAGGGCAGTGTCAATTCCACCGGTAGCGGCTGGCGGATTTTGCGTTTCGGATCTTCTAACTGGCGCCATAATCTAACAAGGTAATAGGATAATAAGTTTTTGCCAGACATAACATGCAAGGCACACTCAACACAATTATGAAATGCTCCAAGATATAATACACAATATATAATGATCTCTCAATTTGCAACTCATAATATCATTCATGAAATCGTTTGATAGTACATCATAGTTTGTCATAACATAATAAAAGAAAATAAAATACCAACTAGCTAAGACAACTTCAAAGCTTAGTGGTCATACAGGGATAGGTCGATGGTACAAAATAAATCTAACTAGTGCCCTCACGGCGCTGATGAAGCTCCTTCTCCAACTCTGCTAATCTCCTCTCAACCACTAGCTCACGAGCCTGGGAATCTCTCAACCTAACATCGGTGTCATGACAAGCGGCTCTAAACCTCTTATCCAAGTCTGCAACAGGGTCATCCACTGGTGCCTCTAGTCCGCCTGTCTCCACCAATGGCTCTACTCCCCAACGGGTCATCAGGCTCTCAATCTCCTCAAGACGAGTGTTTGGCATGGATTCCATCTGGTCAAGAACAGTAAGAAGCTGTCCTCGTAGACGGGTCACACATACTGTCAACACTGTCTCATCCCTGACTGGGCTCTTCTTCACCAGTGCCTCTAACTTATCCTGCACTTCATTGTACTCTTCACCTAAAGCCTCTACAGCATCCTCCAATCTGTTCAACCGTGTCGTCACACAACCATCTGCCGCCCCAAGCATCACCACCGTCGACGTAGCTCTCCTAGGAATAGGAGTCGTAGCTCTCGGTCCTGTAGAGATACCAGCGTCAGTAAGCATCTCCTGGTACACTGCAGGTACAGTCTCTGGTGGTGGTAGTAGTAATGGTGCCTCTGGGACAGAACTGGCAGGTGTGCGGGCTGCATGCCTGTCAGTGGCAGTGAAAGGTATGAGGGGTCTGTAAGGTGAAAGTGGTGGTCGAGCAGCTCTCCCCCGAAGACGTCGTCTCACATAGTAGAAAGGTAGAGTACCAGGTGCTGGAGCAGGAATAGCAGTCCTTTCTCCTTCGTCTTCAGATGAAGATGAGGAGATGTGTGCTAGGGAAACCTCAGGAGTAGCAGCATATGCAGTAGGAGGGTTCTCAGTGTCTGTGACCTCCATAGGCTCTCCTTCCCCATCTGTAAACTCCATCCCATCATCCTCTGTCTCCTCTACCGTCTCATCTCCAGTCACTGATGCCTGACCTGGTGACTGCACCACGTCAGTGTCCATGTCATCCTCTCCCCCGCCTTCTAGGCTAAGCACATCGTCAGCTGATGCGTCAGGAATACGAATCGGTGAATGACGAACTTCCTCAGCTTCTCTTTCTACATCATCATCTGAAACCATCCGGTACCACGGATATCCTGACGGCGATCCTCTAGGTAGTCCTACTGATGAACTGATGGTCGACTGCGAACTACGGTTGTAGTACGCTCCTGTAGACGTGGACTCATCGGATGAAGACATCACTGTAATCATAAACAAAATAAAGGTGTGTAAATATCTCATAAAATTAGTCCGTAAAAAGGACATTAACATAACATAGCAATCATTGTTGAATTCACATGTATCCCATATAACATAATTCAGATTTTGTTGTTGCACATGTAACCCATGTAAATATACCTCGTAATTGTTAATTCACATGTATCCCATTTATTACTTATGTATCTACATATACTTAGTACTTACAATCTGTATGATAATCGATTAAACATAGAGCAATTATAGTCTAGAATTACTAATGCAACCTAGTTCTCTATAACTAGTGCTCTGATACCAATCTGTCACACTCCCAAAATATCAGAGTATAATGGCGACAAGGGAGTGGTGACGTCATGATTATCATACACACATAGTCACAAAGAACGACCTCTACATGAGACGTTCGGGAAAATAGATCACTTGTAATTAAATAAAATAAGTTGTTTTAACAAAGTGCGGAAGCATAAACTGAATACGGTTACAAAACATAGTTTTCTCAAATGGTACAAATGATCATTGTTTCAAAGAAATGACGGCAATGCATGAGACCTCATTTAGCATCTTCCTTCTTAATACCTGAGAAAAACATTGCTAAAGTGTCAACATAAAGTTGGTGAGTTCATAGGTTTAGTTAGTTTGAAAGGTTTAATGAACCACAAGATTTTCCCAAATGTGATGACAATATAACATATACAAAGTCATCCCAAAAGTATTTATTACAGTCTAAGCTCGTGACACCGAAGCGTTAACAACACCGGCAGTATAATCATATAAATGTAGCCCAAACTAGATGCCTAAACCCACGACATCCTATATCAGATTCAAATGAAACTGTGCCCGCTTGTCCCCTTGTTGGACAAGACAGACAGGGACGTCAATCCCGATAGATCTATCCATAACATTCGCGCTTACACAAAGTAATTAACGGTTCACGATTCACGGGCCAAAGCAACTGGGTTTTTAGTGGGACTTAGACTAATAGATAAATCAGTAAATGCACTTGTGTTCAAACGTTAAAATCAAGCAATGTCTCACCCCAAAAAGCAGTGAAAATAGTAAAGTATGGGGCTATAAACTCACCTCGTAAATTCAGCAAAGAGAACGAAGATAAAATAGCTCGAGAGTACGGTTACGCTAGCCGCGACCTAATTAAATTAAGAATCGAGTTACGATCCGAATACTTGTATGATTAAATGACTTGACACCCTAATTGTGCTTGACGAAACCATACGTTTATGAAAAATACGATTTTACGGAAAAGTACATTAAATAAAATCGGTTTATTAACGGGTCGGGTTTTACGGGTCAAAACATAACTTAAATTTAACAAATTTCGTTTGGGCTTTAACTTAAACCAAATAAACTCATGAGGCCCAAAATAGGGGTCCAAAACCTTTACCCAGAAACCGGCCCAAGGTCCATAGACCCGGCCCGGCCCACCTGGCGGAATAAACAAGGAACGAAAGAGAGTATACGCGTGTGTTTATCACACATAACCCCATAACTGGGAGTTGACTCTCTCTCCTCTCTCGATATTTCCTCCACCGTCCCAAACTCTCTCTCTCTCTAAACCTAGATCGGTTCTATCCCTTTCTAGGGTTATCATCTAATCAGTTTGTGTTATAAGGTTAAATATGGGTGGTCTGAGGTTCTTATAACGCATGAGATGTGGGTTAATCCCCACATCAAACCGTTTGGGTTTTTCTGATGGTGTTCTTCTTGCGGTTCGTGAATCAAATACCAAATCAAAGATAAGTTTCATTTCCTTTATTCCTTTTTAAAAGCTTTTAATTGATTTTCGATTTTTATATATATCAGTGGGTTCAATTGATTCGTAAATACTTGTTGTAACTCATATGGTACTCGGATTAAAATATAAATAGAATTAGGGTTTTGAAATATTTGGGGGTTTTCATCAAAATCAGTTTAAAACGTAATTAATTGCTGTTTCCATTTATAAAATCAAACTAATTTTAATATAAAGTCGATTTATAAAAATTAGGGTTTCGGTCATTTGGGGGTTTTTGTAAAACTCACTTTTAATTAAATTAATTAAGGGGTTTGGGTTTAGATTAGGTTTAATTAGCTTTTTAATTAATAAAAAGTAAATCTAGGGTTTTATAAAAATTGGGGGTTTTTATATAATTGAATGTTATTCGCGTCTGTATGATGTTTCTGAAATGTCTCAATGTAAATGAAATGTTTTAAAAAAAAAGTGTTACATGATTAGGGTTTCGATTGGGGTTTCTGTATACACGCGGCATGGTTAAGGTTTTCTGTAAAAGAAAGCTTGATTAATACATTTGGATTTGGTTGATAAGGATTGTTAATAATTTGGCAGAAAGAACTTGGTTGATTTGTTTTGGTGCTCGGTTTGGTCCTTGATTGGGTCTCGGTTTGGTTAAACATGGGTCTCGGGTTGGTTCATGATTGAAGTCTTGTTTTGGTTGGACATGGTCTCGGTTTGGTTCTAAGTTGGGTCTCGGTTTGGTTTCAAAATCGAGTCTTGGTTTGGTCTCAATCGGGTTTCGGTTTGGTCTAAAATGGGTCTCGGTTTGGTTGACAGCAAGATAATAACATACACATGTTTGTATTTAAAAGTTTAGAATTTACAGTTTTTGGTTAAAAGTATAAGGCCTTTACAATGACTAACCACGGTTTCTTTTATTCGTAGGTTCGTACAAAGACAAGCACAACTAGACTTCGAAAGTAAAACGAAAGGACAAAAGACTCACAATGGGGATGCTACGTTCGGTTTTGCAGGTTCGGACAGAATGAAGACCCTTGGTTGTGCAGGTTCGGACGAGACGTGTAGGTTGGCTGGACCAAAACTTCTACCCAGGAGTTGTATGATGAAGACTTGTGCAGATTTTGATGTTTGTATTTTTGGACTGTGATAACTTGTGATAACTTGTATTTGGACTTTGGACATTACCTTGGACTTGTATATAAACTTGTATAATTATTCTAGGGTTAGTGTAATTCTGGAAATGTTTGCTTGTGATATACCCAAAAGGGGTAAACTAGGCAAATGTGTTGTCCTTTAGTGGGGCAAATAACTATAAAGTTTGTAAGTGTAATGTAGACTTGTGACTGATTTGGGACACTTGTTTGACAAGCTTGGCAATGACATTGAAGGTTTAAATATTCAGTTATATACACATGCTGTGATAGTGATAAACTCGACTCGGTTTCAGTATGTTTAGGTTTTGACGCGACTGACATAACACGACAGCAAAACCGTTTAGCGTACGATCCCAAAACAAAAGACAATTGTGCGAGACGTTATCAAACCTTAATAACTAGAGCAAATAAGACACACGGTACAACATAACACGCTCACAACTTGCGTATTGCATTCGACTAAATAGTCGCGAAACATAGAGATGTTACATATGCTCTCCCTAAAAAGGGCTTTGTCCGCAAAGTAAAGAAATTAACACGTTCATGACGACAACTAGTCGAATAACAGTTAAAACGCTCGTACTACACGAATAATTAAATGATGGAAATTTGACGAATGTCACAATAACCGTGCTTGTGAAAAGTATTTTGATTCCGCTTGCGGAAAGAACACAAAAACATATTTTGGAATTTGAAACATTAATTAAGCAAGAAATGTTTGATGATTTGAAATATGTGTAATCTCTTGAACAAGAAGTGAACCACCATCAACCTGAAAGACACGAGTTTTCTACAGCATATGATCTACTCTTACAAGAATGTCTCTCCAAAGATATTTTTTGTGTTGCTCTTACATCTTGTGCAGATATAGATGAATATTCTGACGTTGCATGCAAATATCTTGATCAAGTCAAAGAGTGTGAACGTCTTGAAACAGAGCTTTCAAAACACACAGATAATGTTGATCAAAAGGCTTTTGCGTTGATTCAACACCGATGTGAATTCCTTCAAAAACACTGTCATACTCTTGAACTTGCTTTGCAAGACATAGTCGGAAAAGGTCCAAATGATAATAACTTGCAAGTAAAACATTCCGGCTTGTGTCGAGAAATGAACGAAAAGAGTATGGAAATTACAGACTTGAAAGCTCAGTTGCAAGAAAAGGACATAGCGATAGAAGAGTTGAAGAAACTCGTTGTTAAGTAGGGTGGAAAAATTGTAGGACCTAAAGTTGTGAAACCTGTTGTTCGACAACCCAATTCCTACAAGGATCCAAAGCCATCTATCTTAGGAAAACCAACTCCGTTCTCCAATTCTTCTCATGTGAAATCTAGGTTACCTCCTAAGACTGATGTGCAACCAAGTGTTCCAAAACCATCCATATCACCCTATGTTCCTCCATTTAGAAAGCACACTGTTGCTAAACCAAACCATGTGAATGCACCTAACACTTCTAGGACTCCTCCAAAACGTGTGACATTCACGTCCACAAAGGAATCTGTAGGTTCAAATGACTTTGTTCATACCAAAAACCTAGAGGATACTAAACACAAAGGGAAGATTCAGAAAGACAAACCCGTGTATTCAAAACATAGTTCACCAAATCCCGCTAGAGTTCAACACACTCCTAATGGTAGTCAACCAAAACCTAGGACCCCTCACCGGCAATCTAGGAATTGGAAACCATCCATGAATAGTCGTGTTTCAAACACTACGCCTGAACGATTTGGAAAACCAAGGAATACAAGTACTTTCGTGAATCCCAAATTCTATGTATGTCCCACTTGAAAAAAGGGCATTCACAATGGAAATCATGACCATTGCATTCTGCAATACATGTATGAGGTCAAATATCGTTCCTTTAAACGAAGCTCGAATACAGAATCCCATAAGACAACAAGGAGATACAAACCCGTTGCAAAGAAAAGCAATAACAATAAATTTGAAACGTGGATTAAAAAGGACATAGTTTCTCTCCAAAGATTTCTTCCACTGTGCAAGAGAAAACTACTCCTAAATCCATTCTTCAATGGAAACCAACGGGTCGGATCTTCACGGAAGTTGGTCTTAAGTGGATTCCAATAGACAAGAATGATGAAACCTGCGCTAGCACGAATGCGAATGTTTTGAACGTAGACAAGGAATTTGTTAATCCTAACACTAGTATTTGTACGAACTCCTCTTCTGTTATTGCAGGTACAACAGCGGATTCTGAACCCACTTCTTCCTCTTCAAAGGGTTCCAATTCTGTGCATTCGATATCACCTTCTTCTGCTGTACAAAAGTCTATTTTAGATTATTTTCGGAAAACTTGAAAAAATACAAAAATACAATAAAATATAAATATTAATGAAAAAGCAAAACACAAAATTAAAAAACTTTTCAAAATACCAAAAGTATTATTCTCGACATGTATTTCAGTCGATAATATGGACGTACCTAGAAATTTCGCTCAATAACGACACGGGTGTGTACATAAAGCTCAAATGAAAGTTGTAAATATTTTTCAAACATGTCATTTCTATTTTTATAAAAGGAAAATGTCTATTTTGGACAATTTTTCCAACAACAGGTAGAGCAATCTATCTTGGGTTGAGCTTGTCACAAAACATTCAACATTTTGAGCTCAACATAATGGCTTGTAATCACTTTCAGATTGCAACCCGAATCGATATTCACGGGGGAGTGTACAATTTAGTGCGCTTACCCTCAGCAAAAGAAGTTAGATCGTCTTACACTTGAGTGGATTTGTCAAGACATTCAAAGTCTATGAACTCAAGTTTATGCTTTAGAAAAACTTTTTCGCCAAAAAGAAATAGAGTTTTTCAAAAAGCGTTGAACATAATTTTTTCAAGAATTTCTCAATGATTATTCAAAATCTTTCAAAAATTGTGTGTTCAACAACTACTATCCTCAAAAAGTGAAATGTGGATCACATCCTCACAATGACAATTCAATTGGATCAAATTTTGAGGGGGAGCGTTCCAAATTCATGCTAAGTTTGACACATTTTTCTCCCGAAAGATTTCAAGACTATTTTTCAAAATATATTTTGTTAATGCAATAATGCCTAAAAACGTTACTTGTATTTTTTCGGCCTCGCTTAGTTTTGATTACGACAATATGTAAAAACAAGCATTTACGAAAACAACAAAAAACGAATTCTTGAGTTCAAGTATTTTTCATTTTACCCATTTTCACTTAAGGTATGAATAAACAAGTACTAACCTTAATCAAGTGATCAAATGATTTAATCCTTTCTTAAAACTCACTTTTTATTAAGTGTGACAAGTTTTTAATTAAACTTTACTTTTAAGAAAATGTTTTATTAAATTAAATATTTGAAAATTTGAAAATGGCATATTCCCTTTTGATTTGGAATATCCTTTCTGGATATTTTTATAATCAGATAAGACCTCCACCACTAAAGGACAAAAAGGGAGCGGAGTCTAGTCCGGCGGTTCCCTAGCGCCTAGGCGGTTCCTTATCGATAAGGTACCGCCGGCTGAGATAAGGAACGGCGGACAGATATAGCCGTTGGCCCTTTGTCCTATAAATAGTGGACCTTTCTTAGATTTTCAAACCACCTCTTTTGCACACAAATTTCCAGATTCAAACATACTTCTTAAATCACTCAAATCCTTGATCATTTTGTTGATTACTACTTTTTTAGAAGTGAATCTATCTCATCCATCTCTTCCTCTTCAAGTGCAAAGAGAAGAACACTATCATTGTAAAGTGTTGAGTCCACCACCAAAGATCCTTTGAAGATCAAATCTTATATATTTGTTGTTGTGTAATAGTTGTGAAGATCCAAGTAGTTGTGTCTATTTGAAAGTTGTGTATGTACTAAGTATAGTTGTGTATGTACTAAGTATAGTTGTGTAGATTGGTCCTAGCTACGATTAGGGCTCGACATTTAGCTTTGAGTCGGAAATTGGTTAAGCGACGTGTACGGTTTTCTCCACCACAAGGAGCTTGTTGTGTAGTGAACTCTCGAGTAAGGAGTACTCGAGGAGTGGAGTAGGAACGAGGAGTGAGCTTCGTTGCCGAACCACTATAAATCCTTGGTGTTTGGTTTGATCTTTCTTTACCCTTAACTCTTTACATTATTTATTCTTTGTGCATATATATATTAGTTAGTATTAGTTTAGTTTCACTATCATTGTTCATATTGTGCATAAGAAGATTTCACTTATTTCCTCAAGTCTAAGTTTTTGAGAAAAAGGATTTTTGAAAACCATCATTTAACAAGTAAATATAAGAAACTATTCAACCCCCCCCTTCTAGTTTCTACATATTTTAATCAAATTAGGTATCTCTAATATCAAAAGATTTTTTATATTAGATATATGGGGAGAAAATGTGATTAAAATATGATCTATAGACTCAAGCACTTTAACTCTTACCCACATGTGCAAAATGTCTACTTAAAGTCTTTCGCATTTCAATGCACATGTGTAGGGGAGCCTTTCTGAAACGACAAAACTAGCAAGGTGTTAAATGTTTTTCAAACACTTTGTTAGAATTTAAAGTGGTTTATGGTTACCATCAAATACCCACAACATCTTTAATTCACGATGTTATTGGTGTCAAAAGGGTGGTTAGGTTTAAGTCCTATGATCCAACCAGAACCGGAGGGATCTTCCTAGGAACAATCCAATAGATTATTAGAAGTCCTTAGGAAAGATGGAGTAGAATGTGAACGTAGCTGAATGCCGACTAAGTACTGATGCAAGGACTGGAACAATCATAACAAGGTGTTAGTAATGATGTCTTGGTAAGCGTTAAAGGGGTTGAAGAATGTAAAAGAAATGTAAGGATAAAGGGTGTAAACAAAGAAGCCCTCCATACAACTTAGACAGAAACCGGGTCAACACATCATGAAGACAACGCATCATGGACCCAGTGATGTAATCACAACCCCTCCCTAGCTACTCAGGCTTTTCTCAAAAGAAGTTTGTTTTATTGTCACGGAGATCAACATGACTTCTATTGACTTTCTCACTCCGAGATAGTTGATATTGAATAGGTGGCATCTGCTCCAGCCTCCGACCACTAAAAGTGCACAAATCGAGTCTAGAGCCAAGAGATAAATCAAATCTCGTTAGGACACACAATGAAGATCAAGAGAGTCCTACGCCATATCCTTGCGATATTGCTAGAACACTCAGAGTGATACTACCTAGTATTCACAATGATGAGTGGAAATCCTTCTAGTGTTAACATCTAACAGCACTGCGGTAGGTCATGTGTAAGATTCTGTTAGAATTGAACATGTGTAAACTGAAAAGCAACAATGGTTTGATTCTGAATTGATTCAAACTCGTTTCAGGTTTCTACGCAATATCTTTATGGTCTTGCTAGAACATTTAGAGTGATATTCATTAATATTCACAGTTACGAATGGAAATCCTTCTAGCGTCAACATCAAACAGCGCTACGGTAGGTAACTTGCGAGATTCTTATGAATCAAGCTTCTGTCAACTGGAAAGCAACAATGGTAAGATTCTTAATGAGCCAAACTTGTTCCAGGAATTTGAATTGATGACTTTAATCAAGCGGATATCTATCCAATTAATTCACTCTTTATGTTCGTAGTCTTGCTTTGAGACGGTCGAGTAAAGAGAACGGCTAGTACAGCCGCGAAACCCTGTCAAGGAGGTTCTTAGATGAATCTACCTAATCACAGGTACGATATTTAATATCGTCTAACGGTCTTCACCGACCGGAGGTAAAACGCTACCAATTTAGGACGAATGTCAAAGCCATTCAGTCCGTGTCTATTTTTTGTCTCAAGAAGGTGGCGTTACGGTGTACTCAACAAAGTCAAAGATTCAAAACCACATACTCATGCCCAAATACATTCAACAATCAAGAAAGCTACAGACTTCCACAACTCTGATGATCAAAATCTTCCTTATCAATTAATGTAGAGGAATGACCTCTATTCAAAGGAGATTGTTAGCAAGCTTTCAAGATGGTGTGAAGTATGAGCATGTGGATTAAGACACAAGATCACAAGATGGGAAAGATAAGTCAAGAATGATTTGAAGATCTCCAGTTTAAAGACGAAGTCAAAAGACAACGACAAAGGATCAAAGATCACAACATGAAGGAACAAGACTACTATTACACGTTCAAGACTCATTTATGACAAAATTCATACATTGATCTCCAAATATCGAAAGAAGAATGACCTCACATTGGGGGAGATTGTTAGTCTCAAAATATTGAGTCAAACAAGAATGTTCGGTCATAGGTTTATATTGTAACATTTAGTAGAACGTTGTAATAGTTAGTTAAAATAGTCGTGACATTACGGGCTTGATGGTTAGCTTAAAAGGCCTCTTTCAAGGTACTAAGCATTTATTCAAGCCCGGCCCAATCAAACATATAGCCCATTATGCCACATGTAGGCAAAGGCTATAAATACCCCTTCCTAGCATGTTAGGAAGAGTGTGGGTGTTGGTTGTTCATTTTCTTAATCTAATCTTCCCGTAGTTTCACACACTTCTCTCTACTTTCTCTCACTACTTTCTCTCTCTAGAATTCATCTACTTCATCTATTTTCTTTCTTTCTTCCTTGCTTAATCATCACAAATATGGGACAATAACCCACAATATTATTTAACACAGATTTAAGGAATGCTTCGAGATGTGTGACTCACACGGTGTTCTTTAGTCTTTTTCAGAGACACATTGAGCTACACAATGGTCTACAGACTAATTTTCAAGAAATCCAATCACAAATGGTCGGAAAAAAATTTGGATATCTAAATAGATATCTTAAAGAGGTTTAACAATAGAAGTAATGCACATGGTAGTAAAATGAAAATCGGAAGTTTCATTGAAAGCAACACTTCTTAATCTCAAACAATGGTATCACGAGAGTATGCACAACATATAAAAGTGAGTCCAGAGAAACAAGCGGTTCAAAACGAACGAGTATGTGAGGTCAGTCGTATCTCACATAAATGAAATACCAATAGTACTCAGAAATGTGAGTATGAAAAGTCGGCAGCATACGTGCTCCGAATACAAGTATGTAATGTCATAATAATATAAAATTATTGCAACAAGATCAATTCACAAGAACAAGAATCCAACAAATGCAGTAAGGGCATATGTAATCAAGTAATATCCAATGATAATTCATGAAGCACAAAGGATTTGGAAAGAGATAGTAATTATCGTCATTAGGGTAATGTAATACTTCAAAATGAAATCAAGAGATGAAATACACAATGATAATTAAAAGTAAATAATAAGGATCAGAGAGTTACCCGCGCAGATATCGAACAACAATGACAGATTCTATGTTTGACACTTAGAAACATGAAATATTTGAACATTCGGTTATAGACTAAGTTTTGAAAACGACCTTCCCGATAACCATTGTTCTGATACCAATCTGTGAGACCCCCAAAACCAGGCAAGGAAAACACGTAGGCAGTGCCACGTCAAGGTACAAGGAACAATGAAATACCGTTGACACAAAGTTGACGTAATAAAAATATATACATTACGTCAAAAACATCTAGTTTTTAAACAAAGGGTCCTAGAGTTTTATAAGCGGATAAATCTATTAGTAAACATGGTTTTGTAACATATAGTTACCATAATTTCATAATAAACTTCTTTCAGCTTTTAGCAGAACCAAACTTTAAAAATAACACAGAAATCTCCAAGCTGTGATAATATCCATCGGGATCCCATCCAAGCAATATTAAGTATTATTACCTGAGATTAAACATGTAAAATCGTCAACACAAAGTTGAGTGATATTCATAGGTTTAGTAGTAAAGGTGTGGAACACAAGCATTCATTTATAAAACAAAAAATAGGGAAAATGGTTACGTACAATAACCATAGTACGAAACCATTATTATTGCTATTTAGTTCATGAACCGAAGCTTAACATCAATGTAAGTTCCTCTAGTGAGTATTCAGCCTTAATACTCAAGTAACAAATCAAATGTTAAATGCGCCAATGATTAAACAACCGCAACATGGGACGGGGATTGTCAGTCCTCATGGATCCACCCACAACATATGCGCTTAGCAACACAAGTAAATTAACGATTCATGATCAAGAGAAGAAACTTAAGGCTATAGACTAAAAGCAATAATATCAATGAAAAACTATTGAAAATCATCAAGTTCTAGAAAGCATACAAGTTCTGGATAGCATACAAGTTCAGGATAGCATACAGTTTTAAATGAATGTGTTCCACCATGTAAAATCTCACCCCGCGTTTAGAAACAATGTACAAGAAGTAAAAAGGGGATATGAACTCACCTTAGCTACACAGTGAATCAACACGGAACTTGAGGGATGAGTAGTAACAACGAGAAAGCAAGCAACTTTAAGTCATCCAAGGCCTACGATAACAGGACACTAAAATTTAGAAGATACGAAAATAACGTTTAGAAAATACTCGGATTACTATTAGTACATAAACTATCTTATAAACCGCAAGGCATTGCAACCTATCGACTCAAAATAATTAACTCAAAACACTACTTACCTACTGTATAAACATGTTTATAAACATTATCAATACTCATCAAACCCTTAAGTAGCAAACACTTGTACATTTTGGGCCGGAAATTAACGTTGACAAAATGGCTGCACTAAACTTTCATAAACATGATGTAAAGATTGTATCATATATAGAGTTATATAATAGCTATAAACTCAAACTTTACGGCCCTGGAAAGCTACAATTATTACCTTTTTAAATCATTAAGAAACACTATCAAAGATATAACCAATCAACGGGAATTGCAGTTTTAGTGCACACTACTCAGATTTGACTTTTTCGACTAAAATTTGCATAAAACCATTTTGACCATCATTTACATTGCGTACAAGATTTTAACTTGAAACCAATTGAAAATGTTCACATTTGACCTACGTTACTGTAATAATTCATAAAATACCCACTTTGACTTTTTATACTTTGACCCTAACGAAATTTTGGCGCACATGCCGGTATTGACTGCTTTTGACAAAACAGCCGTAATTTACTCATCCGGACACTTACAAAAACCATCCAACTCACCCATTGAAAAAAAACCATGGCTATCCAAATATCAAGAAATTTTCATGCCTCATGAACAAAAATAATCTGGGAGACCTGTTGCAATCTGCTATCATTTTAAGTCTAATTTTGACACCAAAATCCACTTCTAACATCACCTAAACACTACACAACCGAAGCAATGCGTCTACAAGTACACAAGACCTTTTATGATGATAAAACTATCTTGACATCAGTAACATATGGTCAAGATACAAATCCCAAATCAAAATTAACACATGCAACAATAAAAATTCAAGATCATGATGATAACATCACATACATGACCTAACAATGAATCCAACAACCTCAATTCTTTATGAAAAATGAAAACTTCATGCATATAAGTAAAGTTTGTATTAAAAGGATCACCTTACAATTTGCACATAGGGACTTTGTTTAGTTTCAAGTGATTCAAGATAAAAATCATGATTGGATGGTGTTTGTGTGTGTTGTAGGTCTCGGCAAAGAAGAAGAAAAAGAGAGAGGAAAGAAATTTTTGTGTGTGTTTTTAGAATGAGGAAATGATGAAGTTTGCTAGTGGAGAAACCTTTTATACTTGGGTGGGGGGTAGGAATGGTAAATGTGGCTTTCTTTTGGACTTAAATGTAAATATAAGTTAAAGAGCAAGAAATGACTAGTAGTCGACTTTTCAAAAATTCACGGGAGTCGGGATTCGTAAAAATACTTTTTTAAAGTTTAAACGTACACGAAAAGTAATAATATGATTCCGACTCGACTTAATTCGCAATTAAAACGAGAACGTCAAAAATATCAAACATCAAAAGTAAAACGTAAAATACAAGGATTTAACGATTTGCCCGTTATCGGTCTAGACTTAATACCAAGTAAAGATTAACCTTATTTTCAAATCTTAAGGTCGAAATAGTTATCCCTCGGTCCTCGTTCCGTTGATTTGGGTAAACTTTTTGTAAAATACACGCGGTGCTTTTAAATCAAAGATTTTGATTTAAATAAATATGGAAAAATAAAATAAGAAATTTTATAATTTCGAGTAAAGTATTATCAATAATCAGAAAAATACTTAAAATATAATTCATTAAAATTATTGAGATCTCAGGATTTACGTATAAAGAATACAAGAAAATGTAACATGTTGGAAAGTTCAAGAAGAATGAATAAAATAATATAATAATACCAGGGAAATACGAGTTCTCACTATCGACCCCCCCCCCCCCCCCTAAAGGAACTCTTGTCCCTAAGAGTTCAACTGGAGATGAAAGAAGATGCGAGCAAGTAGAGATACATAGTTTAGAACTGATTCATTGCTTCCCAGGTAATTTCTGCACCACGGCGAACCTTAACAATTGGAATTCAACTATGCTTCAGCTTCTTAACTCCTTTTCAAAATCATTTCAAACTCGGATTGAAATAATAACCTTTCAGTATGAATAAGTATAAAGAGATATAATGAACATGAGAATTGCTTAAACGGACAAGGTGCGCTAAAACAAGTTAAGATTGATAAACGACAAGGAATCGCAAATCGCGCAAACTGTAAAACATGACAATCTTAAAACGTAACAATCTATTTACTAGAGAAATATAAGGGAAATATTAGTTACATATAAACATTTAAAATACGAGTTGCCACAATTTTCCGTCTCGGATTTGGTATTGCTTTAAAATTAAGCTTAGGTGCTTGTTTGATTTTAAAAGTGCAAGGTTTGTTTGTTTGTGGCTTTAAAATGTTACGACTCTTTCAAAATGGTGTCAATATAGCTACAGTTGCTTATCAAGGTGTTTGGTGATTTGAAATTAAAACTACTTGTAAAGAAAAATTGTAACTATGTTTCATCGGGATTAAAGCGAAATTGAATATTTAGTGAGTAAAAATCACTAAGTCTTTTTCTTGATAAGGGTTTCAAGGTAAAAGTAACTCAGTTCAAATAATTATTTTGATCGGCTTAAGAGCTTGTGGAGGACTGTATGAAATTATTGTTAAAAATTCAGGTTTATCGTTACCATTAGAGAAAATCAAATTTCCAAATTATTTAGAACCATTGATAAAAATATAAATTAAATCGATAATTTTATTAGATTGAAAGTAAATTATGATACAAGTAAATACTTTAAAAGATAATGCATGACATCCTTTTAAACACTAGTTATAAATCTACAAAAGAGGATGTATAGATCCGACATTAAACTTGAAACGAGTATTTTGGAAATTTAAACACTTGATAAAATTGTAAAACGTTCTTAAAAATTTATAATAATTTTTTTTTGAAATCCAAGGAGTTTAATGCATCAAATGCATGTGACATATTTGGAGTTTCAAAAGGTGACAAGATAGCAAACGAATATGAAACGAATAATAATCAACAATTAGTATGCAAGCAATAGCATGAGGGAATAAAACGAAATTCGTACCAAATTTGTTGGAAATACGTTTTTACGTACCTAGGAAGATTCGGTCACTCCGACAATATATTAAGTAGTAGCTCGTAGTCTAGATATCTTTATTAAACAAACAAGGCCAAGCCTAGCCTACAACATGTGTAGGCTGGCCCAATATTGTAAGCCCAAGCCCATCATAAGGCTTGGGTAAATAAACTCTCTCCTTAGATGGAGAGGGTGGTGGTTTTCATAATTTACACATAGTAATCTTTCATTTTCTCTCTCTAGAAGTGTGTGAACTCCATCATCTCTCTAGCTCTTTCTCTCTCTAAAACATAAGCAAGATTTACATATCCTACAAATGGTATCAAGAGCCATGGGATGATTGTATTGTTTATGTGTTTGTGTTCTTGATTCTTACGCCTATTTTGATCCATTTTACACGAACCAATTTTTTTTTGTGTTTTTTATGGTTTTTTCTTGATACAAATCTTCTACATAGTTGTGGTAGAGATTTGGTATAGTTACTTTGGCTAAAAACACAAAAATTTTGGTTCTTTTGATCATTTTTTGGCTTAAAATCTCGAATTGGTTGAGTTTTGTCCGAGAAAAGTGGGATATATTCCGATCAGGGTCATGGGAAAAGGGTTTAAGGAGTCTAATACTCATTCCGATTTGTGTCATCGGAAAAGGGTTTAAGGATTCCGATCACATTCCGACGAAGGGATTCCGATTGCATTCCTATTTGAGTATTCCGATTTGGGTATTCCGATTTGGGACATTCCAATAAGGGACATTCCGATTTGGTACATTCCGATAAGGGACATTCTGATTTGGTACATTCCGATTTGGGACATTCCGATTTGGAACATTCCGATCTGTGACATTCCGATTAGGGACATTCCGACAAGGGTATTCCGATTAGGGACATTCCGATCAAGGGTATTCCGATTAGGGACATTCCGATCAAGGGTATTCCGATAGGGTTTATTCTAACGGCTTTCCGACAGCTTTCCGATCCTTTATTCCGATCAACATTCCGACAATCCAAAAAATTATTCCTTAAAAAATTTCGAACAATCGTGTGTAATTCTGACTTGGAATTTTTGGTTTATCGAGAACATATTTTAGGGGATTTTAACATTGTTTCTCGACTTCAACCCACAACGATAAACACATTTACTTTCTCTCATTGTTCGATCAATATTTGTAAATCTTAACTTATCGAAATGGAGTACACATCTCTTACGGACAAGTCCATCCTCTCGGTACGGATAATCGTCCACCAATGTTGGAGAAGTCTATGTACGAGGATTGGACTTACCGAATGGAACTTTACATGTTGAACAAAGAGAATGGACATCTCATTTGGGCATCGGTGCTCAATGGACCATTAGATTATGGTACAGTGACGGAAGGTACGACTACTCGTCCTCGCACAACGGGTGAATTGACTGGAGATTCAAGACAAATGTGATAAGTATGCTACAAACATCATTCTCCAAGCCCTTCCTCCAGATGTCTACAAACTCGTCAGCAAACATAAAGTTGCCAGAGTTATGGGATAGAATTCGTGTTCTAATGCAAGGCACCTCGTTAACTAAACAAGAACGAGAGTGTAAGCTTTATGATGCTTTTGATAAGTTTCCCTATGTGCTAGAGGAGACTCTCAATGACTACTATCTGAGATTTACCCTATTGTTGAATGAGCTAATTATCTATGGCATGGCAATTCCTACGTTTCAATTGAACACCAAGTATTTGAACACTCTTCCTTCAGAATGGAAAAAATACGTGACGGATGTTAAATTGGCTAAGGACTTGCATAACACCAATGTGTATCAACTTCAAGCTTTTCTTCAACAACACGAATGCCATGTGATCGAGGCTCGGTTGTCTAAACCTCAAGTTCATGATCCACTTGCCATGTATGCTTCTCAACAAAACATGGCTTATACTTATCAACAACCATCTTACTTGCAGCAACCACCACCACACACCTATCAACAACCACAACAACCATCTTATCAACCACCAATGATGCCACGACAAGCATTTCAACAAAGTATTCATCTACAATCTTTTCCACAGCAACCACCATATCAGACATCACCATCACAAGCCAACACTTCTCCAATGGGCTATACTCCTCAGCAAGGATACTTTCCAATAGAAGCACAACCAGCACAAGCTTTCTACTCTAATGAACTTCCACCAATCCAAGCACCGGTCTTTACTCCAAAGGATACGCCAACTGATGTTCTAAACCATCTCACTGCCTACTTGTCAAAACTTGTTGCAACTAGAGGATTTCCACCAACAAACAATCAGCTCCGCACCTCTTCAAATCCTCGACAACAAGCTACTGTTCAAGATGGTCAAGTAATAGTGCAACCTATTCAGGGAAGGCAAAATTCATATGGACCTCCTACAAGGACTGTGAATGCTCAAGCTGTGAATTATCAAGCTAATGGAAATGGAAGCCCCATTGGTCCTCAAAAGGTTGTGACTTGCTACAATTGCCGAGGACAAGGTCATATGGCTAGGCAATGCACTCAGCCGAAAAGGAGAAGGGATGAAGCGTGGTTTCTTGAGAAAATGTATTTGGTTGATGCTCAGTCTAAGGAAAAGATTTTGGATTCAGAGGAGTTAGCATTTTTTGCAGACCCAGGGGCAGCAGATACTGAAGGCATTGCAGTTGTTTCCACTTCTAATGCAGCTTATCAAGCAAATGATCTTGACGCATATGATTCGGATTGTGATGACATTCACTCTGCCCAAGCTGCTCTCGTTGCTAATCTCTCTCACTACGGTTCTGATGTCGTCAGTGAGGTACCCACCACAACCAATCTTGGTAATGATGATAACCCACATCAAGTTGGGCATGAAAATGACAACCTCGAACAACATTCGGGAGCTAGTAACTCAAATGATGTGGTACCCAATCCTACACATTTGATTGAACCTCAACCAAATGCTACGACGGGTATGGAATCTTATGCTCATCATGATTTGGTCATGGTGCCTAAACATATTATTGATCAAATGCATATGGCTCTCAGACAATCCGTAGATACGAATTCCACCCTAACTACTGAGCTTGCGTTGCATAAAGAAAAGGTCAAAACTTTTGAAATGGTCCCTCAAGCAGAGAAAATAACATGTTCTGAATTTTACCAATTTCGTTTTGAAAAGATTGAACACTTGAAAGAAATAGAATCATTAAAAGCTAATCTTTCCAATGAATTAAAAGCAAAAGAGTCAGTTGTCAATGATTTTCAGAAACTCAAAATGGATTTCGAAACTCTCGAGTCTAAAAAGTTTGAATCAGAAATTAATGCTACCAAACTTCTTAACTTCAAGGAACAACAGCTTTTAAAACAATACGCTTCCACAGAAAAGGTTCATCTTTTAACTAAATCATTTAAAGAACTCGAACTTAAGCGTCTTCAAAATTTACCACCTAATCCTGGTTATGCAAAACAAGCTCAGGAATATATTCCCGGTCTTTATGATATGACCATAATTGGCAAATCGAAAGAAGCACCTTATGTTCGTAGTTCTAAGGAGACACAGTCACTTATGGAAGAAACTTATTCTAAAATGTTTTCAAAATTCCAAACTATTGATTATGATAAGCATAATAAAGATCAACTTTCTAAAACGACACGTATTCGCTTACAAAAGGAATTAGCTGAACTAACAGTTCTTGTGCCCCCAATTTTGTCAAATGAAAACCCTCCTAGTACGTCTCCTACACTCGTCAAAACGGGTTTAACGAAGTTACTTCCGCCGGTAAGTAAGGCGTCCGTTAATTTAAAAGCGGTACACCAACACTTAGCCGATTTTGACAAGGTCATTTTGGAATGTACGACGGCCACGACCATAACGGAAGGTGAATGGAACTTTGAGCACACTAGAGCTGCGTTCCGAGACAAAATTGTTCCATTTGTAAAGAATGTTAAAGCTTGTCTTAGTAATCTTGATCAAGATTTGCGTTTGGAAATAGAAGAAGTTAAACGTGTTTTCAATGAAATGGATGATGCTTATGAAAACAATTTACTTGAAATAGAACGGGTTTCTCGCCAAAATGATCAGCTTCTGAAGCAAGTGATGTCTAATGATATAGTTTCCGTCTGTGTGAATAAAAGTGTTGATAATGATTCTATTGTGCATAATGTTGAATCTGTAGATAATGTGGTAGATAGTACTTGTCCCGAATCTGACGCTAAATTTTTAAAGCTTCAAGATTCATATTCTTCGCTTTCAAAATGTTTTGACGAGATTCAAACACATTGTATTTCGCTTGAATGCAAGCAACAATTTATTCAAGAAATCTTTGAAACGTCATTCGAAGGTGTTAATATCGATGATGCAAACTTTGAAAAGAATTTTCGATTGAATTTACAATCAAAACAGCGTCAGCCAAGTGACAAAGTTGCTAAATCTTTGCTGATAGACATAGAGAAATCTAAGGAGCTTAACTGTGTGAACGTACTTGAGGCCGCTGAGAATTTTAAACTTGATCTAGATAATCGAGTTTCCAAGATTTTTTCCAAAGTTGATAACTTAAAACAGAAAGATACACGACTCTTCGATTCAGTAAAGCCCGCATGTGTTAATAACACTACACAGAATCAATCATTGATTGAACAACTGAATTGGAAGTCGGTGGAAATATCTGATTTGAGGGAACAAATTTGTGATAAGAATCTGGCCTTGGCTGAGTTAAAGGAAACACTTCGCACTCTAAAAGGTAAGAATGTTGTGGATAACGCAGCAACTGTCTCAGCATCGTCCTCTAGTGCAATCAAATGGAACCTTATTGCCGTCACACCATTTAATAAGGGCCCTAGGACTAAACCATCTCAAACTTTGGTCACTAAAGATAAGGCGGAATCAAAACCAGCTTGTAATATTCCTGTGTTGCCTTCTACAGGAGTAAGCACCACTACTAAGGCTCAAAGATCTAAGCTTAAAAGAAACAAGAAGAATGATAGGATCTTGCCTCCATCTAGTAGTCTAGTGAAGAAGAAAGTAGAATCCCATCCTAGGAATGTTATTTCTGTTTTGAATAAAAAGAATCACGTAGCTAAACCTAAAGGCTCTGCGGTTGTGCAGCGTTCTAAGCCTACTGTGAATTCTAATTTGAAATGTTGGAATTGCAATGAATGTATGTTTTCTAGTCGTCATGATTCTTGCCTTATGACCATGTGAATGAGATGAATGCCCGGAAAAATGGATTAGAATGGAAACCGACTGGGAAAGTGTTAACCCAAGTTGGTTGGTTGTGGCGCCCCACTGGTAGAACTTTCACTATAGTAGGAAATATGTGCCCTTTAACTAGGATCATTACCACTAAAGAGCGAAGAAAGCGTGCCTTTTAATTAGGAGTACCAAGGCTACCAAAACACAAGCGTGTCCTTTAACAAGGAACACTGACACTACTGTAGGAACCAAGTGCCCTTTAAATAGGTCTACTCCCACTGTAGTGCCCGCTAATACTCCAAAACCTAAGAAAGTTGGAACAGTAAAACCTGTTAGTGCTAAAACTCAAATTAGAAAACGCAGGAAATATAAGGGTCACACAAATGTTAGCAATTCTGGTAATATTTTATCTCTATCTGCTAACACTCCGGAACCAATAGTTTCCAATGCATTGTCTACTGTTGTTATTGAAAACAGGTGGTCCAAATTGTTCTCTGGTATTTGGACCCTTGTTGCTCCAAGCATATGACCGGAGATCGCTCTCTGCTCAGAAATTTCGTCAGCAAGTTTCTTGGTACGGTTAGATTTAGAAATGATCATATTGCAAAGATAATGGGTTATGGTGAATATCATATTGGGAATGTTATAATTTCAAGAGTGTATTATGTGGAAGGTCTCGGTCACAACTTATTTTATGTGGGACAATTTTGTGATGCAAACCTAGAAGTTGCTTTTCGAGAGCATACCTGCTTCATACGTAATTTGGAAGGGGGTTGATTTATTGAAAGGTACTCGAGGGAATAATTTGTATACTTTGTCTCTACAAGATATGATGGCCGCTTCTCTCGTATGTCTTCTCTCCAAAGCATCAAAGACTAAGTCATGTTTATGGCATCGACGGTTATCTCATCTTAACTTTGACGCTATTAATCATTTGGCGAAAAACGAACTTGTTCGTGGTCTTCCTAAACTTTCATTTCACAAGGATCATTTGTGTTCCGCGTGTACAATGGGGAAAAGCACTAAGAAATCATACAAACCCAAGACTGAAGACACCAACCAAGAGAAACTTTATCTGTTGCATATGGATCTTTGTGGGCCAATGCGTGTTGAAAGTCTTAGTGGAAAAAAGTACATCCTCGTAATTGTCGATGATTACTCTCGGTTTACATGGGTGAAATTTCTTACAACAAAAAATGAGGCACCTAAATTCATCATCGTATTTCTCAAGATGATTCAAGTGCGTCTCAACACTACTATCCGACGCATTCATATAGATAATGGAACCAAATTTGTGAATCAAATCTTACGTGATTATTATGAAGAAGTTGGCATATCTCATGAAACATCCGTTGCTCGCACTCCACAATAAAACGGTGTCGTTGAAAGGCGAAATCGCACACTTATGGAAGCTGCTCGAACGATGTTAATTTACGCAAAGGCTCCATTGTTTTTATGGGCAGAAGCAATATCTACAGCAGTGTACACCCAGAACCGGTCGCTAATTCGTAAACGCCATGGTAAAACACCTTATGAGCTTCTCCATGGAAAAGTACCAAATTTATTATATCTTCATGTATTTGGTTCTCTATGCTATCCAAATAATGATGGTGACAATTTGGGAAAACTTCAACCAAAGGCTGATATTGGTATTTTCATTGGTTACACACCCGTAAAGAAGGCATACCAAATCTACAACCGTAACTCTCGCAATATCCTCGAAACTATGAATGTTGACTTTGATGAGCTGACAGCAATGGCTTCTGAGCAAAGCAGCTCTGAACCCGCACTTCATGAAATGGGACCCAGTAACATTAGTTCTGGTCTTGTCCCAAACAACCCTATTTCATCATCATTTACACCACCTTCTAGGACTGAATGGGATACCTTGTTTCAACCGTTCTTTGATGAATTCTTTACTCCTCCAAGTATTGTTGCTCCAGAACCTGAGGAAATAGCTCCGGTAACCGAAGTTGTCGCTCCAGCAACCGAAGCACAATCTGATACGTCTGCACCTACAATTGGTCAAGATATACCATCAACTAGTAATTCTCAACCAACACCGGAATCAACTACTCATGTCATGTCTATTGATGATGAAAAGGATGATGATGATCACGATTTGGAATTCGCTCAAATGTGTGAACTTCCATTCTTTGGTGTACTAATTCCCATTCATAATCAAGCCGGGTCGTCCACCTCAGAGGAAGCTCCTACTACAGTTTACTCCAATCCACGGATTCGTGAACATGATAGCAAGTGGACAAAAGATCACCCTATAGATTCTATCATTGGTGACCCTAATCGTCCGGTATCCACACGAAGTCAGTTACAAGAAAATGCAATGTTTTGTCATTTTGATGCCTTTGTTACTGAATTTGAACCTAAGACATGGCAAGAAGCTTTTACTCAATCCTGGGATAGAAGCTATGCAAGAAGAACTTAATGAATTTATACGTCTTGAAGTATGGGAACTTGTCCCATGCCCGGATCAAGTGCAATTACTTACTTTGAAATGGGTTTACAATGTGAAACTCGACGAGTTAGGCGGAATATAGAAGAACAAAGCTCGACTAGTAGCTCGTGGATACAAGCAATTATTGGGCATCGACTTTATGGAATCCTTTGCACCTGTTGCCCGTTTGGAAGCTATTAGACTATTCCTCGCTTATGCAGCACACATGAATATGATCGTCTATCAGATGGATGTGAAGACGACATTTCAGAATGGTGAAATCAAGGAAGAGGTCTATTATCAACATCCGGATGGTTTTGTGAATCCTAAATATCCTAATCATGTGTACAAGCTTAAGAAGACTCTCTATGGGTTAAAGCAAGCTCCTCGCGCATGGTATGATCTATTGTCACAATTCCTCATTACGCAAGGCTTCGCTAAAGGCAAGGTGGATCCCACACTGTTCATTCAGAAATGAGGTAAAGATATGATTATGGTACAAATATATGTTGATGATATTATATTTGCAGCCTCGACTCAAACCTTATCCGACAAATTTGGGAAACTCATGTCTTCCAAGTTTAAGATGTCAATGATCGGCAAGGTATCATTCTTCTTAGGTCTTCAGATATCTCAGAGTCCCAGAGGCATCTTTATCAATCAATCCAAGTATGCCCTTGAATCTCTTAAGAAATATAAGATGGAATATTGCGACCCCGTGGATACTCCAATGGTGGAACGAACTAAGCTTGATGCAGATCCACATGGAGTTGCCGTTGATCCGACACTGTATCGTGGAATGATCGGTACTCTTCTGTATATCACAGCTAGTCGACCTGATCTTCAGTTTGCTATATGCATGTGTGCTCGGTATCAAACTAGGCCTACTGAGTTACACTTAGCTACTGTGAAACGGATCTTTTGATATCTTAAAGGAACCATTAATCGGGGACTTTGGTATTCGAAGTACTCTTCGATTGCACTTATGGCATATGCAGATGCGGATCACGCAGGGTTGTCAAGATACAAGGCGTAGCACGAGTGGAACTTTGCAACTACTAGGAGATCGACTAATTAGTTGGGCATCGAAAAGGCAGAAAAGCGCTGCAATTTCAAGTACGGAAGCAGAATACATAGCTATGTCCGGTTGCTGTGCTCAAATTCTTTGGATGAGATCGCAATTAACCGACTATGGTCTAGGTTTCAACAAAATTCTGATGTACTGCGACAACAAAAGTGTAATTGCCTTATGCTGCAACAATGTTCAATTCTCCCGGTCGAAGCATATTGACATTCGCTACCACTTCATCAAGGAGCAAGTGGAAAATGGAGTAATCGAGCTTTACTTTGTCCGATCTGAGTATCAATTGGTAGATATTTTCACGAAGGCTTTAGATCACGCTCGAATGGAATTTTTGGCCGACAAGCTAGGAATGAGAACCTTCTCGCCCGAGACTCTTAAGGAACTGGCAGATGAAGCGAAAGAATAGTGATGGTAAACTATTCTCCGTATCCTTGGTGATCATTTGTATATATTGTTTATATTTTTATCCACAAAAGCAAAATACAAAAATATAAAACCATATAAAGACCATAAAAATTGAAAAATTCATAAAAATCCGAAAATATTTTTACTTTATTTTTCAAAGGCATGTCTTTTGGTACGATAATATTTACGGCCTTAGAAATGTTGATTAATATCGACACGGCGCCATAAATAGAGTTCGTACAAAAGTTGTAAATATTTCATAAAACATGCCCTTATGGTTTGTAGTTTTTTTCAGACTGCAACCCGGTTTTCACATTAAAGTCAAGTATTTCTTATGAAAGCTTTGCCTCACAACGGGAATTAATTTTCTCGGGCAAGGTTTACTTTAAAACCTTGTAAGGGATCAAGTTTACTTTATAACTTGGTCTAACATAAATCTATGTACGCTTCAGTGCATTTATTTGTTAAAACAAGAGAAGTCTTGTTTTTATGAAGTTATCATCTCTACAACCATAGCAATCTACAATTGGTATCTACATACGCGACGATGCGACTACTCAACCGACGATTACAGCTCTTTCAGTAGAACACGAGTCAACAATTGAGGGGGAGCAATTGTCAAGCATTCAGAATCTTCGATACCGAACCTGCCAAGTTCACAAGTTGGTGTCAAGACAACAATACCAATCGTATACGTGGTGTCAAGAGATGACTTCAGTCGTGACGAGGCGACCAACATATGCTAACAAGAACCATTTGATCTTATCATATGATGTTCTCATCAGTCAGGTCCAACCTTGTCAATTTTTTTCTAATATGGTGAATATGTGATCATGTTACAAATCGGTATCATATCTCATACATTTGGTATCATGAAGATAAAATGGACTTGCATTTCTTCCCAAAAACTTTGTTAAAACTACATTAAATCAATTGATATTGAAAACATCGATTGAGTTAATATTTTTAATATGGGGGAGAAAATGTGATTTAATATGGGAAGTTATCACAAATGGTTTGACTTAATGTGCTGGCTCATCCCGACATATGCGAAATGTTTTCGAATATCGTGGCATATGTTAAGGGGGAGCAAAACGGATTTGCATATCAAAATGGATTTTCATGGTGACATATACTTACCCAAAACCCATTTATTTCACGACGATGAAGATTGTGGTGTCATAAGGATGTTAGGATAGGTTAAGTCCAATGATTCTTCCTAAACCGGAGGAATCTTCCCAAGGACATTCCATAGCTAGAAATAGTAGTCCTTAGGAAAGATGGAGAAAGATTGTGAACGTACCTAAATGCCGACCAAGTACTTAAGTTATCACTGGAACAATCACTACAAGGTGCTAGTTATGACGTATTGGTAAGCATTGAAGGGGTTGAAGAATGAAAAAGAATTGTAAAGATAAAGGGTGTAAAGAAAGAAGCCCTCCTTACAACCTTAGGCAAAAACCGGGTCAACACATATGCTATTGAGATCATTTTAATGATGCTCGATATTGAAGATAGACATCATGGACCCAGTGATGCAATGCACAACCCATCCCAGCTAACTCAGATATCTCTCAAAAGGTATTTGTTTTATTCACATGGAGACAACGCATTATCTATCGATTTATTCACTCCGAGTAAATTGGCATTGAAAAGGTGGCACTCCTCTCCAGCCTCCGATCACTAAAATCCAAAGTGCACGATCGAGTCTAGAGCCATTTGAGATCATCAAATATCTCATTAGAATACACTTTCATAATTCCTTGTTTCTTCACACACTATGAAAAGTAAGAAAAACTTTAAGAGTCCTACGCAAAATCTTCATGATCTTGCCTGAACATCTGAGTAATACGAAAGTGTTTACAATGAAGATGGAAATCCTTCTTGAGCGAATATCAAAAAGCTCATGGTAGGTGACTTGTGCGATTCCTTATGAATCAAACTTGTGATAACTGGAAAGCAACAGTGGTTTAATTCTTAACTGAATTTAAACACGTTCTAGGCCTCCACGCAATATCTTAGTGATCTTGCCAGAACACTCAGAGTGATACCTTAGTGTTCACAGTGATGAGTGGAAATCCTTCTAGTGTTAACCTCAAACAGCACTTGGTAGGTATCTTTCAAGATTCAATATGAATCAAGCTCGTGACAACTGGAAAGCAACGATGGTGCGATTCTTTAATGAATCAAACTTGTTCCAGGAATCAGAATTGACGGCTTCAATCATGCGGATAATTTTATCCAAATGATTCACTCTTTACGTTCGCAGTCAGCTTTGGACGGTCGAGTAAAGAGAACGCGTTTACCCGCGAAATCTTGTCAAGGAGATTTTTAATTAAATCTACCTTCCACAAGTACGATATTTTATATCGTCCAACGGTCTTCACCGACCGGAGGTAAAATGATACCGAATTAGAATGAAATGTTCAAAGCCATTTCGTTCGTGTCTACTTATGTTGCGGCATTTGAAGACGGTGGCGTTGCGGAATCCGAGAAGAAGTCTTTCCCGCATGCTTATACTTTATGCACTTAATACCTCATCTAATTCAAGAAAGCCTAAAAGTTAAATCTTCCGCTGTATCGAACTCTGAAGCTTTCAAGAATTATGAAGTTATAAGTATATGGGACATGGTGTCACGAAGAGGCGAAGATCACAAGGGATGGATGCACAAGATCAAGGCAAGAGATTAATGCTAAAGATTGATATCAAAGATCACATCAGCATGTTCACCAGAAAAGAAAAATAAAGAAAGACGAAGACTACGAGCTCAAGACAAACATAGTATGCTAGGTTTATTTTATTATTGTAACTAGGGTAACACCCTTGTTTGGAGTGACCTCCCTTAGGGGGAGATTGTTGGAAATACGTTTTTACATATTTAGGAAGATTCGGTCACTCCGACAATATATTAAGTAGTAGCTCGTAGTCTAGATATCTTTATTAAACAAACAAGGCCAAGCCTAGCCTACAACATGTGTAGGCCGGCCCAATATTGTAAGCCCAAGCCCATCACAAGGCTTGGGTATATAAACCCTCTCCTTAGATGGAGAGGGTGGTGGTTTTCATAATTTACACATAGTAATCTTTTATTTTCTCTCTCTAGAAGTGTGTGAACTCCATTATCTCTCTATCTCTTTCTCTCTCTAAAATATAAGCAAGTTCTACATATCCTACAAAATTCTTAACGAACATGATAGAATAGATGCATCAGTGATAAGAAAATAAGAAACAAAGGATTTAACAAGTGATTAATTCACGAGTGTGGTTGGTGTCCCCAACAATGGCTTATTAAGTTCTCGGTGGTCGATACACGATCAAAAGAGAAAAGCCACACAATAAATTTCCGAATCAAGAAAATTCTTAAGAAGTCACTTGAGAGTAATTCCAGTAAAATGAATAACATTAGCAATAAGAGAGCGAAGTCAACACGTGGTTCACTCGAATGAATCTCGAGACAATAGATTTTGACACGCATCGTGACAACTATATGAAATCATCGTTCACGTCCAGTCATAAATCATTATCCACGTCCGGAGACATTTCGAGGGTCTACCAAAGTATATAAAAAGGCTGGTCAATGAAGAGGCATAAATTCATTGAAACTTTCAAGTCTGGTATCAATGGTCGGTAATTAGACGAACTGGACAGAGAATTATGTCATAAGAGAAAATGAGGTAATAAGTAGAACAAAGATCGTTGAGTAAAGAAAACGTACTCGCAGACTCGTAATTCGTTCAAGAAAAGATAAGAAAATATGTGCATATATCATGAAGAGGTGCTATCCACATAATATGTAAACGTTTTCAAACTTTATTTTATCTAACTTTTTAAGAAACATAAGTAAAAAGTTGGTTCTTGTAAAATATTTAAGGTGACTACTATTAGGCCTCGCATGGCTCCTTCTAAATTACGCGTAGTTGATCAGGCCATGCATAATTTAGGACTAGCAAAGCGATGCTCAGCTTCGTAAAACCAGTACTACATGTCATATGATTTAAAATATGTATATAATGCCATTTGTAAAACAAAATTTAAAATGATTTATGAAACTTTTCACAAGTAATTAGCTAAATATTTAAATCAACAATTTTAATGTCACAAGGATTCTTTATAAGACCAACGTTGAGTAATTTGTGAAAATATATCGTAAAACAATGACCAATGTAGAACATTTTGTAAAATGTTTCGCAAACAATACCTGTTTAAGTTTATATGGTGACATGATGATAGCTTACAAAATAGCGTGTGGTTAACACGAGAGGTAATAAAGAGTAATCGATAAGACAACCTGCGAAATGGTTACAAGATGATAGAATTTCAAAAGGTTTAGCCGGAATCGTCATAAGACACGTGCCAAAAATGATAACAAAGGATGTGAAAACAAGAACTTCAAACCTCGACCCAAATCAATGGCACGATAAAAGAAAAGAAAGATAATATATAATGACAAATAAGGCATGTATAAAATAAAGGATAAAGAAAATCCGTATGCGTTTACATCGTAATTTAACTGACATAAATATGCTTTTAAGAAAGCTAGAATATCAATTTTCGAATAATACAACTAACCCGAAAATTTTCTATTTTTAAACGTTTTCAAACGCAATCAATGCTTGGTAATTGTAAGATCTCATTCGTTAAAGTTTTACGAGCTCAAACGAGCTCAAAAACGCTTGAAACCATATTTTTAAATTCTATCAGCTTTGACTTTTAAGTTTGACTTTTGGGTCTAACCAGACCAGTTGACTCACTAAATGACATTTTCAAGACTCGGAGTCTAAAGAAATTTGGTGTAAAACAACGTTTCGGACAACTTTCTAGTTTATCTTAGACCTGAAACCCAACGTAAAATGACCAAAATGCCCATGCAAAATTCTGTATCAGTAGTAAATTTCCATATATGCAGAAATAAGTTATTAAATTTTACAGATTCAAATGAGCGTAACTTGCTCGTTTTTAAGATTTACGGGTCGAATTTTATGTCCTAAAGAATATCTCAACAAGTAGAAACATATTTTTATTTCTAAATTTTATAAAATTATTTTCTCGACTTCGTTAAATTACATGTAACTTTTCTGTAGAAAGTATATTTTTTAACCAACCTTGAAATTTAATCAAACTTCATAACGACCCAGAATTTATGTCCACACATAACTTGTGGATTCCATAAGACAAAATAGAATAGATTGTATGATTAAGCATGTAAAGAAAGCATAGTATAAAAATGGTTCAAGAATACCAATGACTGTCAAAGAAATAAAAAACGGCGCATGACATCCATGTCTTAGATTTTAAGATGCAATGTAGGAAGGTCTCTTGGCGGTGTGATCTTCCAAAAACACTAAACATACTGAGAAAAATGGAACATTAACGAGTTGCACTCCCGGAGCAAAGATGGTTAATGAAAAGGAAGGATACAAGTTTTTAGAAGTAAAATCATATTCCAAACAAGCACCACATTATATCGTAAGATATGAATTACAAGATGATGGTGGTGTTTCCAAGGTACAAACAAAGTTGAAATTCGAATTCGAAATGTAGAATGGTAAATGAAGTAATATTTAACCGATATACAAGTGTCGCGTAAAACGGTGACATAAAGGTCAATCAAGGTTACAAAAACCCACGATATTATTCAACACGGATTCAAGGAGTGCTTCGAGATGTGTGACTCACACGGTGTTCTTTAGTCTTTTTTGGAGACACATTGAGCTACACAATGGTCTACAGACTAATTTTCAAGACATCCAATCACAGATGGTCGGAAAACAATTTGGATATCTAAATAGATATCTTAAAGAGGTTTAACAATGGATGTAACGCACATGGTAGTAAAATGAAAATCGGAAGTTTCATTGAAAGCAACACTTTCTTAATCCCAAACAATGGTATTACGAGAGTATGCACAACATATAAAAGTGAGTCCAGAGAAACAAGCGGTCCAAAACGAACGAGTATGCGAGGTCAGTCGTATCTCGCATAAATGAAATATCAATAGTACTCAGAAATGTGAGTATGAAAAGTCGGCAGCATACGTGCTCCGAATACAAGTATGTTGATGACGTATAGTCCCCAACCGGGTCATGAAACCGGCCCACGGGTACTACCCGCATCCGGCCCATCACGAATGGGTTAGATTAATGTCATTTAGGCTTATGGGCTTGAATGAATAGTGGTCGCGTAAGATGGGTGCGGCCCACGACCCGGCACGACCAGAACAGGGTTAGACAGAATCACAATCCTATCAGGACTGGGATTTACCTCAAAGAATATGATATACACTCACCATAATTAGAAGATAACAATCAAGATAATTATGGTGATTATCTTATGCTTGGGGCCGAAGTAACAGTGGCAGCTGTTGATCCCAAACTTAAATTGATTTAGCTTGTGTAAACAAGATTAAATCAAGTTAAACACGTAGAGAAACTTTGTTGTATATGAAACAATTCAAGTATTATGCAGAATTAATACTCAAACAAGAACACACAAACAGTATAAACAAACTTTCACTTTGATTGATAAATCAAACTTGCGTACAATAAAAGTATAAACGTATGAAAACTTATTATTTAACAAAACCTAAAGGCCTCCTTTTATAGACTAAGGAACCTTGTACAAGAGTCTATGTATCAACTATTCTTGGTAAAGATAAACATAATAAATACATTGTCGATCATATCTTTACTAGAAACATAAAACGTGTAGACTAAGTCTTCTATCAGTGCTTGACTTCTTCTTATCAACGCTTGACTTCTTCCTTTCAACGCTTGTCCTGTCAACGCTTGATTTCTTCTTATCAACGTCTAAATTGCTCTTGTCAGCGTCCAAGTGTATTAGCTACATTTTATTCCCAACAATCCTCCCCTAAACTTGATATCAACTCTAGTAATCAAGTTTCTGAATAAAAACTAAGAACTAGGAGGATTCTTACAAATCTTATCAAACTGGAAATAAATATATCTAATCAAATCCTTGGCCACGCCACTTGAGTAGTCTATCTCCAGCTGTGTTGTCATCATTTTCTTCAAAACTTCTTTGGACATAGGATACTCAGCATCCACAAGAAGATACTCAGAAAACTTTGTAGAACTCAAATGATACACACCAGCTGCTGAATATTGACGCCATTGAAGTCCACTGATATCCTCATCAAGATCCTTCCAAACAGGATCTTCTTCATCTGGTGCACACATCCTTCTAAATGTTGACCAAATATTTATTCCATTTACTGAAGTAGGTGCTTCAGTCTCATACTTGGCCTACAGTAACCTCCAAAGGTCTGCCAAGTATTGCCTATCCAAGCTTGCAAACAAAGACATAAGAGTAGTAAAAGTATGTACCTCTTTCCCATATCTGCCAATCATCCAGAACCCAATTGCATCTTCTTCATAGCTAACTATAGGGTTTCTGGAATCATGAGGTAATACTTCCACCATATGTGAAACTTCCAAGGATGATAGCTTAATGCTCCTTCTAATGATAGCTTCACTAGCATTCAATCTATCCATATTTTCTGGGAACTCAAGTGGAACTCCCTTCTTCTTAGGTCTTGGAACAATTAAAGCCTGTTGAATCTGTATCTCTTTTGCAAGCTCTTCCTTTCTTTCATTTGAAAGAAGTCTGATAGTGTTCATCTCTTGCACTCTTGCCCAAATAGGATAAGATTTATACTCCAATTCATCAAAGGACAATCCCTGCAACTTCTGAAAAGTCTAATCTCCTTGATGACATCTAAGCAACATATAATAAAGCTCCCTTCTATCCCTCTTAGATTGTGAGAAAACTTTGTTGGCCTTATACTTTAGGATTACCTGACAATCCCTTTGAATCCTGAGTAGAATCTCCAATCCCCAAATCTGATCTGACAAAGAGATATCTGGATTCTCCATGATCTTATTCTCCCATGCAAAGTAAATCTGGGCAACTTCTGGCATATCATAAGCCACCTTCATCTTCAACTCTGCAAGTTTTTCCCTTGCCAACACATCACCATATTCAAGTCTTTCTGGTTCTTCAATAATCATGACACTTGAATCTGTGCTCTCATCATTACTTCCTTCTTGTTCCTCAGAAGTAACCACAAATGGTGACTCAACAACCTTCTTCTTTTCTTGTTCCATAAGTTGTGCAGGCAACATCGAATCAAATTTTACTTGAGCTGCATCCTTGGGAACCTCTATTTCTACCATAATTCCTTTACCCCTATCTAATGTATCAATGATGGGTAAAGATGATGATGGTACCTGTGAAGACACTTCCTTGATGATAGCTGATGACTGGAATACATCAACCATACCTATAGGTCTATCAATGTCCAAAACCTGTGTGTCAACGCCCAACTTACTCTTATCAGCGCTTGGCTTGTCAACGTCAAAAATCTGCTTGTCAACGCTCACCTTACTCTTGTCAACGCTTCTTGTGAACTGCCACATCATCTCAGTAAAAGATAAATTCAAATTTGTAGGGGTAACCAATGAAACATCAAAACCTGGGTGCCTCTTCAAATATGTAAGAGCTTCAGCCACACCCAAAGATTCTCCATCATGTGAGCCTTTGCCACTAAAATCAATTAGCTCTGTAGCAGCTTCATGTGAGCCTTTGTCACTCAAATTAATTGGCTCTGTAGCAGCTTCCTCCCCTTTGTAAGAATCCTCCCCTGATGAAAGGACTCTCGTCTGCCTTCTCCTAGTTTCAGCAGCTTCCAAAACAACAATCTTCTCCCTCAATTGCTTGAGTTCAAGGCCTTGGGTAGAGACAATATGTACAAGGTCTGCATTTTGCTTTTGCAAGCTAATGCAGACAGCCGTCAATTCCAACATTGTATATGGTTCCAATCTGCCCTCCTTTAGAATGGGGATTTGACCTCCCAAAATAGAGTCATGGGGCATGGATGAGGTCTTAATGATGTTAGGACTGGCTTGGCCTGCATCTAAGCGAGTCCCAATAGTCCTAGCCTCACCCATGACACCAACCACACTTGTGGTGGTGGTTCTCTCTGCAACATGGCTAGGACCACCAGAGGAGAACACTCCAATGGTCCTTTGCCGTTTTCCATCCTAAAATATGGGGGTGAAGAGGATGATGTGGATTGGGTTGTAGTTTGAAGGTTAAGGGGTGTTTGGGTGTGTTGTAACAGGGTGTCAACGTTTGGACTAGGCGTATCAACGCCAATATTTAATGTGTCAGCGTCGAAGGGATCTTGGTCAAGTTCCATATGTTGAGGTGAAGGTGATGGTTCAGGTAATGGGTCAAGTTGTGGTTGTGGGTCAAGTTGAGGTTGTGCTGCTGCAATAACAGCAAGCATGTCTTGGGTAAGGGGTAAGTCTTTGTGAGGGGGTGAATTCATCTTACTAAAAATAGCTTTCTTTTGCACAGGGATCGCATAAAAATCATCATGATCCCTGGTGCAATACCTTTGTTCATCAAAAATCATTTGTAAAAATCTTGGGTAAGCCAGCGTCATCTTGCTACCCTTGTTTTTACACATGCCATCAAAAATCATTTTAGAAAAATTATATTTTTGCCCTGTAGCAATACACACAATGGCACTAACAATGGATCTGTTAATTTCATTATGTGCAGTACATTTGGGACTTAAACATTGAAGGATGACATGTATTAAGTACTTCCAAGCTGGGGGAAATTCCTGTTTATTATATTTATTTAAAGTACCCTCTTCAGGGAAAGGATAACCCAAAGCTTGAAGTCCCTGTGCTATCTCACCAATGGGTATAGTGGTTATATCATTTGCATCATTAAGATGCAAAGCCTGGCGAACCAAGGCTTCAGTAACCACCCATGGACGCCCATGGACAATAGCAATTAATGTAGTCACATTATTAAGCGTTGAGGAACTAACAGTGTTCCAAAACTGTTTAATATGAGTGATAGGGATAAGAGGAGCATGAGAAAGTGCATACCGTAGTGGAGATGCATTCAAATACGCCACCATGTGAGTATATTGAGGAAACAGAGCATCATCAGCCTCCAAGTAGGCAACCATGTTATGTTGACTTCTGAACCCCAATACCAAGTCACTCGGTTCAAACTTAGGCGCCATTGATGTAGAAAGCTGTGTGAAAGGTTATGAAAGATGAATATAGGAGAAAAATTTGTTAGACAAGAATATGCAATTACCCTGTTTAAAAAGAAGGAGCCAAATATATAGGAGAGGTAGGCACATGTGATTGGTCAAAAATTAGGCAGTTATTTTCAAAATATAATGATGAAAATCTTGAAAAGAAAATAACTTATCTTGTGCATTAATTAAAAAGTTACCAACTCCCTAAATTACGGCCCCAATTTTCGTCAAAAATAACAACTAGGTAGGACCCAATGAGTGTCAACGGCCAAAAATTACCTATCAACGCCCAACGGCTATATTCTTGTCAACGTTTGAAAAAGCCATGTCAACGTCAAAATTGGTCCTAACAACGTTTGAAATAAATCTGTCAATGTAAAAATAAAAATAATGAAAATGAAAAAGGACCTTAACAAAGTAATTTATCCTAATGAAGATAACCTATTGACTGAAAATCACCATAGGGTGGCAAGCACTGTCCAATCATGCACACTTGCTTAAGCAAGATAGACATAACAGTCCTCAAGTGTCCTTTGCTAACCAAAGTTCTTAACAGTGAAGTTATCTCATAAAATCCTTTGTAACTTCCCAGGTAAGCCCAATAAAAATCATACCCAAGTCCCCCAACAGATCACATCCAATTCTAGGCCAAAAACTCTTGGCAGCGTGCATAGTATATCAACTTTGCATGCTACAGTGCCTCAAGAGTTATTAAACTAACTCATACTCACCAGTGGACACAATCTAGAATTGTGATAAGAGTATTATATGAATACCCAAAAAGTCCTAAAGGTTTCCTAAAAACCTCCCCTTAAACTATGATACATAAGTTGCCATATAAAATGCATGTAATAAAAATTTATGTCAAGATAGGAATATAAATATTCCAACCATTATCCCAATTCCACTCCTATCCCTAGAATCCCTTTGTTCACTGACACATTTTTCTAGGGTTTGTGAAGCTTTATCAAACTTTTGAATTTTAAGATCTACATTATCTTTGTTTTTGATAGCCTCAACTAACTTAGATTGTAAAACACCATTGGCTCTCTCCATGATGTTTCTAACCTCAACACTAGCATTTAAATCATGAGTTAAAATATTGATTTGATCTTTTAGGTCAAACTTCATTTTCTTATACTCAGCCATAGTCTTTTCAGTTTGAGTAAGAGCTAGTTGATAGTTAGATAACTTGCATCTTTCATTAACCACATCTGTTGTCAATTTTAAAACTTCTTTGTTAAGTTTTTCTGTGTTTAGACGACAACTCTTACTACAAAATGCATCATCATATACCTCATTGTCTGATGAAGATGAAGAATGTGCCATGAGAGCATAATGAACATGCTCCTCTTCTTCCTTTTTTGCAACCAAAGCCTTGTTCTCTTCCTCATCCTTTGCCAAATAGCTCCAATCCTAGCCAACACCATCAATTTCTTGCATAGCAACCATAGCTTTGGGATCCTGAACCTTGATGATTTGGCTTGAGGGTTTTCCAGCATCAGATCTTCTTGGAGATCTGCACTCTCTCATAAAGTGTCCCATTCGATGACAATTATAACACTCAACCTTGGATTTATCAAACCCAACAGTGTCCTTAGCATTAAAAGTCATCTTCTTCTTGAATCTTCGATTCCATCTATTTTCCCTTATACTAGCAAGAGCCATATTCCACTTTATGTCCATCTCCTCCAAATCCTCATCACTAATTTGCTCAAGGTCCTCATATGCAATCACTGAACCATTGGGCAATGAAGCAATGTATGCACACACAGTATCTAGATCAATACCAGCAGGTTTAACTCTTGGTGAGTCAACATTGTATGTGTCAACGTTTGAATATGAAGCGTTGACAAAGCTTGATCCAGCGTTGACACCAGGTGATCCAGTAACAGGGTGCATGTAAGACTCCCTTTGATCAAATTGACCTTCACTATGTGCGAAGAAGGCCATATTACCATTGGTAGACTTGCTTCCTTGATCCAAAAGAATCTCACTCTCGACAAGCCTCAGTTTGTTGTAAACATCATCAAAGGTGGAATTTTTGTGAGTATTATTAGCAATCATAGACCTTGCTTCAATCTTCCATGTATCACCAAGACTTTTAAGAAAAGTGGTGATGATATCAGCATCATCATGCACTTCCCATAAAGCACAACTTGCTTGTAATGTCAAGAAGTATGCTTCTCACTCCACTTAGATTTTCATTGGGTTGAGCTTTGAACACATCATACGCATGCAAGAGTTGCTTCTTTTTCTCTTGTACAGTATCAGCATTACCACCATAAGAAACTTCAAGGGCTGCCTAAAGATCTTTTGCTGAAGCATAGCCTCTATATTTGTGCTGATTGGCTTGTCCCAAAGAGAGTTTGAGGATGCTTAGGGTTTTCATGTCATTCCTTCTCTTTGCAACGTCCTCAGCGGAGACAGCTCTTCCATCATCAGGTTCTTCTTTTCGATCCTCTTTAGTAGAGCCTGGAGTTGATCTTACAGCAATAGCAGCTGCAATCTTGGCAGCCTTATTGAAAGTGTTTCCATATTCAATAATTTCCCAAAGGGTGTGGTCATGAATTTGAAGATACTGCTCAAACTTAAACTTCCACAGCTCAGAGTTGTCTGGGTCTAGCATGGGAATCTTGATGTTAAGGCTTAAGGAGGAGGAGGAGGAGGTTAACTCAAGAGTATACATGATGTTTGAATTTTAGGGTTTCTTGAAAATTAGGGTTTTTGGCGATTGAGGGTTTTTGTGTTTTTAGATCAAAGTTTCTCAACAAGCTCTGATACCACTTGTTGATCCCAAACTTAGATTGATTTAGCTTGTGTAAACGAGATTAAATCAAGTTAAACACGTAGAGAAACTTTGTTGTATATAAAACAATTCAAGTATTATGCAGAATTAATACTCAAACAAGAACACACAAACTGTATAAACCAAACTTTCACTTTGATTGATAAATCAAACTTGCGTATAATGAAAGCATAAACGTATAAAAACTTATTATTTAACAAAACCTAAAGACCTCCATTTATAGACTAAGGAACCTTGTACAAGAGTCTACGTATCACCTATTCTTGGTAAAGATAAACATAAGAAATACATTGTTGATCATATCTTTAATAGAAACATACTAGAAACATAAAACGTGTAGACTGAGTCTTCTACCAGTGCTTGACTTCTTCTTATCAACGCTTGACTTCTTCCTGTCAACGCTGGTCCTGTCAACGCTTGATTTCTTCTTATCAACGTCTAAATTGCTCTTGTCAGCGTCCAAGTGTATTGGCTACATTTTATTCCCAACAACAGCCCATTAGGGTTTCACTGCCTATATAAGGAACCCCCAAGGGTTCCACAAAGGTATTACATTCTCTATACTGACAACTCACAACCGATTTCTAACCCTATCCGATTACTTACTCTCACACTGGAGTCTAATCGTTGGATACGCTCCCACGGTAAGTCTAACGCGTGTTGCTTTAGTGTGCAGGATCTCAGCAAGTTATTCACTTGGTGCAAGAGCCGAAGCCCAGCCTACCCGAATTAAGCCTAATTCGGGTCAAGCAAGGATCATCCAATTTTTGTATCAACAAGTTGGCGCCATCCGTAGGACCCAACACTAAGCTAAAATCCTAATCTCGATCTCTTCTAATGACGCAGGGACATCCACAAGGGAATCCAAGGAACACGAATCCTGGGAACCGAAAGTCCACGGGGGATGGGATATTCATCTCCACCTAGTCCCCTGGCATCCAAATAGGTGGACCGAATAATCATAACGTCTTTCAGTCTTTCGGTGGGGCAGGCACGTCCGACAATACCCCACCACCAACCATCACCATGGATAATCCTGATCCGGGGAGTGCGCCAAAGGCCCCTAACAAGGAGCCGCAGAGGCCACCAATCGAGACATAATTAGAAGTGGAATCACTCGGTGATGAAGACCTCGAGCGCGTTCTCACGCAGAACTTTGACAGGATCGTCCCGGGTATCGCATCAAGGCTAAAACTGGGAAGGAACCTCCAATTTAGGCTTAACTTTGGCAGTGCCGCGCCTGGCACCTCCCCTCGAACTCAAAAGAGGAGAAGGAGGGTGCGCCCACATGAACGAACTAGCCTTGAGGAAAACCCTCAACATCGGAATGTATTCGAGCGCATAGGGGATCGCATCATGCGGGAATTGCTACAAGCCCGTGAGGAAGGGGATAGGTCTGACGGCTCTACCGAACGCCTGGTGTTGGAAACACCCGTGAACAATCGCCGCACCAGCGTGTGGGATAGGGTGAATGGTAGGAAGAAAGCTCCTACCTCTTCTCACAGAAGTGTTCATCAGCCGAGAAGTGGGGCACCGCCCCCTCCTCACGTCCCTTCGGGGTCGGATTCGGATGACCATCCTCCCAAGCGTCGCCGACCTAGGTATACCCCCACCACCATCACACGATGAGGGATACTATGATGATCCCTACTATCGGAACGAAGGGGAGGATCTCTCCCGTCCATGGTGCGACGACAGAGAAGATGCCTCCACTCTCCGTTTACGGAACTACTCTGAGGACAAGAAGCGCCGTATGCCGGCGTGCGTTAAAACCTATGATGGATCTGGTGATCCTGATGATCACCTAAAGATATTTGATACGAAGGCAAAAATTAAACGATTGTCGATGCCAATATGGTGCCAGATGTTCAATTCGACCTTGATTGGAAATGCCCGTGATTGGTTTGAAAGGCTCCCTCCCAAAAGTATTGATAGCTTCAGCGAGTTGCGCAATGCGTTAAAAAACAATTATACTCAGCGAAAGAAGTATAATAGGGATCCGGTCTCATTGGCAACCGTCAAGCAACGGCCTGAAGAGTCTACGGAGGACTTCACGGAACGTTTCAATGACGAGTGCACGCGCACAAAAACGTGCCCCGAGCTCCTAAAAATTTCTGACTACATGCATGCCTTAACGGACAGGGAGCTAATTAGGCGTCTCAATGACAAATGATCGGAGAGGTACGACGACCTCATGGAAAGGGTTAGAAACTTTGTAGAAGGAGAAACCGCGGTAGCTGCGGCGTATCCTACAAAGGGAGGCCATAACTATCGATCGAACGACCAGCCCAAGAGGCAATCAGGGGGTCAAAGCACCCAAGGCAATGAAGGAGCTCGGATTACAAGATCCATTATAAAGGAGGGCGGTCGGATGAAAAATTCACCCCTCTATATAGGTGATTATCAATATGAACATGATATGAATAAATAATAAACGCAGCGGAAAGATCACCTATTAACAGATCCATAGAGTCATATGATTAATCAATAAAAGTAGAGATAAAAGTATACCTTTGTTGCGTGATTTGGTAAGAACAACCGGAGATAACAAACGATGTAAGGAGACAATCATCACATGATCTAACCAAGAAACCAAATGATCAAAATAGATCACCTCTATGATGTATCCACACTACACGTCCTTGTATACCCCGTAGATGCTAGTCTATAACCCCGTAACTCTTGAAAACAAGTCTTGAATGAACAAGATTCAAGATTCATGATCAAAACCTCAAAACCCTCTAATTAGAGCTGTATAATTTTGTGGTTTTAGGTCAAGGAAAAGAAAGATGGTGTTTTGGTAACTTGTTTATGGTAATGAATGAGTAATGAATGCCTAATCAATTCGTACTTATTCAAAAAACAAAACCTTCCTTTTCATTTATGTGGTAGGCCACTATAGGGCCCAAATGGGCTTTCCATTTGTTTGTTCTAATCCAGTAGATTAAGTACTTTACTTAGTCATTAGAAGCCCAATAGCGATCCTGAGTTACGTAGGTTATATATATATATCGTAAATACATTAGACACGATATATTAAGTGGTACCTCTGTGCATATGTGTGTCATCCCATAGGCTCACATGTCTCTAGCTGCATAACTAATTATTATGAAACGAGCATACTCCAACAGCTCCCACTTGCGCACGTCATAATAATCAGATAATTATACAAGCAATGGTTAGCGTCTAGCAACACACCAATGCCCCTAGAAACATATGAGGATAGTTTCTCAAACATCTCATTTAAATGGTTTAGATATCAGTCATCCTTTTGTTTTAGATACTTTGTTAAACTTCAGACATGGATAAAAGTCATTCTTTAGTTTAACTATTACAGTTTCTCGATATTGGTATTGAACTAGATTACCAAATTAATCAAGTATCATCTTAATTACATTTGGGTGTGGCCACACATATATTTGTATAATTTATCTAGGGGCCCAGTAGTATCTAACTCCAATACATTTGAAGTAACAAATCCTATTTTTGACTGCACGTGTCGTTCATGTGTTTCACATCGCACCTGAAAATGGTCTTTATAGCATCCTTGTTCAGGACAACGTTGAACCATATCAAAGATTGACATTCCACACATACAAAACCTACTTGCATCTCAAGTCTAAGGATGAGAGATTCAACCACTTACGAGATTCACTATTGACGCCGATCCATGCAGTGAATTCTCGTAGGTTGGGTCAATCCAGTGTTCATGCAATGAACACATGTGAGTTTGACGACATCATCAATTAATATTCATTCCAAATGACCAACTCACATTTGTCTTAATTCCACAATACTCCTGTATCGTCAACTAATAATGGATAATTTAGAATAAATAAATTATTCATGGATTAAACATGCTAATATAGAACACAATAGTACAAATGAAAACAATTATACCAAGTATATCAATTCATTATTTAGTAAAACTGCTTAACGTTCCATTATCCAAATACTAAAAAAACGATATACATGAGACAAATCTAAGGTTAAAGTCCAATGTTCCAAGCATGATGAACATGTTTGGCTACAAGACATTGAATTTACACAAGGACCTTGATGAGATGGCATTTATACATGATCTCATCGTTCTTTTCGGGCTTTAAATGCATACAAATGTCATAAAATACCATATATATGCTTGTATTTGTTTACTTGTGTGTTTTAGGTATGGATATCATGAAAAAGACAAAAGATCACAAGAAACAAGGAAAAACGGACACGAGAAACGAAGCCGTACAAAGAACCGGGCCCTAGTTCATGAATTATCCAAGAAAAACCCTTGAAGACTTGAAGATGTACAAGATTGATCCTCAAAATATGAAGAAATGACACTTAAAACCCTTGTATATTCATAATTACAAGTTTGGTCCCTTAAGTTTGTCAAAATTACAAAATGGTCCTTCAACTTTTAAGAATTGGCAAGTTTAGTCCCTCAACAATTCTAAATTATCAGTTATGGTCCTTCATGAAGTCAAAGATACAATGAAGACCTTTGAAGATCAAGAAAGTCCAAGATCAGTCCCTCAAATATCCAAACATGGCAAAAACTACCCTTGAAATACTTTTGCCAAAGTTTTGGGGCAAAAGTATGAACTTTGTAACTTCAATAACAAAGGAAATGGAGTTAGTAGGCTGAAAAACGTGTTTTACCCATTTCACCAAAATACAAGGACCATTACTGCCCTTCCCAAAGTTTGAATCACACAAACACGCGCTAAACACCACCTCCCCACCTTTTTCGGATCAAACTTACCACTATTCACCCTTCTTCACCCCCAGAACTTACTCCACTTAAACAAAGGGTAAATCAAAATTACCTTAACACACGCTTGATCACACAAGCAGAAACCCATCCCATACCCAAAACCCTCACTCCCACTCATCAAAGGGCCCCACCATTCAAACCCGTCCACCTATCACATCAAACCTTAACCTCTACGGCTTGCCACGTGGCCAAATCCACAGCCAAGACTCAATGCTTAACTACAAAGCTAAAATGAACAGCCAGGATGCATTTGGACAGCTCAATATCAAAATTCGTCTAGAAGATTCAAGGGCATTTCAAGAACTTCATAGCTAGAGTTTTCTCATTGTAATCTCAGCCCTTGTGGCCTATATAAGGACTCCTCAACTTGTGAGAGAGCCTTGTTCCAGTTTTACCTTTTAAACATTGTAATTCCTTTTTAAATTTTATAAAAGTTGGTACTTTGAGAAAATTGTAATTCCTTTTTTTGTTTTTGAAAGTTGGTGTTGTTTAAGGGTCTGAGTTCCATTTGATGTTATAAGTGTACTTAAATCTTGTGGTTTAAGGACGTTTATGTTTGGTAAGGTTTTCAAGTTTGAAAATAACTAGAAAATAGGTTTCTGTTTTTTATTATTTGCTTGTAATAATCCTTAACCAAAAGCCATAAGCTCTTACAAGCTTGTTGACACCAAGCTTGTGAAGGGGTTTGAGCCTTTGGTTGGGCTGTTTGTTGCTTGTGTTGAAGAAATCAAGTCCTTGAGGTTCTACTTTGAACCATCAACCAAGGCAGTCATTCATCTCCTTTGTTGAAGTACCTTGGTCTTGTTCTAGTTGTTGAACAAGGTCCAAGGAGCATTGCTGATCCTCCTAGGATGTTGTGGAGGATAGGTATAACCTCTTGTTAAGATTCTTCTAAAAAATCACATGATATTGTCGGATTTATATTTTGCTATGTGATTTGGTGATTTTGTGTTTGTGCTTTGTGTTTTATGGTTGGTATCTGTTAGTTGTCACCTAGTTTAGCTACTTGATCTATAATCAGTAGGTTACTTGTAAAAATAAGAAGTTACTTTGAAAAAGGGTTTATAAAAGGCTGCTTGGGATTATTGGTTAATAAGGCCTTGTGGCCTTGTGCCCTTGGTTCTTAGGGTTTGGGAGGTCTAAACAAGTCATATTAAACAAGTTTTAGTCATTGATTAAGTTTCTGAAAGTTTGGAAAAGGATTTCAAGTTTTACAAAAATCTGATAATAAGTGTTTTGGAATTGGTCAAACACATCAGATCCAATAACTTCTTTGTTTGTTGGATCTAAGGTCTGAAATCAGGTTTGGGAAGATTTTAGGTGATAAGCTATATGTGCATTATCTGTTTGTTGAATTTGGTGGCTTATTAAAGGTGCTAGAGCTTATCAAAGTTGGCTGAAGTGGTCATATGCATCAGCAAAGTGACCACCTTATTTTGTGCTTGCATTTGTCATTCTAGTGTATGCCCTGCTTGTTTATTGCTTGGATCTTGTTTATGTGCTGCTTGTGAGTAGATTTGGCTATTTGGTTTGCTTTGTTGCTGACTTATAAGCTCAATGGCTTATTAAGCCTTATTTGCTAAAATCTGTGATCAATTGGTCAACTGACCTCTTGATTCACAAGGACTCCTCCTTGAGTTCTTCACAAAAGTTGCTTATAACAAGCCATTAAACCATCCCTGATCATTTGGTGAACTTTGGAGTACTTTGACTTTTGGTCAAATAAGCACAAATTGGCTTATTTTTTAGAACTGATTATTGGTACATGCAACAACTTGGCTTTTGTAATAGGTGTCATTTTTCTCAACTTAATAACAAGTCTGGAAGGTTACAAGTCTTTTGGTTAAGCTTTTGCTAGGAAACTAGCTTATTTGGCTTTTTCAGCCAACTTATTGGTTCACACAGCTTATTCTACTTGGCTTTTTGTGATTTTTTTGATTGATTATTCTTAGTTAAGCTATTTGTGAGCTTTTACAACAAACCAGAGCTTCTGAAACAGCCTAGAACTCTAATCCGACTATTTTGTCTTTTAGTGAAATTATTCTCTGCTTATTTCTGGCTTATTGAGTGTGCTTTTTCAAAATTTCTTTTCACATATCTTATAGGCATCTCAAAAGAAGGTTGTGTGTTTAAGCAGAGCTTATGGCATTGGCTTATTGCTTAATGGGCTTATTGGCCCAATAAGAATAAGCTATTGACCTTTTAAGTTGTGATAAGCTCAAAATCAGCTTTTGGGCCTTCAGACATTTGTGTTTAGAATTAAATTTTGAGTCAGATAGGACTTTTTCAAGTCATTTGGGCCTAGTTTGACTTTTTGGGCCAAAAAGCCCATTAAGGTTGACTGTCTTTGGTTTTAGCCCATTTGGGGGCCCATTAGGGGTAATTTGGTAATTTCACTTTCATTTTCTGATTATTTTGGTTAAAATAAACTAGTTTGTAAGTTTTTAGAATTTTTATAATTTTTGGATTTTTAATATTATTTTAATATTATTTTATTATTATTTTTCAAATTTCACATTTTTGCACTTTTTATTTTTTTTCTTAGGTTTAATACATTAAAATAGGTTTTTTGCAAATCTTAGATTAATTTTATCATCATTAGATTAATTTTTAAAATTATTTTAAATTTTAATAGTTTTTAAATCATTTTAAATAGTTTTTCTTAGTTTAAAATTTTATAAAAATAGGCTTTAAATCTTTTTAGTTCATTTTAGAGGTTTACCAATTGAAAAATCTTTATTTGGGCTTTTTGATAATTAATTTGATTTTTAGGGCTTTAATTAACATTTAAAAATTAATATTTAATTAATTAAAAGATTTGAAAAAGTTTTGATCATTGGTAAACTCTAAGTTTATTTAATTTGATTTTTAGTAATTTCTTGGGAATTTTTAGAATTAATTTTTATTTTATCCCTTTTTACGGTTTTACGTTTAGTCGTCGTAGTAATTAATTTCACGTCTTCGTCATTTTATTTTCTCATCCCATTCTTTCAAATATTACTCTCATATCTTGTTACATTTTAGTCACAGACATATACCTCCTTGGGAAACGAACTTCATTGGGTCATTAGTGTTTGATTTTCCTAAATCATCACTTAATACTTACCGCTTATACGCCTTTTTCCTAAAAGGTCGTATTTTACCACAATCATTTTGGCGCCGCTGCCGGGGAGGTGTGTCGTGATTAATTTGTCTTGTTGTTTTTAATATTAACCATAAATAGTATTTGTATTAGTAGAAATCTACTAATACGTATTATTGGTTTTTTTCGTTTTTCTTGTGAAATTATTATTACTATATTGTATTAAGTATCACAATCAATACAAAATATCTCCAAAAGTGTGAAAACACAACCTTAATTGGGATTTGATCTCCTAATTATTGTATTCGAATCTCAAACAAAATAAAAAGGCAAAAATAGATAAATACTTTCGTGAAGCTTGATTTTGAAAAATATAAACTATAAGGTGGGTATAAGGCGGGTATTATAAAATATACCCTAAGGAAAAAGGCTCTTAAGTGATGCGCGCCGCCTCGTTTCCCCGCTTGCTTGTGAGTATTTTGAGATTGAAGGCTAATCGAGGGTTTTGCCGCCCAAAGTATTATTACATATCCTATATATATTTACTTGGTTTTCTTTGTGATTAAACTCTCTTGAACAATTTGGTTTTCACCAAAGTTCTAAAGTCATTCGAAGGCGTTCACTCCACGTGATCGTTTTCACTCTTTTGAGGCTTCTTTAATCAAGAGTTTGATTCGAGGAGAGATTTGGTAGATTGTAGTCTACGAAGATACAAAAAAAAATCCAAAAAATTTAAAAACAATCAAAAACACAAAAAAATTGAAAATTCATAAAACACCCAAAAAGAATCTTCTTTGCTCACCTCCCATTCTACGTGAAGTTTATGCTAACTCGTAGTCAAGCAAAACGAGCTCGTAAACGTCGTCAAAGTCAAGGAAATCAAGAGACGTTGATTGAAGAACAAACTCCAATTGTTGAACCTATTGTAGAACAAGAAGTCGTCATGGCTAATCGTACTATGATGGAGTTGCTTCAAGCACCCACCGAGGGTTTTGGAGAAGCTATTGTGATTCCCGCTATCCTTGCGGAGAATTTCGAGATTAAGACGGGTTTAATGTCGATGTTGCAAGCAAATAAGTTTAGAGGTCATGAGAAAGACAACCCGCATTACCACATAAGGAATTTTAATCGTCTCACCGCAACTAGCAAGTTTAATGATGTTCCACATGACGCTATTAAGATGATGTTGTTTCTATACTCGTTAGATGGACCCGCTAAAATTTGGCATGAGAAAGAACGCCAAATTCGATTTTGACATGTAATGATCTCGTTTCTAAGTTTGTGAACCAATTTTTTCCACCATCTAAAACAACACATTTGAAAAATGAGATTTCAAGGTTTACACAACGAAATAATGAGAGTTTTTCAATGGCATGGGAACGATTTAAGGAAATGTTACATGAATGTCCACACCATGATTTTTCGGAATTGCATCAAATAGATACTTTCTATAATGGGCTTAATGATCATGAACGAGATTATTTGAATGCCGCCGCGGGTGGTAATTTTTTGTGCAAAACGACCGATGAAGCTTTAAAGATTATCGAGAATAGATCTAAGGTTTACAACCCTCGTAACACACCGAGTGTTGCCAATATGGGTTCGTCATCGTCGTCATCGTCTCGTAGCATTAATGCCTTACATGATGAAGCTAATGAGGAAAATCGGTTTTTCGATAGGTTTTCAAATCTTATGACTCATTGGAAAGCACAAGATGCTTTGAATTCCGCTTCGGTTAAAGCGGTTGAAAAGAGTTGTTTGTCTTGTGGTGGAGCTTATGATATTCCGAGTGCATTACCACCGGTGGTAACACTTCGAGTGCTTACGTAGCAAAGGGAACTTACAACCAAAACGGCCAAGGTTCCCGCCCAAATCAAGCTCCACCAAATCAAAATGTTAATAACTATCGAAACAACAACCAAAATGGTGGTTACCAAGGAAATTCACGTAACTACAACAAAGTGAATTATCAAAGTGGGAATGGACAAGTTGCAAATCAAAACCAAAACCGTGATTTTCAAAACACTACACAAGGTTTTCAAAATGCTCACACTAAAAATCTTCAAGGAGAATTTTTGGATTATGCTAAAGCAAATGATGTTAATTTTGATAACATGCAACGTGAGATGATTAGCTTAAGATCCGAGTTGAAAGACGAGCTTAAAAACGAACTTGCTAATGAACTTAAGACTCATGCTAATAAAATGGAAGGAAACGTTCAACGTCTTCAACAAAATCAACAAAAGATGGAACAAGGACAACATGAGATTAATCAAGAATTATTAAAAGCGGATTTAAGGCAATCAAAATTTGAAGACCGAATGGAAAAAATGTTTGAAGCAATCATGTGTAAACCCTCTTCCTCGGGTTGTCTTTGATACCAGAGATTTTGTATGTAAAAAGTTATCGTCACAGTCTCTTCGAATTGATTTCTTGTTAACTATGCGACTCAGTCGTCTTTTGGTGGGAAACAATAGTTGTGTCGTTGTAGTATATTAAAAAGTGCAAAACTTAAAGTAAATTGGCGGTTAATTAAATCTAAACTAATTAAAGCTTAAATTGTGCAATATTAAAAACTTTTAAAATTAAAATAATTAAATGACTTAAAATTAAAGCGTGACGAAAATTAAATTATACGAAGTATTAAAAATTTAACTTAAAAACAAAACAAAGCAAAATATAATTCTAAACCCCAAACCATCGGAATCCAGATCGGAAAGCTGTCACCAAGTCCATCAGAATGTCAGATCGGAATATAGGTACAAAATCCATCGGAATGTAGAAAAATGCTATCTATCGGAATAATGAAAAGTAAGCTATCGCAATAATACTTTAGATCGGAAAGCCCAGATCGCAATCCTAGATCTGAATGTTGCTCAATAAATTTGGGCAGCACTTCGTCTTAGAAAACCTCAAGAGCCGTCGGAATACGCGATCGCAATGTGCGATCGCAATCCCAGATCGGAATGAGGGGGATGTTACTAGATCGCAATCCTTAGTTCGGAATAAGCAGTCGCAATGTGAAATCCCTTGATCCTATTATGTCACACTCGGAATGTGGAGAAGTCGAGCTGTCGCAATGTGCCAAATCCCTCACTTTTCGATGGAGAGCAAATTCGCAATAAGCACAAGTGCAATAAGCTAATTCTAATAAGCTGATACAAAAACTTAAATGAAATGGAAATAAAACGAGACAATAAGCTAAAATGTTAAAACCTTTCGAAATTTAAAAGACGAAACTTAATGAAATAGAATTTAAAAGGTAAAACTTTTGAGGAAAAACTTGAAAACAATTAAGATAAATACCAGATAAGCAAATAAGATTGTCAAACTTATAGCTTAGTTCATATGAAAGCTTAAAAGGAAAAGAAAAGAAAAAAAACTTTTAATCAAATAAGCAAAGGGATTAAGCAAACCTTACTTAATCCGAAAATTAAATGAACCAAAAGGAACAAGAAAAGTAGAAGGAGAATGATAAAAGTAAACTTGATCAAAGGTAAATAAAGATTAAAGCAACAAAATTAAGAACACTTACTTGGAATTAAAAGGAATTAAAGTGCAAGACAAGTATTTAAAATGACATGAAAAGTAAATTTTTCAAGAAATGTAAATGGAAGAACTAGTGTCACTCTAGCCAACAAAATGAAAATGAAATCCTAATCATCTATTTATAGGAGGATTAGGGAGGTGCTTAGGAAGCTTCCTCCCCTCTTTCTTCTTTCCTTAATTGCATGATTAAGTCCTTGTCTTCTTAATCTTTTGACTTTAATGACTTTGTCTCGGGATTTCTTTAAACTCGTCTTGTAATTCTTCAATAAATAAGACTTGAGTTCTTCGGCTTTAAGTAAACTTCCGTCTTTTGACTTTTTCTTCGATAAATCTTCAGAATTGGTCTTGGACTTCCGTTCTTTTTGCACTCTTGATTTCTTGACTTCGTCTTTTGTCTTTTTCTTCGATAAAAGCCCGTGAATGCCCGTGTTTTCTCCCCTTTTCACAATTTCGTCCTAAATCACAACAAAAACACAAACCACGCATAATTCCGACATTTACGTCATAAAATACACGTTTTGGTCCGGTTATTATTGTAGTTAAGTGGTAAAAAGGATGGGTGTTTACACACCTATCAAATCCCCTACACTTGACCATTACAATGTCCTCATGCAATGCATTAGTTACAAAACACGATTTACATTTTTCATCATAATCAATCCATATTGGCCTTTATTAAAGAGATAGAAAATTGAAAACATTCAAAGTAAAGAAATCAAAAACATACCTTAGGGTTTTGAAAATGTCATGAATGATCATCATCCTCAAGTTTTCACTTTCTCCAAACCAAGTTTAAAAACGAGATCATTGTAATTATAAGTTAGCAAACTAACACGAACTCATGTGGGCCAATTATTTACTTAGACTCCCTTATTCCTAGGTGTACTCATATATTTTATTATTGTCTTGCATGATCACGAGGATGCATTGTTGACTTATTTTGATAGTTATTTAGGCTGAAAATAAAGTGGGACGATTTAATCAATAGTTAGCTAAAGGACAAAATCTTTTAAAACTGCTTCTCGGGACCTCATAAAGTTAATATCTTGGCATAACTCGCTTCGCGATTTGAGACCTTTCTCGGACCGATATTTGGCAGCGACTTCATACTTCAAACCTTGAGAGACGTTCATGAAATAATGGTCTTCTCTTCATAATAGTAATTTCTTCACTACAAGTTTTGAGAGATTCTTCATACTTGGACCACGACTTCTTCATTTTTCTCCAATCTTTATTTTGGACTTTGATATACAACGATCCACCTCCTTTTTGGACTTGGATCTATCTATCCTCATACCTTGTTAGGGCCTTTTTGGATAGACTTCTCCATGATATTTTGGGGAGGTTTTGCTTTTCTTCGTGTGTCTCGATCCTTCATATTGATTTTCGATAAATGATTCTTCACATCACTTTTGGATCTTTAGCAACAAAATGTAGCCCTCATGCCTTGTTAGGGCCTTTTCGGACTCGCCAATCTTCGCATCCCGCTTCAATAAGTTATGCCTTGGCTATGAACTCTAATCATTACCGAGCAACTTTTAAACGATCTTGGGCTAGAAGCTAAGTAACTTTTCAAATCGTACAACCTTATTTATTGCAGATAAATTTATTAGCAAGCGATGGGAGAATAGGCTTATAATTAACTCACATAAATTCACGAAAGAATACCAAACTTATAATTGACTCTATCATCTCTCATCCTCCACAGTTTAAAATCTCAAGGAATGAGACTCGTGGATGCTTATCCTATTAAATCAAAGTTTTGGGTTTTCGAGTCATCTATAGGATCTTGCAAACTCTTAGACTTTTTCAAGTTTAGAAATCGCATTTTAAAGTTCCCTTGATAAACAACTCTCTAGGATCAATTATAGGAACTTGCGAAAAGTTCTTGTTCTTAGCCCGTGAGAGTTAAGACTTTCGCGTTTTATAGCTCCCTATATAAAAGCCTAGCAAAACTTGACTTAAACACGTTAAGGATACTAGCTAGAGTAAACTTAGATAAGTAAACTCGGGTTGAGTCAAAAGATTCACAACGTTTGAAAATTAAAACCACTTTATTAAAATTTATTCTAGCAAAGAAAGAAAATAACTATACAAAGGTTAAAACTAATAGGCCAAAATAGATCAAAAATTTTGAAAAATGTCGAAAAATTGATTTTCTGGTTAAAATGAGGACAAATACAAGGAAAAGAGCCACTTAACTTCGATAGAAGTCCCCCTACACTTAATATAAACATTGTCCTCAATGTTTAAGCCTGTGGGTGTAAACTCCCCTACACTTAGGACATTGTGCACTTTGTTTAAATCTTGCGAAGGAAAAGACCACTAACAAGATTACTATTTTAATATTGGAAAATATAAAATAGTGAATTGAAAAGAGTTTAGGATAGAACCGGGAAAATGGGAACACGGAATCACGGGTCATCAAAAATCATCAAGAGTAGATCATTGAGCGCTCGAATCCCTGAATATAAGAAGAGAAGAGATAGCAAACACCAACGGGTCTCCCCTACACTTAGGATAAAGAAAGCTAAAAGATAGATACATGGGTTGCCTCCCAAGAAGCGCTTGATTTTTGTTCACCGAGTCGTGAGCCTGACTCGACCTTGATTAGCATAGGAAGAAGCATGAAACATATCCACCGGGATCAAATACATTTTCGTCCATCAAATAGCACAAGCTCAAGGTGAACAAGGCAAGCCAAAGAAGAGTAGGCAAGGTTCCCTTAAGCAAAGATGGAGTACGGTGGGAGCAAGGGTGAAGAGGTGCAAGCAGATTTCCATAAGTTCCAAAGATTTTTCCGTTTATTTCATCAGATGGATACTGAGATGGCTTAAAAGTTTCAATACCGGGATCCAACACCTTTTCCTTTAGGGGAAAATAGCACTCAGGCTCAGTAGAATTTGAAGAAGATCCGCGAAGAAAATGCACAACCTCGTCCTCAGAAGGTGGACCAAGAGGTGTTAAATCATACGTGCTGCGGATGTTGGTGTCGTCCGGTTGCTTCTCCTTTGAAAGAATTTTCTTCAAATCCGAAGTAGGATCAAGACCATAATCATCAAAGTCTAAAGGAGGAGCATCACTCTCATGAGGGAAGTATGTATTGATAAAAGTTGAAAAGTCTTCCTCAAATGAGTAGTCATCCAAAGTAGGATTAAGCATGGATGGCGGAGGATCTTCATCATGAGAAGAATCACTCGAAAGAGTATCGGCCTCATCAAAATCATCGTAAGTGGGCATGTCGGGATACTCGGAAGTAAAATCATCATAATCATCTCCATCAAAGCTAGAATCATCATCATAAGCATCAAAGATCGGTGGAGAATCATATATGGGTGAAGGTTCCAAATTGGAGAGAGAATCATCCACATCATCTTGAAAAAGTGGATTATCAATGCAAGAATCGAATAGAGGATTGTTGTAAATGACAAAATCATCGAGCACATTAATCATATTTGCCGATTCTCTTCCATAGGATTTGCTTGTAAGCTTCCCCATTTCAAAAACTTGGGCATCATCCCCGACTCTTAAGATGAGCTCACATTTATCCACATCTATTAAAGCTCTACTGGTTCTCAAAAATGGGCGCCCAAGTATTAACGGAATACGAGGGTCCATTTCGTAATCGACAACGACAAAGTCGACCGGAAAAGTGAATGTGCCAACTTTAATGAACACATCTTCGGAAATACCAACGGGGTAAGCGAGAGTGCGATTGGCTAGCTCAATAGTCATCTTTGTGGGTGTAAGGTCGGGCAATGATAACTTTTTCCAAACACTTAAAGGCGTCAAATTTATACTAGCTCCGAGATCGGCTAAGGCAGTAAATTTGTTGGTTTGGTTAAAAGTACAAGGTAGCACAAAACGACCGGGATCTCCAAGTTTCTCCGGAAGTTCTTTAAGAAGGACGGCAGAACCATTTTCATTCAATCGAGTATTAACAAACTCGGCCATCTTCTCCTTCTTACTAAGAAATTCCTTAAACATCTTAACAAATTTAGGCATTTGTGCTAGAGCTTCAACAAGGGGAAAAGTGACAGTCATTTCCAAAACTTTCTTCAAATAGTTTGACACTTGAATGTCATCCTTGGTGTGCGTTTTGGCCTTGCCTATGCGAGATGGATAAGGAATATTGGGTTTGGGTGGTGAAGGTGTAGGTGTAGGTTGAGATGTTGAAGGGTTAAAGGTGGAAGGTGGGGTTGGTGGAGGATTCTTGGTGGGTACTTCATCATGACGAGGCGGAGACGGTAATGGTGTACTAGTACTAGGTGTGGGAGGAGTAGCGATAAATGATGGTGGAGGAGGTGCAAATGATGGGGGTGGGATAGGTAGTCCTACTATGGTTACTCCACTACGGGTAGTAATAGCACTCACATTCGCTCGCGGGTTGGTGACGGTGTTTGAAGGTAGAGAACTCGAGGTAGAGGGTTGAGTGGTGGGCAAGAAACTAGCCAGCATATTCTTTAAATCATTCGTTTGATTGCTGAAGGAGGATTGTAGATTATCTCGAAGCTCGGATCTTATGTCATTCCCTTGCTTGGTAATATCCCCTTTCAAATTGATAATTTGGCTCTATAGATTCTTGATTTGCTCTCCTTGGGTTCTCATTAAGGCTTCAACATCTTGATTGATGGTTGGGGCTTGTTGAGCGGGTGGGTGATAAGGATTAGAAGCTCGAGGTGGGATTTGGTTGCTTATATTGTAATTGTTGTTGGGATTTTGATTTTGAGGAGAAAAACCTGGTGAAAGGTAGTTGTTTGACCGGTAACTCAGCAAACTTCTATCCCCTTAAGGTCGGGCTTGGTAATTTTCCGGTGAATAATTACCATAAGCCGCATACACGTTTTATGGATTTCATTGAGTAGAAGGACAATCAGTGTATGAGTGTGGACCGCCGCATGTTTCACAAGGATTGGCAACCGCTTTAACTTGTTGTTGGTTTGTAGCGAGGAGCAAGATATTTTTGTTCATTTCGGTCATCATGCGGGTGAATTCGGTCATGTCGGGGTTTGCTGAAGTAGAAGAAACATTGACTCTCGGGTTGTTCCTTGAAGAAGCGGAGGAATCCCAGTTTTTATGATGAGTAGTCATGTTTTCAATAAGCTCTCTACACTCCTCGGGTCTCCTTTTCATAAATGTGCCACCGGCGGCTGCATTAATCGTATCACGATCACGAAAAGTCAAACCGTTGTAGAAAGTATCAATTAATGTCACAGGGTGCATGTTGTGGTTTGGACAACGATCAATCAAAACATTATATCTTTCCCAAGCATCAAAGAGAGATTCATCAGGTTCTTGCATGAAACTGTTGATTTGATTTCGAAGGCTCGTGACCATGGATGGTGGAAAGTAGCGCGACAAAAAGCGTTGAGTCATGTCATCCCAAGTATGAATTGAATTCTTCGGGAGACGATCAAACCATTTCTCGGCGTGGTGTGATAAAGTATGTGGAAAGAGTTGAAGGCGAAGAACATCCATTGTGGCACCGGGCAACTTCATGCTTTGAGTGATTGTAATGAATTTGTCGAGGTGTTTGTTGGCATCATCATCAGGCATTCCGCGAAAAGGATTAGTTTGCACTTGCTGGATCATGTGATGCTTCAACGAAAACTCCGGAGCCGTGATATGCATCGGCGCAATCGGTCCTCCTCATCCAGACATGGTTGGTTGACAAAGCTCCTCCATTGTCCGAAGATCGGGCTGTGGAAGAACATTGTTGTTGTTATTGTTGAGGTGCGGTGGATTATTGTTGTTGTTCACACCTGCCATATCTAAATATTCACGAGTCTCGGGCTCTTGATAAGTAGAAGATCTAGTACGCATACACCTACAAAGGCAAAAGAAAAAGAAACCAAACACAAAGAGAATATATATACACTATAAAGATAAAAATAAAATCTTTTTGGATTTTTGAAATTTTTTAATTTTTATGGATTTTTAACATTTTTTAATTTTTATGGTTTTTTTGAAAATTTTTAAACAAGAAAATAACGCTCACGAATGAACGGATCCCAAAAAGCAACGCGTCTCTCACAGAAAACCGTTTATCTTCACGAAAAGAGCCGACAGCGGCGCCATTTGATACCAGAGATTTTGTATGTAAAAAGTTATCGTCACAGTCTCTTCGAATTGATTTCTTGTTAACTATGCGACTCAGTCGTCTTTTGGTGGGAAACAATAGTTGTGTCGTTGTAGTATATTAAAAAGTGCAAAACTTAAAGTAAATTGGTGGTTAATTAAATCTAAACTAATTAAAGCTTAAATTGTGCAATATTAAAAACTTTTAAAATTAAAATAATTAAATGACTTAAAGTTAAAGCGTGACGAAAATTAAATTTGACGAAGTATTAAAAATGTAACTTAAAAACAAAACAAAGCAAAATATAATTCTAAACCCCAAACCATCGGAATCCAGATCGGAAAGCTGTCACCAAGTCCATCGGAATGTCAGATCGGAATATAGGTACCAAATCCATCGGAATGTAGAAAAATGCTATCTATCGGAATAATGAAAAGTAAGCTATCGCAATAATACTTCAGATCGGAAAGCCCAGATCGCAATCCTAGATCGGAATGTTGCTCAATAAATTTGGGCAGCACTTCGTCTTAGAAAACCTCAAGAGCCGTCGGAATATGCGATCGCAATGTGCGATCGCTATCCCAAATCAGAATGAGGGGGATGTTACTAGATCGCAATCCTCAGATCGGAATAAGCAGTCGCAATGTGAAATCCCTTGATCCTATTCTGTCACAATCGGAATGTGGAGAAGTCGAGCTATCGCAATGTGCCAAATCCCTCACTTTCCGATGGAGAGCAAATTCGCAATAAGCACAAGTGCAATAAGCTAATTCTAATAAGCTGATACAAAAACTTAAATGAAATGGAAATAAAACGAGACAATAAGCTAAAAAGTTAAAACCTTTCGAAATTTAAAAGACGAAACTTAATGAAATAGAATTTAAAAGGTAAAACTTTTGAGGAAAAATTTGAAAACAATTAAGCTAAATACCAAATAAGCAAATAAGATTGTCAAACTTATAGCTTATTTCATATGAAAGCTTAAAAGGAAAAGAAAAGAAAAAAACTTTTAATCAAATAAGCAAAGGGATTAAGCAAACCCTAATTAATCCGAAAATTAAATGAACCAAAAGGAACAAGAAAAGTAGAAGGAGAATGATAAAAGTAAACTTGATCAAAGGTAAATAAAGATTAAAGCAACAAAATTAAGAACACTTACTTGGAATTAAAAGGACTTAAAGTGCAAGACAAGTATTTCAAATGACATGAAAAGTAAATTTTGCAAGAAATGTAAATGGAAGAACTAGTGTCAGTCTAGCCAACAAAATGAAAATGAAATCCTAATCATCTATTTATAGGAGGATTAGGGAGGTGCTTAGGAAGCTTTCTGCCCTCTTTCTTCTTTCCTTAATTGCATGATTAAGTCCTTGTCTTCTTAATCTTTTGACTTTAATGACTTTGTCTCAGGATTTCTTTAAACTCGTCTTGTAATTCTTTAATAAATAAGACTTGAGTTCTTCAGCTTTAAGTAAACTTCTGTCTTTTGACTTTTTCTTCGATAAATCTTCAGAATTGGTCTTGGACTTCTGTTCTTTTTGCACTCTTGATTTCTTGACTTCGTCTTTTGTCTTTTTCTTCAATAAAACCTCGTGAATGCCCGTGTTTTCTCCCCTTTTCACAATTTCGTCCTAAATCACAACAAAAACACAAACCACGCATAATTCCGACATTTACGACATAAAATACACGTTTTGGTCCGGTTATTATTGTAGTTAAGTGGTAAAAAGGATGGGTGTTTACACACCTATCAGTCTTCCTAGTGATACCATTGCAAACCCAAAGGGAGAAATGAAGGTTATTACTACACGAAGTGGTAAAACTTTCAAGGAACCAATCTCTCGTCCAAGTACTTCTACGAAGAAGGAAATCGACAAAGAGCCCGAGGTGATGGTCGAAAAGGAGCATGTCACAAGCCCACGAAGTACCGCTCAAACCACCTACGGTTGAACCAATACCAATCATGGAACCCGAGATTCCAAGGCCGTTGCCTAATGTCCAACCCACACCACCCTTACATTACCCTTCGAGACGAAACAAAGAGAAATTACAAGAACTTAACAAACAACAAATCGAGCTTTTTATAAAATGTTTCAACAAGTTCATTTTGATGTAAGTTTAGCCGACGCGTTGTTATATATGCCTCGTTTCGCTTCCACTTTTAGAAGTATGATGAGCGATAAGGAAAAGCTTTCAAAGCTTGCTAATTGTTCTTCGGTTTATGTTAACCGCATACCGGAAAAAGTTGGTGACCCCAGAAAGTTTCTCATTCCTTGTGATATACAAGATATGAAAGAATGCCTCGCCTTGGCAGATCTTGGTGCGAGCATTAATTTGATGCCCTTTTCCATTTGGAAATCACTTTCGCTTCCGGCTCTTACTCCTTCGAACATGTCTATCGAGATGGCTGATCATTCTACGATTTTAGCATGTGGAGTAGCCGAGGATGTTTTCGTGAAAGTGGGGAAGTTCTACTATCCCGTTTATTTTATAGTAGTTGACATCCCCTCGGATCCTCAAGTTCCTCTAATTTTAGGTCGTCTATTTTTAGACACCTCGAGATCGCTTATCGACGTTCATGCAAGAACTATTACTTTAAGATTCAACGAAGAGGAACTTGTTATAAACGCTACTCAAAACTCAAAACCTTCTCATGTTTATGCAATCGCTACCATCAATCACATTGACTTAGTTGATTTGGTTTGCGATGAGTTTTCACAAGAAGTGTTAGGTTTTTCCGATAGCTCGTCAAGTGGCAATCCCACTATTTTGGATCCGATTCTTGCTAATTCTACACCAAATCTCACTCCATTCCAAGGAGGCAATTTTACTTCAAATGAAATCGACAATGAAGATGAGGTGATTATTAGTGATGATACTTCTATTCCACCATTCCTTCCGCCGATGGAAGTTATAAGTGTTGAGCAAAAATCTTCAATCGAGGAACCGCCTATCCTTGAATTGAAAGATCTTCCATCTCAGCTTGAATACGCATTCTTGGAAGGTGATGACAAATTGCCGGTTATTATTGCAACAGGTCTTGCTAATGATGAAAAAACCGAGCTCTTGAAAGTTCTTAAATCTCATAAAGGGGCAATTGCGTGGAAAATTTCCGACATTAAGGGTATAGACCCAAAATTTTGTACTCACAAGATTTTAATGGAGGAGGAATACAAACCCGTAATTCAAAGTCAAAGAAGGGTAAACCCCAAAATTCACGATGTCATAAAAAAGGAAGTTCTAAAACTCCTTGATGCGGGAATGATTTATCCTATCTCCGATAGCCCATGGGTGAGCCCAATCCATTGTGTCCCTAAAAAGGGAGGAATGACCGTTGTACCTAATGAAAACAACAAGTTAATTCCCACTCGTGTTGTGACCGGTTGGAGGGTGTGTATTGACTACCGAAAGTTAAATGACGCCACTCGTAAAGACCACTTTCCTTTGCCCTTCATGGATCAAATGTTGGAGCGACTAGCGGGAAATGAATTCTATTGCTTTTTAGATGGTTTTTCCGGTTATTTTCAAATCCCTATCGACCCTCGTGATCAAGAGAAGACTTCGTTTACGTGTCCATATGGAACGTTTCCTTACCGTAGGATGCCTTTCGGACTTTGTAATGCACCGGGTACGTTTCAACGGTGTATGATGGCTATTTTTCACGATATGATCAAGAAGTCGATGGAAGTGTTTATGGATGACTTCTCGGTGTTTGGCAATTCGTTCACGTCGTGTTTATCTAATCTCGAGCATATGTTAAAACGTTGTGAAGAAACCAATCTTGTGCTTAATTGGGAAAAATGTCATTTCATGTGTAAAAAAGGAATCGTCTTAGGACATAAGGTCTCAAAAGCGAGGATTGAGGTCGATAAAGCTAAGGTAGACGTCATCGCCAAGTTACCTCATCCCAAAACCGTTAAGGGAGTTAGGAGTTTTCTAGGCCACGCGGGCTTTTATCGTCGTTTCATCAAAGACTTTTCGAAAATCTCTCGACCTATGACACACCTTCTCGAGAAGGATGCTCCTTTTAATTTCAATGAGGATTGTGTTAGAGCTTTTGAAACTATCAAAAGAAAACTTACCGAAGCTCCCATTCTTGTTGCTCCTAATTGGGAATTACCCTTTGAGATCATGTGTGATGCAAGTGATTATGCTATAGGGGCCGTCTTAGGGCAACGCTATGAAAAGCATTTTCGTCCTATCCATTATGCTAGTAAGACGATGACCGAAGCTCAATTAAAGTACACCACAACGGAAAAGGAATTCCTTGCCATGGTCTATGCTTTTGAGAAATTCCGACCTTATCTCGTCTTAACTAAAAGCATCTTGTATACCGACCATTCGGCTATCAAGTATCTCTTAGCTAAGAAAGATGCTAAGCCGAGATTGCTTCGTTGGATGCTCCTCCTCCAAGAATTTGATGTCACCATGCTTGACAAAAAAGGAGCCGAGAATCTAGCGGCCGATCATCTCTCTCGTCTAGAAGATCCTCACAAAGATGTTTTCGAGCACAAGGAAATCACCGAAACATTTCCTCTCGAGACTCTCGGTGTAGTGAATTCTAAAGACACCACCCCATGTTTTGCCGACATTGCAAATTACCATGCGAGCAATTTCATAATCAAGGGTATGACGACACAACAAAAGCGAAAATTCTTTCGTGACGTCAAGTTCTAATTTTGGGACGACCCTTATCTGTTTCGGGTTTGTGTAGATCAACTCGTTCGACGTTGTGTTTTTGGTGCCGAAGCTTCTAACATCCTTAGAGCTTGTCACGAGGGACCCACGGGTGGTCACCACGGTGCTAATCTCATGGCTAAGAAAGTGTTCGATTCCGACTTCTTTTGGCCTTCTATCTATCGTGATGCATACGCACTTGTGAAGTCGTGTGATTCGTGCCAACGTCAAGGAAAATTGTCTCAACGTGATGAAATGCCGCAAAACATAATTCAAGTGTGTGAGATTTTCGACATTTGGGGCATAGACTTTATGGGGCCGTTCCCATCGTCTCATGGTAACAAGTATATCCTCGTCGCTGTCGACTACCTTTCTAAGTGGGTGGAAGCTAAGGCTTTACCTACTAATGATGGTCGTGTGGTAGAGAAGTTTTTGAAGCAACTATTCTCTCGGTTCGGAACCCCTCGTGCTATAATAAGCGATCGTGGAACCCATTTTTGTAATGACCAATTCGAGAAGGTCTTAAAGAAATATGGAGTTACTCATCGTCTTTCTACGGCTTATCACCCGCAAACGAGTGGGCAAGTCGAGGTTTCGAACCGAGCTTTGAAGAGGATTTTAGAGAGGTCGATTGGAGAAAACCGTGCTTCATTGTAACACCCCACTTGGATAAGTGGACCGTTACGTGTATTTATGGCGTGTCATCAAAGCATAAGGTAAAAGTCCTAAAACATTAATTGACCATAAAGGAAATACCGGAATCAAACATCGGCAATCCAAACATAAGCCTAAAACATGAAAAGTAAAAATACTAGAGGAAAGGACTAAACAATGTCCAAATAAGCAGAATAATGTAAGTACATAAAGTAAGAAGTCTGGATAGCTTCCATCCAAATGCACATACTCTCAGAATCCTAAGAGCGTCCTGGTGTACCTGCCGTTAGAACATGAAAGGGAACTACGGCTGAGCATAACGCTCAGTGAACGGATATAAAGCATGATAAGGAATTACTGAAATGAAGAAGATGATAAAATACTGGAGCTGTAAGTCTGATAAGTAAAGTTGCAGCGGAAATCTGCGTATAATCTGTAAAGTCTGATTTATAAATAATTAAGTTGAACTGTTATCTGTTAAATCTGAAAACATGCATTTACTGTATTTTAATTGCCAGAGCTTATATAGGTCATGTGCTGTAACAACGGTGCATGAATAACTGGAGGGGTGACCTCGTCATGCTGTAGAGGGGTGACCTCTAAATAACTGTAGAGGGGTGACCTCTAAATACTGTGCTGGGTGGAGGGATCATCTCCAATGTGAATGATGTAGAGCACACACCACATTCACCTTGATAACTTGTAAACTGATAAGCCTAGGATGCATCCATACGCCCCACTAAACATACTGATAAAATGGCCAAACTGAACATGAGTGGGACGATGCAGGATATCACTCTCCTGCATGTGAGTCACGAAATCGGTGCCTCTAGTGCCATGGTTACGGTACCTCCGTAACTAGTACATAAACTGGACATGCTTGTATATAATACGCAGGCAATTTATTTAGTTATTAATCATGATTACTGATAAGCTTAAACATATACTGGGGAAAACATTTGGCTGAAGACGGGGAATCCTAATCATGCATAGAAAAGAAGTTCTTACTAAAAGGACGGAAACTCCGTACCTCGTGTCCAGTAACCGACCGAGATCAACTGACGGAAAGTCTACTCCGATTTCACGCGAGCTACATGAATAAGGGACGCGAATAAGTAAACTGATATTCGTTTATTTAATTTACTGATCTTATTGGCTTTTCATTTATCTATTTTATTTCTGGAAATCTGTATGTATATTAGCTGGTGAATCTGAATTTATATTAATTCTTTCAATATTAATCACCTAATAATAATTACGATACGAACGTATTCTGACATGATATTAATACTATAATAAGTGACTCGTAAATAATACGAGGTTTTCTAACTTATAAAGTTTTCAAAATCATTTAATTCATATAATAAAATTATACCCTTTTAAAATATTAAAAACTATTTTAATTTAACTCATTTAAAATACAATTTAAAATATATATAAAACAATTAAATAAAAGGTATAATATAAAAATCTTCGTTTTATATGTTTAAACTATATCCCGAGCCTACCGAGATACCCCCATCTCGGTCACACTAAACAATTCCACAAACTATATTAACTCTGTCTATATTAAATTTACGACAGAAAAACTGTCGCTTAAACTGTCACTAAAAGCTGAGTTTTAAAAACTGCACACATAACAATTCTGCGACAGAAAGTCCTGTCACAAAACTGTCGCTAATTTCCTTCTAAAATGCCACTGTTTTCTGTCTATTTCTTCCCACTGACTTGTTACTACGTTCCCACTTATTGATTATTATTTCCCACTTCTGTCAAACATTTACCCACTGCTAATACACCCAAACACCCCCTTGCTGCGAGTTAATCCCAAACACCCCTGACTGGTTTCTTAGGCTGCGGCTGTTTAACCAAAGCACAACCGAGCCCTTGGAGGGTCATGGCTGGCCACAAACATACACACTGAGACCAATTGGTCTTGGTTCTGCCTAAGTTCGCCAAAAGCCCGACACCCCTGCTTGGATATTACATGTTTAACCATTAGAACCCAACTGATTTTTGGCTGAACATAAATTCTAGATCAAAACACAAAAAGAAAAGGAAGAATTACCTATACGTTCAGGGATTTGGTAAGAACATACATGACGAATGATTAATAGAGTAAATCCGGATCTCCTTGTTCTTGATCTCTTTTTTTTGTGGCGGCAACTCAAACCCTAACCCTCGTCCCTTTTTTCCGTCTGAATGCTACCAAAGGGGGTAACCCCGTGTTTATTTTTTGTATAAAATGGGCCTAAGCCAAATTCGTTTTTCTTTTATTTTACAAACCGCCCCATTCAAATATTATATAGTTTTCCTTTTTTTAAAAAAAGCTATAAATTGTTTACATACTTTCATGATAAATTTTCGCGTGTCTTTAGTCTTTCTGAAACGTATTAATTATGCGTACTTAACGTATATACGTTCGTAATAATTATTTTCCTGAATAATTGCATAGTTTTATATAATTAAAACTGCGTATTTAATATTTCAACTATTTAAATACGGGTTTTACAATTCTTCCCCTCTAAAAAAAATAATTCGTCCCCGAATTAAGGATACACTATACTGGGTTTTACAATTCTTCCCCTCTAAAAAGGAGAAATTCGTCCTCGAATTAAAGGTAATAAGCTGATGAAGTTATAAGAACCGAAAGTACACGTAAACTGAAAGACAAATAAGCTGAAGGATAATTTGTCTTCTAATTAAGACATAATGTTGCTGATAGGTATAAACCTGACATGACTGAAGTGAACCTGGAATGTGACATTGCTGAAAAGAACATGGAATGTAACATGTCTAAAAGAACTTAACTGGATTTATTGAAGGAAAAGGATGAGAGGTCCGGATGGGCTCCTCCGTTTCGAGTGGCTTCCCGCTCGAAACGATTCCTTCAAAGGTCTAAACATTAGGAACAAATCTTGGTCTTGATGACCCTATCCTGATAATGCTGAATTGTTTCTGGTTCTAAACTTAAGATGGATTTTCTGAACCTGAATGAATAAGCTATAGCATGTAGTATACATGAAACGGTACGTACAATTATTCCTGAAAAGATAACATTTATATCTCTGAGCAAGATGCTGAGAATATATAGGGACGAACTACGTGAACAATTATGAACATGCTAAGTGAGCAATTGTGAACGTGGTTCATAATTATATGAGGAGCGCTGGCATGGAATATATCATGAATGTGATAAGTGAATCATACTGTGAACGTGATACTAGAACATATCATGAACGTATGCTGACGGAGGAATGAATGCCAAATGATACGGCCTGAGATGTGAAATGTATGCCTGGTTATGGAATAGTTGTGCTAAACTTGAGTCTGATTTCTCAAGCTTTCTGTAACCGTATTCGGTAATAAACTGAGAAACGTGTATCGTGAAATGGCACACGAACTTGAACGTGAACAATGTTATGAACACAAACGTGAGCTTAAATTATGAGATAGCATAAAAGATGAACTGAAACAGCATCATACTGTGAATGAGACGTAAACGTGAAAGTGAAAATAAACATGAACTTAAAGTGGGCGTAAACATACACTTGATCGTGAACATTAATTCTGTCTGATATGATGGTCGATGGAATGCCTTGAATTCGTACGATTTACTGCTGAATTTCTAAATTTTCTGCAGATCTGCTACTGCGTGATCCTTTCGGATGAAAGAAACGCGCAGGCTGATTACATGGTTGATGATAACTTAGATAGTATCATACTTTCTATGAGCCTGTGGTAGCTGATAACAATTTCATGGAATTTCGTCTCGTTTCTGTTCAGAAATTTCTAAGGGTTGTAGTAACTCACTAACATGACGGTGTTCTATCTTGAACCTGCAGTAGGTCAGGCATCTAGATATGAACATAGTTGCATTAATGTGTGATGCGGATTCTATCAAAGTTTTGTCTGGGATTATGGAACATTCTGGTGGACATCTGGATAAATAGTCATAAAACATTTTAGTGAGAACTATCGGCAATTTCTGCGGTAGTAGTTTTCTGAGTTCTAAAGTTTTTGTATGTTCGTCACAGACGTCGGTCTTGACCATTTGATGATGGCCTTCACTTTCGCAGCATTGTTTGAAATTTCTTTCTGCTGAAGTAGGATGGCTCAGAAACGCCACTTTTTTCGATTGGAATTCATATCTAGAAAGCTGTATATAAAATTTTCTCCTTTCGAAGATTCTGTACAATTGTGAGAAGATGATTCTCGTGTTCTTCTCTAGAATTTAGCAGATCAGAATGTGATCAATGAATATACTGACGATTTTGTCTGAGAATTATGGGAAAAATTTTATTCATAAATTTTCATAATATAGTTGGAGCATTAGGCAGCTCAGAAGTATGAATCAAACTTTGGAAAGACCATAACGTGTGCAAAAGCAGTCTTGGAAACATCATGTTCTTTCTCTCACCTCTGATGGTAGCATGATCGGAAATTGTTCTGAAAATATTTAAGACATCGCAGCAGATCAGATAAGATTTCTATACGTGGAATGCAACGTCGATTAAGAATGGCGATCTGGTAGACAGAAACGGTGCACTTCCTTGTGGTGCGCCGGGGTGAATAAAGCCTCGTTCCGATAATTCTTACAGCAAATGCTACAACTCTTTTGACTTAGATGAAGCCCTGTAATAAAGAGTTTTGAAAACAGGTTCTGTTCTTGAGACAAGCTTGATGTTAAATTTTGTCTCGTGATGAGAAAGGAAATTTCTGAAAAACTTTCTGAAATTATGTCTGGAAACTCTGGAGTAATCTGCTGGTCATGAATTTAAAGACTTTCAGAAGTGGATTATAACTGGTGGCTAGAAAATTTTTGTAGCTATGGACTGATAAGTCACGCGCATGTAAGGCAAAAACAACTTGTACTGATTTTTCTGGTGGAGGATATAATGAATATATTTGGGATTTAGTAAGATGGATCTCGTCATTGACTGAAATGATAATTTTGATAAATATGGTGATACTGTTGAGTCCTTTATGGCTGAGAGACAGGTGACTACCTGATTTAAGATAAAGCTGGCATAGGAATACGTGAAGTAAACATAGCGATTTTTCACTGAATGTGTTCGTCTGTAACCTCACAGAATGAATACTGCGTGTTTAACCTGATTAATACTTCAGTGGTGGTAACTGGATCTTTCAAATGATCTGATTTATGTGTGGCATAATAGAACGAGTGTATCCCCCTTGGAGGGTGCCCTGAATCATTGAGGACCAGGTTTAGAAGACAATACTGATATTATGAGTCTTAACTCGTGTCCTGAGAAGATATTCGTATGATGTGTACCCTGACTCGTGTCCTGACAAGTGTCTTCCGAAATGATACTTGAGACATGTGTCTTGACTGTTGTCTGGACATGTATTTTAGTGGATGAATCTGGACAAGGCTGTCAATTTTTTTTTAACTGCTAGGATTGGCGGACATGTTAGACTACTGACCTTTGTATTTCTGGTCACGTCCGTACCGGAGTTCCGATGGTTACTGGTTGATTAATTATACACACGGTGGTTGTCACTACTGCTTTGTCTGTCAGTGTCCTGACGGTCGTTATCATGACCGTTATTCATGTAACTATTTCTGCTGAGTGGCCGGCTGGGTTCCGGTTCCCACTCTTCTGAATGAAAGGTTAGCTGAGTGAAGTGTGACATCAAACTGAGAAGGTAAAAGCATGGAATGAAATGGTAGTGTCTGATGGTTGAAATTTATTCTTGTTAGAATTTCAAATTTATAGTTTTCGTCCTTGTTCTGTAGAGTCTTCATAGTATAAACAACATCTGCATCTTGAGAAATCTCCAAAGTATCAGCAACATCAGCATTTGTGAGGTCTTCAAAGTGTTAGCAGCATTAGTATCTAGTAAAATCTTCAACTTACGAACAGCATCAGCATCTGGTAGAATATCGACAAGTGGAAACACCTGAGATGATTGAGGACCGATTAGCAATATCCATGGAGTAGGGTACCTGGAGTACACCTGGACTACTGTACATGAAGTACAAAATGAATACTGCACATGGAGCATATCTAAGACACTGTACATGGAGTACACATGAAATACATCGAGTACAACTGAGACACTGTACATGGGGTACATATGGAATACTGTACGTGATACTGGTGGAAATTTTATGGAATGATCGATACTGATGTCAATTATCTGACATGATCAAATAATGATTTGATTTAAACGGTAGTAAACTGAACTGAAATGAGTAACATGATAGCCTGGTAATTCCTGCGTAGACTAAATGCTGATTTATAGAGTTTCAAGAATATGATTAAATGAAATTTCAATAATGGTCAGCATGAAGACATGACTGATGAAGATCGAACATGATTATTATGAAAATAGGATTTTTTTGTACCCCTTCTGTATCTTAGCATGAAAACATCGTCACCTTGCTGAAAACATAATCCTTATAAGGAGACATGAACTTATTCAGCATGAAAACGACATTCGCGTGAGAGTATAAACTTGACTGATACAATTAACATAGAAGAATAAATAACTGAGGTTTAACATTTCTGGTGTGGGTGGCTATGGTTCAATCCACATAATTCAAAGGAGAAAACACGTGACTAAGTATAGGCGATTCTGGTTCGATCCATACTTGTCAAAAAACTTCTGAGAACCGTCATGTATAAACATTTATAATCTGGAACTAAATATGGTTGACTGTAGTCCAAGCCATACTTGTCAAGGTTTATGAAATGTCCTGATACGCAAAGGTGAACGACTGTGGATCGGTTCACATAACATCATTCGACTGAAAAGCATGAAAATTTGATCTGAATCGTGGTGAACGTTTATGGCGGGTTCACCCAGTAATATTTGACTGAAAACATGAATCTGTCATGAGTAAGGGTAAACGCCTATGGGTCGGTTTACTAATACAAATTCGCAGAAAAGCACATGCGACTAAATATGGCCAGTCTTGTACTAACCTTTTACTTAGTCAAAAACTTTAAGAAAACCGACTGATAACTGGAGAAAACTGATTGATAAATGCATGAGAAACATGAAAGATAACAACACCAAAATCTGGAAGGTTCTTGGTGACTACCCACTAGTCACATGTAAAGTTTTAGAACCTACAGGTCGAACCAGGCTCTGATACCATAATTGTAACACCCCACTTGGATAAGTGGACCGTTACGTGTATTTATGGCGTGTCATCAAAGCATAAGGTAAATGTCCTAAAACATTAACTGACCATAAAGAAAATACCGGAATCAAACATCGGCAATCCAAACATAAGCCCAAAACATGAAAAGTAAAAATACTAGAGGAAAGGACTAAACAATGTCCAAATAAGCAGAATAATGTAAGTACATAAAGTAAGAAGTCTGGATAGCTTCCATCCAAATGCACATACTCTCAATTTTCCTAAGAGCGTCCTGGTGTACCTGCCGTTAGAACATGAAAGGGAACTACGGCTAAGCATAACGCTCAGTGAACGGATATAAAGCATGATAAGGAATTACTGAAATGAAGCAGATGATAAAATACTGGAGCTGTAAGTCTGATAAGTAAAGTTACAGCGAAAAGCTGCGTATAATCTGTAAAGTCTGATTTATAAATAATAAAGCTGAACTGTTATCTGTTAAATCTGAAAACATGCATTTTACTGTATTTTAATTGCCAGAGCTTATATAGGTCATGTGTTGTAACAATGGTGCATGAATAACTGGAGGGGTGACCTCGTCATGCTGTAGAGGGTTGACCTCTAAATAACTGTAGAGGGGTGACCTCTAAATACTGTGCTGGGTGGAGGGATCAGCTCCAATGTGAAGGATGTAGAGCATTCACCACATTCACCCTGATAACTTGTAAACTGATAAGCCTAGGATGAATCCATACGCCCCACTAAACATACTGATAAAATGGCCAAACTGAACATGAGTGGGACGATGCAGGATATCACTCTCCTGCATGTGATTCACGACACCGGTGCCTCTAGTGCCATGGTTACGGTACCTCCGTAACTAGTACATAAACTGGTCATGCTTGTATATAATGCTCAGGCAATTTATTTAGTTATTAATCATGATTACTGATAAGCTTAAAAATATACTGGGGAAAATATTTGGCTGAAGACGGGGAATCCTAATCATGCATAGAAAATAAGTTCTTACTGAAAGGACGGAAACTCCGTACCTCGTGTCCAGTAACCGACCAAGATCAACTGACGGAAAGTCTACTCCGATTTCACGCGAGCTACATGAATAAGGGACGCGAATAAGTAATGTAACACCCCATTTTGATAATGGAATGTCACGCGTAATTATGGCGTGTCATCAAAGCATACAAGGGTAAATGTCTAAAACATTACATGACCATAGGGATAACCGGAATCAAACATCGGTTCCTAAACATAAGCTCTAAAGCAAAAGAAATGAATGAAAGACTAAACAAGCATAAGTAAATGAAGGCAAAAAGGAAAAGAAGTCTCTAGCAGCTTCCATCCTATGCACGTCCTCCAAATGCTCGAGTCTTTCCTAGGGTACCTGCCGTTTTGGGACATGGAAAGGAAAGTAACGGCTGAGCAAAACGCTCAGTGCACGTATATAGGCATAGTATAAATGACTAACACATAATAAAGACTTAATAGCAGCGGAAATGTATAAGTCCTGGAAAACCTGGAACATGTTCATAAAACTGGTTTTATAGTTTGAAAAGCCTTATGTTTATCTTATGAAAACTATTTAACATATTTTACCATTAGCCAATATAGGTCATGAAAATCCATCGTGCATGAATACTTGGAGGGGTGACCTCATCATGCAAATTAGAAGGGCTGCCTCTAATTTAATATACTGGTTTTGGGTAGGAGGGATCAGCTCCTTGTGAAGGATGCAAGGCACACACCACATTCACACTGAGTAATCTGCTGAAAAACATGTAACTAGGATGCACCCATACGCCCCACATGATAAATTTTAATAATATGGCCAAAAACTAAAGGGACGCCACGAGCAATCACTCCGCCGTGGGGAAGTCATAACATCAGTGCCTCTAATGTTATGGTTATGGTACCTCCATAAATAGGTGAAACTGGTCATGCATGCATATGGCTATAGATATTCTAAATTAAACATAAGCAAATCAAACATATAAACTTATACTACGGGAAAACAGTTGGCTGCATACGAGGAAATCCTAATAAGGAAAGAATGTCCATACTGAAAGGACGGAAATCCGTACCTTATGTCCAGTGAACGAAGAAGACGAACGGAAGAGAGTCCTACTTCGGTATCACTAATGCTACAAAAATACATACATGTATAAGTATTTGATTATTGAATACATAACTGGTTTTTTATTATGTCTTAGCTTATTTAATACGTTCATGTCATGTATTACTGTTTAAGCTTAATACTATGTTTATCTTATATTCTGTCTATTCTGATTAAGTATTTCTTGTATTTCATGTATTATTATACTTGTTGTGTAATAAATAAGTAACCTTCTAAAAATAGTAGGTTTCCAAAAATAGAAAGTTACCAAAAATAGAAAGTCTCCAAAAATAGAATTACTGCTTAAAATAGATAAGTTTCTAAAAAAAATAGAATGTTTCCATAAATAGATCAGCTGCCTTAATTAAATAAGTTTCTAAAAATAGAAAGTTTCCATAATTAGATATAAGCTGGTTAATTAAGCTAATAATATAAGCTAAGTGTTTTCTGATTAATATTCTAAGTCATGAGATTATAAAGTATAGTTTATTAATTATTTCATGTGAATTAAATAAACTATATGCTAAAGTATTTAATTAAATATAACATGATTTTAATTAAATAAAAGTATAAATACTTAGGTTAAAACACGTGTTATTAACTATTAATAATATAACCTAAGTCATGTAAATTAATTAATTATAAGTCATGGTTTTGTTAATTAATTAATTATAAAATCTAATAATAAATAATTACGTTAAAAATCCATGTATTATTAATTAATAATAATAAACCTAAGTCCATGCTTTATTTAAATAATTATCTAGCATATTAAATTAATTTAATTAATCTTGTAACAAATAATCTTGTAATAATAAGTCGTGTTTTATTAATTTAATTTACCTTGTAAATTAACATACATGTTAAAGTTAATAACTTGTAAAATAATAACCCGTAACCCTGTATTATTTTATTAAAAACGCGTCGTAACTCAAACCCGTGGAAACGTGTTGTTTTTATATATAAGTCGAACCAAACAGCCTTAATTTGTGTTTATAAAATCGAGAGCCAAACGCACCCTTGACTAGCCATAAACCCAAAACCAAACAGTCCCCTAACTGCCAGTTACCCTTGGCAGTTATGCTGTTCCCACTGACTGCCCTGCGTTTCCCCCTGCTGCGCGTCTGGCTACCACCGAGAGCTCTAGGCTCTCTGTTCCCACTGATTTCACAAACAGACCACTGGCCGCAGCCAGTGGTTCCCCATGTTTGGATGCCGTTTGCCACTGTTAGCCCAAAAGGACCACAGCCTTGCGGCTGGTGGGAATAAGGTATCACCGAGAGTCTCTTGACTCTCGGTTTGTGTGCCAAACAACCACAGCGACACCAAAAATGACACCCTTCCATTATTCACCATTTGAACATGTTTTTAATACCCTTTAAAATCAGATTCAAGATCAATTGAAAAGAAATAAAAAGAAACGAATTAGGGTTTTACCTCATGTTTCGTGTTAGGGTTTATGAAATCAACGAATACAACTCCTTCTTTATCATCTAACATGCGTTTTTCTTGATCCTTGTGGTGGAAAAAGACGGCGACCAGGAGGACAGAAGAAGAAACAAAGGGCGGTTGTTTTTAGTTTTTAGGGTTTCTAATGATTTTGTCTAAATAAAAAAATATACCCCGTCCTTTTCTTTCTTTTAAGCCGACCAATCAACCCCATTGGGCCTTGAGCCCAAATACTTCTTGTTTCCTTTGTCTAACAGCCCAAATAAAGCCCTTATGCGTTTTTATTTAATACGCGACTTGTTAAATGGTACGCGTAATCGTGTTATAAAATGTCGTAAGTTCATAGTTATCATAATACGTGTTAAACGTAATCATTATGTATGTAATTACTTGTCGTGTTAAATTAAATATACGTAATAATAATAATCGTTTAAATGTCCGTGATTACGTGTTACGTAGTTTACGTAATTTAATTAGTTTTCGGTCGTGACTCAATATATTTATTCGTGTTCGTAATAAATATATAAATACGTAATTAATATTAGCTCGTGATTAAATTACGTTCATTTCATGATCGCATGTTCGTGATTATAATTATTATTTGAATAATTATTGTGTGTTCATACGTAATAAATACTTACCGTGTTCTAGCACGTACGTAATACTTAAATTTCCTATACGTGAACGTAAACATGCTATAAAAGGAAAGTTTTAATCTTGTACGTACGATCTAAAGGGTACTATTAATGGTAAAAGCATGCGGGTTTTACAACTCTTCCCCCCTAAAAAGAATAATTCGTCCCCAAATTATAGATAACGTAACTGGAAGCGTAACATACCCGACTCAAACTGGAAAGGTATGTAAGATAACGAAAAGTGAAGATGACGTGGAACGTGACATGTCTTGAAAGGACATGGAACGTGACGTCACTGAAAGGACATATCTAATTGATAAGAGAAAGATAAGAAGTTCGGATGAACTTGTCCGTCTCCGAGTGGCTTCCCTCTTGGAACCATTCCTTCTCAAGGTCTTGCCACGAATTATAAATCTTGGTCCTCCTGACCTTGACTTGAAATACGAAGAAGTTCTTGGTTATCAACGTAAGGTATATCCCCTAAATTTGATCGAGGGACTAAGAATTAACGTGTCTGGCAACTAAAATGTTATCGTACAAAACACTCTAACTTGACTGATAATTAGCAACGATGCGCGAGATATAAAGAAACGTAGTACGTGAAAAATTTTGAACGTGATACGTGAAAAATTTTGAACGTAATACGTGGAAAATTGAATGTGATACGTTGGAGATATGGTGAGTGTAGTATGAATAAACATATCGTGATCCATGATACGTGTAACCTATCTTATCATGATATGAGGAACGTGGAATGAACATGACATGTGAAACATATCGTGAACATAGAATATAATGGCGGTAACGCCAAACACTACAAGGTGATACATAGAATATGACGGGAAACGTCTATCTGAGGATAGGGAGTTATACTAAACTTGGGTCTGGTCTCTCAAGTTCTTGTAAAACTTCCCAGAATGAGAAAAAAAATGAACGTAATATCTTAAGCCGAGATGCCATCATGAACGTGAGTAGTGTCATGAACGCGAGCACGAAAGCAAGTCGTGGAATTAGAATGAAGACATGAAGTAAATAAGGAGCACCATTATGAATATTTGTCTGACCCGATAACTGAGGAATTGCCAAGTGATCGGATGAGCCTTGGCTGGAACATGTCCGATAAATTTGTTGGTTCTGAAATCCTTGCGGATGTAAGGATTCTGCAGACTTGATCAAACTGTTTTCAATAAACCAGATAGCATCATGCTTCTTCTGAGTTTGTGTTAGACTGGTAATCAAAATCCGTGGAGATCTTGTCCTTTTCCGATTTACAATTTTAGATGATGAAAACATCCCAGTCTGTTGGTGTCCTATCTTAACCTGTTTGTATGACAGGTATGAAGATATGAACGTAACTGTATCTTGCTTCATCGAACTTGATACATAGGAGTTTGCGAAACTCTAAGTCTATGAATCTAAACTTCTCTTAGCGTAGGATTTTCTATAACATCTAATGTAATGTAGGGTTATCTCCTTTACGCATAAGCTGAGTCATGGTAAGATTAACCATGCAAATCCATGTGATCCAGCATGTCACTGTAATCAACCAGAATTGATATTGGAAATTTCCAGGGTGGAATTTCTCCTGTCATAGAATTTGTAACATGGTGCAAATATGGTCTTCCTATTCTTGTCTAGGCTTAGAGGGAAATCAGGTTATCCTCAATGAAAACGCTGATGAATTTGCTATGAGTTCATGGAAACTCATTCTTATAATGTCGTTGGAGCATTGATGAGACTAGTTCAAAATCACAATTCTAGCATGACCTAGTCGTGTACGAATAGCAGTCATGGACATGTCCTGCTCTTTCACTCGTCACTGTTGGCAGCATGATCATGAGTTCGATCTTGGAAAAGTGATTAACACTATAAGGTCGATTGGACCTGTTGTCAATATGTCGAGGAGAATAACGGTCATGAATGGTGATTTACTTAAGTCGACGGTAGTCGACACATAATCTCATGGTACCGTCCTTCTCCTTGTAGATTCTTCTAAAATGCATGAGAAGATCTTGGAATAATCAACTGACAGCTAGAAAATTTTAGCGACCATGGCTAACAACGCACATGCTTATAAGCATAGATAATTTTTACAGATTTTCCCGTTGGAAAAATCAAGCTGAATGTATTCAGGAGCCTGAACATTACTGTACATAATTATGAATCGTAGCATGGTGTGTTGTTCATAGTCCATAATTAGGATAAAATTAAACTCGTGTCTGACCGAGGTAGTGCGTTATCAGTTGGGATCTTATCATTAGGCTGAAGAAAAACTTCGTATACATGGGGAATACGAATGGCGTCCGATATGGTCATGAACATATGAAATATAGGTGCAAGAAAGGAAAGTGTAATCCAGCGAACGTGACTGACCTTACTGATACACCGGTGATAGTACTGAAATTCTTGTGGCCTGATTAGTACATGGCACAACAAAACGGGTATACCCTGGGAGGGTACCCTGAATTTCTTAGAAATGTTCCATAATTGGACGTGAGTCATGTGTCTTGACTCGTGTCTTAGAAATATAAGCATGACATATGTCTTGACTGGTGTCTTGACATGTGTCTTCAGAAAGTATACGTGAGACATGTGTCTTGACTGATGTCTTGATATGTGTCTCGAGACGTGATTCAATAGAACTACAATATTAGGTTAGTATGCCAGAATTGGCGGATCGGTTGGACAACTAATCATTTGGATGTCTGATCACGTCCGCGGCCGGAGCCTCGGTTGCGCTTTCTAGGATAGTTGTTGTCATAGTAGTGGTTACCATCGTCTTATCTGTCAGTTCCATGACGGTCATTCTCATGACTGTGATTCATGTAACTAATCAGCTGAGTGGACGGCTGGTACCGGTTTGCACTCATATGACTGAAACGTCAACTGAATGACATGTGACAAGTAACTTAAAATTTGGGACAATGATTGATGAAAATCGTCTGGTGGTAAAGCATCTTCTCGTCCAGTTGCTTTGTTCTGACGCCTTTGTGTTCGTCTCGTAGGACCTCCAGGTTGTGAACAGCATCCGCATCTCGTAGCGTCTCCGAACGTCAGCAGCATCAACCTTTAGTAACATCTCCAAGTTATGAGCGGCATCAGCAATCTTGTAGAATATCAGCAGTTGGAAATACGCCTAAGATGATTCAGAATCGACTAGCGAATACTCGTGAAGTATTGCAAGTGAAATACACATGGATTCAGATGCGTGTAATACACATGGAATACTGTACCTGGGGTACACATGGAATGCACATGAAATGATCGATGTAGGGTCGATCATTTGTCATGTTTTAAGGAAAGTATAACGGTTAAACGATTAGGAAAACCATCATGATAACCTGGTAATATTAGCATAGACATCATTCTGGTTGTATCGAGAAATGTTAAAGTGTGGTTACACAAAATTCAACGATGATTTGCCTGACAGCATGGTCAATGAAAACCAACCATGACTATCATGAAAGAAGGATTCAATGAAATCCAACAATGTCTTGCATGAAAGCATGAAGACGGAATTATCATGAAGAAACATGAAACCAACATGAAGACGAAATTATCATGAAGAAACATGAAACCATCTATCATGAAGGAGTGTATAACATAATCAGCATGAAACTGAAGTTAACCATGACAATATGAAAACATACTTGACATAAAATCATACTTGACATAAAAACATAGTAACTTATGATGGGACATAAAAAAATTTATGCCGATACATCATGAGAAAAATTTTATGCATGAAAAACAGTGCATGAATGTATAATGTAGTTTATAAAAACCTTTATATGTGCGAGGGGACGCCTATGGGTCGGTCCCAAAACAAAAGACATGGCGAGGGGACGCCTATGGGTCGGTCCCAAAGTTAAAAGTTTCGATAAAAGCACATGCGACTAAATAGGGTCAGTCCTGTACCAACCATTACTTATTCATAATCCCTGCAACCATGATACATGAAACATAAATAAATGAAACTCATCTGTCAAAACATATCAGAAAAATTTTTATGTGACTAATTATGAACTATTGGGGTTCAGTCCACATAGCCACAGTTCACGAGGAACATTATGCATGAAATAATGACACATAACTAAATATGAATGACGGTTGTCCATCCATATTAGTAAAACAATATCGATGAAAACATCGGTTAAAACCTCAAGGTGCTGAAAACATCATGGTTAAAACAACAATGCGCTGAAAACATCAATACGTAGAATAACAAACGTTGGCTTTGGAAGCTCCTGGTGACTACCCACTAGTCACAAGTCAAGTTTTAGAGCCTACAGGTCGAAGCCTTAGCTCTGATACCATAATTGTAACACCTCATTTTGATAATGGAATGTCACGCGTAATTATGGCGTGTCATCAAAGCATACAAGGGTAAATGTCTAAAACATTACATGACCATAGGGATAACCGGAATCAAACTTCGGTTCCCAAACATAAGCCCAAAACATAATAAAGCAAAAGAAATGAATGAAAGACTAAACAAGCATAAGTAAATGAAGGCAAAAAGGAAAAGAAGTCTCTAGCAGCTTCCATCCTATGCACGTCCTCCAAATGCTCGAGTCTTTCCTAGGGTACCTACCGTTTTGGGACATGGAAAGGAAAGTAACGGCTGAGCAAAACGCTCAGTGTACGGATATAGGCATAGTATAAATGACTAACACATAATAAAGACTTAATAGCAGCGGAAATGTATAAGTCCTGGAAAACCTAGAACATGTTCATAAAACTGGTTTTATAGTTTGAAAAGCCTTATGTTTATCTTATGAAAACTGTTTAACATATTTTACCATTAGCCAATATAGGTCATGAAAATCCACCGTGTGTGAATACTTGGAGGGGTGACCTCATCATGCAAATTAGAGGGGCTGCCTCTAATTTAATATACTGGTTTTGGGTAGGAGGGATTAGCTCCTTGTGAAGGATGCAAGGCACACACCACATTCATATTGAGTAATCTGCTGAAAAACATGTAACTAGGATGCACCCATACGCACCACATGATAAATATAATAATATGGCCAAAAACTAAAGGGACGCCACGAGCAATCACTTCGCCGTGGGGAAGTCATTACACCAGTGCCTCTAATGTTATGGTTATGGTACCTCCATAACTAGGTGAAACTGGTCATGTATGTATATGGCTATAGGTATTCTAAATTAAACATAAGCAAATCAAACATATAAACTTATACTACGGGAAAACAGTTGGATGCATACGGGGAAATCCTAATAAGGAAAGAATGTCCATACTGAAAGGACGGAAATCCGTACCTTATGTCCAGTGAACGAAGAAGACGAACAGAAGAGAGTCCTACTTCAGTATCACTAATGCTACAAAAATACATACATGTATAAGTATCTAATTACTGAATACATAACTGGTTTTATATTATGTCTTAGCTTATTTAATACGTTCATGTCATGTTTTACTGTTTTAAGCTTAATACTGTGTTTATCTTATATTCTGTCTATTCTGATTAAGTATTTCTTGTATTTCATGTATTATTATACTTGTTGTGTAATAAATAAGTAACTTTCTAAAAATAGTAGGTTTCCAAAAATAGAAAGTTACCAAAAATAGAAAGTTTCCAAAAATAGAATTACTGCTTAAAATAGATAAGTTTCTAAAAAAATAGAAAGTTTCCATAAATAGATCGGCTGCCTTAATTAAATAAGTTTCTAAAAATAGAAAGTTTCCATAATTAGATATAAGCTGGTTAATTAAGCTAATAATATAAGCTAAGTGTTTTCTGATTAATATTCTAAGTCATGAGATTATAAAGTATAGTTTATTAATTATTTCATGTGAATTAAATAAACTATATGTTAAAGTATTTAATTAAATATAACATGATTTTAATTAAATTAAAGTATAAATACTTAGGTTAAAACACGTGTTATTAACTATTAATAATATAACCTAAGTCATGTAAATTAATTAATTATAAGTCATGGTTTTAATAATTAATTAATTATATAATCTAATAACAAATACTTAGGTTAAAAATCCATGTATTATTAATTATAAAATAATAAACCTAAGTCCATGCTTTATTTAAATTAATTATCTAGCATATTAAATTAATTTAATTAATCTTGTAACAAATAATCTTGTAATAATAAGTCGTGTTTTATTAATTTAATTTACCTTGTAAATTAGCATACATGTTAAAGTTAATAACTTATAAAATAATAACCCGTAACCCTGTATTATTTTATTAAAAACGCGTCGTAACTCAAACCCGTGGAAACGTGTTGTTTTTATATATAAGCCGAACCAAACAGCCTTAATTTGTGTTTATAAAATCGACAGCCAAACGCACCCTTGATTAGCCATAAACCCAAAACCAAACAGTACCCTAACTGCCAGTTACCCCTGGCAGTTATGTTGTTCCCCCTGACTGCCCTGCGTTTCCCCTACTGTGCGTCTGGCTACCACCGAGAGCTCTAGGCTCTCGGTTCCCACTGCTTTCACAAACAGACCACTGGCCGCAGCCAGTGGTTCCCCCTGTTTGGCTGCCGTTTGCCACTGTTAGCCCAAAAGGACAACAGCCTTGCGGCTGGTGGGAATAAGGTATCACCGAGAGTCTCTTGACTCTTGGTTTGTGTGCCAAACAACCACAACGACACCAAAAACGACACCCTTCCATTATTCACCATTTGAACATGTTTTTAATACCCTTTAAAATCGGATTCAAGATCAATTTAAAAGAAAGAAAAAGAAACGAATTAGTGTTTTACCTTGTGTTTCGTGTTAGGGTTTATGAAATCAACGAATACAACTCCTTCTTTATCATCTAACATGCATTTTTCTTGATCCTTGTGGTGGAAAAAGACGACGACCAGGAGGACAGAAGAAGAAACAAAAGGCGGCTGTTTTTAGTTTTTAGGGTTTCTAATGATTTTGTCTAAATAAAAAAAATATACCCCGTCCTTTTCTTTTTCTTTTAAGCCGACCAATCAACCCCATTGGGCCTTGAGCCCAATTACTTCTTGTTTCCTTTGTCTAACAGCCCAAATAATGCCCTTATGCGTTTTTATTTAATATGCGACTTGTTAAATGGTACACGTAATCGTGTTATAAAATGTCGTAAGTTCATAGTTATCATAATACGTGTTAAACGTAATCATTACGTATGTAATTACTTGTCGTGTTAAATTAAATATACGTAATAATAATAATCGTTTAAATGTCCGTGATTACGTGTTACGTAGTTTACGTAATTTAATTAGTTTTCGATCGTGACTCAATATATTTATTCGTGTTCGTAATAAATATATAAATACGTAATTAATATTAGCTCGTGATTAAATTACGTTCATGATTTCATGATCGCATGTTCGTGATTATAATTATTATTTGAATAATTATTGTGTGTTCATACGTAATAAATACTTATCGTGTTCTAACACGTACGTAATACTTAAATTTCCTATACGTGAACGTAAACATGCTATAAAAGGAAAGTTGTAATCTTGTACGTACGATCTAAAGGGTAGTATTAATGGTAAAAGCATGCGGGTTTTACAAGTAAACTGATATTCGTTTATTTAATTTACTGATCTTATTGCCTTTTCATTTATCTATTTTATTTCTGGAAATCTGTATGTATATTAGCTGGTGAATCTGAATTTATATTAATTCTTTCAATATTAATGACCTAATAATACGATACGAACGTATTCTGATATGATATTAATACTATAATAAGTGACTCGTAAATAATACGAGGTTTTCTAACTTATAAAGTTTTCAAAATCATTTAATTCATATAATAAAATTATACCCTTTTAAAATATTAAAAACTATTTTAATTTAACTCATTTAAAATACAATTTAAAATAATTATAAAACTATTAAATAAAAGGTATAATCTAAAAGTCTTCGTTTTATATGTTTAAACTATATCCCGAGCCTACCGAGATACCCTCATCTCGGTCGCACTAAACAATTCCACAAACTATATTAAATCTGTCTATATTAAATTTACGATAGAAAAACTGTCGCTAAAACTGTCACTACAAGCTGAGTTTTAAAACTGCACACATAACAATTCTGCGACAGAAAGTTCTGTCGCAAAACTGTCGCTAATTTCCTTCTAAAATGCCATTGTTTTCTGTCTATTTCTTCCCACTGACTTGTTACTACGTTCCCACTTATTGGTTATTATTTCCCACTGCTGTCAAACATTTACCCACTACTAATACACCCAAACACCCCCTTGCTGCGAGTTAATCCCAAACACCCCTGACTGGTCAACAAACACCCCTGACTGGTTTCTTAGGCTGTGGTTGTTTAACCAAAGCACAACCGAGCCCTTGGAGGGTCACGGATGGCCACAAACACACACACCGAGACCAATTGGTCTCGGTTCTGCCTAAGTTCGCCAAAAGCCCGACACCCCTGCTTGGATATTACATGTTTAACCATTAGAACCTAACTGATTTTTGGCTGAACATAAATTCGAGATTAAAACACAAAAAGAAAAGGAAGAATTACCTATACGTTCAGGGATTTGGTAAGAACATACATGACGAATGATTAATAGAGTAAATCCGGATCTCCTTGTTCTTGATCTCTTTTTTTTTGTGGCGGCAACTCAAACCCTAACCCTCGTCCCTTTTTTCCGTATGAATGCTACCAAAGTGGGTGACCCCCGTGTTTATTTTTTTGTATAAAATGGGCCTAAGCCCAAATTCCTTTTTTTTATTTTACAAACCGCCCCTTTCAAATATTATATAGTTTTCCTTTTTTTAAAGCTATAAATTGTATACATACTTTCGTGATAAATTTTCGCGTGTCTTTAGTCTTTCTGAAACGTATTAATTATGCGTACTTAACGTATATACGTTCGTAATAACTATATTCCTGAATAATTGCATAGTTTTATAAAATTAAAACTGCGTATTTAATATTTCAACTATTTTAATACGGGTTTTACATTCATGGTCCGACAAACTCGATGACGCTTTATGGCCCTTTAGGACCGCTTATAAGACATCTATCGATTGTACTCCTTATAAGTTAGTCTATGGGAAGAATTGTCATTTTCCCATTGAATTGGAGCACAAGGCATATTGGGCCTTAAGCATACAAACTTTGACTTGAAGACCGCGGGAGATCACCGAAAAATACAATTGAATGAATTGGATGAATTAAGAGACAATGCTTATGAAAATTCATTGATTTTCAAAGAAAAGACTAAAAAGTTTCATGATGCAAAAATTAAAAACCGGGTTTTTAACGTTGGTGATCAAGTGTTACTTTTTAACTCTAGACTAAAGATATTTTCCGGGAAATTGAAATCTCGTTGGTCGGGTCCTTTCACCGTTACACAAGTGTTTCCTTATGGGACCATCGAGCTATCTCAAAATGATGGCCCTAACTTCAAGGTAAATGTATATAGGCTTAAGCACTACTTTGGTGGGGAAATTCCTTCATTAGATGACCTCGACCAAGTCACCTTCCCCAATGATAATTAGCATTGAGGGGATCGAGTCGAGCTCATGACTCGGTAATCAAAAACGAGGTGCCTCGTGGGGGAGATCCCATGCTTATCTTTTTATGCTTTCTAATAAATAATGAGAGGGGATTTGTACCCTTCCAACTCGTTGTCTCGTGGTTGTTTGTGATTGTGTTATCTAGATCATCATCATCATCTACGATTGAAGACTCTCGTGTTCGTTTACGTGAGCCTCCATCGTTTGCTTGAAGAAGTTTTTCACGAGTCCATGACATATCCTTTATTGTTCTAACAATTATCTTTTAGCATACTTAATAAACGGCTTTAGATATATTGTTGATCACCCTTTCCATGCTAGATCCTAAGCATTCGACTCTTCGTCTCTAGTATGGGGGTGCTCCACCTTTAGACTCGAAACATTGAGGACAATGTTTAATTATAGTATGGGGGGTGAATAGGTACTTGCTTTGCTACGCCCTCACGCTTTCCAACTTTCAATGTTTTGTTTTGTTGCTAATAAGGCTAAAAATGGCCAAATTTTCTTAGTTTTCATAAGTGTTTTTAAGACACGAATGTATATTTTCCGATGGCTAGAATAAGAGCTAATTTTTTACTTGATGGGCATTTGGAGCCCTTTACATTCCTTAACCCGCTCAATTCAAGTTTTGCTAGACTTTTATATAGGGAACTTTAAAACGCGAAAGTCTTAGCTCATTCAGGTTAAGAACAAGAACTTTTCGCAAGTTCCTATAATTGATCCTAGAAAGTCAATTATCAAGGGAACTATAAAATGCATTCTCTAAACTTGAAAAAATCCAAGAAAGTGCAAGATCCTATAGGTGGCTTGAAAACCCAAAACTTTGATTTGATATAGTCTTAATGAAAGCTAATCCAAATTTGGCTTAATTTTGACTTGCATGGCTAAGTATTCACGAGTCTCTTTATATAGAGGTCTTTAAATAGTGAAGAACGAGAGATGATAGAGTTAGACAAGTGATCATGCTAAACGTAGAACATGAAAATGTTCTTTAAAAAACTCATATGTTTTTAATTGTGGCTTTTTCTCCCATAAGATCAATGCATTAGGAATAAAAATAATTGCAATAAGTAAGGTCATACGATTTGAAAGGTTACTTAGCTTCTAGCACAAGATCGTTTAAAAGTTGCTCGGGTTGAATAGAGTTCATAGCCAAGGCATAACTTATTGAAGCGGGACGCGAAGATTGGTGAAGATCCAAAAAGGCCCTAACAAGGCATGAGGAGGTCTATTTTGTTGCTAAAGATCCAAGATGATGTGAAGTATCATTATTCCTAAATCAATATGAAGGATCGAGACACACGAAGAAAAGCAATTACTCCCCTAAAGATCATGGAGAAAGTCTATCCAAAAAGACCCTTACAAGGTATGAGGATAAATATATCCAAGTCCTAAAAGGAGGCGGATCGTTGTATATCAAAGTCCAAAATAAAGATTGAAGAAAAATGATGAAGTCGTGGTTCAAGTATGAAGAATCTCTCAAAAACGTCAAGTGAAGAAATTCTAAAATATGAAGAGAAGACCATAATTTCAAGAACGTCTTCCCAAGATTTGAAGTATGAAGTACATGCCAAATATCATTCCGAGAAAGGTCTCAAATCGTGAAACGAGTTATGCCAAGATATGAACTTAAGGAGATACACGAGAAGCTGTTTTAAAAGATTTTTTCCTTCGGTTAACTATCGATTAAATCGTGCTACTTTACTTTCGGACTAATAAATACTCAAATAAGTCAATATGAATCACTTGTGATCCATGACAAATAGTTAAAAAGTTCTAGAAACCCATTTCCTTTCATAATAACTAGGATTGCGGGGAGAAAAAGTATTACACAATTTGGACGTATGAGTAGTGTTAGCATTGTGACTTGTACCAACAATGATCTCGTTTTTGCACTTAGCATGGAATGTATGACAATCAAGGAGGATGAAATTTACTCTATGGGACATTTATTTGTTTCTATTCATTGACCCTAAAAGCCACATTTGTGATGAAAATCATACATTTTATCTTTACACATCTTAGTAGTATTATTGCAAGTCTTTTACTTTTCAATAAAGGTAATAAAATTGAATTTTGGTGATGCTTAGATACTTTGTTCTAGCATTGCGTGAGGACACGGCAATGGCTTAGTATGGGGGAGTGATGAGATGGCATTTATACATGATCTCATCATTCTTTTCGGGCTTTAAATGCATAAAAATGTCATAAATACCATATATATGCTTGTATTTGTTTACTTGTGTGTTTTAGGTATGGATATCGTGAAAAAGACAAAAGATCACAAGAAACAAGGAAAAAGGACACGAGAAACGAAGCCGTACAAAGAACTGGGCCCTAGTTCATAAATTATCCAAGAAAAACCCTTGAAGACTTGAAGATGTACAAGATTGACCCTTATAATATGAAGAAATGACACTTAAAACCCTTGTATATTCATAATTACAAGTTTGGTCCCTTAAGTTTGTCAAAATTACAAAATGGTCCTTCAACTTTGAAGAATTGGCATGTTTAGTCCCTCAACAATTCTAAATTGTCAATTATGGTCCCTTATGAAGTAAAAGATACAATGAAGACCTTTGAAGATCAAGAAAGTCCAAGATCAGTCCCTCAAATATTCAAACGTGGCAAAAACTACCCTTGAAATACTTTTGCCAACGTTTTGGGGCAAAAGTATGAACTTTGTAACTTCAATAACAAAGGAAATGGAGTTAGTAGGCTGAAAAACGTGTTTTACCCATTTCACCAAAATACAAGGACCATTACTGACCTTCCCAAAGTTTGAATCACACAAACACGCACCAAACACCACCTCCCCACCTTTTTCGGATCAAACTTACCACTATTCACCCTTCTTCACCCCCAGAACTTACTCCACTTAAACAAAGGGTAAATCAAAATTACCTTAACACACGCTTGATTCACACAAGCAGAAACCCATCCCACACCCAAAACCCTCACTCCCACTCACCAAAGGGCCCCACCATTCAAACCCGTCCACCTATCACATCAAACCTTAATCTCCAAGGCTTGCCACGTGGCCAAATCAAGAGCCAAGACTCAATGTTTAACTACAAAGCTAAAATGAACAGCCAGGATGCATTTGGACAGCTCAATATCAAAATTCGTCTAGAAGATTCAAGGGCATTTCAAGAACTTCATAGCTAGGGTTTTCTCATTGTAATCTCAGCCATTGTGGCCTATATAAGGACTCCTCAACTTGTGAGAGAGCCTTGTTCCAGTTTTACCTTTTAAACATTGTAATTCCTTTTTAAATTTTATAAAAGTTAGTATTTTGAGAAAATTGTAATTCCTTTTTATGTTTTTGAAAGTTGGTGTTGTTTAAGGGTAATTCTGAGTTCCATTTGATGTTATAAGTGTGCTTAAATCTTGTGGTTTAAGGACGTTTATGTTTGGTAAGGTTTTCAAGTTTGAAAATAACTTGAAAATAGGTTTCTGTTTTTGATTATTTGCTTGTACTAATCCTTAACCAAAAGCCATAAGCTCTTACAAGCTTGTTGACACCAAGCTTATGAAGGGGTTTGAGCCTTTGGTTGGGCTGTTTGTTGCTTGTGTTGAAGAAATCAAGTCCTTGAGGTTCTACTTTGAACCATCAACCAAGGCAGTCATTCACCTCGTTTGTTGAAGTACCTTGGTCTTGTTCTAGTTGTTGAACAAGGTCCAAGGAGCATTGCTGATCCTCCTAGGATGTTGTAGAGGATAGGTATAATCTCTTGTTAAGATTCCTCTAAAAAATCACATGATATTGTCTGATTTATGTTTTGCTATGTGATTTGGTGATTTTGTGTTTGTGCTTTGTTTTTTATGGTTGGTATATGTTAGTTGTCACCTAGTTTAGCTATTTGATCTATAAAATCAGTAGCTTACTTGTAAAAATAAGAAGTTACTTTGAAAAAGGGCTTATAAAAGGCTGTTTTGGGTTATTGGTTAATAAGGCCTTGTGGCCTTGTGCCCTTGGTTCTTAGGGTTTGGGAGGTCTAAACAAGTCATATTAAACAAGTTTTAGTCATTGGTTAAGTTTCTGAAAGTTTAGAAAAAGGATTTCAAGTTTTACAAAAATTTGATAAAAAGTGTTTTGGAATTGGTCAAACACATCAGATCCAATAACTTCTTTGTTTGTTGGATCTAAGGTCTGAAATCAGGTTTGGGAAGAGTTTAGGTGATAAGCTATCTGTGCATTATCTGTTTGTTGAATTTGGTGGCTTATTGAAGGTGCTAGAGCTTATCAAAGTTGGCTGAAGTGGTCATTTGCATCAGCAAAGTGACCACCTCATTTTGTGCTTGCATGTGTCATTCTAGTGTATGTCCTGCTTGTTTATTGCTTGGATCTTGTTTATGTGCTACTTGTGAGTAGATTTGGCTATTTGGTTTGCTTTATTGCTGGCTTATAAGCTCACTGGCTTATTAAGCCTTATTTGTTAAAATCTGTCATCAATTGGTCAACTGACCTCTTGATTCACAAGGACTCCTCCTTGAGTTCTTCACAAAAGTTGCTTATAACAAGCCATTAAACCATCCCTGATCATTTGGTGAACTTTGGAGTACTTTGACTTTTGGTCAAATAAGCACAAATTAGCTTATTTTTTAGAACTGCTTATTGGTACATGCAACAACTTGGCTTTTGTAATAGGTGTCATTTTTCTCAGCTTAATAGCGTCTGGAAGGTTACAAGTCTTTTGGTTAAGCTTTTGCTAGGAAACTAGCTTATTTGGCTTTTTCAGCCAGCTTATTGGTTCACACAGCTTACTCCACTTGGCTTTTTGTGATTTTCTTGATTGATTATTCTTAGTTAAGCTATTTGTGAGCTTTTGCAACAAACCAGAGCTTCTGAAACAGCCTAGAACTCTAACCCGACTATTTTGTCTTTTAGTGAAATTGTTCTTTGCTTATTTCTGGCTTATTGAGTGTGCTTTTTCAAAATTTCTTTTCACGGATCTCTTAGGCATCTCAAAAGAAGGTTTTGTGTTTAAGCAGAGCTTATGGCATTGGCTTATTGCTTAATGGGCTTATTGGCCCAATAAGAATAAGCTGTTGACCTTTTAAGTTGTGATAAGCTCAAAATCAGCTTTTGGGCCTTCAGACTTTTGTGTTTAGAATTAAACTTTGAGTCAGATAGGGCTTTTTCAGGTCATTTGGGCCTAGTTTGACTTTTTGGGCCAAAAAGCCCATTAAGGTTGACTGTTTTTTGTTTTAGCCCATTTGGGGGCCCATTAGGGGTAATTTGGTAATTTCACTTTCATTTTCTAATTATTTAGGTTAAAATAAACTAGTTTGCAAGTTTTTAGAATTTTTTAGAATTTTTTAGAATTTTTTATAATTTTTGGGTTTTAAATATTATTTTAATATTATTTTATTATTATTTTTCAAATTTTACATTTTTGCACTTTTATATTTTTCTTAGGGTTAATACTTTAAAATAGGATTTTTGCAACTCTTATTTTAACTTTATCATCATTAGATTAATTTTTATAATTATTTTAAGTTTTAATAGTTTTTAAATCATTTTAAATAGTTTTTCTTAGTTTAAAAATTTATAAAAATAGTTTTTGAATCTTTTTAGTTCATTTTAGAGGTTTACCATTTGAAAAATCTTTATTTGGGCTTTTTGATAATTAATTTGATTTTTAGGGCTTTAATTAGCATTTAAAAATTAATATTTAGTTAATTAAAAGGGTTTGAAAAAGTTTTGATCATTGGTAGACTTAGTTTATTTAATTTGATTTTTAGTAATTTTTTGGGAATTTTTAGAATTAATTTTTATTTTACCTCTTTTTACGGTTTTACGTTTAGTCGTCGTAGTAATTAATTTCACGTCTTCGTCATTCTATTTTCTCATCCCCTTCTTTGAAATACTAAAATCTTAAATCTTATTACATTTCACACACATATACCTCCTTGGGAAACGAACTTCATTGGGTCATTAGTGTTTGATTTTCCTAAATCATCACTTAATACTTACCGCTTATACGCCTTTTTCCTAAAAGGTCGTATTTTACCACAATCAGACCTATTGAGTTGTCATCTGAGTGAACTTTGAGAACACTTATTATTTTTAAAACTCACAAATAGTGAAGATTTTGAATAATACAATGATTGTCATTTTGTATATGTGCGCTCAAGTTCTAATACAATAATACTAGCATCACCATAGTACATTACATAGGTTGTTTGAAGCAAGTATAACACCTATTTAAGACAATCTTCTTAACAGCTTCATAAACTGTAAAGTATTCTTATTTTACTAATGAGTAGTGCAACAGTGCTTTTCGTCAAGCACGTCTAGGTAGTAGTTTTATCATTTAATATGAAATCCTACTATCACTAGAATTGAGTACCATCTCAATCAAAGTAAGAATTAGTGTATAAACTCAACACTAATCTCCTTACCTAAAATCTGTAAACGATGAACATGTCTATAGTAGTCTAATGACTTTCACTTAGATACTTTTTGAACAGTTCATCTTGCATTCATGCAAGTATTAAAATTAGTCTAATACATAACATATCATATGTAATGAATCCATTAGGTAAACTAAAGGTTTCCATGTACATATTCAATCTAATCAAGTGAGATAGAACTTTGAGACTTTCTCAATGATGTTTCATATTTAGACTTATTAACTGCATATGACTTATCATAATAAGCCTATGTTCCAAGGTTATACGATTTGTTTCTTATATCTCTTCAATAGAATATATTCCAAGCCAATGATTAAATCTAGCTTAGATGGAATAATATTTCCAATATGTTACCAACATATGAGATTTAAGAACGTACAAAACAAAGTGCTCCGACTAGCTTAAATGTAACTTAAGAGTTATCTTTATTTTAATCATGATCATATCCTTGATTTAAACATAATATTCCAGCTCTTAGATGCATGCCTTAATCCACACTTGGATTTCTAGAGCTTGTACACTTTCTAAAGATTAGTTGGATTTATAAACCCTTATGATTACACAACGTCTTCGCAAATGGAATAAATCAAAAGGATTTTTAACATCCAATTACCATATTACATATTCATGAAATCAAGTATGGTAATTAATATCATTATTAATTGAACACTCACAAAGAAAAGATAGCTTTAATCATGGTCAATTGCTTGAGCATGCGTTTAAACTCTTATCAAAGAGAGTGTGTATAAAAGTGTACAATTTTGTCCATATCTATCTTCTCATAGAAGACCATTTATAACCTATTAGTCTTACTGATTGATAAAAGAATTTCAAATTCCAAAATTGATTTTCTTTTATGGACTACATCTACCATTCATAGTTTTGAGTCATTCATTAGATTCCAAATCTAAAATGAGTCTCGATAGTTATGAGGTTCAACATGATCCTCTAACTCATATTCCTCAACATTGACATGACATTCATATCTTCAGGTGCTTGAGGTATCCTTGCGGATATGCGAATGTGAGTTAACAACACTTTGTGGCTTTTGCATTTATATGTTCAGCCTCAATTGTGTCGTTCACTAGTGTATTCAGAAGGTTGTATTTTATTCATTACTTTCTTCAAAGATTCATAAAGGCTCCCACTTGCTTCTTGTAAGAGGAGACTGTCTCCAAGTACACAGCATGTCGAGCAACAATGAATTTTTCTCGTTTGGGATGTATAGAATACATTGAAATTTCTTGATTCACTTTTATTAATAACACGTCTAACATGATTTTAACAAGTTCAAGAGTTCAACTAAGACTTACTGGGAGTCGTCCCATTCCATAAATTGATGGTTTCTTAGTTACCTTCTTGTTTGGAACCATATTAAATAAGCACAGGCTCATTCAAATCTTTGTTAACCTTAATAAGATACGAGAGAGAGAGAGAGTAGTTAATGTTATCAAGGATCAAATAATAACAATAGTATTTGATTTTACACATGAGACATGGCTAACATATTTTATAATTTGGTCAAACCAAATTGCATAAACAATATATTTAAGCTGATTGCATGCTATAAAGCATGATTATTTTAGTAGTTCAAGAACTTCATGTTCATGTTTTAACAAGAAAACATAACATGTTGGTCGCTAAATATACTTTAAAAGATATTGAACAATCCAATAAATTCATTGTATATGCCCTAACAGGAAGACATAACAAGTGAAGTACTTAATTCATTTTATATGTCTTTGAACAATTCAAGGAAGTTCATGTTTATGTCTTTACTTGAAAACATAAACATATTACAAATACAGTATTATTGAATGCCTACTTTTGGCTTCAATAGTATTTTCAAGTTAATTTACATACTTCATATTTATGTCTTTACAAGAAGACATATGCTTATTAGCTAAAACATTTAGGTAATGTGATGAAGTAGTTTTTATTATTTCTTGACATAGTTCTCTATAGACAACATACATCAATATGTATAAGTCCTAACAGAATATTATAAGCCATATTGTGTTGTACCTTGCACACTCTAATATTTCTCCCACTTGAGCATGACACAACATCATATATGAATAATATTAAAATATCACAGATATAATAAGTTTTAAGTCATACTCAAATCAAGCTTGTATAGAAGGGTTATGTAGAACTTCATCGTTTAATAAGCAATCATGCATAACTATTTTTAGATAACATTTCTGGAAGCGACATCAGAAAAGCGACTAGTTATCTTTCAAAATAATATGCAATAAGGCTTAGAAAACTATGATGTTATTTCAAGACAATTAAGAAATTAATGGGTCACTTACAATGTGATAAGCTCATAGCTCCCACTGAATAAGACAACATTACAAGTGTGTCCTATGATTGAAAACTGCATTGCTCCCATTAGTTAAGACAACATTTTTAATGTATCTATACTAGTGAAAAAGCTGTTGGGTCAAAAAGTTGATGTGGCAGAAACTCAAAAACGAAGAAAACATGAAGATATTGTCCAAGCGTTGTCAAGAGCAATCCAAGCGTTGACAAGAGCAAACTAAGCGTTGTTGGCTCAAGAGTTGTCGTGTGCAATCTAAGCATTGTCATATGCAATTCAAGAGTTGATAGAAACGTAGACAAGAAGCTTATGGAAGCTTCTATTTAGATAAACATGCAAGATATATTCTGCATAAGTTTATTTAAATAGAAGATTTACTTGTTTATTTGATTTTATCTCTTGTAAAACCCTAATCCTTACACTATAAAAGGAACCAAGGGTTATTAGGTTTTTCATATACTTTCATTCACAATGTAAACCTAAAGCGTGTGTCGACTATACGTGGGATTCAATGTATACACGTCTAGTGATTGTTAATTATTAATATAGTTAGCAATCCAATTGTGTTTTAATTCATGTTTTTGTGCCCTAAACACCTTATTAATGGTTGTTGTTCTAATTCCGCTTTGATTATCTAATTATATGAACAATGATCATTCCTAGTAGCTTAAAAGATCCGGAAACCAAGGTTTCCACAATTGGTATCAGAGCCTCGTGGCTCGTGATGCTAGGACCAACAAGGTGTTCGTGTATGGTGAAAAGAAGAAAAATCCGTCTAGGGTTTTTCTGAACGTTTTTGTGTGCGCAGCAGTATTTAGAAGGTCATAACTTTTTATTGAACTGTTGGATCGTCACGAAATTTTTTATGTGTATTATACATACATATATCTAAACATCCACCGGAGGGATTGTCAAGTTTTGTCCCCAGGAAAAAGTTATTAAGCGTCAAAGTCAGCAGTGAGTGAATGCAGTTTTCTGTAAACAGCCATGTTCAAAACACGATTTCTCCTTCGTTAACCGTTGGATCTTCTTTTGGACTGTAGATTCTTGGCAATTGTGTCTAGAATCTCACCGAAGGGATTTTCGATCTGAGCCCTAATGAAGAAGTTATTCAAGGTCGAAGTTCACTGTTTAAAGGTATTAATGTTTTTGTTTTTTCACATGAAATCATGAACTAGGGTTTCTCAAACCCTAGATCGACATAAAAAGCAGAAGGATTATGAGGGTTGTGGCTGTTATACTTGATCTAAGGTTTTTACAAACCCTAATTAGGGTTTCGGTGCTCAAACTCTAAACCCTAGATCGGGTTTATAAACAAGAAAAGAAAGAAGCAGATTCGGATATGGTTTGATCGTATTCTTCAAGAGTGGGCATGATTTGGAATATGGTCAAATTAAGTGGCTGCTGGTGCATATACATTGTGCCTCATGTGATGTTACAAACACATGACGTACATACAAAAGAAAAGTGAGCTACTATTCGAATATTATATTGCTTTGGTTTTGAACAATCTGTGTTCACACGAAGAGTTATGATGTCACGTGATCAGTATGGGAAAGATACAGAATATGCAGTTCATTTTATTATCATACGTGGCATCCCTAAAAATCAGGACATGATTTATATTTTGGTCAGACATGATTGTCTGATTGTTGCTGATTTTTGCCAAGACGTGTGAGGTTTGAAAGCAGATGGTGGATGCTTTCATATTCACGTGACTTCAGGAGGAATGAATGTGATTTTGACTTGTTGATTTTCAGGAGTGAAAAGACGTGTGATCAGTCAAAAGGAGTATTTAGGAAACTTTGAAGACACGTTTTTTTTGGCTAATTTTTAGGATTATAATTATCCTTAAGATATATTTTGATAGCTGCTATTATGGAACAAAGAAGAAAGTTATTATGTTACTGTTCGTTGCTATAAAAAAGAATGAAGCCACTTGGTGACGTCAGCAGAAGTATGGACACTGACAGGTTTTGCTGAGACGCTGACAGATTTAATTTAGGCGCTGACAAGAAATAAGTCAACGCTGACAGGATAGCGTTGACATGAGTTGTCCGATAAATGTGAATCCAAACGCTGATAAGTATTTTCCGATATCAGACAATACATCTGATAATGATCTTGGATAAGAGAGGATGTTGGACAACAAAAGAATCGCTGCTGTTTGAGAAAATTGGTACGTTTTTAGCACACAAAAAGAAGGAAATTACACACGAAGGTACATGGAATCTCCGTTTTAATTTATAATAGCATGTTGATATTTATGGCTCGGATATTTTTAAAAGGGATTAATGATCTTAAAGCAAGTTAGCAATTATTCGTGGGAATTTGATGGATATTTAAACTATGTAATCGGGATAGCCTTGCGAAAGAGTTATCCAATCTGTGCTTTTACATATGGTATGAAGATGTTATTCCATTAAAATTCGTCATGAAGAGGTGTTGGCTTAAGGGGAAGAATTCTTATGGTAAGTTTGATGATTAAAGAAGATTTTCGGGAGTTTGTGTTCTATCATATCTTAAAGTCATGCACTTCCAGCCACTGACTTGAGGGGAAGACATACATGCTACACTTGAGGGGAAGCAATTTGAAGATCATGTACAACTTACAAGATATATACAAAGAGTTTTGCCGACATCAACTAGGGGAAGATTGTTGGGTCAAAAAGTTGATGTGGCAGAAACTCAAAAACTAAGAAAACATGAAGATATTGTCCAAGCGTTGTCAAGAGCAATCCAAGCGTTGACAAGAGCAAACTAAGCGTTGTTGGCTCAAGAGTTGTCGTGTGCAATCTAAGCATTGTCATATGCAATTCAAGAGTTGATAGAAACGTAGACAAGAAGCTTATGGAAGCTTCTATTTAGATAAACATGCAAGATATATTCTGTATAAGTTTATTTAAATAGAATATTTACTTGTTTATTTGATTTTATCTCTTGTAAAACCCTAATCCTTACACTATAAAAGGAACCAAGGGTTATTAGGTTTCTCATATACTTTCATTCACAATGTAAACCTAAAGCGTGTGTCGACTAGACGTGGGATTCAATGTATACACGTCTAGTGATTGTTAATTATTAATATAGTTAGCAATCCAATTGTGTTTTAATTCATGTTCTTGTGCCCTAAACACCTTTTTAATGGTTGTTGTTCTAATTCCGCTTTGATTATCTAATCATATGAACAATGATCATTCCTAGTAGCTTAAAATATCCGAAAACCAAGGTTTCCACAAAAGCAAGTAGCAATTTGTATACTTTCTAGTTCTTTTAATGTCTACACATTATAGCCAATGTGAGTCGTGTAAACTAGTAACCATGTACATAGATATTCAAAGAAAAGTATCAAGTTCTACTATATTATAATGGGATTTCTATCGATGCCATTAACTTGAAAGTTTTGCATGCAATTCCTCTTTCTACTTTACCTCAAAGGTGTGTAGAATATTATGGAACTTGTTTGTGTAAGGAAAATATACTATAAAAACATGCTAGTAATTTCCTTTCCTCTCACGGTTTATTGAGACTTCAATTTCTAATCAAGACTTCATACAATATCTTAACACTTTAAGATGTGCAACCGTACTTAATCGTTTTGACTTACAAGACAATGCGATTTCTTGAGTAGGTGTGTATTAAGATTGATTAGAATTGAGAAGATTCAAGTGTTCCTATTACAGCTTTCTCATACAAGGAGAAAGGATGGGAACGAGTCTTATTCTTACAAGGAAAGAAGACTTAGTTTGTTTTCCTCTAGCAAAAAAGGAAAAAAAACTTTGTTTACTGTTTGTGTTGCGTAAAATTATTAATAGAAACACAAAGTTCATATTTAGTATTTTCGATAATTATCCTTTTAAAATTAACTACCCAAGTTTATAAAAAAACAATTAATTTTAAGAAAAGGCTAAGATCCTCATTGAGATTCCACCATTACATCAGTTGATCTGCTAGCAATGATAGATTCAACAGGTAGATGACGTTCATAAATTGAAAATCTTGTGCAGTTCTTAGATCCTTATGGGACCCATGACACAAGTAAACATTTCACTAAATGTCAAACTGGCATGTTTAGTCCAATCCTTGCCTCGGTCAAGGTCCCCAGCGTTGTACCGATTAATTCATCCAATTTGAGAACATGCGGGAATAAGTCTAGGTCTCACGCATAGATAATAATCACCTTGGGTTACAATTCACATCCGTCTCACAAGATGCAAAAAGTAATTTCAAGTGATCTCAAACGATTGGACGGCATGACTTAAATTTGAGACGGGTATAAAAGTTTGATTTACAAATCAAAAGTGTGTACAAGGAAGCATGCATTCATCCATCGTATCACAAGTCAAAAAACATTTATTAAGTTAAGTTGAATCTTGTTTTAATTTATGCGTGTCAAGTTGTCCAAGTTAAAGACTAATATAAAACCTAAGTGGAATTAATATTAGATTAGACAATACATAAAAGAAATAACATTCACAACACGTTACGAGTTATTTATAAAAACAAGATTTTAGTTTTAAATCATATTTAAACTTTAAACTAAATCAAAGATTTAGTTTTATAATTGGTTTGTGATTGATTTTAAGTTTTTATAAAAACATTTGCAAGTTATAGCAAGATATCAAGCAAATAAGCAACCACACAACCACAAGTATGCAAAGCCTCAAACCGATGAAAAACCTATGCTTGATATCGTGAGCCATCACGAGGACCAAGAAGTAAACTAAGGGTAAGTCAACGCAACCACAAAGTGGGCTCCCACTTGCTCCAAGACCATCTAGAGCAAGTAGAACCCAAAGTGAACATGAGGCCCAAATCTGCCATAAAATTTCAGTCAACTTCTAGGGCCCAAAACTCATAAAAGGATTCCTCCCTAGCCTGAGCTCCAGTTGAGGCTTTTGAAAGCCCATGAGTTGTGAATTCGCACACCAAAATTGGGTTTCTATCTCCTTATAGAACTCCGGGAAATCGTGTTTTAGTGCAGGTCACTCAGCAGCTCCGAATTTCATAATATGTCTTTAATTCTTTAGCCATTCCCATCCAAGCATCGGTTACAATTGATTTATGACTAAAAACATTTAACCTATCATTAAACTACTATAAAGTGCCCAAACAATGGCTATAACCAACATCAAAAACATATTAATTAAGCCGAAACAATGGCAAACCCTAAAACTGAAATTAAATGCAAATCAACACACAACATGTCACATTTGGTCTAGGTTTTCATCGGCTTTGTATACTGATGAGACTGTAATTATACATAGTCTCATCGTCCAAATCGGGCTTAAAACGCTTAAAATATCGTCAAAATACCCAAAAATATGCTTGTGTTTGTTCATTGTGTATTTCAGGTACAGATATCGTGAATTCACCAAAAGATTACAAGAATGAAGCAAAAACGAACACGGGAAACGAAGCCGCACAAAGAACCAGACCCGAATTATGATTTTCCAAAATTACCCTTGAAGTTTGAAGATTGTACAAGAATGGTCCCTCTACTTTGAAGATTTGACACTTTATACCCCTTAATTATCTTAGAAATACTTTAGGGTCCCTAAAGTTTGAAGACTTTCCACAAAAGGCCCTTGAAGTTTGGATAAAGTTACAAGTTAATTCACTTTGTTAATAAAGGACTATTGGTGTAATGGCAAAAGGACCTAACTTGAAAAGGGATAGAGGACTAAATTTGCAGAGCTGTTAAAGGGAGGAGTTAACATGAGGGGTCCAATCTGCCAACTTCCCAAAGTTTAACCACAACTCCCATTAAATATAACCCCAGCCGACACCCTCACCCATCCCCACCACTCACCTTACGCCACGTCACCCCCTCTCCCCTCAACCAATCACGTTCCACTCTGCCTCCACATCATAAACCCACTCACCCATAACTTAATCTATTAATAAACTTCCCACCAAAACACACATTTAAACTTAATTTTTCCCCAAAACAGATTTACCACCCCACCATAAACCCTAATTTCACCCAGGATTGATTAAGCACAAAACAAAGGGCTTTGGGCGGATTATTTCCAGAAAGCTAATTAACCTTACACTAAATCAATCCCACTCACCAACCAAGCAACCCGTGACCTGGTGGGACCCCTCCAACACTCCCCTGCTACGTCCTTTTCACACAAACATCCAAAATTGGGACAAGATGAACGGCTGGCAGCTTAAACTTGCTCCCTAAGGAGTTTTTAACGTTTGAGATTGAAGATTCCAACTGTCAATCCATCAGAATCATCACATGGGCAAGTTTGAAGACTTTTTGACCAAGGGCAGAATAGGAAGATTGTAGATAGGGTTTTCTTATTGCTTTTAGTATCTAGATCCTTCCATTAAGTAGTATAAATACTTTGCTGCCTGTAGCAAGTATTTTTTGTTCCAGTTTTTGTAATTATTGAAAATTATTAATGAAATGAACACTTTTGATTTTTCAAAATACTGAGTTCCAAGTTATTTATGTTTGGTAGTGTAAACATTTTAGATTTTATGCAACTAGTTTAAGGTTACATAAGATTTTCAGTTTTTAAAAAGGCATTTTCAGAAATCTCATGTTTTTAAGAATTATTGAAAAAGGTTTTTCTAAGGTGTGAGAATCAGGGTTATATTGAAGTGATAGTGGATTTATAATACTTGTTTCACATTTAAGTAACCTTTTGTCAAAATGTTTGGTGGTTTGAAATTCAGTTTTCTAGGATTTCTCAAAAATCCATTTTCATTTTTTATTAATATTTTACTGTAGCAAAAGCTACAAGCCAACAACTTGTAGCCTTTGCTACTTAAAGTCTGTTCCTGGTCTTGTGGTTGCGTGCAGGTTTCATGAAATAGGAAGCATACTCCATTCCACTTCATTCTCTCATTTCATCATTTTGTGTGAAGACATTGTAAGTCCTTGGGTCTCTAAGAGATTCCACCAACAGGACATCTCTACTTGTTTAATAGCATCCCTCCAATCCATTCTTTGAAGGCGTCAGCTAGGTATTTATGGCTTGAACCCAAACTATTGGATTTAGATGGTGTTATTTGATTATATATGAAAGTGCATGATTCTGTTTTTTATGTGAATTTTTCTGTTTGAGTAAGCTTATTTAGGAATTGTATGCATGTTAGAGGTAGTATAAAGTAGTTTAGTCTAAATTTAAGCTACTTTGGTTTGTTAATTTGACATTTCAGAAATTAAGGGTGTGTTTGGATGTGGGTTTTATGGATAGCTGTTAACAAAATGTTGGCTTGAAACCAATCTAAACACACTTGGTTTAAGTATTCTTGTGATATATCAACTAGTGGCATTCATATTAGTAGGTTTTATAAGAGTTTGCATGATAAAATTTTGTTTTTATAGCTTAAATTCAGTAAGTCCTTTTTGAGCATGATTTAGTTTAATTTATGCAATCAAATCTTGTTCACCAATAGGAAGTAGGTTAAAATAAGTTTATATTTAGCTTATATGTTGTTTGGTCCATTTATGTGCAAGATTTGAGCTTTAAAAAATCATTTTTGTGCATATAGAAAACCAGCACTGTTCACAGAAACTTATAAGCTTTATCAGTCACTTGTTTGTGCACATTGAGTGTGATTCTTGCTTTGTGTTGTGTGTTTTCTTGCATAAACTGACTCCCCACACTTCCATGAGTGTGGGGGTGCCTTTGTTGCCAAAAAATATCAAGTAAATCACAAGTTCTACCCACTTTAGTGCCCATATCGTTTTTTCTGTATAAACAGTGGGAACCAAGTTCCCACTGGTAGCACTTTTGTTTCCCCTGCTTTGCTACTGGACAAAAAGTGTCAAGATGTCACTTTTAGTTTACTTTTTTTTGTCTTTAGTGCCCAAAATTAGGTTTTAGGATTTGAAACTTTTTTCATTATTTTTCTTATTTAATTCTTGAGTTTTCAGTTTAATTTATTTTTATGTTACTGTTCATTTTATATTTTTTACATTAAATAGCTATTTTAAATTACTTTTTAAATATCTATTTTTGTCTTTTAGTGGTAAAATCCAATGTTTTTCAATTTTAAAATTTTTCTTAGATTTAGAAAAACATTTTAAGATTTTTAGTTTAAAAAGTTTTTACTGTTCACTTTTTAATTATTTTTTAGAATTAAATTTAGTTTAATTAGGTTTTAATATTAAACTGTTTTGTCTTCTAGTGAAAAAATTTACATTTTTCAAACTTTTTCAATTTTCTACTATTCACTAGTGTAATTTAGGATTTTTAAAATTGTCAAATTATTTTTGGCATTATTTTATTATTTTTTATGATTATTTTAGTTTAAAAATAGTTTTTAGTGATTTAAAACTAGAAAAATAGTTTTGAAAATTTAGGAAAAATACTTTTTAGTCTTTAAATAATATAAGTAACTTATTTGTTCAATAAAATAATATTTTGGACATTTTGTTAATTATATTTAATTTTAGGGCTTTAATTAGCATTTAAAATTGAATATTTAATTAATAAAAGGTTTTAAAATATATTTGTTGGATTTTTATTCTTATTTATATTATTTTAGACTTAGTTTAATCTTTTAATTAATTTTTAGGCTTAATTCTTAATTTTGTCGCGTTTTACGTAATTACGTCATCGTTTTACGTCAACGTCGTAGCATAATCGTAGTCGTAGCTCGTCTTTATTTTTTCTCTCTTTAAACCAAAAACGTCACTAATCCAAACTTGATTTCATATATATTGGCACATTAATACACACACCTCCTTCGAGAACGAACCCGCATTTATTCGACTTGTCGGTTTTCCTAAATCGTCAAGTTTAATACTTGTCGCATTTATACTCGTCTTTCCTAAGACTTGTATACAAAAACACAACTATCATATACGAAACATAATAATACCATAAGATTATGAATATAACAAGGTGTTGGATAAGTCCATGGCCAAACATGCATGTATTTGCCATGGAAACATAATTAAACAACAAGAAACACTTGTTAGCCAACGAAATCGAAGAAATAATCAACAATTAATTAAACCACCGATTGGTACGTGTAACCAGTGGCCTTAGGTTATTAAAACCATATTTTAAAAACCTTATAATTATCATATAATTACAGAATAATGGTTATATGGGCTGTTTAAAACTCGTTTCAAGAATCGTTCAAAAAAACGCGTTTTAGGTCATTTTACACGTACCGGTAACAATACCAATTAAGATATGCGTAAACCGTGGCCATGGAATAAAAAAAATACAGATCATAAGACCATATTATGGTCTGTTTTAACACGAAAATTAAGCCCTTAGGGATGTTTTAATTTTTTCTTTATTAATCCTCCAAAAACACGCGATTTGGCCACTTTTACGCATACCCGATAATCATATGACATCATATGATGGCTCTGATACCACTATAAGTGATTATCCATATAAACATGATATGAATAAATAATAAACGCAGCGGAAATATCACCTATTAACGGATCCATAGAGTCATATGATTAATCAATAAAAATAGAGATAAAAGTATACCTTTGTTGCGTGATTCGGTAAGAACAACCGGAGATAACAAACGATATAAGGAGAAAATCATCACATGATCTAACCAAGAAACCAAATGATCAAAATAGATCACCTCTATGATGTATCCACACTACACGTCCTTTTATACCCCGTAGATGCTAGTCTATAACCCCGTACACTAGTACAAAAAATGGTATCCGTCACACTCAAAAAGAGTGACCGTAGGCATATAGTCACACGCGATTTTTTTAGGCTTTGTGACCAAAGGTCCCGCGACCGTAGGTAACTTTTGGTCACAAGCTCGTCTTAGTGACCTTAGCTATCAAAAATGAGTGACCAATACTCGAAAATGTGTGACAAACTAGGTACAACATTTGGTGTTTTAGTGAATATGTGTGACGGTAAACACTCTACAGTTACACGAGTTTTGTTTAAGAGTGACTATTGTTTATAAGTTTGTCACATAAATATACGATATATGTGACATTTACTATGTGATTAGTGTATTTTGTGTGACTATATGCATCCAATAGTCACATGAATTGTATGTTTGTTTGACCTTTTATAACATGTAGTCACACAAATCATGCTAATGGCACTAAGTTTGTCACATACAATTAACCAAAGAGTTACCAATAGTAGAAATAAGTGTGACTGTATGCTTTGTCAAGTCAAGCAAATTGTATTTTGTGTGACTATATGCATCCAATAGTCACATGAATTGTATGTTTGTGTGACCTTTTATAACATGTAGTCACACAAATCATGCTAATGGCACTAAGTTTGTCACATACAATTAACCAAAGAGTTACCAATAGTGGAAATAAGTGTGACTGTATGCTTTGTCAAGTCAAGCAAATTGTATTTTGTGTGACTATATGCATCCTATAGTCACATGAATTGTATGTTTGTGTGACCTTTTATGACATGTAGTCACACAAATTATGATAATGGCTCTGTGTTTGTCACATAAAATTAACCAAAGAGTTATCAATAGTAGTAATAAGTGTGAATGTATTCTTTGTCAAGTCAAGCCAATTGTATTTTGTGTGACTATATGTATCCAATAGTCACATGAATTGTATGTTTGTGTGACCTTTTATAACATGTAGTCACACAAATCATGCTAATGGCACTGAGTTTGTCACATACAATTAACCAAAGAGTTACCAATAGTAGTAATAAGTGTGACTGTATGCTTTGTGAAGTCAAGCAAATTCTATTTTGTATGACTATATGCATCCAATAGTTAGATGAATTGTATGTTTGTGTGACCTTTTATGACATGTAGTCACACAAATCATGCTAATGGCACTAAGTTTGTCACATACAATTAACCAAAGAGTTACCAATAGTAGTAATAAGTGTGACTGTATGCTTTGTCAAGTCAAGCAAATTGTATTTTGTGTGACTATATGCATCCAATAGTCACGTAGAATTGTATGTTTGTGTGACCTTTTATGACATGTAGTCACGCATTGTAATATGAATAAGTGTGACTATGTTTCATCTTCTAGTAACCTTTCAGAATTCAATAAAAACAAAAAACAAAATTCTGGAAATCAAATTTCAATTGCATTAATATATAAAATTGAATGTACATAACCAAATCAACAAATGTAATCTCGTATTATTCTCAAGTAACATACTTTTCACATAGAGTCACATTTGTAAAGACTTTGAATCACCGTATTGTAAAGTCTTTTGAGCCTTGTTATTCTTAGCTTGTTTCTGCATATGAGGAATATTCGTAAATTTACTGCCTGCTGGAACGTTCATCGAGCGCTTAGATCCTATCTTTGGTGCACTTTCAACAACAGCTTTTATGGTATTTGGTGGTGTTGTTTCCTGTATGGAAACAAAAGACGTGTATTAAACATTAAACTAAATATGTAAATCTATATATATGTAGGATGATAAATCAAGTGTATGTACCTCTTCCAAAAAAATAACCTTTTCCTTTGGCCATGCCACGAAACTACCTTTTACATCCTTAACAGTTTTTAAACCATTATTTCCGGCATCAGGTATGATTGCTGCATCCACTAAGGATTCATCAACTGAAACTTTGTAGCAATTTTTTGGTAGTGGTTGGTTATGAATCATTACATTGTCTCCATTCTTAGACTTGTATACCCTACCGTTACCAATGATAATTGTCCTAGATATGTTCCACAGTTTGCACTTAAATGTCTGAAGAAAAAATGTTTACATGCGTTAATGACAAATAAATTAAACAAGTAATTATATGAAAAATGATGAAATACTTACATATGGTAGTGATGGTGGAGACTGATTTACTTTTGATTTAGAAGGTGTACGCTTCTGTCGTAATGATGCAATAGGTACGTCTTGTTGTGGTGAGGGAGACAGATTTTGTTGTGATCCGGAAGCTGGATAAATATCTTCTTGAGATTGGGAATTTTGAAGTGGAGACTTCTTTTCCAACGATGCTGTCTAATTTTTTGCTAACCTAGTTCTGATAGGTACCTGCATATATACATAACACAGTAAATAAGTCATGTATAGTACAATTTAGAAACCAAACATGGTTTTTTTATAACTTACCTTCTTCGCAGTTGTAGTTGCAGTTGCAGTTGCCTTGTCCAAATCCTTGTTCGAAGTTGCAGTTGTCTTAGACATTGGAAATAACACACCCTTCTGAAGTCCACCACCACTGATCGACGTCCTTTGCTCTTCACTAGGTATTTTGCTTAATGCATTATGTTCTAGTTGTAATACCTGCAATATATAAGTATGTTAATTGTTAATGGTATTACAGACTGAAAATCATCAAATCAAAATTAGAAAACTAGTCTTACATTTGACTGACTTGGCATTAACTCGACTATATTAACCCCTTGTGAAGACATAACTTTCAACATTTTTTCAATAGTATCCTGTGTTTGTGACATCTTGGTGGTTAATTCAGCGACTGTATCCTCTTTTTCTTTATGCGCCTGTCTCTCCTTCTCAAGTTCATTTTCAAGCAACGCAATCCTTACATCAGTTCCTTGTTTCCTTCTAGGTAGATCAAAGAACTTCCTGCACGTAACTTTGCCTCCCACTCCTCGTGCATACCCTCCCTTTTCCTTTCCTAATACATGTGATAATGAATCTGAGCCACTATCAACCGTCAAGGTTCCATCTCTGATATGTTCCTCTGCTTCCAGCTGCACACAAAAAATGGTAAATAATTTATTATACGAATATAAACATTATATAAAAAAATTTGCAATAACACTTACAATCTTAGTGCCAACTTTGATTGTTTCATCATCTGTCTCTTTTCCTTCTTGTCTAACCCTTCCATTAAACCACAATACACCACGGGGGGTTCTTGATCTGGTGTAATTTCTTTTCTTATGATCTTCCAAACATCAAATACATAACCACCACGTCCCATTGTATGATGATAAAGAGACCTGGAACGCGCCAATTTATTAGCAGCTAATTTCGCCTAACAAAAAAGATTACTGGATGAGAAGTTTCTAGTACGTAACAGACTGTGTTTGTCATACGGAGTTTCCAAACAATGCATACATACGGTGTTTATAAATGTAAAACGAAATAGAAATTAACAACCTTAAATTCTTCTGTCGCCGTGTGGTTTACAAAAGCAACCCAGTGTTCGGCTTTGACGATTGCTTTGTAATTCTTTGGAACTACATTTAGTTTTTCAGGATTATCTAGGTTTGGGACTATGTGCTTTGTTGTCAATTTGCTTCTGAAGTTTCTTAGCAGTTCACCTAGCTTATTCATAACCAACTTTTTGTAGGACAAATCAAATTCAAAGTATTGCTGCACATATTAACATAATGTTAAAGTAAATGTAGGAATACGACTAATAGTTGGGTAAAAAAATTTGTATTTGTAACGTGGTTTCAGTCCAAAGTTTTTCTCTTGCTTCCTCCTTCACATCTTTCCACGATAGAATCTTCAATCCTATCTGCTCCCGAACCGTGTCTCCTAAAAAACTTATAAACAATGATCTGTTTGGCCCTGATATTCTATTAAGTGCATCAAAGTTCACTTTTATCTTCATGACATCTGGTTTTCCATATTTTATCCGAAACTTGGCTAACCTAGTTATACCCCTCTTACTAACAACCTTCTGTTTACTAATGTCTTCATCCGCATCCGAATGATCACCATAATCCTCTGATTCATAACCTCCTTCATTATCGTGATTTACATCATCATTATTAACCAAATAATCATCATCATTAACAATATAATCTTGATCATTGTTTTCAGCGTTCATGATTATTGACATGTGTACAAGAACAATAAGTGGAAATGGTATGAAACTAGTGATGGTAGTAATTGAGATGGAGATGGAGTTAAAAAATTATGGTATATTTTGTGATTTTAGAGAAAAATCAGGATTTGAGATGGAGATAGAATTAGAAAATTATGGTAACTGCATATGCATTAACTTAGCATGGACATTCAAAATTTTCGTGAAAAATTTGGCTCCAAATACAAAAATTAAACAACCAAATATTTTGAACTCCAATTTGCCTCCAAATTAAACATTCAAATTATGTAAACTTTCCCTTTGAGTTTCCTGGTAATAATAAATTTTGAACAGAATTTTATACCATTTACATATTCAACCAAAAATCTTTGATAGATAACTGATAATTGCTTGAGTACAGATATTGAATTGTACATGAACTTAAAATACTTATATTAACTAGTTAACAAACCATATTGTTGATTACAGATAATTGATAATTGTTTCATAATGCTAGTAAAGCATACAAATCTATTAAATTGTTGCAACCTGTAGTTTGATAATACAACAGGTTCCTAGCAATACCAGACCAACAAAACTCAAAAAAATTGTTCCTATTAAATAGGGAGAACTGACATCATCCAACCTTCCTTTTGCCTTTGATGTTGCTCCCCTCTGCAGCATTCCTTGATCGACCCTTCTCAGCAATTTCTTTCCAAGTTTTTTTATTGGCTAGGCCAACAACGACATTTGTTCTTGGAGCTTTAGCTTGAGAATATGGAGCTTTGTGAGTGTGCTTTGATCTGGGAGTGTGCTTTAGTCTTGGAGCATCAGCTTGAGCAACTAATTCTTCATCACTAGAGTCAAAGAAAGGGCTCTTCCTAATCCAATCTATGTCTTCCCATTCCTCCTGATATTTGACCACATCATGTGTTTAAAACAATTAATCGATGGTATAAACGTATACGACTTTATGCATAAACACGTAACAACTTAACTATACCTTGTTTTAAATTTTCTTATATCCTTTCGAGTAAGCAGTCGGCTTTGACTTTGAACCTGACATAGCAGTAAGTTAAATATATTAAAACTTCACAATGCTATACATTAAACCATAAACTTTTAGTTTAAACATATTTACCTTTAGAATTTCTATTCTTCTTGAGTTCTAAATCATAACCCTCATCACTCGTGTCTTTCTCCTCATCACTTGTATCTTCCTCCTCATCACTAGAATCTACCTCGGCATCATTAGTGTCTTCATCCTCATCAGATGAATCTGATTCATCCTCTGCAGTAGGTTTGAATATAATAGGAGTTTCCAAACAAGGGGGACGAATAGAGGGAGGACGAACTTTTTTTGAAGATGTTGTGGCATTAGGTACACCTAAAATTTGAGTTTGAAGCAAGGCAGGACGAACAAGGGGAGGACGAACTCGAGCGGACGAACTTGTGGCATTAGGAGTTTGAAACAAAGAAGGACGAACAGATGAAGAACTTGTGACATTATGTATGCCTACAATAGGAGTTTGAAACAGTGGAGGACGAAAACAGAGTACTGGAAGAACTTCTTGGCAAACGACGAATAGGACTTGTATTGCTAGAGGTGGGCGAAATTTAGCACTTTCAGAAGTAGATGATGAAGTGTCGGATTCTATATGAATTACTTCTGCAAACATGTACATATTAATGTTAGTTATATGTCGATGAAGGGAGTGTTTGGCAGAATGTGTATCATGGTTGTTGATGCCCTAATAACATTTGGCTTTGGTTATTCATATGTTTGTACAGGGGACCATATCCTTAAACTATAACATACCATGGGACCATATCCAGACACATTAAAAAAACCCATATCCTAGATTGAAACATAGACCATATAAACACATTAAGAAGGGTTAATCCTATAAATTAAATCACGTTAATTAAATATGACATAGGTCCACATACATGCATTAAAAGTAAGTGTAAACTCTAATATCAGTAACAAACTTACACTATTCGTATGAACCCTAATATTAAATTAAACAATACTGAATTTTGCATTACCTCTTTCCTGATGTTTCATGTTGTTAATGATTCTGTAGATTGGCGACTATTGTTTATGAGGTTTTATTTTTTTGATCGGTTATTGGAAGTTAATTTAGGGTTCGTTCTTCTTGTGTGATTGTGAAAGTGGTCGAAAATGGTGGTGGTTACAAGATGGTTACCGGATATTATGTGTGTTTAATGAAAATGTAAATATTAAATTTACTTAATAATAAAATTATAATTAACATTTAATTTTTAAAAGTTAATAACAAATAAATAATTAAATAACTTAAATATATTAATAGTTAAATAACTTAAATATTTTTAAAAGTTAATAATAAATTTAATTTTTAAAAGTTAATAAGTAAATAAAAAAGCATATACGTTTTATTTTTATTAAAAACAAAAAATTAAAATATTACTTTAATTTTAAACATAATTAAAATTATAGTTAAATAACTTAAATATATTAGGTTATAATAATGCTTGACAACTGCGAGATATATATCTTTTGTTTTTTTAACAGTATGTGAGATTTAGTTGAGGTTTATATCAATCACCTTGAATAATCATCTCAAGCAATTTATTATGAATAAGGTCGATTTTTAATGGACGGTTTAATAAGGTTAGGGTGAGGACATTCTACTTTGGTATTGGGTTACGATTTATGGTTTATGGTTTATGGTTGAGTTTATGATTTAGTGTATATGGTTCACTGGTTTAGGGTTTAGGGTTTAGGGTTTAGGGTTTAGGGTTTAGGGTTTAAGGTTTATGGTTTGTGGTTTAAGGGTTAATTAATGGTTTAATGTTTATTGTTTAAGGTTAAATGGTTTAAGGTTTATGATTTAGTATTTAGGGTTTTTAGGGGTTAAGGTTTAGGGCTTAGGGTTTTCGGTTTAGGGTTTAGGGTTTAAGGTTTAGGATAATGGTTTACTTAGCTAGGGTTTGTGGTTTAATGGTTTAATGTTTATAGTATAAGGTTAAATGGTTTAATATTTATGATCTAGTGTTTAGGGTTCATTGGTTTAGGGTTCAGGGTTTAGGGTTTAAGGTTTATGGTTTGTAGTTTAAAGGTTAATTAATGGTATAATGTTTATAATTTAAGGTTAAATGGTTTAAGTTTTATGATTTAGTGTTTAGGATTTTTTGGGGTTAAGGTTTAGAGCTTAGTGTTTGCGGTTTAGGGTTTAGGGCTTAAGTTTTAGGATTAATGGTTTACTTAGATAGGGTTTGTGGTTTAATGGTTTAATGTTTATAGTATAAGGTTAAATGGTTTAATATTTATGATCTAGTGTTTAGGGTTCATTGGTTTTAGGGTTCAGGGTTTAGGGTTTAGGGTTTAAGGTTTATGGTTTGTGGTTTAAGGGTTAATTAATGGTTTAATGTTTATAGTTTAAGGTTAAATGGTTTAAGGTTTATGATTTAGTGTTTAGGATTTTTCGGGGTTAAGGTTTATGGCTTAGGGTTTGCGGTTTAGGGTTTAGGGTTTAAGGTTTAGGATTAATGGTTTACTTAGATAGGGTTTGTGGTTTAATAGTTTAATGTTTATAGTATAAGGTTAATAAATGGTTTAATATTTATGATCTAGTGTTTAAGGTTTATTGGTTTAGGGTTCAGGGTTTAGGGTTTAGGGTTTAAGGTTTATGGTTTGTGGTTTAAGGGTTAATTAATGGAATAATGTTTATAATTTAAGGTTAAATGGTTTAAGGTTTATGATTTAGTGTTTAGGATTTTTTGGGGTTAAGGTTTATGGCATAGGGTTTGCGGTTTAGGGTTTAGGGTTTATGGTTTAGGGTTTATGGTTTATGGTTTATGGTATGCTTGATTATGATTTATGGTTTAATTAAGGTTTATGGTTTAATGGTTTATGGTTTACGGTTAAATGGTTTAAGGTTTGCGATTTAGGTTTTATTATTGGTTTTTGGTTTAATTTGTGTTTATGGTTTAATTTGTTAAGGTTTATGATTTAGGGTTACCATCATTCGAGATAGATGGGTTTGACATTTCATATTTTTTAAAAAACTTTAATGTTTTAAAATCTATCAGATAACAAATTAATCATCGTTTATGTTACATTCATACATGAGCTTGTTGAAATAAGTCATAAAACCGTTTAATCACCTGACTTATATTATATAATTAATAAACAAGATTTATGTTATAATTATTAATATAATTATCATGATAATTAAACATTGCCATTTTATGTAAATAAACTTTAGGTTAAAATAATTATTAATATAATTATTCGTGTTATATTTAATTAATTAAGAAACATAGCTTAATTATGTTATATTAATTTTTAACCAAGTTTTAATTAAATTAATAACATGCTTTAATTTAATTATCCAATTATCATGTAAGGTAAAGTTCAATTATTAAAATCATGAAAATTAATAATGTTATACTACTAAACTAGACTTATACTAACGTGTCTAAAAAGTGAATCGTTTAATTTGCATGCAACTTGATATATTGCACCGGTATCCCGTCCACTAATAACTCACTCACACACACACACACATTTAATATCCGGAGGTCAAATAATGAATCAACCACCCACCTACCCAGACACAAACAATAACAAATCTTCAAACCCTGATAAATCAAACCTAAGTGACCAGTTGGATATTGATTTTAAGATCACTCCTGAGATGATGGATTATGTGATAGAAAAGTATGGAACCAACTGGAGATATCCTGATCCGATTACTGACACTACTGTTGAAGACTTGATGCAGTTAGATTTAAAAAAACGAACTAAAGGAAAATCAAAACAAGGTTAGGGTTTTTACTTCGCAACAGTATTATTGAAGTTTTGATGATTTGTCTTTGTTTTGATGATGTTGCATGTTACGAAAATACCAATAATTGATTCTGTTTTAATATTTGTTATATAGATGACAAGGCAGATGAGACTACAAAGGTTGATGAAGGTATGAAGGTTGATGAAGCTATGAAGGTTGATGAAGCTACGAAGGCACATATTAAAGGTCAATTTTGTGAAATTTTATGTTTATATGTTTGTCAGAAAGGCGTTAGATGGATCATTAGTTAGTGTTTACTATGTAATGTTTTAGTAGTAGTGAAAATGATAAATGGTTCAAGTATTCTGTTGGTTATATGATGATGTAGATACAAGAGATAAGGGGGTGTTTGGTTTAGCTTATATAATGGGCTTATAAGCTCAAACCAAGTGTTTGGCTAAGCTTATATTAGTGGGCTTATAAACTTATATATGGGTGTTATGATAAGCCATAAAAATGTGGCTTTTTTAGGAAGGTTTGGGCTTATATAACATATTTACCATTTTACCCTCATGTTAACTTAAGTTTATATAAGCCATGGGCTTATAAGTTTATTAAACATAGGCTTATATAAGCAAAAAAATGGCTTATATAAGCCCATTATTTAAGCTAAGAAAAACACACCATAAATTTTCAAAAAAGGGGTTGGTCATACTAGAAACCTTAAGTTCTCAATTTTTTTTAAAGGGATGGAAGAGTATGGAAAGAGAAATTAAAAAAAATGTTGTTCTTAAGTTTTTTTGAAGAAGAAAGGGTAGGGAACGGGAAGGAGGAAGGAAGGAAAGGTGCAGGCATTTTTATGTATATCTGTTCTGCCTAATTTTGGGGGGATTGGGAAGAAAAATGGGTTAGGCTTGTATAAAATTACATTTATATCCTTATTATTCATCCACATTTTATATATTTCTACTAGGGTTTCTACCTTTTACAGAAGTTATTCGTAACTGGCATCTCCTTTATATATGTCCATTACATGCTAATTTTTTGATCATGCTAAAATACATTCTGATCAAGTTATTAGGTATAGTAAAAAAGGAGTCAGATCATGTATTTGCATCTTTCTGAGTTAGATTATGAGTTTCGTTTGTCCTGGTCATAAAGGAATAACATCATGTATTTGCATCTTTTTTGTTGTGTTGTTAGCTAATGGTTGGTTTTACTAAAATATCCTCCCCTACTTTGCCCTTCCCATTCCACCCCCTTTCATTCCTTTAAAATAAGACTCGAGAACAGAGCGTAAACATTTGAGTTGAGATTAGGTTTGATTATCTTGATGTGAAAACGTGTAGACTTCCTGGACAACTTTTTTTAATCTAAGATGGCAGCGATAGAACAACCTACATCTTTTCGTTTACCCTTTTTTATGTAAGTACCTCTTACTATGGCCGTTTCATTTCCCTTTTTCATGGTCCTTGTTAACATCAACTACGGTCTTTAATAAACAACCCTTTTCTTTTTGTGTTGATTGGTCGAATGTTTTCATTCCCAGTTCCCAATTTTGGGGCTTCATGGGGTAGCAAGTTATCCGAGTCACCACTATGAATACTCTCTTTTCAGTTTCAGTTTCTGTATCCGAATACTCTTTCCAGTTGAGTATCTAGATACAGACTTGTGTGGTTTATATCATGCATTTAGTATTTGGATTGATCCATGTGTGGATTATATTTCGATACTGAAACTCAAAGTGAGAGTGAGCGTGTTCAGAGTGACAACTCGGATAATTTGATGCTGAAATAAGCGCCAAAATTTACAAATGGGAAGGAAATCCATCGACCAGTCAACAAAAAGGAAACGGATCGCTCAGTAAAGACCTTAGTTGATGGTAGTGATGCCCATGAAAAAGATAATGTGAAGGCCATAGCAAGAGGGGCTTACATAAAAAAGGGTAAACGAAAATATGTAGGTTCTTCTGTCGATGCCATCTTAGATTCAAAATGTTGGTCAGGAAGTCTATACGTTTTCACAGCTGCATTGGTTCATTTACTATGTTGTTTATATGTTGGTTATATGTTGATGCAGATACAAGAGCTAACTTAAAGAAAAAAGAAAAAGGCAAGGGATCAACAGAAGTTGATAAAGCATTTTTTAATCTAGATAATAGAGTGGAAAAGCTTGAAAGGGAATTCAAACTTCTTAAACAGACACAGTTGAAGGGAGGTAAGTAAACTAAGATTTAATCTTTAGAGAAATATAGTTATTCACTAGCTTCGGTATCACATGTATGCTATAAAGTATTAAAGCTCCACATAGACGACATCTCAAGCCCGTTTCCTCTTCGAGGTAAATATCGCCATGATTCCTCTTTCTCGTGAAAATCATCATCTTCGTGCCCGTTATGTGAATTCAATATGCATTAACATCTTTTTGTTTAGCCTTTTTAGTAAATGACCTCTTACTTTGGCACTCATATTCGCTTTTTCATGGGTATTGATTATATTGATATCAATCAAAGACCGAATGCGAATGTCAAATTTTGAGCTACTTACATAAAAGAAGGATAAACGAAAAAGAAGTAGGTCCATATTGGATTCATATATTGGGCACGAAGATGAACATGTTCACGAGATAGAGGAATCGTGGAGATATCTACCTCGAATAGCAAACGGGCTTAAGATGTCATTTATGTGTAGCTCTTAAACTTTATAGCAGACATGTGATTATGTATTTGTACTTAACTTATGTGGTATTATGGTATGTAGATACAGGAGGTGACTTGAAAAACAAAGAAAAAAGAAACGGTTCAATGGAAACTGATACCACGGCTGCTCTTTCTAACCTACATAATAGGGTGGAAAATCTTGAAAGGAAATTCCAACATTTCAAACAGAGACTGTTGCAGGGAGGTTAGTATATTAACTTTTAACCTATAATAAGTTTGTATATGAATGTTTTATTGTTTTGAGTATCTGGGTGGCTGTTAGTATCTAAATTTATTAAAATTTGTCTTGTAATTTACAGATGTTATCATCATTGATTCCTCTGAAAGCTCTAAAGAAGATACGCTATCATCAGATGAAAGCTTTGAAAGCTCTGAGGAAGATCTGTTGTCATTAGATGAAAGCTTTGAACATGTAAACACTAAAGACTTCCAACACCCATTTCATGATAACCAGGATGAACCTTCCAAGTATTCCAGCACCTCTGTAGATGATTGTAGTTCGGACGATACTTGGAGAGAGACTAATTCACCGTCCAAGAAGAAAGGCAAAGCTATTGGCTCATCCAGTCAGACTGCAGGCAAGGCGAGTGGATCATCCAAACAGATACTCAGTCCAAGGGTTAGCAGGGGATGTACACCAAAAGTATAGTCATCTTCTCGGTCTCCATTTTCTACAACAGAAAGGCTCCCACCTATCAGAAATGCAGTATGTTTTCTGCCTTGTCCAAAAAAATTGAAAGAATCTGAAACAAAGCTAGGAAAAAGGAAGAGGGGGTAGGCTATGGAGGAACCTGTAGGGGGTAGTCTATGGAAGAACTTGTTATCTTTGTTTTATGGATGTTTTTTATGAATCTTCTTTAGACTATTTCTGTTAAGTGTAGGTATAGTTTCTGTAAACAATTTTAAACACTAATCTGCATGGATGGGTGTATCCATTATTTTTTGGAATGCAAATATGTTGTTGATGAGATGGCATTTATACATGATCTCATCGTTCTTTTCAGGCTTTAAATGCATAAAAATGTCATAAAATACCATATATATGCTTGTGTTTGTTTACTTGTGTATTTTAGGTATGGATATCGTGAAAAAGACAAAAGATCACAAGATACAAGGAAAAACGGACACGAGAAACGAAACCGTACAAAGAACCGGGCCCTAATCATGGAATACTCAACAAATACCCTTAAAGACTTGAAGACAAACAAGATTGATCCTCATTTATTGAAGAAATGACACTTAAAACCCTTGTATATTAATAATTACAAGTTTGGTCCCTTAAGTTTGTCAAAATTACACAAAAGGTCCTTCAACTTTGAAGAAATGGCAAGATTAGTCCCTCAACAAAATTCAAATTGTCAATTATGGTCCCTCATCAAGACAAAGATACATTGAAGACCTTTGAAGATCAAGAATGTCCAAGATCAGTCCTTCAAATATGCAAAAGTGGCAAAAATAACCCTTAAAAACCCTTTTGGAAAGTTTGTGCCAAAACTGCCAAGTGGTGAAAGTTAAATACAAAGGAAACACGTTTTGTTTGCAAAATAAACTTGCTATACAACTTTTCCCAAAACACAAGGACCAAAACTGCCAAGTCAAAAGTTTAAATCCCTAAAAATGCGCCAAACACTTACTGTTGGGATTTTTACCAGGCAAGAACAAGTTTTTACCCAGGATAAAAAAGGAGTAAAACAAAGGGGAAATCAAAATTGAGTAATCCCACGTGTGATTCACATCACCTCAATCACATCCCACACCTTAAACTCCAAATCCCACTACCAGAATGATACCCCCATCCCCACTCACAATACGACACCTGGCATTTGATCCTTACTTGGCAAAATCAAGGGCTGCAAATCATTACTTGGTCCCTAAGCACTCAACAAACGTCCAGGTTTCAACCAAAACAGCTGGCAACACACCTAGAAGATTTTGTAAGGATAGAATAGGAATTTCAGTTGCTAGGGTTTGTGAATAGTGTTTAGCCAGGCATTTGCCTATAAAAGGAGACCTCAACATATGAGAGTCCTTTTGTTCCAGTTTTAGGCTATCAATCTTTGTAATTCCTTTTTAAGTTTAATAAAATTTGAATTTCTGAAATTTTGAATTCTCTTTTTGATTTGATTAAAAGTTGGTGTTTGAGTAGCCTAATTCTGAGTTCCATTTGATTGATTAGACCTTCCTTAACCTTGTGGTTAAGGCACGTCTAGGTTTGAAAGGTTTTCAAGGTTCAAAGGCCTTGAAGTCCTTGTTTCTGATTTTGGCTTATATTTGTGTACCAACCCTTAGCCATAAGCCTTGAGCTCCTTCAAGCTTGTTGACACCAAGCCTGAGAAGGGTTCTAAGCCTTTGGTTGAGTTTGTTTGCTGTTTATGTTGAAGACATATCATAATCAAAGCCTTGTTCTACTTTGAACATCAACAGGCTTTGATCATCTTCATTGAAGTACCTTGGTCTTGTTCTAGTTGTTGAACAAGGTCCAAGGAGCATAGCTGGCCTTCCTAGGATGTTGTGGAAGGCAGGTATAATCCCTTGTTAAGATTCCCCTAAAAATTTCATGTTTATGACTGATTTTGATTTGGTGCTTTGATTTTGAGTATTTGTGTTTGTGCCGGTGATTTTTGAGTTTGATTGTGTTAGTTGCTGCCTAGTAAGTGTTTTTTATCATTAAAATCAGTAGGTTATTAGTTAAAATCACAAGTTTCTTTGTTAAGTGGTAGATTAAGGAGTGTTTGGGTCTACTGCTTGAATTGGATTTGTGGTTTGCTAAGCTGTTGTTTGTTGTGTGCAAGTGTTGGTATCTGTTTGTTAGGTGCATTTGTTCATCTGTTTGCAGGTTTTGTGGGTTTGAACACATAGATTCATAATTTGGCTATAAAATCTTAAATACTTGGTAAAATTGGCTAGGATTTTGAGGACACCTAGATCTAAGCTTAGGCTAGGGCTAACAAGTGCTAAACCTTAGTTAATCACACCAGGGAATAAGGATTTGAGGCTTGAAATTGGATCAAGTGCCAAATAGATCAGCAAAACTTGTCTGCATATTGTTCATTGTTCATCAGAAACTTTTTGTGCTTTGATCTTGTTATTTACTTTGATTCAGTGTTTGATTCTTGTTGCTTTGTGTTTATTCATAGTTTATATAGCTTGTGTATGCATCTTGTTAAGTTTGGTTGGCTTATTCAGTCTAAATCTGCTTATTAAGTGCTTAATTGCTTATTTCCATATCTGGTGCATATCTGGTGACTGTTTGGCTTATTGTGGCTTATTGTGTGAACCAAATTGTGATTTTCTTGTTGCTATTGACTCCTTGTGATTCACTGATCACAAGGGTGCCTTTGTTTCCAATTGAATCAAACCAGAACTCTCAAATAAGCTTGGTCAAATAGTCAAAGCAGTGGGAACTCCTTTCCCCTGCTAGTTGCCACTAATAGTGTAAAATTGGGTTCAGCTTATCAATAAGCTATAATAGCTTATTTTAACCAGCAACAACTTTGTTTTTGTAATAGGTGCTCATATTTTGACCTATTTGTTCATACTGGAGCATTTGGGTGGTTGACTTTAGGGTTTGACTAGAAAACCAACTCCATTGACTTTTTCATAAGTTCATTTGTGCTTATTCTGGCTTATTGGTTGTGCTTATTGGATTTTTGTTGATTGATTTGGCTTATTGAGTCCATTTGTGATCTTTTGTAAGTTGAATCAAGTCCTGAGGTGCCCTAAATCTCTAAAACGACTATTTTGTCTTTTAGTGAATTTTCACTTTGCTTATTTCTGGCTTATTGAGTGAGCTTTTTCAAAATTTCTTTTTACAGATCTCATAAGCATCCCAAAAGAAGGTTGTGTGTCAAATTAGAGCTTATGGCATTAGCTTATTGCTTAATGGGCTGAAAAGCCCAATAAGAATAAGCTTTGTGCTTAATAAGCTGTGATAAGCTCATATTCAGCTTTTGGGCCTTTAGAGTTTTGTTCTTAGAATTGAATTTTGAGTCAGATAGGGCTTTTCCAAGTCAATTGGGCCAAGTTTGACTTTTTGGGCCCAAAAGCCCATTTTGTTTGACTGTTTTTGGTTTTGGCCCATTTGAGGACCCAATAGGGGTATTTTGGTAATTTCACTTTGATTTTCTGATTATTTAGGTTAAAATAAACTAGTTTGCAAGTTTTTAGAATTTTTTATAAATTTTGGATTTTTATTATTATTTTTTTATTATTTTATTATTATTTTTAAAATTTCACATTTTCCAACTTTATACATTTTTCTTAGGTTTAATACATTAAAATAGGAATTTAGCAACTTTTAGAATAATTTTATCTCTTTTAGATTAATTTTTATAATTATTTTAAGTTTTCATAGTTTTTAAATCATCTTAAATAGTTTTTATTAGTTTAAAATTTTCTAAAAATACTTTTTAATCTTTTAGGTCATTTTTGAGGTTTAACAATTGAAAAATCTTTATTTGGGCTTTTTGATAAGTTATTTGATTTTTAGGGCTTTAATTAGCATTTAAAAATTGAATATTTAATTATTTAAAAGGTTTGAAAAAGTTTTGATCATTAAACTCTTAGTTTATTTATTTTGATTTTTGGTGAATTTTTGGTAATTTTTAGAATTAATTTTTATTTTTGTGGTTTTTAAGGTTCTACGTTTTAACTTTCTAGTAGTGTTAATTTTTTTTTACGTCTTCGTCATCTTCTTTTCTCATCCCCTTCTAAACCATTCATTAATCACAAACATTTAACAAATTTCTCACACACATATACCTCCTTGGGAAACGAACTTTCATACCTTAAGGGTCATTAGTGTTGATTTTCCTAAATCATCACTCGATACTTACCGCTCATTTACCCTCCTTTGTTTTCCTAAACAAGAGGTGTAATTTTACTACAATCATTTTGGCGCCGCTTCCGGGGAGGTGTGTCGTGATTAATTTGCATTGTTGTTTTTAATATTAACCATAAATAGTATTTGTATTAGTAGAACTCTACTAATACGTATTATCGGTTTTCTTGGTTTTTCTTGTAAAAATATTATTACTATATTATATTAAGTATCACAATAAATTCACAATATCTCCAAAAGTGTGAAAACACAACCTTAATTGGGATTTCATCACTCAATTATTGTATTCGAATCTCAAACAAAAAGAAAAAGGCAAAAATAGATAAATACTTTCGTGAAGCTCGATTTTGAAAAATACAAACTATAAGGTGGGTATAAGGCGGGTATTATAAAATATACCCTAAGGAAAAAGGCTCTTAAGTGCTTCGCGCCGCCTCGTTTCCCCGCTTGCTTGTGAGTATTTTGAGATTGAAGGCTAATCGAGGGTTTTGCCGCCCAAAGTATTATTACGTATAATATATTTGCTTGGTTTCTTTGTGATTAAAACCTCTTGAACAATTTGGTTTTCACCAAAGTTCTAAAGTCATTCGAAGGCGTTCACTCCACGTGATCGTTTTCATTCCTTTGAGGCTTCTTTAATCAAGAGTTTGATTCGAGGAGAGATTTTGTAGATTGTTGTCTACGAAGATACACCAAAATCCAAAAAAAAAAATATAATCAAAAACACAAAAAAAAATTTGAAAATTCACAAAACACCCAAAAAGAATCTTCTTTGCTCACCTCCCATTCTTCGTGAAGTTTATGATCACTCGTAATCAAGCAAAACGAGCTCGTAAATGACTTCAAAAGCAAGCCAATCAAGAGACGTTGATTGTAGAAGAACCTCCAATTGTTGAACCTATTGTAGAACAAGAAGTCGTCATGGCTAATCGTACTATGATGGAGTTGCTACAAGCACCCACCGAGGGTTTTGGAGAGGCTATTGTGATTCCCGCCATCCTTGCGGAGAATTTCGAGATTAAGACGGGTTTAATGTCGATGTTGCAAGCAAATAAGTTTAGAGGTCACGAGAAAGACAACCCGCATTACCATATTAGGAATTTTAACCGTCTCACCGCCACTAGCAAGTTTAAGGATGTTCCACATGACGCCATTAAGATGATGTTCTTTCCATACTCGTTAGATGGACCCGCAAAAATTTGGCTCGAGAAAGAACCTCCAAATTCGATTTTGACATGGGCCGATCTCGTTTCTAAGTTTTTGAACAAGTTTTTTCCACCATCTAAAACAACACACTTGAAAAATGAGATTTCACGATTTGTGCAAAGAAATAATGAAAGTTTTTCAATGGCATGGGAACGATTTAAAGAAATGTTACATGAATGTCCACACCATGATTTTACGGAATTACATCAAGTTGATACTTTTTATAATGGGCTTAATGATCATGAACGAGATTATTTGAATGCCGCCGCGGGTGGTAATTTTTTGTGCAAGACGACAAATGAGGCTTTACAAATCATCGAGAATAGATCTAAGGTTTATAGCCCTCGTAACACACCGAGTTTTGCCAATTTGGGTTCGTCATCATCATCACAATCGTCTCGTAGCATTAATGCCTTACATGATGAAGCTAATGAGTAAAATCGGTTTTTTGATAGATTTGCAAATCTTATGTCCCATTGGAAAGCTCAAGAAGCTTCAAATTCCGCTTCGGTTAAAGCGGTTTCTAAGAGTTGTTTATCTTGTGGGGGAGCTCATGATGTTTCCGAGTGCATTACCGCGGATGGTAACACTTCGAGTGCTTATGTAGAAACGGGAACTTACAACCAAAACGGTCAAGGTTCCCGCCAAAATCAAGCTCCACCAAATCAAAATGTTAACAATTATCGAAACAACAACCAAGGTAATTACCAAGGCAATTCACGCAATTACAACAAAGGGAATTATCAAAATGGGAATGGACAAATTTCTAATCAAAACCAAAACCGTGATTTTCAAAACACTACACAAGGTTTTCAAAATGCTCACACTAAAAATTTGCAAGGAGAATTTTTGGATTATGCAAAAGCAAATGATGCTAAATTTGATAACATGCAACGTGAGATGATTAACTTAAGATCCGAGTTGAAAAACGAGCATAAAAATGAACTTGCTAATGAACTTAAGACTCATGCAAACAAAATGGAAGGAAATGTCCAACGTCTTCAACAAAATCAACAAAAGATGGAATTAGGGCAACATGAGATTAAGCAAGAGTTATTAAAAGCGGATGCTAGGCAATCAAAATTTGAGGACCGAATGGCTAAGATGTTTGAAGCAATCATGTGTAAACCCTCTTCCTCGGGTGGTCTTCCTAGTGATACCATTGCAAACCCGAAGGGAGAAATGAAGGTTATTACTACACGAAGTGGTAAAACTTTCAAGGAACCAATCTCTCGTCCAAGTACTTCTATGGAGAAGGAAATCGAGAAAGAACCCGAGGTGATGGTCGAAAAGGAGCACATTACAATCCCATGAAGTACCGCTCATACCACACCTACGGTTGAACCAATACCAATTGTGGAACCCGAGTTTCCAAGGCCGTTGCCTAATGACCAACCCACACCACCTTTACCCTACCCTTCGAGACGAAACAAAGAGAAGTTGCAAGAACGTAACAAACAACAAATCGAGCTTTTTATAAAAATGTTTCAACAAGTGCATTTTGATGTGAGTTTAGCCGACGCGTTGTTATATATGCCTCGTTTCGCTTCCACTTTTAAAAGTATGATGAGCGATAAGGAAAAGCTTTCAAAGCTTGCTAATTGTTCTTCGGTTTATCTTAACCGAATACCGGAAAAAGTTGGTGATCCCGGAAAGTTTCTCATTCCTTGTGACATACAAGATATGAAAGAATGCCTCGCCTTGGCCGATCTTGGTGCGAGCATTAATTTGATGCCATTTTCCATTTGGAAATCGCTTTCGCTTCCGGCTCTCATTCCTTCGAACATGTCTATCGAGATGGCCGATCATTCTACGATTATGGCATGTGGAGTTGCCGAAGATGTTTTCGTGAAAGTGGGGAAGTTCTACTATCCTGTTGATTTTATAGTAGTTGACATCCCCGCGGATCCTCAAGTTCCTCTAATTTTAGGACGTTCATTATTAGACACTTCGAGATCGCTTATCGATGTTCATGCGAGAACTATCACTTTGAGATTCAACGAAGAGGAACTTGTTATAAACGCTACTCAAAACTCGAAACCTTCTCATGTTTATGCAATCGCTACCATCAATCACATTGACATCGTTGATGTGGTTTGCGATAAATTTTCACAAGAAGTGTTAGGTTTTTCCGATAGCTCGTCAAGTGGCAATCCCACTATTTTGGATCCGATTCTTGCTAATTCCACACCAAATCTCACTCCATTCCAAGGAGGCGATCTCACTTCAAATGAAATCGACAATGAAGATGAGGTGTTGATTAGTGATGATACTTCTATTCCACCATTTCTTTCGCTGATGGAAGTTATGAGTGTTGAACCAAAATCTTCAATCGAGGAACCACCTATCCTTGAATTGAAAGATCTTCCTTCTCACCTTGAATACGCATTCTTGGAAGGTGATGACAAGTTGCCGGTTATTATTGCAAGAGGTCTTGCTAATGATGAAAAAACCGAGCTCTTGAAAGTTCTTAAGGCTCATAAAGGGGCAATTGCGTGGAAAATATCCGACATTAAGGGTATTGACCCAAAATTTTGTACTCACAAGATTTTAATGGAGGAGGACTACAAACCCGCAATTCAAAGTCAAAGAAGGGTGAATCCCAAAATTCACGATGTCATTAAAAAGGAGGTCCTTAAACTCCTTGACGCGGGAATGATTTATCCTATATCTGATAGCCCATGGGTGAGCCCAATCCATTGTGTCCCTAAAAAGGGAGGAATGACCGTTGTGCCTAATGAAAACAACGAGTTAATTCCCACTTGTGTTGTGACCGGTTGGAGGGTGTGTATTGACTACCGAAAGTTAAATGACGCCACCCGTAAAGACCACTTTCATTTACCCTTCATGGATCAAATGTTGGAGCGACTTGCGGGAAATGAATTCTATTGCTTTTTAGATGGTTTTTCTGGTTACTTTCAAATCCCTATCGACCCTCGTGATCAAGAGAAGACTACGTTTACGTGTCCTTATGGAACGTTCGCTTATCGTAGGATGCCTTTCGGACTTTGTAATGCACCCGGTATGTTTCAACGGTGTATGATGGCTATTTTTCACGATATGATCGAGAAGTCGATGGAAGTGTTTATGGATGACTTCTCGGTGTTTGGCAATTCGTTCACGTCATGTTTATCTAATCTCGAGCAAATGTTAAAACGTTGTGAAGAAACCAATCTTGTGCTTAATTGGGAAAAATGTCATTTTATGTGTAAACAAGGAATCGTCTTAGGACATAAAGTGTCGAAGGCGGGGATTGAGGTCGATAAAGCTAAGGTAGACGTCATCGCCAAGTTACCTCATCCCAAAACCGTTAAGGGAGTTAGGAGTTTCCTAGGCCATGCGGGCTTTTATCGTCGTTTCATCAAGGACTTTCCGAAAATCTCTCGACCTATGACACACCTTCTCGAGAAGGATGCTCCTTTTAACTTCAATGAGGATTGTGTTAAGGCATTCGAAACTCTCAAAATGAAACTTACCGAAGCTCCCATTCTTGTTGCTCCTAATTGGGAATTACCCTTTGAAATCATGTGCGATGCAAGTGATTATGCTATAGGGGCCGTCTTAGGGCAACGTTATGACAAACATTTCCGTCCTATCCACTATGCTAGTAAGACGATGACCGAGGCTCAATTAAAGTACACCACAACGGAAAAGGAATTCCTTGCCGTGGTCTATGCTTTTGAGAAATTCTGACCTTATCTCGTCTTGACTAAAAGCATCGTGTATACCGACCATTCGGCTATCAAGTATCTCTTAGCTAAGCAAGATGCTAAGCCGAGATTGCTTCGTTGGATACTCCTCCTCCAAGAATTTGATGTCATCGTGCTTGACAAAAAAGGAGCCGAGAATCTAGCGGCCGATCATCTCTCTCGTCTAGACGATCCTCACAAAGATGTTTTCGAGAACAAGGAAATTACCGAAACATTTCCTCTTGAGACTCTCGGTGTAATGAATTCTAAAGACACCACCCCATGGTTTGCCGACATTGCAAATTACCATGCGGGCAATTTCATAATCAAGGGTATGACGACACAACAAAAACGAAAATTCTTTCGTGACGTCAAGTTTTATTTTTGGGACGACCCTTATCTCTTTCGAGTTTGTGCGGATCAACTCGTTCGACGTTGTGTGTTTGGTGCCGAAGCTTCTAATATCCTTAGAGCTTGTCACGAGGGACCCACGGGTGGTCACCACGGTGCTAATCTCACGGCTAAGAAAGTGTTCGGTGTCGGCTTCTTTTGGCCTTCTATCTATCGTTATGCACACGCACTTGTAAAGTCGTGTGATTCGTGTCAACGTCAAGGAAAATCGTCTCAACGTGATGAAATGCCGCAAAACATAATTCAAGTGTGTGAGATTTTCGACATATGGGGAATAGACTTTATGGGGCCGTTCCCATCGTCTCATGGCAACAAATATATCCTCGTCGCGGTGGACTACCTTTCTAAGTGGGTGGAAGCTAAGGCTTTGCCTACTAATGATGCTCGTGTGGTAGTGAAGTTTTTGAAGCAACTATTCTCTCGGTTCGGAACCCCTCGTGCTATTATAAGCGATCGTGGAACCCATTTTTGTAATGACTAATTCGAAAAGGTTCTAAAGAAATATGGAGTTACTCATCGTCTTTCTACGGCTTATCACCCGCAAACGAGTGGGCAAGTCGAGGTTTTGAACCGAGCTTTGAAGAGGATTTTAGAGAGGTCAATTGGAGAAAACCGTGCTTCATGGTCCGACAAACTTGATGATGCTTTATGGGCCTTTAGGACCGCTTATAAGACACCTATCGGTTGCACTCCTTATAAGCTAGTCTACGGGAAGAATTGTCATTTGCCCATTGAGTTGGAGCACAAGGCATATTGGGCCCTTAAGCATGCAAACTTTGACTTGAAGACCGCGGGAGATCACCGGAAAATACAATTGAATGAATTGGATGAATTAAGAGATAATGCTTATGAAAATTCATTAATTTTTAAAGAAAAGACTAAAAAGTTTCATGATTCAAAGATTAAAAACCGGGTTTTTAATGTTGGTGATCAAGTGTTGCTTTTTAACTCTCGTCTTAAGATATTTTCTGGGAAATTGAAATCTCGTTGGTCGGGTCCGTTCACCATTACACAAGTGTTTCCGTATGGGACCATTGAGCTAGCTCAAGATGATGGTCCTAATTTCAAGGTGAATGGACATAGGCTTAAGCACTACTTTGGTGGGGAAATTCCTTCAATGGTTGCCCTCGACCAAGTCACCTTCCCCAATGATAATTAGCATTGAGGGGATCGAGTCGAGCTCAAGACTCGGTAATCAAAAACGAGGTGCCTCGTGGGGGAGATCCCATGCTTATCCTTTATGCTTACTATTCACTAATAAGGGGACTTGTACCCTTTCAACTCGTTGTCTCGTGGTTGTTTGTGATTGTGTTATCTAGATCATCATCATCATCTACGATTGAAGGCTCTCGTGTTCGTGAGCCTCTATCGTTCGCTTGAAGAAGTTTTTCACGATATCCATGACATATCCTTTATTGTTCTAACAATTATCTTTTAGCATACTTAATAAACGGCTTTAGATATATTGTTGATCACCCTTTCCATGCTAGATCCTAAGCATTCGACTCTTCGTCTCTAATATGGGGGTGCTCCACCTTTAGACTCGAAACATTGAGGACAATGTTTACTTTTAGTATGGGGGGGTGAATAGGTACTTGCTTTGCTACGCCCTCACGCTTTCCAACTTTCAATGTTTTGTTGCTAATAAGGCTAAAAATGGCCAAATTTTAAAAATTTTCTTAGTTTTCATAAGTGTTTTTAAGACACGAATGTATATTTTCCGATGGGTAGAATAAAAGTTAATTTTTGACTTGATGGGCATTTGGATCCATTTACATTCCTTAACCCGCTCAATTCAAGTTTTGCTAGACATTTATATAGGGAGCTTTAAAACGCGAAAGTCTTAACTCTTTCGGGTTAAGAACAAGAACTTTTCGCAAGTTCCTATAATTGATCCTAGAAAGTCACTTATCAAGGGAACTATAAAACGCATTCTCTAAAGCTTGAAAAAGACCAAGAAAGTGCAAGATCCTATAGGTGGCTTGAAAACCCAAAACTTTGATTTGATATAGTCTTAATGAAAGCTAATCCAAATTTGGCTTAATTTTGACTTGCATGGCTAAGTATTCACGAGTCTCTTTAATTAGAGGTCTTTATATAGTGAAGAACGAGAAATGATAGAGTTAGACAACTGATCATGCAAAACGTAGAACATGAAAATGTTCTTTCAAAAACTCATATGTTTTTAATTGTGGCTTTTTCTTCCCATAAGATCAATGCATTAGGAATAAATCTTAATTGTAATAAGTAAGGTCGTACGATTTGAAAGGTTACTTAGCCTCTAGCGCAAGATCGTTTAAAAGTTGCTCGGGGTTGAATAGAGTTCATAGCCAAGGCATAACTTATTGAAGCGGGACGCGAAGATTGGCGATCTTCCAAAAAGGCCCTAACAAGGCATGAGGAGCTCTATTTTTGCTAAAGATCCAAAGATGATGTGAAGTATCATTATTCCTAAATCAATATGAAGGATCGAGACACACGACGAAAAGCAATTACTCCCCTAAAGATCATGGAGAAAGTCTATCCAAAAAAAACCCTAACAAGGTATGAGGATAAATATATCCAAGTCCGAAAAGGAGGCGGATCGTTGTATATCAAAATCCAAAGTAAAGATTGAAGAAAAATGATGAAGTCGTGGTCCAATATGAAGAATCTCTCAAAAACGTCAAGTGAAGAAATTCCAAATATATGAAGAGAAGACCATAATTTCGAGAACGTCTTCCCAAGATTTGAAGTATGAAGTACATGCCAAATATCGGTCCGAGAAAGGTCTCAAATCGTGAAACGAGTTATGCCAAGATATGAACTTAAGGAGATACACGAGAAGCCGTTTTAAAAGATTTTGTCCTTCGGCTAACTATTGATCAAATCGTGCTACTTTGCTTTCGGACTAATAACTACTCAAATAAGTCAATATGAATCACTTGTGATCCATGACAAATAGATAAAAAATGCTAGTAACCCATTTTCTTATATAATAACTAGGATTGTGGGGAGAAAAAGTATTACACAATTTGAACGTATGAGTAGTGTTAGCATTGTGACTTGTACCAACAATGATCTTGTTTTTACACTTAGCATGGAATGTATGACAATCAAGGATGACGAAGTTTACTCTAAGGGACATTTACTAGTTTCTATTCTTTGACCCTAAAAGTCACTTTTTGTGATGAAAATCATACATTATGTCTTTACACATCTTCGTAGTATGTTGCAAGTCTTTTACTCTTCAATAAAGGTTAATTGAACTTTGGTGATGCTTAGATACTTTATTCTAGCATTGCATGAGGGCACGGCAATGGCTTAGTATGGGGGAGTGATGAGATGGCATTTATACATGATCTCATCGTTCTTTTCAGGCTTTAAATGCATAAAAATGTCATAAAATACCATATATATGCTTGTGTTTGTTTACTTGTGTATTTTAGGTATGGATATCGTGAAAAAGACAAAAGATCACAAGATACAAGGAAAAACGGACACGAGAAACGAAACCGTACAAAGAACCGGGCCCTAATCATGGAATACTCAACAAATACCCTTGAAGACTTGAAGACAAACAAGATTGATCCTCATTTATTGAAGAAATGACACTTAAAACCCTTGTATATTAATAATTACAAGTTTGGTCCCTTAAGTTTGTCAAAATTACACAAAAGGTCCTTCAACTTTGAAGAAATGGCAAGATTAGTCCCTCAACAAAATTCAAATTGTCAATTATGGTCCCTCATCAAGCCAAAGATACATTGAAGACCTTTGAAGATCAAGAATGTCCAAGATCAGTCCTTCAAATATGCAAAAGTGGCAAAAATAACCCTTAAAAACCCTTTTGGAAAGTTTGTGCCAAAACTGCCAAGTGGTGAAAGTTAAATACAAAGGAAACACGTTTTGTTTGCAAAATAAACTTGCTATACAACTTTTCCCAAAACACAAGGACCAAAACTGCCAAGTCAAAAGTTTAAATCCCTAAAAATGCACCAAACACTTACTGTTGGGATTTTTACCAGGCAAGAACAAGTTTTTACCCAGGATCAAAAAGGAGTAAAACAAATGGGAAATCAAAATTGAGTAATCCCACGTGTGATTCACATCACCTCAATCACATCCCACACCTTAAACTCCAAATCCCACTACCAGAATGATACCCCCATCCCCACTCACAATACGACACCTGGCATTTGATCCTTACTTGGCAAAATCAAGGGCTGCAAATCATTACTTGGTCCCTAAGCACTCAACAAACGTCCAGGATTCAACCAAAACAGCTGGCAACACACCTAGAAGATTCTGCAAGGATAGAATAGGAATTTTAGTTGCTAGGGTTTGTGAATAGTGTTTAGCCAGGCATTTGCCTATAAAAGGAGACCTCAACATGTGAGAGTCCCTTTGTTCCAGTTTTAGGCTATCAATCTTTGTAATTCCTTTTTAAGTTTAACAAAATTTGAATTTCTGAAATTTTGAATTCTCTTTTTGATATGATTAAAAGTTGGTGTTTTGAGTTCCATTTGATTGATTAGACCTTCCTTAACCTTGTGGTTAAGGCACGTCTAGGTTTGAAAGGTTTTCAAGGTTCAAAGGCCTTGAAGTCCTTGTTTCTGATTTTGGCTTATATTTGTGTACTAACCCTTAGCCATAAGCCTTGAGCTCCTTCAAGCTTGTTGACACCAAGCCTGAGAAGGGTTCTAAGCCTTTGGTTGAGTTTGTTTGCTGTTTGTGTTGAAGACATATCATAATCAAAGCCTTGTTCTACTTTGAACATCAGCAGGCTTTGATCATCTTCATTGAAGTACCTTGGTCTTGTTCTAGTTGTTGAACAAGGTCCAAGGAGCATAGCTGGCCTTCCTAGGATGTTGTGGAAGGCAGGTATAATCCCTTGTTAAGATTCCCCTAAAAATTTCATGTTTATGACTGATTTTGATTTGGTGCTTTGATTTTGAGTATTTGTGTTTGTGCCGGTGATTTTTGAGTTTGATTGTGTTAGTTGCTGCCTAGTAAGTGTTTTTTATCATTAAAATCAGTAGGTTATTAGTTAAAATCACAAGTTTCTTTGTTAAGTGGTAGATTAAGGAGTGTTTGGGTCTACTGCTTGAATTGGATTTGTGGTTTGCTAAGCTGTTGTTTGTTGTGTGCAAGTGTTGGTATCTGTTTGTTAGGTGCATTTGTTCATCTGTTTGCAGGTTTTGTGGGTTTATAGATTCATAATTTGGCTATAAAAACTTAAATACTTGGTAAAATTGGCTAGGATTTTGAGGACACCTAGATCTAAGCTTAGGCTAGGGCTAACAAGTGCTAAACCTTAGTTAATCACACCAGGGAAGAAGGATTTGAGGCTTGAAATTGGATCAAGTGCCAAATAGATCAGCAAAACTTGTCTGCATATTGTTCATTGTTCATCAGAAACTTTTTGTGCTTTGATCTTGTTATTTACTTTGATTCAGTGTTTGATTCTTGTTGCTTTGTGTTTATTCATAGTTTATATAGCTTGTGTATGCATCTTGTTAAGTTTGGTTGGCTTATTCAGTCTAAATCTGCTTATTAAGTGCTTAACTGCTTATTTCCATATCTGGTGCATATCTGGTGACTGTTTGGCTTATTGTGGCTTATTGTGTGAACCAAATTGTGATTTTCTTGTTGCTATTGACTCCTTGTGATTCACTGATCACAAGGTTGCCTTTGTTTCCAATTGAATCAAACCAGAACTCTCAAATAAGCTTGGTCAAATAGTCAAAGCAGTGGGAACTCCTTTCCCCTGCTAGTTGCCACTGATAGTGTAAAATTGGGTTCAGCTTATCAATAAGCTATAATAGCTTATTTAACCAGCAACAACTTTGTTTTTGTAATAGGTGCTCATATTTTGACCCATTTGTTCATACTGGAGCATTTGGGTGGTTGACTTTAGGGTTTGACTAGAAAACCAACTCCATTGACTTTTTCATAAGTTCATTTTTGCTTATTCTGGCTTATTGGTTGTGCTTATTAGATTTTTGTTGATTGATTTGGCTTATTGAGTCCATTTGTGATCTTTTGCAAGTTGAATCAAGTCCTGAGGTGCCCTAAATCTCTAAAACGACTATTTTGTCTTTTAGTGAATTTTTACTTTGCTTATTTCTGGCTTATTGAGTGAGCTTTTTCAAAAAAAAAATTTACAGATCTCATAAGCATCCCAAAAGAAGGTTGTGTGTCAAATTAGAGCTTATGGCATTAGCTTATTGCTTAATGGGCTGAAAAGCCCAATAAGAATAAGCTTTGTGCTTAATAAGCTGTGATAAGCTCATATTCAACTTTTGGACCTTTAGAGTTTTGTTCTTAGAATTGAATTTTGAGTCAGATAGGGCTTTTCCAAGTCAATTGGGCCAAGTTTGACTTTTTGGGCCCAAAAGCCCATTTTGTTTGACTGTTTTTTGTTTTGGCCCATTTGAGGACCCAATAGGGGTATTTTGGTAATTTCACCTTGATTTTCTGATTATTTAGGTTAAAATAAACTAGTTTGCAAGTTTTTGGAATGTTTTATAATTTTTGGATTTTTATTATTATTTTATTATTATTTTATTATTATTTTTAAAATTTCACATTTTCCAACTTTTTACATTTTTCTTAGGTTTAATACATTAAAATAGGAATTTAGCAACTTTTAGAATAATTTTATCTCTTTTAGATTAATTTTTATAATTATATTAAGTTTTAATAGTTTTTAAATCATCTTAAATAGTTTTTATTAGTTTAAAAATTTCTAAAAATAGTTTTTAATCTTTTTAGGTCATTTTTGAGGTTTACCAATTGAAAAATCTTTATTTGGGCTTTTTGATAAGTTATTTGATTTTTAGGGCTTTAATTAGCATTTAAAAGTTGAATATTTAATTATTTAAAAGGTTTGAAAAAGTTTTGATCATTGGTAAACTCTTAATTTATTTATTTTGATTTTTGGTGAATTTTTGGTAATTTTTAGAATTAATTTTTATTTTTGTGGTTTTTAAGGTTCTACGTTTTAACTTTCTAGTAGTGTTAATTTTTTTTTACGTCTTCGTCATCTTCTTTTCTCATCCCCTTCTAAACCATTCATTAATCACAAACATTTAACAAATTTCTCACACACATATACCTCCTTGGGAAACGAACTTTCATACCTTAAGGGTCATTAGTGTTGATTTTCCTAAATCATCACTCGATACTTACCGCTTTTACGCCTTTTTCCTAAAAGGTCGTATTTTATACCACAGTCAGTTGTCATTCACATTTTGTATGAACCTGCAATATTATCATCAATATTATGAAATTAGACTTGTATTTCATGAATTTAAACATGGTTCATCTTGTATTTTATTTATTCATGTTGTGAGTTGTATAATCCTAGATGCATAACACATATAACCAAGATTTTTGTGTCAAAGTTACCTGTTACACATCCGGTTAAGGCTTTCCACTTCGATGGATCTTATAACCCAATTTGTTTTCCCTAATTCTCCCGCCAAAACTAATTAAGCTTTTAGCAGTTTATGTTTTCGACTTAGCTTAACTCTAAGGTGCTTTTAAGTTTTTGCTATTACATCTGCAATTATTTTCCAATTGGATATAAAGTTGTTAGGCTCTTGCCTTATTCTTCTGAAGTTCTGAGCATATGTTTGTAACAATACTGCTAGGCCATTCTTCACTCAGAACTAAGCTAATATTGAGTATTTCCTTGAAAAGCTGCTTGTTTCAGCTTATTTTGTTTTTAATCATTATCTAGTCAAGCACAAGTTAAGATTTTTTTATCTTTTTAATATATTTTCACTAGTCCTCCCAAGTATTTATTCCAATTCGTGTCTAATTTCACATAAACAACTAATTTGTTCAAACAATGTGCTTAATTATTAACTAAATTGAAAATGAAAAGTTTGAAATGACTGAAGTAAAATAAAAATAACACAAGGTGAAAACTGATCAAACATAAATTCAATTCAATATACTAAAGGATTACAGGTTTTTAATAAAACAAACATTTTGTTTCTCTAACTAATCAAACTTTAGATATTTCTCAGGATCAAAAGCCAAATGAAGTTCATCCTAATCTAAAGCCTCTTTGAACTCGTCTTCATCTTCTTCAATTTCATGCTCAGAAGAATAAACATCATCATCAATGATTTGACCTTCTTCCTCCAGTTGCCTCCTATACGCTTCCTCCCTCTGTCGCTGTTCCTCTTGCCTCCTTCTAAAGGAAGCAGCTTCCTCCCTCTCGCGTTGTTCTTGCTCATGTTGCCTCCTTCTTAAGGAAGCAGCTTTCTCCCTCCGGCATTGTTGTTCAAGTCGGGCATTCTCTTCGTCTTCCAGCTTCCATTGTCTTTGTTCGTAAGCTTCCTCAACATAGCAATCATACTCATCATATTTATCATCGTAAGGACAATCAGCATGGAACTCTCCATCTGCATTTGCTTTTAATTTGGGCACCACACAAGGTTTCCTGAAAAGAACATAAAAGATTATTAGTACTAAATGATAACAAAGATACAACGTTAATAAAATAAATAATGATACATACTTGTTAGGAACTGCACTGGTATCTTCAAATGCAGCAGAAAATGTTCTTTTTGATGAAGAATCCATTTTTGATTCTTAAAATGTTGATAATTAAGTGTTTGTTGTGTTTTTGTTATGATTAATTTCATTACTTAATCCTTGTTTATATAACCAAGGATGGAATACAAAGGGTCAGCAGCCTACATAAACATCTAATGCATATTCATGCATGTAATTAATTTTTGTGAAGTTCCATGAATGAGCATTCTCATTGTTAGGCGTGTAAAAAGTGTGTGTTTTCTGTGTTTTTAGGGTTTATTGTGTTTTAAAAAAATAGCAAAAAACAAGGTCTAGGACTCGAACCCTAGACCTTCCATTCAAACACTAACACACTTAACCAATTTGCCCACATGAACATATTTGGTTCTAAATATGTGACTAATATTAACATTAGTGAAAATAGAGATTACATTTGGTTATAAACATTTGTCACATGAATATTTTACTATGTGACGTTTTCAATGTGTTGTTCATAGTTAATCCCATTATAATGTGACCATAAGTATAACTTAGATACACATTTTTCAAATGTTGTGACTATTGGCAATCATATAGTCACATAATTGTTTAAGAATTTAATATGATCATGTATTATATTTGATCATAGTCTTCAAGTAATTGTAAAATATTTGTCACATTAAAATTAATATAGTGGCAAATGTTTCAATACCTACTTTCAATTTGCCACACACACAAAATTCATGTGTGGTTAACATTTAACAAAATATACTAGTCACATTAAAATAATGTGTGTGACAACCTTGTTTATCAATTTGTCACTTGTAAAATAAGTCTATGTGACCATATATGGTTTTTGGTCACATTCAATGGGTGTATGACAAATATTTGCCACACATGTATACGTATAATGTGACTACTACTTGAACCAGACTTTGATTCGGTAACACTCTCAAATTATTAAGTGACTAACGACTCATCAAAAAAGCATTTGTTAGCCTAGTCACGTAAATATTCATATGTGTGACAAACAAAATACGAAATGGTCATGCAAACTGACTTCAAGTGTGACTGTTTATTTTATGACTGGCGAATTCAGTCACACAAAAAAAATTATTTGTGACTACACGAATTTCGGTATGTGTGACCGAAACCCATTTTTGTACTAGTGGTAACTCTTGAAAACAAGTCTTGAATGAACAAGATTCAAGATTCATGATCAAAACCTCAAAACCCTCTAATTAGGGCTGTATAATTTCGTGGTTTTAGGTCAAGGAAAATAAAGATGGTGTTTTGGTAACTTGTTTATGGTAATGAATGAGTAATGAATGCCTAATCAATTCATACTTATTCAAAAAACAAAACCTTCCTTTTCATTTATGTGGTAGGCCACTATAGGGCCCAAATGAGCTTTCCATTTGTTTGTTCTAATCTAATGGATTAAGTACTTTACTTAGTCATTAGAAGCCCAATAGCGATCCTGAGTTACGTAGGTTATATATATATATATATATATATATATATATATATATATATATATATATATATATATATATATATATATATATATATATATATATATATATATATATATATATATATATATATATATATATATATATATATATATATATATATATATATATATATATATATATATATATATATATATATATATATATATATATATCATAAATACATTAGACACGATATATTAAGTGGTACCTCTGTGTATATGTGTGTGACCCCATAGGCTCACATGTCTCTAGCCGCATAACTATTTATTATGAAACGAGCATACTCCAGCACTCTAAAGATGACTTACCGAGATATCTTGTTGACAGAAGGGGCGAACTTCCCAAGGCCTCCCCGAATGACAACTCCAGTCGACCGCTGTCAAGGAAATCTCTTCTGCGAATTCCACAATGACAAGGGCCACGGCATGGAGGAGTGCATCCAGATCAAAAAACATATAGAGTCACTGATTAAGTCAGGCAAACTCAAACACCTGGTCAAGGATTGGAAGGATGGGAAGGATAACAAAAAGTAAGACAAGAAGGACTCCCAAAAGGACAAGCCTTCAACCATATATATGCTCCAATCTTGGCAGCGCCGCACAAAGCAGAAAGTTAGTCAAATAATTTCACGCGGCAGAGAGATCTCATTCCCTCCCATTACGGCAAGCAACGTGGCCGATGCACCTCTCACGATTGAGGTAAGCATTGGAACACACGACGTTCGTCGTATGTATGTGGACGGAGGATCATCGGCGGAAGTACTCTACGAACACTGCTTCGTACAGCTACGACCAGAGATAAAAAGCCAATTAGTGCCGGCCACGTCGCCGCTCATTGGCTTTAGTGGAGATACTATCTAGCCAATAGGACAGCTGCGTCTACTGGTAACCATTGGGGATAAAGAGCATTCCACCACAGCATGGATGAACTTTATGGTGATACGTTCACACTCCCCGTATAATGGTATTATCGGAAGACCAGGGATCTTAGCCATACAGGTTGTCCCGTCCATGGCTCATGGTATGATTAAATTCCCAGTCGAAGGGGGAATTGTTACAATTTACAATTCGATCGTGACGGCATCCGAATGCCACGCCGTGACAACACTAGTCTAGCCTGTTTCCATTAAGGAAGGATCACCACCCCCCAATTGGAAGGTGGTAATCCACCCCGACTACCCGGAGCAAGAGATGGCCATAGGGGGAATGCTATCGGATAACGGGAAGAAGGTTGTGTGCTCTCTCCTAAAAGCAAACCTTTATATATTATCATGAGAGCCTAAGCATATGACAGGTGTGCCGCGTTCGATAGCAGAACATAAACTTCAAATCCGCCAGGGATATCCCCCTGTTAAGCAAAAGAAGCGTGGTCAAGCACCAGAACGCAGCCAGGTAATACTGAATGAGGTACGGAAATTGTGGACGCAGGAATTATGCGCGAGGTATAGTACCATGAGTGGTTATCCAATCCGGTCATGGTCAAGAAGCATGATGGGAGTTGGCGCATGTGTGTGGACTTCACGGACTTGAACAAAGCTTATCCGCAAGACTGCTATCCGTTACCAGAAATTGATTGGAAGGTAGAATCCTTATGCGGATACCCTTTCAAATGTTTTTTAGATGCGTACAAAGGATACCATCAGATCCAGATGGTGGAGGAGGACGAGGAGAAGACAGCGTTCCACACTAGTCAGGGCGTGTATTGTTACACAAAAATGCCGTTCGGACTAAAGAACGCCGGAGCAACATATCAGCGACTTGTTGATAAAGCCTTCGACTCCCAGATAGGCCGTAATCTTGAAGTCTATGTTGACGATTTGGTCATCAAGAGCCATACGGAGGAGGCACTTCTCCGTGATATCCAGGAGACATTCGACACGTTGAGGAAAATCAACATGAAGTTGAATCCAAAAAAGTGCACGTTTGGGGCAACCGAAGGAATGTTCCTCGGGTATATGATTAATCCAAACGGCATCAAGCCTTGTTCGGAGAAGACGGATGCCGTGATACAGTTACCATCCCCTCGGACACTCAAGGAGGTACAGCCACTCAATGGAAAGTTGGCCGGGCTCAATAGGTTCTTGTCAAAGTCCGCGGAGAAATCATTAACTCTATTCAGAACACTCAAGATGTGCTTAAAGAAAGGAGATTTCCTCTGTACAAGGGAAGTAGAGGAAGCCTTTGGGCAGCTTAAGCAGTTTCTCGCGGCTCTTCCTATGCTAGTTTCGCCCCGACCTAAAGAGGAGCTCATCATGTATCTATCCGCTACGTATGGAGCAATAAGCGCAGTCCTTATGACTGATCGGGACTCAGTCCAGACACCGGTTTACTTTATAAGCAGAGAATTGCAAGGGCCGGAGTTGAATTATTCATCCATGGGGAAGTTGGTTTTGTCACAGGTGTACGCCACGAAAAGGCTACACCGGTATTTCCAGGCGCACCCAATTGTGGTCATCACTGATCAACCAATAAAATAGATCATCTTCAAACCGGACGTGGCCGGGAGGCTACAGAAGTGGAGCGTCCTACTAGGAGAAAATAACATCTCCTATAGACCAAGGACAGCTGTTAAGGGCCAAATTTTGGCAGACTTCCTAATTGAGAAACCTGAGGAGGACGAACCAGTGGTGCAAAAAGAGGAAATTCCAACAGAACCATGGGTTTTGTTTACTGACGAATCTTCGTCCACGGACGGATCAGGAGCCGGCCTCATTCTCACGAATCCGGAAGGAATGGAGTTTACCTACGCCTTGCGTTTTGAGTTCACAGCCACGAATAATGAGGCATAATATGAAGCATTGATTGCGGGTTTAAAAGTCGCCGCTAGGAGGGGAGTCCACAACCTTGAGGCCTACGTGGACTCACGGCTTGTCACGAATCACATCCTAGGAGGGTACGTAGCCAAGGAGGATAACATGATCCAATACTTGGAGAATGTCAACTCACTCATCGCCACTTATGGGAAGTTTTCCATCAAGCAGGTACCAAGAGGTGACAACAAGAAAGTGGATGCTCTTAGCAAGATTGTGTCTACAAGCTTCGCCCATTTATCCAAACAAGTATTGGTGGAAATACTCAAGGAAAAATCCATTACAGGAGGGGAAATCGCAACTATAGTTGAGGAAGAGGGACCTACATGGATGACCCCGATCATCAGCTATTTAACTAATGAAACCCTTCCGGAGGATGAAAAGGCGGCACGACGTATGAAAAGCAAGTCGCAGCATTTGGAACTCCGAGATGGTGTTCTATACAAGCGTTCCTTCCTACAGCCGTGGTTGCGATGCGTCGGGCCGCGCCAGGCTAGCTATGTGATTAGTGAAATACATGAAGGGTCATGCGGCATGCACGCAGGCCCCAGATCAGTAGTGGCATGAGCTTTACGCACAGGGTACTATTGGCCGACCATGCATCGAGATGCACGAGACATGATTCGTAAATGCAGTGATTGCCAAGTACACAGGCTAGTACCGCGACATCCACAGCAAGAACTAACACCCATCACCTCCCCATGGCCATTCTATAAGTGGGGGATTGATATCGCATGACCTTTTCCTGTTGCCGCAGGAGGCGTTAAGTTCTTGATCGTCGCAATGGACTATTTTACACGCTGGATAGAAGCTAAGGCAGTCAAAACGATTACGGGCAAGCAGGTAAAAAAGTTTGTTTGGGAAAACATTGTGTGCCGTTTTGGTTTGCTAGGCGTGATTATCTCGGATAACGGAAAGCAGTTCGCGGATAATCCATTCAAGGATTGGTGTGCGGCGTTAAACATTACACGGCGTTTCGCATCAGTTAAACACCCATAGACTAATGGTCTCGTGGAGCGGGCAAACAGAAGCCTAGGTGAGGGTATCAAAGCACGCCTAGATGAACGAAGTGCTAAGTGGGTAGATGAACTGCCCCATGTCCTACGGGCACATAGGACAATGATCAAAACAGCCAATGGGGACACTCCATTCGCGCTAGCCTACGAAACTGAGGCCGTTATCCCAGCAGAAATTGGGATGCCAACAATCCGCACGGCGGAGGTTAACGTCGTCACGAACGATGAGCAACTCCGGGTCAATATAGACTTGTTAGAGGAGAAACGAGAGATAGCAGCCATCATTGAGGCCAAGTCTAAGGCACGTATGAAAGCTTATTATGAATCCAAAGTCAAGGGTGTTTCCTTCCGACCGGGGGATTTTGTTTATCGTGCTAACAAGGAAAGTCACGCGGAGAACACAGGGAAGCTTGGTCCAAAGTGGGAAGGGCCGTATGAGGTCACAGAAGCCTTGGGACTAGGTGCGTACAAGTTGCGTGATATGGATGGCCGTGACTTGGATCGTACATGGAATATTTGTAACCTTAAAAGATGCTACCTCTGATAAGGCTACGGCCTCCGCATGGACACTTCGCTGTAGGCAGCTTCAATGAAGATCCATGTATTTTTTGTATTCATGCTTTCTAGGTTCTATTTGTTTTAGGATTTTAATTCTGTCAAAAAATCGTAACCGTTCTGAATAAAATGTCGTGGTGCCTAGCTAGCTCCACGTTCTGTTCTTGTGCAAATTATTGTCATGTCTTCTAGATTTATTTTGTTATTTCCATAGTGTGTTATTTCTTATTCATATGCATTCATTCAAACCATACATGTACTATTCGCTCCCAGGCGGGGTAAGAAGATTAAGTGAACCTAATAATTTAACTTGTCGCATAAGAGGGATGCAACCCCAGTGACGCGGATCATGTATCGTTACTAGACACCTTATTTACAAGACGTTGTAATAAGTTTCCGCATACCGTACTTGCATAGTACCGGACATGCTAAAGACACACGCTGCATGTCTAGTAGATTATAGACTTAGTTGTATTCTTGATAAGCCGTGACATGTCATGCGGACAGATACATGGTATCTAAGGAATATAAATAAGTTTCAATTTAAATAAGCAAAATTGTCGTGATCACCACGGACTCATACACATGATATTCTAAAAATGTTTACACAGAGTTACGAATTCCAGCCGTGAACATGCACGGACGAATAAATACAAGATGCAAATGTTTACAACAGTTAAATTCAAAGGAGGCATAAACTCTCCTATTTCTTTCTTCCCTTCAGCTATCATGGCACGGAGGGCTTCGCCACGAGCATCCTTTCCACTCCGCGCCCTGACTAGATTGGCTTCCAACGCCTCAGCTAAGAGCTTGTCACCCTTCATGACCTTCAGACTGGCATCATATTGTGACAACCGTGGTTTTTAGGTTCGTCACTTGGTCTTATTTTAAGGTTAATTTATGTGTGACTATGTGATTTGCGTGTTTACATGTTATTTTGCGTGAACGAGGTTGGTGTGGATATCGTTTATGGGTATAAAGTACTCATAAGTAAATCGAGGAACGGTTATTTCATGTTCATGAGCTCACAAATTAGTGACTATGAAATGAAATGGTGTTATTTTTGTGTTTTACGTATACGTATAAGTATTATTAGTAAATCGTATTTTTTTAGGATTTGGGGTTTAGCATTTAGAGGTCTCGGGTAAGGTGTTTAGGCATGTGAGTATTTTTCGGGATGGTTTTAAGTCATTTAGGACTTAGTTATAAAGTTTATTTCAAAATTTAAGATTTTTTTTAAAACTGTATATTTTACGTCTTTTACGGTAAACGCGTAAATTTGACTAGTTTTACGGTTTTGAGGTTTTGGAGGTTTTAGGAGCTGAAATAAATTAGGGTAAATTAAGGTATTATTAATAATATATTAATAAGTCTTAAAAATAAAAATATATATATATATATATATATATATATATATATATATATATATATATATATATATATATATATATATATATATATATATATATATATATATATATATATATATATATATATATATATATATATATATATATTATATATATATATATATATATATATATATATATATATATATATATATATATATATATATATATATATATATATATATATATATATATATATATATATATATATATATATATATATATATATATATATATATGAATCGGGTTTTAAACCGACTAGAAAAGAAAAAGAAAGGATAATGGGCCAAAAGACCCAACTTGAGCCCAATTTAGAAAAGCCTTTTTAATAAAACATATAAATACCATGTTTATATCACAAAAATCAGTTTTTCATTAATTTTCTCCCCTTTTGGCCGAATTTTTACAAGTCCTAATTTAGGGATTCATCAAAAATAATTTTCTTGAAGATTTGAGATAAAAATCTTGATTTAATTCTTATAGTTTTCTTGTTTTATAGCATTAAGGCTTCAAGTTTTATGTAATCAATTTATATGATGGCTTAGAGTTCTTAATAGATCTATAATTAAGGGTTTTATAACAATTAACATGATTAGGATAATGATTGGTGATTATTAGTGATGTTAATTAGGGTTTAATCATGTTTAAATTCGTTTCTAAAAACTGGGCAGATTTATGAGTCACTTGTTTTTATCATATCTAGAGTTCTACAAACTCTTATTTTGCGATCCAAGCATCCCTGAATAGGTATTTGAAGTGGCTTTCAAATGCAAGGAGCGAGAACTAAATTGGAGGTCGGGAGGTTTGTCAAATACAGGTTAAACAGTCGGAGGTCAAAACAGTTTTGAAATCAGTCGGGTTTAATTTAATGTTTTAAGGTGATTGGGGTACTTAGGAGTATACTTGAGCCCTCTAATGAGCATGGTAGTTGGTTTATATATTAAATAAGAGACCTGAAGGGTGGCTAAGCAAATGGGTTTGGGTAAGACCCCCTAATAATAACAAACTTTTTTGTATGTTCAAAATCGGTAAAATGCGGATAGGCAGAAGTATATATATATCGGGGCCTTAACAGTAGCTTTATGGTTGGGGCAAAAGGGAGGAGTTATATAACATATGTAAGGGAATAGGGTTTCCTTTACAGAGATCATGGGTATGTTTAGGTGGGCGTTTGGCTTATAGTTTGGAGACCTAAAAACCGGGACCTTTTTGGGTAAAATGTTAACGGGACGGGTTATGAAGTAAACTGAGTTAAGGGCTTTATAGATGGGTGTAATGAGATGCTTAGAGCATATAAATGAGGTATATATATGGGAGAAGGTTATATGTCCATCATAGGTTGATGAGCCATCTTAGTGTTTGGTTCATGTTTTGATTGTGTGCTTTTGTTTGTTAGCTTTTTGCTAGTGCGCGGACTTTTAGAGAAGCTCAATCAGGTGAGTTTCATAGTCCCATATCTTTTAATGATTTTGACTTCCAGATGGGATGGAAGAGACACTCGTTATGGTTTTGTAAATTATTGTTGTGAATGTTTCATGATTGGTGATGGACTTGTGTGTACTTATGTGATTAACTGATAACGGATTCATAATTGTTTTGTAATTTGACTTGGTACCAAGGGGATGTTGACAAGGCGGGGCCTTGGGGAGGTACATAGATGTGTGAGCATCTATGGGACTAATGGATAATGAGAAGGCGGACCTTGGGATTGGTACATAGGTGTATGGGCGCCTATAGTACCATGGTGTTTGGTAAGGCTGGAAGCCTTGGATTTGGTTTGGAATGATTAATCTTGAATGTTAGTTGTTAATGCATACTTGTAGAACATTGTCCATATGTTTAGTGGTTTATGGTTGTTCACAGCTTATTTTAATCTATTTTCGGTTGGAGTCTAAACCTATGACTCTCACCAACATTATGTTGACGTGTTTTAGTGTCTCTTTCAGGTGATAAAGTGGTTAAGCGTGAGAACATATGTGGCTAGGATTGGAGTCGCGTAGGAATGCATTTAGAAGGAGATCCCCGTTCCTTCTTAGTTTATTTTTCTGTTTGTTTCAATAAGTGATACTATGAACCTATATGTTGATTTGTTTGTGTTATTTGTTTGTCTTGGGTAAGAGGTAGGACTGTTACCTACTTACCTAGACTCCTGCATTGATGAGATATTGTCATGACATTTGTGTCACCTTTTATGACATTTCTAATTCATATAGTTCTCTCTATGGACACGCTATTGTTGTGATGATATCCATGCGTCACGTCCCATATTCCGCCATGGTGGGGTGTGACACATATGTTGGCAAAGTAAGTTGGATTGGGTTTGGGGTGAGCTTTGCCATGATCTCCTCGTTGGAGGCATCCTTTAAAGCTTCAAGGTCATCTAGGAAGGGGTATTGCATTTCTCCAAGAGAGGCCATGGAGGCGGTCATTTTTTCCTCTGCTTCGGGGTTATTATAGGCATGCTTGGAGATGTTCTCTTTCTTGCTTATCAGTTCCGCAGCCTTGGTTAACCCCTCATGCCTGCTACAGTCAATACCGTCTGACACAACATCCGTGAAGGCCTGCACACACTGAGGAGCCTCCGTTACCCTTGACACAGCTAGGCGCCAACCTTGGCCTACCATCCACCTACGACCAGCTATGGCCGTAAGCAGTGGAGGGCACAACACTTCGGCGCACTCTGTTGCCAGCATGTTCATTTCTCCCTCTACCGCCGCAGTTCGCTCCTCCATGACAGCCCGTTCCTTGATTAGTTCTTACTTCAGCGTGTCGCGCTCTTCGGCCAAGGCGGAGGATTGGTCCGTTGCGGTTCTGGCGGTGGCTTTGGTTGCGGATACCTGTGAACAACACTTGGGGTCACTACAAAGAAAGACAGGGATTATACATACATTTGGATATAAATATGTAAGGATATGTACCTTGTCGTTGGATGCCGCAAGGAGAGCTTCTAACTCAGCAATACGCTCCTCACGGGCGTTGGCGTCGTTGGTTTGTTCTTTTATTGTTGATTCTTCCACGACCAAGTCCGCCTGCAGGGAGGCTATTGTTTTCTCGTGCTTCTCCACCATTTCTTCCCTACGAGCAATCCTCTTATCCGCACGGCTCACGTTGGCTAAAGCTTCCTCCAGACGACGTCGTAAGGCTGCACCAACTGTTACCTGGTGCGTCGTGGCAACATCATACTGATCAAGAAGAGTCTCATGCTCAAGTTCGTCTAGGTCTTGTGCTAGCGCGAGGGGAGTTAGGTGGTCCATAAACTCTTTAGACTTAGACTCCGCCTCTAGTCTTGTTAGGCTGGACAAGTTCCACGTCGGGCGAAGGGTTGGTGTCTGGACCCTCGGCACGGGGGTCCTCTTCATAAGTCGGGGGAGGTGATAGGGGCATCATGGATATCATGGGAGACGATTATCTCTCTACTTCCTTCTCCTGTGCCACTATCTGTGACACCCCGGGTAGGGTAAAAAATATGCGGAAATATCCACGGAGATGTCACTAGGGTGGATCGATAGCATATAGTCCATAGAGCATAAGATAAAAAGTTAGTCAATTCAGGTTACATGTTTATTTAAAAAAATAAATAAAAATTGTCTTAAACAAGGTGAAGAGTGATTGTTTGTGTTTCCCAAATAGAACCCCTGACGAGTCCTACAATGCAGATTACTAAGATGCTGGAGACCATGCACACACCACGTACTAACTTCATATTCCTGTGCAAAAAATACTAAAGGGGGTCAACATAAAGTTGGTGAATTTACAGATTTTAACAATTAATTAGTTTGGACATATATTAAGCATAGAAGTGACAATGCACAAAGCATTCTCACTAAAATGTAGATAACATTTGTTTATTATTAGAAACTGACGCTTAACCTCTGTAGTCCTCAACAGATGAGGACGTAGTGTCTTACAAAAAGACACCCATTCCAGTTCCAACATGGTATACATCTGTTGTCCCAGTCAAGGCACAGTGAGCATGACTCACCCAAACGGGGATGGTCAATTCCTAATAGATCTATTTATAACATTCGGGCGATTTAAAAAAATTTAACAGTTTCAATAATAATCAATCATAGTCAAGTTTATACAATCCAATTGTGTCCATTATGTGTTTGCATATTTTCTTTCCCAAAGGGAAAGTTTTATCAAAAGTTTATATGGGGCTGTAAACTCACCTAGGGGTAGGCAATAGCTGTTTAATATGAATATCCAATTAAAGCTCACGCCAAAGTTATGCCTAATCAGATAGTACAGTCTTAATAGATAGTTCAAAGAACATATATGTATGCTTATACAGATTTTAGTCAGTTCATTTATGTTACGGTATTTATCTAAATAACTGTAGTTCAAGTATCATCAATATTCATTTAACTTATCTATGTAAGTTTCATTTCTAAGTAAACATAAAATGTTTAACTATTAATATCAGTTAGCATACATGTATTTATAATAATCATTCAACTTACAATTAAGTTTATTATATAAGTGGACATATAATGTCTTACTTAAAATATTAATTTACGTTCTTTGTTCAAGTATCATAATCACTCATTTAGTATTAAGTTTCATTATTAAGTAAACATAAAAATTCTACTTAATATTAGTTTACGTTCGTAGTTCATGTATTATACTCATTCATTTAAACTTCAATATTAAGTTTCATATTTTAAGTAGGACGTAAGATGTTCTACTTAAATATTGACATTCAATTTATCCAACGTTCATATAAATTTTATTTTCTAAAAGTATATAAGTTTATGTATGAGTAATACAAATTAATAATTGTTTATACAATTATTTCGTAAAGTAAATATAAATATTCTATTTTGAAAAATAGAATATAATATTTTATTTAACTTTCAAGTTTCCATGAATTATTTTAATATAAAATAATTTAAACTTAAGAATTTATGCCTTAATTCTTATGGTCTAAGTATTTTAATTATGTTTTATTATAATTAAAATAGATTTTAGAGTTAGGGCTTGTTAGTGCTTCGGAATATGGCAAAACTAGTCCCTCTATATGTTTAAACAATATAACTTTCGGATTTTACATATTTAGTACCTAGGGCTTGTTAAAGTTTCGGTTTATGGCAGATTTAGCCCCCCTAGTTATATCTAGGTTTTGTAACTTCACTAAAATTACAAAAACAGCCCCTAGGCTTCTTTAAGTTTCGACAAATTACAAAAATAGTCCTTAGGGTTTTAAAATAACAAAATAACTTTTAGAAACTTCCCAAAATGGTCCCTAGGGTTTAATTTGCCACGGATAGTATTTATTAAACCCTAGACTTTTGGATATTTACATTTTCAGTCCTTGTGTTTACTAGTTTATTAAAACAAGTTTCATAAGTTACGGTTTTAGTCCTCAAGTTTTATAAATTGTCATTTTTGTCCAAAAGGTTTTTATAAGTTATATTTTTTTATTATAAAAACTTTTATTTGACATTCAAACTAGTATATGGGCTCATTAAATGGGCTAAAAATCTAATGGGCTATTTTAGTGGGCTTAAATATATTTCAAGTCCACTAATTTATTTAAATGGGCTTTTAAATCATTTATTGGGCTTAATATATTTTTAAGTCCTTTAATTAGTTAAATGGGCCTAAGTGTAATCTTAAGTCCATTTAAGTTATTAAGATTTATCAAAGGGGCTTATTGGGTCCATTAAGTTTTAGACATTTCATGGACTTAATTAGTTCATTAACATTACTTTATATTTTATGTATGTTTTTACTTAGGATATTTTTATAAGCTTATTATGAGCTTATTAATATTTAGTTTTAAATCTAAATAGATGAATAAAACTTAAAATTTGTTTTATGTGTTATACCAAATTAGATCTAAGTTTATATAAGGTTACAAGTAAGTCATAAGCCCTAGTAGGAGCTTATATCCCACGGCTAATATTAGTTATAGCTTAATAAGATAAGTCAAGTCTCATTTTAAGGTTGCATGCAATTTATAAGTGTTTACAAAAATAGATCTTGCTATGTACACATCAAGAAAATAAGTCACAAATCCAAAATAAGATTTAAACTATGTCTAGACCTAAAAATCAAACATAGATCCATGTACACACATATATAGCTCACGGCTATATTTTTAGATCTTGGTATTTCCAAGATGAACACTTTAGTTAGTTTTCAAGTCTTGTAAATTTTACAAAAATACAATCATGATTATCTAGGTTACATGCATGTTCCCAAGGTTACTATCATTCCAAGAAGACAATATATAGCCCACGGCTATATTGTTTTCTCCCAATATTCCCATAAGATCTATAAGCTTATTTCATGTTTATCGTGTTAAGTTAACACTAATTACTAGATCTAGTTTGTATAATAACATGCATGTACATCTAACCCATTTAGGGTCATATATAACCCACGGCTACAAATATTCACATAAGTTACTTTGATGATTTTTAATAGTCCATTTAACATGTAACATTTCATATTCTATCATCCAAACCTAACACATAAATCCTATATATACTAACCATGTATGTCGTGACCTTTAAGGTCATGGTCTTCAAGATTTTTAGGTTACACACATTCATTTTATGAGATCTATGACTATTGGTTTAACCATAGTCCCATAAAACAAGATTTGTAACTCATGCAACATTTAGATTTACAAAACATCTCGTATGATTTTTAAATCAAGTTTAAAACATAGGATTCAAGTTATTGGTTTCTTATTGAAACATTTTAATTCATGAGCATGATTTTTATAAATATGTCGTGACCTATAATGGTCATGGCTTTATAAATCTTGATTTTTAACATGTTATATACTTATGTTTATAGATGTATGATGATGTATTCATGAAGAAATATAAGATCATGATGTGTATACCTTTCTTGCTAGAAAGTTACTAAGGAGGATCTAGATGAACCAAGAGATTAGAGATCTAATCTTGAAGATGGAGAAAACCCTATGTATAAATCAAGCCGTGGCCTATAATGGTTCGGCTAGGGCTTGTTTATAGTGGTTCCAAGAGAAATGATGCTACCAAATGATTTGTAATCAAAATGGGACAAAGATTTAATTGATTTAATGAATCAACTTTGGAGTTTTGTGGCTTATAGCCAAAATATTGAGAGAGAGAGAGAGAGAGAGAGATGAAGAGAGAAGTGAGGTTGCATGTAGGAGAGATGGGAATGTGTATGTTTCGGCTTAAAGATGAGAGAGGGAAAGAGAATGCAAAAGGAATGATTGCCTTGGTAAGAACACTTGTGCCAAGTGTAGGCTCTTCCCTTTCCAAGACAACCCTTCTTCTTCCACATATGCATGTGTGTGCCGTGTAAGGCTATCCAAAAGAGAGGGCGGGCTTGTGTGGGCTTGTGTTGGGCTAGAACATAAGGAATACATAATCTTGGGCTAGTCCAAGAAAGTTTAGGCATGCCTATAATATGCATACACACATATACGGCCACATACACATGGTGTAGCATATTTTTCCAATTTTTGTTAAGTGTTGTTTCATCAAATGTTGGTTATGCATTTTTACTACTTGTTCTATGTACATAGTTTACATAGTCCAACTTATTATAACAAGTGTGCATGTGAAAATATATATGCACATTGGACAAGTTCACACATGACTTATAGAAATATAATACATGAGTTTGTGTTCTAAGATTTAATGGGTGAAATTCCATTACATAAAATCATGGTAAAATCATGGATTTTACAGCACCACCCCGTTATTTTAGCTTTGTCCTAAAAGTTATTAAAAACATGGTTATCTTTTAAGTAAAAGATGTTCTAAGTATGATTCGTTTCCGACTCTCTCTCTGAGGTACGGATGGCGGAATGAACGCGAAGTGGTCTATACCTAGGTTATTCTTATACGCCTGATTTGACATTAATGGAAGCTTCCGTCATTATAAGTGAACAGAAGAGAATGCAAAGCGATTTTTATCCAGGTTGCACTATTCATCCGATTGAGCAGTAGAAGAGATTACTGCGATGGTCGGATAGGAGCAATGCAAAGAGATCTTTATCTGGATCGCACTATACATCCGATTGAGCAGTAAAGGAGACTATTGCTGTGGATGGATAGGAAAGGTATGCAAAGAGATCTTTATCTGGATCGCACTATACATCCGATTGAGCAGTAAAGGAGACTGCTATTGTGGATGGATAGGCAAGGAATGCAAAGAGATATTTATCTGGATCGCACTATACATCTGATTGAGCAGTAAAGGAGACTGCTGTTGTGGATGGATAGGAAAGGAATGCAAAGAGATCTTTATCTGGATCGCACTATACATCTGATTGAGCAGTAAAGGAGACTGCTGATGTGGATGGATAGGAAAGGAATGCAAAGAGATCTTTATCTGGATCGCACCATACATCCGATTGAGCAGTAAAGAAGACTGCTACTATGGATGGATAGGCGCGGGCTTCCCAACAGGCGTCGTAGTCATACCTTTCCATGATTTGGGAGAAGACCATTGGCGTTGTGGATTTGGTTAGGAGGACAAATCCATTGCAAATGGTTTCTGATATGAGGAGGACACGCCCGCATGTTTTATATGCTGGGGAAGCTGGAGATGTACTATATCTGCATCCTTTTCATGGGTGAGATACAGGTTATATCTCCACACCCGAGGATGAAAATTTTGGGGGTTGAAGGTAAAACAAAACATTTTAACTTTAGCCCCTCCTATATCTACAGCTTTATGAAAAGACTTACGATTATACCTCAAGTTGGCGGGATACAAACATTAGTTAATAGTACTAAAGTTTCTACCCAACAGAGAGGTTAAGATTGTGGTTGATGGCGATTGCATAAGAAGTTGCAAAGAATTTGCTTTATTCGTCGTGGGGCTGAGCGAGAGGAGCGCAGAAAATCAGTAACTCAAATGGTGGAAATAAACGAAGATACCAAGAATAAAGAAGTGCGCGCCTTGCAGGGTGCCGTAACAAGGGTCATGCATTCACTATTTCTGGTTCAAAATTTGTACAAATTCTGACTTCTAAAGAGAGGAAATCACATCTCCCAGAGTCTAGTGGGTGATGGTATTGTCGAACTAATCGGACCCGAAGAGGAAAGAGGAATGTCCAAAAACATGGGACATTCAACATCTCCTTATGGGGGATGTCGGACATAGCCCTACAAAGTACACCCATTGTGAGTTGGATGTGCCTTTCAGGTTTAGGGTTGCCTAGGTGGCGGAAATAACCCTACAAAACACACCCATTGTGAGTTGGGTGTGTCTTTCAGGTTTAGGCAGGGAAGAAACAGGTTCGGGGGATGGGGTATTCTCGGACCAAGTATTCTCTGGCCTGTTGGTGCTAGAGATGACACTAAATCTAGTGTTAACTATATCGGGGTTATGGCTCCCCAGTATAATCAAGGTTTCATCTCACCAAGGTACACAAACCCATTTTTGGTCATATAGGATAATTGCATGATACTTGCTAGTCAATTTGTGCTAATAACGACATCAAAGTTATCAAGGCTTTCTAGGATCTGATTGTTGTAATACGGCTGATTTGGAAAGTTTTTAAGGAACGACTTTGAGTGATGGTGTTAACCTTCATAACCTTTCCGTCGACTATTCCATAGTATAATAGGGGTCTAGAACTAACAGAGGGATTTCCAATTTCTTACTAAGTTTAGCAATTACAATGCTTTGGTCTACTCATGTATTAAACAAGATAGATGCATATCATTGGTTTAGTAAGAACGTACCAGGTACGATGTTGGGGCCTGGATTTGCTTGGGCATTGCCGACCATATACACTTGCGAAGAAGTTCCCTTGTTGTCCTTCTTCTGGTTGGCCCACTTGGGACAATCGGGTCTCACATGCCCCGGGGTTCCACACTCGTAACAAACCACAGCTTTCTTTTGTCCACTACTTCTCCCACCAGTGGGGTTTCGGTTTCCCTGTTGCCTACTTCCACTTCCATGTGCATTGTACTTGCCCTTGTTGTTGTTCCCAGGATTGGTATTGGGTCGACCTGGGGTAGCAACATTGGTTGGAAAATCGTGAGCAAAATGGCCTTGTTGGCCACACTTGTAGCATACTTGGCATTGTCCTCTAGCAACATGATGGTAGTTGCACTTTGAGCACTTAGGCTTGGTCCCTGAGTAGTTCTTGGTACGGGTTGTGGGAGTAGTGTCATCCGCTTGCCCAGCGTTTTGCTTTTTGGAAGGCTGCTGATGTTGGCTACGAGAGTTTTCATCGGATTTCCTCTTGTTGTCCGTTTGCCTCTTGGACAGGTTGCGGGCTCACTTGTTGATCAGCTCAGTCGCAAATTCCATAGCACCTTCCATGGTAGTGGGTCGTGAAGCTAGCACACTGTCATGAATGTTGTCAGGGAGTCCGCTGACATACTTTTCAATCTTATCACTCCTTAGAGGAAACATTCTGGTGCACATCAAGCTTAACTCTTGAAATCTTTGGTTTTACCAAAGGATATCATTGTTCTTACACTTGAGATCCCACAGCTCGACTTCCAACTTCTTCATTTCTCCTCTGGGATAATACTTTTCAGTCATTCTTTCCTTGAGTTTGGCCCAAGTGAGAGTATAAGCAGCGTCATGTCCAAGGATGGTGACCACAGAGTTCCACTAGGTAAGGGCACTCTCGATTAGGGTGGACGTAGCAACTTAACTCTGTTCTCGTCAGCACAACCACTGATGCGGAAGACTATCTCTAGTCTTTCAAACCACTGCATCAATTCAACAACTCCTTCTTTCCCTCGGTAATATGAGGGTTTACATTTTAAGAAGTCGGGGTAAGATCAACCCCTGTTGGTGTTGTTTCTGCGTGCATCGAAGTTTGGATCATTGTTTGCATTTGGGTCAGCTCCTCTGGCTGCCATGGCTGCTGATATGCCTTCACTTATCATTTCCTGCAGTTGTGCGGCAGTGACATTTCGAGTAGCTTCTGGGGACTCAGAAGTGTCGGCATTGGAAGTGGTTGCATTATTGGGATTTGACCTCGTAATCACCATTTGTCTATAATCATATACAAAATGAGATTATTAGTTCAAGCGTTAGTACAGTTTTTATATTATTTGCACGAGGAAACTTATGCACTGATTTCATAACAAATTTGGATAACCTGTCAAGATCTCATAATATAATACATTGTACAGCAGATATAATAAAGAAAGTGATTACATGTTATTTCTATGAGAAATTTAACAGTCATCTAGCATAAAACAATCTAAGCCATAGGCCGGTCGGGCCTAATCCAAAGTAATGATACACACAGTCTTTAAAACATCATATCCCAAAGTTACATGTCCTAGAAGAAAAGAAAAGATAAGTACGGGATTACATCATCAAAAGCTGAAAGAGAGATAAAAGTACAAAGGCCCTATGTCATGATAGCCGGGATGCAACCCGTAAGCTTATCATGACGTACAAGAAGTCTAGTACGTCTATACTAATCCTGCCTGGATGGTCCACTAGATGATGTCGGGGCTAACGGTACGGATGGAGCTGGTGGGGCTGCAGAATTCCTCCTGGTGTTCCACAAAGTCCGAACTGTTGTTCGGGTCTTCTTGAGCGTACAGAGTGCAGACAGTAGCTGGTTCCGGAGTCTATCGACGACCCCTCGGAGATAAGCCATCTCCCCAGTAACCCCATCATGCCGGACAGTGGCAAGATCAAAGAAGATGGATAATGATTGCTCCTGAGAAGCAAGAACAGCATGGGTCTCATGCTGCAGACCCTCCATGACCTGAATACGCTGGTGGAGGCGGTAGTTCTCCTCCATTAACCACTTCAGTGCCTCATCCGTCCTTGCCTGGATGCCCTTAGCGGTCTCGGAGTCTCCCCTCATAGTGCGAAAAAGAGTGTCGATACGATCATAGATGACAACATGGCTTTGTTGACTGACTGCCAACTGGCTGCGGAGGTCGGATATCTCTCGCTCATGGCGTGCAGCCAGTGCAGAGATCTGAGCCTGGACGGAATCGACACGTCCTGCCCTGGAGCCTTCCCCGGTCTCATAAGTGGAGACGGATGCGGGCCCGGAGAAATAGCCTGATGAGAAGGACGGAGGCATGGAAGATGGTATGCTAGGAGGGACCCGGTCTTCCTCCATAGAGGTTGGGGCCAGTGAGGCTGATGCCGAGATAGAAAAAGGGTCCTCTAGGAGTACAGCTTCAATGGTTGGGTCATCCTCTGAATTCGAGGCTGACAACCATCCACACTGTGTCGATCGTGGGGATGAACAAACAACTGGAGTAGGAGCTACTCTGGGTAGAAGAGTCATGGATGCAGTAGGCGGAGTCATGATGCTTTGAAATAGTATTATTTTAAGTTTGAAGTGAGTATAAGATTACAAACAAAGAACAATATTATTTAGATTACATGCATTAAGAAATAATATCCCTTTTAAACAATTATTATAATGTTTTAAGGTTACAAATATTAATACTTATATATATATATACATATGTATTATCATTTAAGTAGTTCATTTATTAATTTGTAAGTGCGAAGTTTGGTTTAATATTGCCTAATTCTCATTTCAGTATTTTTACTATGTAGTGTAAAAATTTTAAGTTTAGCACGTCTAACATTTTTCATAGAAATATCTCACTAAACAGTATTAATAATCAAGTTTAGTAAATATATATATACAATTAGTTCACATAGCATAAAATGCCCTAAGATCTATATGTGTAACTATACGGTCCCATAATAAAATCCCAAAAAGATTTTTATAAGTTATAGTCCAGTTTTAAATAAAAGAAAAATCATTTTATTTTTATTTTATTTAAAAATTTATTTGATTCTCTATAACTAATGCTCTAATACCATTCTCTGTGGCACCCCGGGTAGGGTCAAAAATATGCGGAAATATCCACAGAGATGTCACTAAGGTGGATCGATAGCATATAGTCCATAGAGCATAAGATAAAAAGTTAGTCAATTCAGATTACATGTTTATTTAAACAAATAAATAAAAATTGTCTTAAACAAGGTGAAGAGTGATTGTTTGTATTTCCCAAATAGAACCCCTGACGAGTCCTACAATGCAGATTACTAAGATGATGGAGACCATGCACACACCACGTACTAACTTCATATTCCTGTGCAAAACATACTAAAGGGGGTCAACATAAAGTTGGTGAATTTACAGATTTTAACAATTAATTAGTTTGGACATATATTAAGCATAGAAGTGACAATGCACAAAGCATTCTCAGTAAAATGTAGATAACATTTGTTTATTATTAGAAACTGAAGCTTAACCTCCAAAGTCCTCAACAGATGAGAACGTAGTATCTTACAAAAAGACACCCATTCCAGTTCCAACATGGTATACGTCTGTTGTCCCGGCCAAGGCACAGTGAGCATGACTCACCCAGACGGGGATGGTCAATCCCTAATAGATCTATTTATAACATTCGGGTGATTTACAACAATTTAACAGTTCCAATAATAATCAATCATAGTCAAGTTTATACAATCCAGTTGTGTCCATTATGTGTTTGCATATTTTCTTTCCCAAATGGAAAGTTTTATCAAAAGTTTATATGGGGTTGTAAACTCATCTGGGGGTAGGCAATAGTTGTTTAATATGAATCTCCAATTAAAGCTCACGCCAAAGTTATGCCTAATCAGTTAGTACAGTCTTAATAGATAGTTCAAAGAACATATATGTATGCTTATACAGATTTTAGTCAGTTCATTTATGCTACGGTATTTATCTAAATAACCGTAGTTCAAGTATCATCAATATTCATTTAACTTATCTAGGTAAGTTTCATTTCTAAGTAAACATAAAATGTTTAACTATTAATATCAGTTAGCATACATGTATTTATAATAATCATTCAACTTACAATTAAGTTTATTATTTAAGTGGACATATAATGTCTTACTTAAAATATTAATTTACGTTCTCTGTTCAAGTATCATAATCACTCATTTACTATTAAGTTTCATTATTAAGTAAACATAAAAATTATACTTAATATTAGTCTACGTTCGTAGTTCATGTATTATACTCATTCATTTAAACTTCAGTATTAAGTTTCATATTTTAAGTAGGACGTAAGATGTTCTACTTAAATATTAACATTCAATTTATCTAACGTTCATATAAATTTTATTTTCTAAAATTATATGAGTTTATGTATGAGTAATACATATTCATAGTTGTTTATACAATTATTTCCTAAAGTAAATATAAATATTCTATTTTGAAAAATAGAATATAATATTTTATTTAACTTTAAAGTTTCCATGAATTATTTTAATATAAAATAATTTAAACTTAAGAATTTATGTCTTAATTCTTATGGTCTAAGTATTTTAATTATGTTTTATTATAATTAAAATAGGTTTTAGAGTTAGGGCTTGTTAATGTTTCAGAATATAGCAAAACTAGTCCCTCTATATTTTTAAACAATATAACTTTCGGATTTTACATATTTAGTACCTAGGGCTTGTTAAAGTTTCGGTTTATGGCAGATTTAGTCCCCCTAGTTATATCTAGGTTTTGTAACTTTACTAAAATTACAAAAACAGCCCCTAGGGCTTCTTTAAGTTTCGGCAAATTACAAAAATAGTCCTTAGCGTTTTAAAATAACAAAATAACTTTTAGAAACTTCCCAAAATGGTCCCTAGGGTTTAATTTGCCACGGATAGTATTTATTAAAACTAGACTTTTGGATATTTACATTTTCAGTCCTTGTGTTTACTAGTTTATTAAAACAAGTTTCATAAGTTACGGTTTTAGTCCTCAAGTTTTATAAATTGTCATTTTTGTCCAAAAAGTTTTTATGAGTTATATTTTTTTTATTATAAAAACTTTTATTTGACATTCAAAATAGTATATGGGCTCATTAAATGGGCTAAACATCTAATGGGCTATTTTAGTGGGCTTAAATATATTTCAAGTCCACTAATTTATTTAAATGGCCCTTTAAATCATTTATTGGGCTTAATACATTTTTAAGTCCATTAAGTTTTAGATTAACATTTCATGGACTTAATTAGTCCATTAACATTACTTTATATTTTATGTATGTTTTTACTTAGGATATTTTTATAAGCTTATTATAAGCTTATTAACATTTAGTTTTAAATCTAAATAGATGAATAAAACTTAAAAAAAATTCATGTGTTATACCAAATTGGATCTAGGTTTATATAAGGTTACAAGTAAGTCATAAGCCCTAGTAGGAGCTTATATCCCACGGCTAATATTAGTTATAGCTTATTAAGATAAGTCAAGTCTCATTTTAAGGTTGCATGCAATTTTTAAGTGTTTACAAAAATAGATCTTGCTATGTACACATCAAGAAAATAAGTCACAAATCCAAAATAAGATCTAAACTATGTCTAGACCAAAAAATCAAACATAGATCCATGTACACACATATATAGCTCACGGCTATATTTTTAGATCTTAGTATTTCCAAGACGAACACTTTAGCTAGTTTTTAAGTCTTGTAAATATTTACAAAAATACAATCATGATTATCTAGGTTACATGCATGTTCCCAAGGTTACTATCATTTCAAGAAGACAATATATAGCCCACGGCTATATCGTTTTCTCCCAATATTCCCATAAGATCTATAAGCTTATTTCATGTTTATCATGTTAAGTTAACACTTATTACTATATCTAGGTTGTATAATAACATGCATGTACATCTAACCCATTTAGGGTCATATATAACCCACGGCTACAAATATTCACATAAGTTACTTTGATGATTTTTAATAGTCCATTTAACATGTAAGATTTCATATTCCATCATCCAAACCTAACACATAAATCCTATATATACTAACCATGTATGCCGTGACCTTTAAGGTCATGGTCTTCAAGATTTTTAGGTTACACACATTCATTTTATGAGATCTATGACTATTGGTTTAACCATAGTCCCATAAAACAAGATTTGTAACTCATGCAACATTTAGATTTACAAAACATCTCATATGATTTTTAAATAAAGTTTAAAACATAGGATTCAAGTAATAGGTTTCTTATTGAAAGATTTTAATTCATGAGCACGATTTTTATAAATATACTGTGACCTATAATGGTCATAGCTTTATAAATCTTGATTTTTAACATGTTATATACTTGTGTTTATAGATGTATGATGATGCATGCATGAAGAAATAGAAGATCATGATGTGTATACCTTTCTTGCTAGAAAGTTACTAAGGAGGATCTAGATGAACCAAGAGATTAGAGATCTAATCTTGAAGATGGAGAAAACCCTATGTATAAATCAAGTTGTGGCCTATAATGGTTCGGCTAGGGCTTGTTTATAGTGGTTCCAAGAGAAATGATGCTACCAAATGATTTGTAATCAAGATGGGACAAAGATTTATTTGATTTAATGAATCAAATTTGGAGTTTTCTGGCTTATAGCCGAAATATTGAGAGAGAGAGAGAGAGATGAAGAAAGAAGTGAGGTTGCATGTAGGAGACATGGGAATGTGTGTGTTTCGGCTTAAAATGAGAGAGGGAAAGAGAATGAAAAAGGCATGATTGCCTTGGTAAGAACACTTGTGCCAAGTGTACGCTCTTCCCTTTCCAAGACAACCCTTCTTCTTCCACATATGCATGTGTTTGTCGTGTAAGGCTATCCAAAAGAGAGGGTGGGCTTGTGTGGGCTTGTGTTGGGCTAGAACATAAGGAATACATAACCTTGGGCTAGTCCAAGAAAGTTTAGGCATGCCTATAATATGCATACACACATGTACGGCCACATACACATGGTGTAGCATATTTTTCCAATTTTTGTTAAGTGTTGTTTCATCAAATGTTGGTTATGCATTTTTACTACTTGTTCTATGTACATAGTTTACATAGTCCAACTTATTATAACAAGTGTGTTGGGTCCACAAGTTGTGGATCTTGCAGCCTGTTAGGGACGGTGAACGAATTCTGTAATCACAAGTCTATTCACAGAGAGACTCTAGATAAATCACACAGTATAAGTGCGGAATACAAATACTATGAACAAGAAGAACAGAATAACTATAACGACTTGATCCTTTACTAAGGATTTCTAATAGTAATATGAACTAGAATAATGTTTGATGAAGGTGTGTCAAAACCCTTCTGCCTAAGGTTCCTTTTATACTACAAGTAAACCCTAATACATCATTAAACCAAAACGTGTAAAACAGATATGCATATCCTTTCCTAACATATCTCATGCATATCCTAACAGAATACTCTTAAATAATAAAGTTTGACTTTCTATAAGACCAGGAGCACGTGTTGCTCCTACTACTACTAGAATCAGGAGGAACTACATACCTCCTAGTCTACCTATTACAAATAACTATTCCAAAGGTCCTAACAATCCTCCCCTAAACTTGAATTTGACCTGTTGAGTTCAAGTTTCCTGGAAAATCCTGCAACATAGCTTGAGGATTGGAACAGCAAATGAAACAGCAACATCATAACCATCAGCATAAAGAACATAAAGACTGCTGCAATAAAGAACACCTAGAAGCTTCTTGAAATCTTGAAACAAATCTGCATCCTGTTTAATCTTCACAGCAACATGAGCAGATTTTATGAGCCTTTACCAAGTAGCTGCTCGCTCTTGGGCTAGCCAATCTTTATGGTGGAATAAGCATCACCTTGGGAGACCAGAACCCAGCCCAACTCTTAGATCGTGAATCAATGGTGAGTGGGGGTACCCTGATGATTTTAGACAAACCATCACAACCGTCAATGGATTTGATATGTCTTTACCAGAAGCCGTACCCTTCTAGACTCGCCAACTCTTAGCAATTAAGCATCGGTGAGCTGAAAACCCTATAGCTTTGAGCAAGCTATTATAGCTATCAACGGATTTGATAAAATCTTTACCAAGAGCCGTACCCCCTTGGATTAGCCACTTTTCAGTCTAGGACCATGGCAAGTGAAAACCATCCAGTTTTGGGTAACCTGGCAACCATCAACGGATTTGACTATCACACTAGAGTCGTACCCTCATGGTGAATCAACTCTTTCTTGTCTTTGAGACATGGTGAGTTGAGCACCATTTGTTATGTGGACCAGGTCCAGCACCAGAAGTAACTCCAAAACAGCACAAGTGTGAAACAGTCAAATGAAAACCAATATATGATGGAAAAGTATAAGCAGATATTATATTATGTACAAGTGTGAAATCCATCATATGTTTAAAGTATAAGCAGATATTATATAAAAAGTATTATTTTTTTATTCTTTTTTAACTATTTTTTTTGAACTATAATGTAAGTCACCAATCACTATACAGATTGGTGAAAAGAATGTCAGTAGAATCACAAAAACAAAAAAACATACCCATCACATACCAGACGCTGCAACCTTGTCAGCTTGCAACCGGGCTTGGATCCCTTCCACCAAAGTAGTAGCCATGGAAGTCTCATTCCCTGAAGGGGCATTGGAGATCTGCAAATGACATTCCAGCATGGCCTCCATAGTAGCAATCGTCAAAGGATATTCCATATCCGTAAGCATGAACACTATGGCACTAGACTCCAACTCCAATATATGAACCCCACAACCAGCATAAAGCTTCCATCTCTTGATCACCCAACGAGGCTGATCTCTCCAGACACCAGAATGAGGAGAATCAGGAGGAGAGTCAAGCATCATCTTCAAGTCACCCCCACATTGTCAGCCCAGGCCAGTTGGCCACCTCACTCGGAGAGGTAGGAATACCAGCATCCACAAACCCATACAATGACATAAGATCCCGATGATCCGCCCATGTCAAAACATTTTGCAAGCCCGATACATAACGAACATAACCATCATTGGTTGAAATCCGATGTGTGGATGTACTAGCAGTAATCGGGGATGGCTTAACCGACCAAGCAACAATGTAACCCGTACCCATTGGCAACTTTGTTTCACTATCTGAAGCTGCATCAATAAGGTTTTCAGGAGCACGCTTCTCAAAAGGAACAGACTTACCACGTCTAGCCTTCTTCTTTCGAATGGAACGACGAGGTGCGGGAGCACCAGAAGAAGATTCAACCTTTACCTTCCCAGCAGCAGTAGTATCAACATGAGTAGAATCAAAACCTTGACCAACCAAAGGATCAAAGTCGGCTGCACCAGTAGAAGGGGTAGGGTGTGGTTCAGTCACCGGTGGTGAGGATTGCTCCATTGCAGGAGTAGCAGGGGTGGTAGTAGTAGCATTGGTGGTGGTGGTAGGAACCAAAGATGAAGTAGGATGATCAACCGAAGGCGTGGTTGTAGGACCAGCAGTAGAAGTATCAGCAACAGATGGAATATCAGTAGAAACAGTAGGAACACCAGATGAAGAACCATGAGCAACAGCAGGTTGAGAAGTAGGAACCACTCGTGGAGGAGGGCGATAGATGAAGCGCTCAGGAACCGGTGTGTTTTGACGCTTTATCATCCTCTGGTACAGATCATTAAGCTCGTCAAAAGACAATCCCCTAACCCGGTCCCAAGTCCATCCAACAGTAAAGTAAGCAGTCGACTAATATTTGACATACCGTTGCATTAACTTCCTCTCCTCGGTTCTTGACAAAGGTCTGTTACGACGCTTCTCACGGAGTTGAGCAGCAAGAGACAATTGTTGTTTGCGCATTAAGGCCATTGCCCGTGGGATACAGTTTTGTTCATTCACATCAGCGCCCAAAAGATCAGTAAACTGCGAGTAATCAGATGTAAAAATAGTAAGCACCCGCATCCAATCATTATCATCCCAATGCATGGCATCATGCCGCAACTGTTCACGCCTCTGCTGTTGAAGGGCTTCTTCCTCAGCCCTAGCAGCTTGATCAATCTCTGCCTGCAATTGCTATGCAGCCTCCTCCCCCAACCGTTCTTCTTCAAGTTGTCTGCGAGTACGCTTCCTTGGAGGTGAGGGTGCATCAGTCATAGGGGCTTTACCCTTAGGATCATGAGACGGCCCAGCAGATTGACCAGCAGTAGTACCAGCAGAAGAACCAGCAATATCCGCCATTGGTCTAGGACTAGCTGCAGCAGTAAGGATGCTTGATGGACTAGGAGGAACAGGCAAATCAGCATACGGCTTATCAGCAAAAGCATCCTTCGCCAACAAAGTCAACCCATCCTCTGCAAGATCCTCAAAATCTTCATCAGAATCAGAAAGAACAACGTGCTTCTTTCGCCTCCTCTGCTGCGTCTCCAAAGCCTTAATCATGTCCGCCATTGGAAGAACAAATTCCCTGGTAAGCTTGCGATGCTGATTCAGATCTGTCTCCAAAGAAACAATCCTTGCATAATACCTGTGCATGAGATCAAGCAAAGAAGTTAGTGAAGCAGGTTCCTCCACTTCCCCACCAAGTGGACTTGGATCGGGGAAAGCATCATTGGAACCAGAAGCAACAAAGGGGTCAGCATTATGAGCACGAGAACTAGACGGCTTCTCAGCAGAGTGTGGTGCTGGACTAGAAGGGGGAGTATCCACAAATGGGGACTTATGTGGCAGAGAGGAGGGGGCAGCCTTGGAAGTGGATGGCATTTCAACCACCACTTCCTTACCTGGCTCCTCCACAACCACATGAGGCTCACCACTAGCAGGATGCTCCTCCTCCATAGGATCATCCCCTAATGGAAGTTCCTCCTCGACTTCAGCAGCCGGAGGAATAACATTAGGAGGACCTTGGGCAAGGCCCAGCATAACATCAGTAAGAGGCCTCCAATTTCCCTTAAAACCAAGTGCCATATTTGAATAAACTTTAGAACTAAGCTTGGGGGTCATACTCCTCCCTATCTCCAGGTATGCACATAAGAATCTGCTTCAAGAACCTAGGGTACATTAAAAACTTCTTCCTAGATCCAGTACTACTAAGATTGCAAACCATCCCATCAAACAAGTAGCAAGAGAAATTAAACACACGACCCTGTGCTATGCAGATCAAACCAGTAGCCAAAGGAATGGGAAATGCCTCCCAAATCCCAGACTTTGGGCTTAAGCGATGAATCAAAAAGTGCACTAGAAGCTTCCATTGGGGGTAAACCTATTTTTCTACAAGTTAAACTTCCTCCTATGATTATAACCAAGATCAGCCATTCCATCCAATACCTCAGAATTGGGGATGGAGACAACACCACCGTCATCCTGAAGATGAAGAGCAGTCCTAATAGAAGCTTCAGACACCACATATGAACGTCCATCTATGGTAACATGGAGTTCAAGTGGGCGTCCCAAAACATCCACAAGTTGGGCAGTGGCCCAAAACTGGCGAATGACACTATCATAGACAGTCAGAAAAACCGTAAAAGCATACCTGAGGTTAGAAGCCTCAATAAATTCGATGATGTCTGGGAACTCGTCACGTTTAGGACCATCTCCCAGATAAGCCACCTTATTATGATCGGGTTTGTATAGCAGAGCAGCCATGGATGATGATTGGAAGTGATGGAAGATGATTGATTGGAGATTGAAAGAGTAGGAGCGTATACGTGTTATGGTTGGGATGAATGAGTCAAGTGTGGGATTTGACCATAAATAATGGTCTTGTAACTGTTCATTGACCTTTAATAATGTGGGTTGCCCTTTCAAATTAAGCAGTTAATGCAAAAGTAACCACTTGCCCCTTTTAACTTTATTTGCAAATCCTAGTTACCAAAGTTAAATAATAGGATATATACCAGAAGTAACTTGCGTTGACTAATTGTCAAAACGCGTAAGGGTCAACACTAGAAGCACAATGTGGTCAATAAAAGTCAACGAAGTGAACAGTGACCCAAACCAAGACTAGAAGCCAATCATCAATGACAATGAAGGATTTATTTCCACTAGAAGCTGAAAACTACCACCAGAGGTGACCAAAATCCTCCACTAGAAGTAGCACACACCGCAAATACCCATGAAAACTGTTGTTAGAAACTACCAATATGTTAGTCTGTGCAAGTAAATATGTACACTAAGCCTCCCCTTAGGCTTAGCCTCCCCTCAATCCTAGGTCTCAAGGATTTACCATTCCAATGTGAACCACCAAGTGGTTGAACCGAGGACCATCAAAGGCTTTAGTCAATAAATCAGCAACATTATCATCCGTATGAACCTTAAGAACCTGTATTAACTTCTTCTCATTGGCATCCCTGATAAAATGGTGCCTAATTTCAATATGTTTTGTACGTTGATGAAAAACAGGATTCTTCACAATGCAGATAGTGCTTTGATTGTCAATGAAAATTTTTGTGTTCATGAAGTTGAACCCATAATCCAGCATCTGAATTTGTATCCACAATACTTGTCCACAACAACTAGCAGCAACTACGTATTCAGCTTCTGTTGAAGAAGTAGCTACTATCGTCTGTTTCTTACATTGCCATGAGATAAGTCTTCGACCCAAAAACTGACAACCACCAGTAGTAGACTTTCTGTCATTATTAGCACCTGCATAGTCACTATCACTATAGGCTTCAAGAACAAAAGGTGATTCTCTAGGATACCACAAGCCTAGCTTGGGTTGAGCCTTGATGTACTTGAAAATTTTCTTGACTGCATTCAAGTTAGAAATAGTTGGAGCCACCTGATGTCTAGAACAAGCACTTACTGCAAACATAATATCTGGACGTGATGCAGTCAAATACATGAGTGAGCCAATCATTGACTTGTACATGTGAACATTTACCAGAGGATCTGGCTCATTCTTGAGTTTGACTTTAGTTACTTCATAAGGTGTTGCTGCTGGTCGAGGAGGATCCATATCAAACTTCTGAAGGATCTTATGAACATATTTGTCTTGACTTATGAAGATGCCATCTGACTGTTGCTTGACTTGAAGACCAAGGAAAAATGTAAGCTCTCCCATAGCACTCATCTGAAATTCGCCCTTCATTAGTTGTTCAAACTCATCACACCATTCCTTCTTAGTAGAACCAAAGATAATATCGTCCAAATATACTTGAACTAGGATAATATCCTTGGTATTCCTCTTAAGAAAGAGTGTTTTGTCAATCGTTCCTCTTCTATAACCATGTTTCAACAACAAAGTGGAAAGACGCTCATACCAAGCTCTAGGAGCCTGATGAAGTCCATATAGAGCTTTGACCACCTTGTAAACTTTCTTGGGATGAAGTGGATCCACAAAGCCCTTAGGTTGAGTGACATACACTTCTTCATCAATCTTGTCATAGAGAAATGCACTCTTGACATCCATTTGAAAAACCGTAAAGCCTACATAAGAAGTAAATGCCAAAAACAGACGAATGGCCTCAATCCTAGCAACAGGAGTAAAAACGTCAGTATAGTCAATGCCTTCAAGTTGTGTGTGACCTTGTGTAACCAACCTAGCCTTATTTCTCACCACAATACCCCTTGCATCTTTCTTGTTTTTGAGAATCCATTTGGTACCAATTGCTGTCTTTCCATCTGGCAAGTCAACTAGGATCCAAACATTCTGAAACAAGAACTGTTGCATCTCCTCCTGCATAGCCTCCACCCAACTTTGATCCTCAAGAGCATGAGAGACTGATCTAGGTTCCACCTGTGAAAGAAAACAAGCAAACAAACAGTGTTGAAAGTCCGTATGATTATTACGCTTTTGGTCCTCAATATAGCTCACAAGAGCATGATGATCAGACGTTGCTTTCTTATGCATTCTGCGAGTCTTGACAGTAGAACCAGGATCTCCAATGATTTGAGTAGTAGGATGGTCTTTGTGCGACTGCAGAACTTGATCAGAAGCTACATCCACTTCTGGTGCCAAGTTATTAAGATCCCCAACAAATTCATCATCATATGAAGCAGAGTCGAAAATGCCATCTATTGGTTGCTTATGAATATCATCCAGCTTAGTAGAAGACTTCTTTTGATAGTTTCCGAAGTCAGAAGGACTAGAAAATCTAGTAGAGGAAGTGGGATCACTAGCCGGAATACCAATAGGTGTTAAACTAGCACTATGAGTAACATTTGGAGTACTAGGAGTAGCTTTGTCAGCAGATGTACTCAAAGGAAACTCAAAACCACCTTTGAGCAGTTGCTGTAGTAGCATCTTGTTGTTGCTTGAGCAATGTGTCAAGAGCTCCTTGTGAGTCCAAAATGTCTGATGGAGTAGCATCATTAGGAGTATTTTTGGCATTAGGAGAGACTGTGGTGGAATAGGATGGAACAACAAAAATATCATCCTCTTCATCTGAGTCTGAAAAACTAGAATGAGCACCTGCACTAGAAGTTGCAAACACTTGTGGACCTGCATCATGGTTAGTTTTGAAGCGAAAATATCCCAACGAATCACTAAGATAATCAAGATCAAAATACCATTCAGGACCCTTGCCTTGTATGTTTGACTTCTCCTCAAAATACCTGAGATTAATAGTTTCAATTACTCGTTTGGCTTGGAGATTGTAGACACGATAAGCCTGAGAGTGAGCTGAATTTCCCACTATGTATCCTTCATCTGCCTTGCCATCAAATTTCCCCAAATAGTCACTAGTATTCAGAATGGTGACAGGACAACCAAATGGCTTCAAATGAGCAATGCTAGGAACTTTAGCTGTGAGTAGCTCATAGGGAGTCTTCTTGTGAGGATTGGTAATAGAAACTCTATTCAAGACATAACTTGCAGTATTGACATATTTTGTCCAAAACATGGTTGGAAGCTTGGAATCGGCAAGCATTGTTCTCGCAGCTTCTATTAGAGTCCTGTTTTTCCTTTCTGCAACACCATTCTGTTGAGGAGTTCTTGTTGCACTATAATCTCGTTTGATACCTTTAGAATTACAAAGTGCTATGAGGTCTGTATTTTTGAATTCTGTTCCATTATCACATCGGATACCTTTAACCTTCTTGGACAGCTGATTCTCATTTAGTGTAAGAAAGTCCTTGAGAATTGAGTAGGTCTCACTCTTGGCAGCCATGAAGAAAATCCACGTGAACCTGCTATAACCATCAATTACCACAAGACAGTATTGTTTGTGGTCAATGCTCCTAATGGAGGTAGGACCAAATAAATCCATGTGTAGTAGCTGCAATGGTTCAGTTATAAGGCTGAGAGCAGTAATGGCCTTGAAGGATGCTTTATGTTGTTTGCCTTTGCTGCTTGCAAGGCAATTGATGTCATTTCTGAAAGTTTTGGGAGGTAAACCAGAGACCAAGTTCATATTTGCTAATTTGTGAATGGTCTTGAAGTTCACATGTCCCATCCTTCTGTGCCATTTAGTGGCTTCATCTTCTGACGCTTTAGCAACCAAACATGCTAGTTGACCAGTAGGATTGACTTCATTCAGCTTGATACTATAGAGGTTGTATCTTCTAGGGATTCTGAGTAGAACTTGTGAGTCATCCGGGAGTTTAAAGTCTTTGGATAACACTAGTGCATCAGTATCCGTAAAAAGGACAAAATGCTTCTTGTCACAAATCTGAGAGACAGAGATCAAGTTAAAGTGTTGAAGTGCTTCCACATAGTAGACCTGCTCAAAGTTAAGATTAGGTGTCTGAATTGTTCCTTTGCCAGTGATCCTTCCTTCACCACCTCCAAAATAGACCTTTCCGCCTTGAAATGGTACAAAGTTAGATAGAAGACTTTTATTTCCTGTCATGCTCCTAGAGCATCCACTATCAACTATCCCTAGATTAGGATCTTGGTATGGAGTAACCTACAACAACAAGAAAAGATATATGCAAAAGTTAGTGTCTTAAGGGGACCCAAACCTTTTTAGGTTTGAGCCTGCCTTGTGGATCTTTAGTAGATATCCATAAAGATTGATGAGATCCACTGTTGTTCTTAGGTTGTCTATTCATCATATGGGTGGTATTGTTTGACCAAGAACATCCTGCTGAGGGCTTAACAGCAGCACCCAAATTTCCCAACCCAAAATACATTTGGCCTAAATTAAATGCATAATTCTGATTGAAGTTCTGAAAGTAGTTGCTGGTTGGTCTATTAGGGATTAAGCCATTGTTTCTCCAATGATCAGAAGCTAAAGGAGAGGTCCTTCTAGAAGAAGAAAAAGATTGGGCACATGGGTTAAGTCTTCTAGAAGAATATGGAGCAACTCCTGGTGGACCAGGAGTTGGATATGCTTGATAAACAGAAAGATGTTGATCATAAAAGTGACAATCTTTAATCAAAAGAAATGTAATGCCACAAACAAAACATCTTTTATTCAAATGACCTTGTCTCATACTGCTAACTTTATTACACACAACTCTAGGAGAAACATTATTCCTAGGACTCAATAAACCAGAAATAGACACAGATGAAGTAGAAGCAACTCTCTCTTCACTCTTCCTAGCACTAGTAGCAGTATGGTCATTCGTTTTGGAGCTTGTAAGTCTCTACTCTTCACTTGAACCACATGATGCAGAGTCACTTTCTTTGTCACTGTAAGTACAAGAGACAAAGTCATTAGTATTAGTAGAACTTTTTGGGGACTCATGCATCTGTGATCCATCCAAGTTATTATGCCTAGAAGTGGGCATAAAAGTTCCTGTAAGAGGTAGAGGGACAGCATGCATTGCTGCAGCTGGTTGAAACCTATTGTAGCAAGGTTTTCCCTCTTCCTCCTTGTCAGGATCAAAGACACTTGAAAAAGATAAATTAAACACATCTTCTGAATCAATATATTTATCAAATCCTAACCCTCTTTTAGTCCTACCAGACATGCTACTATCAATTAACTTTGAAAGGTTCTTAGGTGCATTTTGCCATTTTTCAAATCTTAACAGTGTAGCATCCAATTTTTTCTTCATGTCCTGCTTATCCTTGGTACTGTCATCTTTTACCTTTTCAGTGTATTTAAGCATATTTGTTGTGTTTTATAAATCAATATTCAGAATTCTAATTTTATCCTCATATTCACGTTGTGTGTCTTGAAGCCATCTCTTTTGTTGTTCCAATGTTTTTAAAGAATTCTTATATGCTTGAACCTCTAAAAAATACTTATCATTTTGTTCATTTAATTCATTATATTAAGACAATAATTCTGAATATTTATCATGACAACCAAGAGGACAATGTTGTACCTGAGGTGAGATGCCCATAAGAGCAAACTCTTCTGCTTCCTCGGCATCAGACAGATTCCCAGCAATCATTGCAAACACGTCAGTAGAAGGTTCAGCTGTTTCCAGGGCAGCATTCTGATGATCACTCCAGTTGGCCATAGAGTCAACAGACACCAAAGCCTTCTTGTCATCCTTCACCTCCTGAATCTTGAAAGATGAATACCTGCTCTTCTCCTGGTCATTCTTGTTAGAGCATTCCCTAGCAAAGTGACCTTGCTGCTGGCAGTTATAGCATCTAACCTTGCTTCTGTCAAACCTTGCTGGCTCTCTTAGGTTGTAGTTAAACTTTCGACCGGCTTTCTTCTCAAACTTGTGAACCCGAAGAGTGAGCATGGCCATCTGTCATTTAAGATCCATTTCATCCAGGTCAAGTTTATCAACCTGTTTGAAGTCATCAAAAGCAAGTTGCTGTTGTGGATCAACATCAGCAACAAAAGAGTGAAGAACAGCTTCTACCATGCTACCAGTCTTGGCTTTCGGTTCAAGAGTAGAAGTATGCTGAGAAGACACAGTATAGCTTAGGCTACTAGCATAATACATGGGACTAGATCCCATGGAACTCACAAAGGCAGAGTTAGCAGGAGTAGGAAAAGAATCACTTGAGTATCCCCTCACATGAGGCTCAAAGGTTTTGAGCTTATGAAACAAATCAACAAAATTAAGATAGTCAAGCCCACCTTTTGCTTTAAGAGAGATTACCACCTGATTCCATGAGTAGGGTAAGGCTCTAAGAAACCTTGCATTGATATCTCCATTGTCAGGTTTCGACTGGATTTGATTCAACTGGCTCAGTATCTTTTGGAACCTGTCATACCCTTGATGAATACCTTCAGTTTCTGAGATCTTGAAGTCTGTGAATTCATCTCTCAGCATGGATCTTCGCATTTTTTTGACTCCTCATTCCCACCAAACCTTGATTTTATTCCGTTCCAGATTTCTCTAGCATCATCCAGGTGATAAAAGTCACCAATGTGATCATCAGGAAGAGACTGAAGCAAAATAGTTTTTGCTTTGATCTCCTTCTGAACGGCTATGATTTCTTAATGAGTTTTAGGGTCAAGAAGAATAATACTACCATTCTTGTCTCTTCCAGTAGACTTCTTGCTGTTTCCATTCAGAATAATCTTCCAAAGATCTTGATCAGTGTTGGTGATCCAGCATTCCATCTTCATTTCCCAGCTATCATACTCATCCTTTTTTAGAAGAGGAAACTTACCATTTGTGTTGGAAAATGTAGCAATGATCTGCTGAGGTTGCTGTGTTTTAGGGATGCTATCTTCTCCTGTTTGAGTAGAACTCGAGGCAGACATAATTAAACAAAGATGTTAGTAATAAGAAAAATTGATTCTTCTTGTACAGAGACTCTCCCAGGCTCTGATACCACTTGTTGGGTCCACTATATGTGGATCTTGCAGCCTGTTAGGGATGGTGAACGACTTCTATAATCACAAGTCTATTCATAGAGAGACTCCAGATAAATCACATAGTATAAGTGCGGAATACAAATACTATGAACAAGAAGAACAGAATAACTATAATGACTTGATCCTTTACTAAGGATTTCTAATATTAATATGAACTAGAATAATGTTTGATGAAGGTGTGTTAAACCCTTCTGCCTAAGGTTCCTTTTATACTACAAGGAAACCCTAATACATCATTAAACCAAAACATGTAAAACTGATATGCATATCCTTTCCTAACATATCTCATGCATATCCTAACAGAATACTCTTAAATAATAAAGTTTGACTTTCTATAAGACCAGGAGCACGTGTTGCTCCTACTACTACTAGGACCAGGAGGAACTACATACCTCCTAGTCTACCTATTACAAATAACTATTCCAAAGGTCCTAACAAAGTATGTATGTGAAAATATATGTGCACATTAGACAAGTTCACACATGACTTATAGAAATATAATACATGAGTTTGTGTTCTAAGATTTAATGGGTGAAATTCCATTACATAAACTCATGGTAAAATCATGGATTTTACACTATCGAAGGATCCACCCGGATATTTACACATACACTTATGAGTTTTTTTACAAGGGATCAAGTATTATGAAGTATAGTAAGTACTTACGTCACGTCTATCATTGGTTCCGTGATGGTAGGAGCTACGGCGCTAACTGGTGTTGCATTCCATACAGGAGTATCTCCTTGCGGCGTCGGGTTGCCTTGAGGCAGTGTGGTACTGCTCCCTTCCTGGAACTGTGGATGGTCTTTCCTCAGTTTCTTGGTGGGCGAATTGTGTTCCCCCGCCTCAGCTTCTACATTCTTAACCACCTTCCTAGTGGTTTTGCGTTTCTTGGACGCAGGTTTTGGTTGTTGGGAGGATCCAGCTTCCTTCGCCACTTCTTCTTCTCCTTCATCATCATCATTAAACATGCGGTTGATTGATGAATCTGTTGGTTGTTCTCCACCTTGGATGGAGGTGGCATTCTCCAGCAGCAACTCACCACCATCTTCATTGGTGAAATCCAACGGTGACTTTTAGATCAGTGGCCCCTGCTCATCCGACCGTTGCTCGTTTGTTTCCTCCAGCGCGATAGTCATGTTGGCAGAGGCGACTAGTAAGGGGGCTCACCCTCTTTCAGGGGTCGAGATCCCTGCGGAACCTTGCTTGGATCACCTTGGCGTAATAATCCGAGCAACTTCATCTCTGCGGACATAAGCACGCATAAGTGTTAGTAAGTTTACAAGCATTTTGGACACATTTATATGCATATTTATATATAAAGAATGCCTACCCTGTCTACGCTGGTTAGAAAGCATGGATATCTATCCTCCCTCCCAAAATAATTGCGGCTTATCCCTATTAAGCATAGGAAGTGCTCCGGCGGACCCCTATGGAACTCAGTGCGATGGGTGTCTATTGTTTTCACATCCTGGCTGCTATAATCCTTGGGTGAGGGTGGGTAGTTGAAGCGTACTTTGTACTTCAGAACAAAAGGGGTAGGGAATACCTTAGCGTCTAGGAAAAAGTAGTGGTCGTACCACTTCTTGAGGGAATCTAAAGGTTTCCTACAAGACATGGGGGCGGTTGCGGATCGTTTTTTAAACGACAGCCACCCATTTACCATTTGGGGGGAGTAAAATACCCTAAATAGATTAACGGTGGGAGTCACTTCGTAGGCGTGGTAGGTAACCTCAAATTGGTTAACCTTGCACGCCCTTATGCAGTGAAGTTGGGTTATATGGAAATCATAATACAATAGCAAATCTACGAGGAACCTAGATAGGGGGATACGGTAGTTATCTGAGTCAAATAGGCGCGTGTATACGCCTATTTTCCCCTTAGGGGCGTCCGTGATAGCTTCACCATCACCTAGATAGGTGGGGTGTACGCTCTCAGGAATATAATATTCAGACAAAAAGTCTATATATTTCTCCGCGGACATCACATTGAGGACGTCAGTGATCACATGATTATCTTTCACCATGATTTATAAATAGGATTAGAAAGGCGCGGTGGTCTAACCTGGTGTAATGAATTTCTGTGGAAAAAGAATATGAGGAATGAAGGATTGAGCAAAGGTATAACAATGGCAGAAAAGGAGTTGTTAACTGTGTGTTTACACAGTTACAATACCAACTCTTTTATAGCGTTGCCTCGAGTTACGAGGTGTCATGGATGTTTGCCACGTGTAAACCACTACGCCCATCTAACGGATGGGATGTCTGACACTTCCGAAACGTCAGAAGGGACCCACAGGTCACTTCTTGACAGTTTTACGTGGCTCAAGAGTGGGCCTGTCTGGTGCACTTTTGCAGACAAAACGTCCGACTAATGACTACCATTAATGCATTCATTAATATTGTCACAGCCGGCCTTTTTGGAGTATGGCTATGTTTGCGACAACAATGTATAAAGGGCATTGATTTGTCTAGAGGTTACGCCTACGGCTGTAACAACTAGACTGGGGGATCTGATGACGTAAAGTCCCCAACCGGGTCATGAACCCGGTCCACGGGTACTACCCGCATCCGTCCCATCACGAATGGGTTAGATTAATGTCATTTAGGCTTATGGGCTTGAATGAATAATGGCCGCATAAGATGGGTGCGGCCTACGACCCGGCACGACCGGAACAGGGTTAGACAGAATCACAATCCTATCAGGACTAGGATTTGCCTCAAAGAATAGGATACACACTCACCATAATTAGAAGATAACAATCAAGCTAATTATGGTGATTATCTTATGCTTGGGGCCGAAGTAACAGTGGCAGCCCATTAGGGTTTCACTGCCCTATAAGGACCTCCAAGGGTTCCACAAAGGTATTATATTCTCTATACTCTCAACTCACAACCGATTTCTAACCCTAACCGATTACTTACTCTCACGCTGGAGTCTAATCGTGGGATATGCTCCTACGGTAAGTCTAATGCATGTTGCTTTAGTGTGCAGGATCTCAGCAAGTTATTCACTTGTGCAAGAGCCAGAGCCCAGCTTACCCGAATTAAGCCTAATTCGGGTCAAGCAAGGATTATATAACTTTTGTATCAACATATGTAATGTCATAACAATATAAAATTACTGCAACAAGATCAATTCACAAGAACAAGAATTTAAGAAATGCAGTAAGGGCATACGTAATCAAGTAATATCCAATGATAATTCATGAAGCACAAAGGATTTGGAAAGAGATAGTAATTATCGTCATTAGGGTAATGTAATACTTCAAAATAAAATCAAGAGATGAAATACTACAACGATAATTAAAAGTAAATAATAAGGATTAGAGAGTTACCCGCGCAGATATCGAACAACAATGGCAAATTCTGTGTTTGACACTTAAAAGCATGACATATTTGAACATTCGGTTATAGATTAAATTTTGAAAACGAATCAGTTCCCTATAACCATCGCTCTGATACCAATCTGTGAGATCCCCAAAATCAGGCAAGGAAAACACGTAGGCAGCAAGGGTGCCACGTCAAGTTACAAGGAACAATGAAATACCGTTGACACAAAGTTAACGTAATAAAACATATACATTACATCATAAACATCAGAGTTTTTAAACAAAGGGTCCTAGAGTTTTATAAGCGATAAATCTATTATTTAAACATGGTTTTGTAACATATAGTACCCGAACCAAACTTTAAAAATAACACAGAAATCTCCAAGCTGCGATAATATCCTACGAGCTCCCATCCAAGCAAAATTAAGTATTATTACCTGAGATTAAACATGTAAAATCGTCAACACAAAGTTGTGTGATATTCATAGGTTTAGTAGTAAAGGTGTGGAACACAAGCATTCATTTATAAAACAAAAAACAGGGAAAATGGTTACGCACGCTAGTTGATAAGATCATGGCTTAATGAAGTATGTTTATCTACGATATAGGTGTTCGTCCCTAAACGCCATAGATCTTGCATAGCAAGAAAGGAATTGCTTTAAAAGAAACCTACGGCGTAGGCTCCTTTCCCTATACGGCGTAGGAAGCTCGACTCAGAAAGAATGTTTTTATATTGTCCCTACAACATAGACCATAATATCATCTAAGTCGTAGGTGGTCCAAATAGTATAAATAGAGGGCATTCTCTCCTCAATTCGACACACACTTTCTCACACAACAACACAATTGGTTTTAGGTTGATTTTGGAGGTTTTATTAGTTAGAATTCGGCCATGTTCCAACATTGTAAGGGAGAATTTGTATTCTAAAATTATTCATCTTAATTATTCGTTACTAAGAACATTGTAAGCTTTTCATAATTTATATGACCATTATGATTATGACTTCTTTATGTGTTATCGCTATGAGTAGCTAAGCACCTTGGTGATGGTCTAGTTATGATATTATTATTTATGTTTTGATTTTTGTAGATTATGTATTTAGCTCTTCAAGATATACATATGCATGTTATGTAACCCTTGTGATTTGGCAGTGTTGGCTTATTATAATATTTCCCTTGGCCTATACGGGGTATATGAACTAACCGTTGGTAACTTCCGGAAAGGATTTATGAGGAGCAGGTTGGCAACTGTTCTAAGTATAAGGGTTTAATGATCACCGACTTTAATAAGTTATTTACTTAAAAATGCAAGAAGCCTTGTGGGAGGGTTTAAATGATTAGGTCATATGGGTAGTTGTGGTTCATTCATTGTTAACTTTATGCATGCTAGTTTCGAAACACGGTAGCTGAGATTTAGAAGACATAGGGCAAGAGATATTGACCAAATAGACTTTTAGATAGTTGATAAGTTGATAGTTTAGGGTCTAATATATAAATTCCACGGATCACGATTTAGAAAAATCGGATTGAATTTAAAACCCGACATATTCGTTCTTCGAGGAGTGATTAGAATGGGCCAATACTCGTTGTTTGGATTAGTTGATGTTTTTGGAATAAAAAGGGCTTAATATAAAAGACAAGTTATACCAAGACGAATTACACTACGACGAATTACGATTTCACGCAAATCGAGACGAAAAAATTAAAATACTAAAAAAATATATAAAAAATTCTAAAAAGTTGGAAACTAGTTTAATTTAATTAAATAAATAAATAATGAAATAAAAAGTAATAAAACCCCTTAATGGGCCCAAAAAAGCCCAATAAGCAAAATCAGCTAACTAAATGGGCCCAAAATAAGCCCAAAGTAAAAAAATTTCAAAATAACTTTTGAAAAACCCTATTCTATGTAAAATTTCATTTTAAGAACATAAGTATAAAGGTCCAAAAGCTTAAACCCTACCAATAAACTGATTATAAGCAATAAGCACTTTTTTATTGGGCTTTTAAGCCCAATAAGCCAATACTGAATCTTATAAGCTAAATTTTGGCATACCTTATTCTTTTAGGAAAAATAAGATATAGCAAAAAGAAGTTCTGAAAAGGATGAACTAAATAAGCTGGAAAAATCAAAAAGCTAATTTCAAAAAAGGAAAAAATAGTTGGGTTTCTTCAAAACCCAACCATTTTGTTTGATTCTTTTTGGAAAAGCTTTGAAATGATAAAACTAAGATTATGAAACAAGAAAAAGTTGAATAAGCTAACTAAAAAAAGATAAAAAGCTCAATAAGCACTTTCTAAATTAAAATTAAGTTGAAAACCTAACAAAACCTAAACCAAATAAGCTGAAAACTTTGGAAACTAATAATAAGTTGAGAAAAATAAGATTGTACTACAAAAACAAGTTGTGCAAATTAAAATAAGCTAGATTAATGAAAATAAGCAAATGTACAATATTGGCCAAGTTTGACCAAAGAGTCAAACTTGCCAAAAAGCTTGAAAATGAAACTAGGGACTAGGAAATGTTGTAGGAAATGAAAAAAAATGACTTGTTTGGAGGATTTTGAGTACAAATCCTTGATGATAGTAGGCAGTTGGCCTTTATTGCTTTACTTTTGGACAGAAAAGCACCTATAAGCCAGTTGGGCTTATAGGTGAGTTATGGCAGAGTAATAAGAAACAAGTAGCACCAAACTCCACACAAACTAAGCACAAAGCAGGCAACAAACACATTTAAAGTAATCTTAATCCTAAACTAACAGTGGTTATAGACAATAATACTAACAGTGGCAATAATTAGAACTAACAGTGGAAAAGGATCCACCTTGTCTTAGTCTGAGGTGCACAATAGTGAAATTTAGCTTACTCTACAGTACACAATAAGCTATAAAAATCTGAAATAAACTAAAACAGATTTTAACCATAAACTCAATTTTAGAACCTAATATCTAAAATCAAAGCTATAATGTGGTCTGGTGTATTTGACCAATTTATGGCAAAAGAATGTGTTAGTCACTTACTCAAATTAAGCAGAATAAAAAACACCACTCTTTAGGCATTCCAGATGACACCCATACATCAGACAACACCAAACTTAGTCCTATCAGATAACAGATACAACACAAATCATGGAAATCAGACAATAATCTAAAACAATGCAGAAAATACAAGAACATGAAAATCAATACCCACTAAACTATTGAAACCAAGGCAAGATAACAACTAAGCTAAGCCTAATGAAGCAGTGCAGACAATTAGCAGGTTCAAAACTAGTGTCACCCTAGCCCAAACAAGCAATCCCAAACACCCCTTAACAGGCAGATTATCAAGATTAAAACAAAATAAATGAACTACAGAATAAAACAATCACTCAAATCAACTAATAAGCACACAATAATCATTCAACAACTAAGGATTAAACTTGAGTTTAAATGGAATTACCTTACTTGGACTTGTTTAGACCAAGTAACCACCACGATACAAATGCTCAAGACCTTTTTGATTTGATGAGGGCTTATGGAGAAAGCTTGTAAGATGAATGGGAATTGAGGACTACCACAGTCCTATCACCAAGACTACAACAGTCTTGGTGATGTCTCTTTTGAAACCTATTTTATCACAACACAAACAAAGCAAATCAAGTCCAAAGAAATAGGTTTAGAAGCTATTTGTCAGATAGCTTCTAAACAAGCTTTTTGAACAGTGAGTGTTAATAATATATAGAAAATTGAAATCTTTTTTAGAAAACTTTAGAACCAAAAACTTGCAAGAGAACTTCAATAGCAGAAAGTAACTCCAACATATAGGCTTCACTACAACTTGTTTGTCAAACAAATTGCTATGATCAGTCTATATGCCAAAGGGTCTCAATTTTACTTAACCAAAAATTATTTGAAAAAGCGAACTTGATAAACTTACAATTAAAATTGCAAAGAAAGTAAATGAGACAAATTTAAAACAATCTTAAAAGTAAAATAGATCACGAAACTTGCAAGGCCAATCAATTACTTTAACTATTTAAAAAAAAGGGTTTACAAGTTTTGGAACAAAGGTAAATGAAACTAAGCTATGCCTTATATATTGGCTACAAGAATGATCTAGAAACCCTAAAAACAAAACCCTAATACACTAATATTCTAGGAAGGCCATTGGATATTATCTTGAAGATTCCATGTTTGAATTTTGGTCAATTGAAGTCTTGTGATGTTGTCAGCATTAAAATAACCTTGAGCGTCCATAAGAATGTGGGGAACAAGTAATAATCCTTAACCATGGATTTACTGTACCAACTTTGTCCCATTGTGCAAAACGTGAGCAAGGTACCATTGTGTGGGGTCTTAGGGTGATGAGCTGGCACTATGAAGCACATGGGTGTGTTTAAAATATGTTAAATTATCGATCTGCACATTTTCAAACAAAACCCCTTTGATTAGATCGTGTTTAGGAACTAGGTTTTATAGGTGTGGGATGGTTAAACAGTAGTTGTTTTAATCTATTTTGGGAAAGTAGTAGTTGTTTAGCGCCATATAAAATATTAGTTAACTCCATCTGAAAATTAAATTAACTAATATTAAACCGGGTAATTCTTTGGCCTTGGGGTGGGTTTGGGTTTGGTTTTGGGCTTTGTGGGTTTGGACGGGTATAAGGGTGGATATGGGTTATGTTTAAAACTGTTTTGATCCCCACACTATCAAAATGGCAGGAATAGTCCCCCACTTTTTGCAAACATTTTGGCAGTTTTTCCTTTTGTATATAACTTTGGTTTTGCCACATTTAGTCTTGTGTTTTGATATTAAGGGAAAAGGACTTTATTTTTCAACTTCTTGAAACTTCAAGGGTTTTTTTGGAAATTCAACATCCGGGTCCGGTTCTTTTGTGCGGCTTCGTTTCCTATGTTTGTTTTTGCTTATTCTTGTGATCTTTTGGTAAATTCATGATAACCGAGCCCGCAATCACACATTGAACAAAATAAAGGGTTTTTGAAAGGTTTATTGATATTTTTCGGTATTTTAAGCCTGATTTTGGGGATGAGACTATGTATAATTAGAGTTTCATCAATAGTATGATTACTAAAGAGTTAAACATAAACACAAGGTTATTAGTTATGTAGTATGCTCCTTAACTTGAGTTCTTACATGTAATAGTTAGGAGTCCAAGCCATGTTTAACATGAGCATAACATATCTCTTAGGTTTATTCAATACCTAGATAACATTAATCACAACTAGATAATAATAAAGGAACTAGGCCAATACATTTATCCTATTGATTTATCCTTGTTATTTTATTTCTTAGTTATAGTTATTTATTATTTTTATTATTTCATGATAAATTAGACTAAAACCAATCATTTTAAGAAACTTGGACGACTTAGGATTCACCACTCAAATACTTCACATGATCGGGGTTATCTGCGTTAATGTGTTGTCAATAGATCGAGTTTTTATAAATAGAAAACGTACATTAAAATATTTTAAAATAAAATATGCATCAAGCTTTTGGCGCCGTTGCCGGGGAGCTAATTTTTGTTTTTAGTTTGAGGTTATTAACCACCCTTTGTAAGGATGACTCATAGCCAGGATAAGCAACTCTTAACAGCCTTTGCTAACCCAAAAAATTATTTAGAAACCAAAAGGATATTGAACCAGTCCCTATACCTTTTATGAAACCGAACTATGTGAATAAGAAATCGATGATACCCATGATTGTACGGGAATCATATTAACCTTAGATTGATACTTAGAATGTGAGTTCGAAACTAGGAGAACACGTGTCCGATCAAATGAGTTCTCACTGTCAAGACATCTTCTTAAGGAAATAAGGAGAATCTCGTTTGCAGATATGGATGACGAAAATGCTCGTGAATATGTGAGAAACGTATTGGAAATGGACCTCACCCTGATCCCTATAACTCCTGAATAAATAATCCTTACTCGAGTTTTCCCTCTCACACTTGTCGGAATTGCTAAACAATGCATCAGTAAAGTCCCAAGTGACACGATCAACACGTGGTTTGTTCTAATGCAAGCTTTCATTGATAGGTTTTTTCCTCCAGCTAAGGTTAATCAGATTATAGATCTCATCCATAATTTCAAGCAAGGGGACAACGAATCTTTATATCAAGTGTTAAATATATTTAATAATCTTCTCCTCCAGTGTCTTAACCATAATCTTAATGAACATCAGATTGTTTATACATTCTATAAGGGAACTGGTAGTGCTTCCCTCAATCTTTAGAAGCTAGAAATCTTATTCCAAAACTCACGACATTATAAGATCTGGAAGCTATTCTAATGGTGGCTAATCACTCTTTTAATTGGTATCTAGTTAACAATTTGATGTAGGTAAATCGTACACGTTTTAGGAAAAACGCGTATGTGGCAAGTATTAAGTATTACAATTTAAGAAAAACCGTAAAACCGAATAAGTGTGAGTTCGTTCTCGGCGGAGGTGTGTGTGTTTTAGGCCAATAATATAAAATCAAGTTTGGATTAGTGTCTTTTTGGGTTTGAGAAGAGAAAATTAAAAGACGAGCTATACTACGATTAAACTACGACGAGTGACGTAAAACGCGAAAGTAAATACGTAAAACGCGACGAAATTAAAAATTTAGGCTAAAAATAATTTAAAAATTAAAACTAAGTTTAAAATAATATAAATAAGAATAAAAATTCAATAAATAAATTTTAAACCTTTTATTAGTTAAATATTCAATTTTAAATGCTAATTAAAGCCCTAAAATTAAATATAATTAACAAAAAGCCAAAAATATTATTTTATAAAAAAATATCTTACTTATATTAATTAAACACTAAAAATTATTTTTCCTAAATTTTTAAAACTATTTTTCTATTTTTGAAAGGCTAAAAACAATTTTTAAACTAAAATAATGATTAAAAATAATAAAATAAAGCAAAAATTAATTTTTATTTTTGAAAAATCCTAAAACACTTAACTAAAACTGGGAAAAATGAAAAAGTTTGAAAACAATACTTTTTCCCTAATAAGACAAAATCATAATATTTAAAATCTAATTTAACTTAAATTAATTCTAAAAAATAATTAAATAAAGTTAAAAATGAAAGTTCTTTTCTAAAAAATTTAAAATACTTAACTTAAAATAGGAAAATTGGAAAAACATAAAAATAATGATTTTTACCACTAAAAGACAAAAACAATATTAATTAAACTGATGAAAACTTAAATTAATTCTAAAAATATTAAAATAATCAAAAAATAAAAACTAACTTTCCTAAAAACATTAAAATAATTAAGAAAAAATAAAAATCTAAAAATTACTTAATTTAAGTCGCTAAAGACAAAAATAACAAAAAACTGAAAGTGACATTTGTTGCCTTTGTCTTTATCCCCAGCAGTGGGTAGAACTAGCTAGTCAGTGGGAACTTAGTTCCCACCGCTTGACCTTAGAAAACAATAAAGTGGCGTTTTAGAGCTTATTACTTGGAGATTTTGGAAGACAAAGGCACCCCCACACTCATGGAAGTGTGGGGAGTCAAGATGATGCAAAAAATAAGCAAATCTAACACAATGTCACACAAAAACAAGCAAAATCAAGTCACTGTATAGAAAAGGTAGGTCTGGGCGTATTTTGCTGAACTTTTGTGCACTTTAGTGAGTTTTAACAGCCAAAAACTACCAAGCAAACTGACCAAAATGTAAATTAACTAGAAACAGTGCTAAATTAACATGATATCTAACTGATGAACAATTTTGAAATCAAATTTCACTAAAACAACCTAGGTTTAGGCCTACTGATGAATATTGGCAGATTTTTAAGAATAACATGCAAATTTGCTTTCAACCCTAACAAACTCAAAGTAAACTAACAACTTACCCTACCACTACCTGTTTAGGCATGTTTAAGCTGATATTAAGCTACCTTGTGTCACCCAAGATTTTTAATACCACTAAACCAAACACTCCTTATGAATTTGCCTAGAAATTTTAACAAAGAGCTTCTACTCAAATGACTTCCAAATTAACTTTTAATTAATCTAACATGCATCTAACCACTAATAAACTGAAACACAACACCTAAACAAGCATAATAAACAGGTTTCACAAAAGCAAAGGTCATAAAATTCTCACTTAAAACGAGGGTTCAAAGCCAAACCTGACTTGGCTTGTGTTCAAGCCAACTGTTCAGCTGATGCCTTCTCAGCTTAAATGTTTGGAGCTTATGATGCTTTGTAGAGACCCCTTACTGAATGGTCTACAACAGACCAAGAAGAGAAGCTATATCTTCAAGAGAAAATGGAAAGAGATGGAGTGGGAGTCTACAACAGACACACCCACTTGAATACCTGTTGAACAAAACACAAACAAGAGAACCTTGTAATCAAAAGTCTACAAGCTGAAAGCTTGTAGGTTTTGCTACAGTAATTTGAACAGAAAAATGTAAAATAAAGATAGAACTTTGGAAATTCAGATTTTTACTTCAAAACCATGGTGTCTAAACAAGAAAAGTAACACAGCTACCAAGGCTTTTGTGAACCCTTGATTGTCAGTCAAGGCTACACAAGCTTAGCAGCAATGGGTCTCAAACACTTTTTCTGCCAAAGATTTTTAGACACAAAAAATGATTTGATAGACTTTACTCTAAATTTGCATAAAATGTAAAAATTACTCTACAACAGCAGTCAAGAGGAACTCAGACAATGAAATTGCAAGGTTTTAATTAAACTTTAACTATTTTCTAAATAAAAGTTTACAATTTCCAAAATCTGGAACAAGGAAGCATTCACATGCGAATGTCCTTTTATAATGATAACAAGAACTATCGGGAAGACAATAAAAAACTAGAACCCTAGCTACTTGATTCCCTAAATTGCCCCTTGACTGAAAATTTGAATCTTGGTCAAATTGGTAGCATGTGACTCTGAGGTGTTTACAACTATGTTTGTTGAATCTTGGGCGTCTATTTGAGTGTGGTGACCAAGGAATAGAGCTAAGTCGTTGATCCACTGGCGTGATTCGAATTTTGCTAAAAATAGTGAAGCAGGTGAAACACGTGGGACCCTTTGTGGTCATGGGGTGGATGATTTAAGTGGTGGGTTTTGGTTAGGGTGGGGCGAATTAGGATTCTGGAAGGTTTGGAGGAAAACCCTTTGGTTCTGTGAAGGATTTGATTAGGGTTTATAGGATTAGGGGAGAGTGAATAGGAGTGATTTAATCTGGTTTAGTATTTAAATTTTCTGTTTCCCACGTAATCTTTATTTAAACAATGATTTAAAAAAAAGTTAGTGGGTTTGACTTTGTTGACCAGGTTTAACATAACTGGTGGTGGGTGATGTGGCAAGAGGGTGTGGTGTGATTGGTTGAGGGGAGTTAGTGGGGGACGTGGCAGCTGGTGGTTGGCTGATGGAAGTATGGCTGTCTGCCCAAAATGGTCCTTGTTCTCCCCTTTCTTTGTTATATCAAGTTTAACATAGCAACAACTCATATTTCTTTGTATATGACTTAGGGCAATTTGCAAATTCAGTCCTTGTTGTTTTGTAAACATGGAATGAGGACTAGAATTGTAATTCTAATGATCTTCAAGGGTCATTAATGCCATTTCTTGAAACTTTTGGACCAATCTTGTATTTTAGAATTTTACAAGGGCCAAAAGTGACTAGTCCTCAAAAGTTGAGGGACCAATCTTGATAAATCTACAAACTTCAAGGACTTCTTTGGAAATTCATCGTTCGGGTCTGGTTCTTTGTGCGGCTTTGTTTCCCGTGTTCGTTTTTGCTTGACTCTTGTAATATTTTGGTGAATTCACGATATCTGTACCTAAAATACACAATGAACAAACACAAGCATATTTTAGGGTATTTTAATGATATTTTTAGCGTTTTAAGCCCGATTTAGACGATGAGATTATGTATAAATGCAGTCTCATCACTCCCCCATAATAAACCATTGTCGTGTCCCCACGTAATACTAGAATTAAGTATCATAGCACTTACAAAATTCATTTTTAGGTGACATTTATTGAAAACATAAACTTAAATAAACTACTACATGCGTTTTAGACATAATGTATTGTTTTCATCACGGTTAAGTGACTTTTAGGATCATACAATAAGAACACGTGAATGCCTCATAGAGATAAGTTCCTCATCCTCGATTTACACCCAATTCCATGCTAAGTATGAAACAAGATCATTGTCATTATAAGTTAGTAATGCTAACACTACTCATATGCTCGAATCACGTACTTAGACTCCCTTATTCCTAAGGTGTATCTCTTATATTTTATTTTGTCTTAATGCTCACGAGGATACATCTTTGACTTATGCGTGAATAGAGATTAGGTCCAAAAATAGAGTCTTAACGGTGTAACCAAAATCATCGAATTAATAATTCATCCTAATAGACAACGATGTCAAGAAATTTTGTCAACAAGAAGGATCGATAAACACGGTTTTATAACGGTTTTGAGCATGAGACTTATTACCAAGACTTTTATACACCCCCTAACGGATGGGCCTTATTATCATAGATTTACCTCCATCTTTTATTCAACTTTGTCATGGAGCTTTTATTATAACTTCGATCTTGCCTTGCCTTTTATTTAACCTCGCCATGAGGTGTTTATTATGGCCAAAGACGCATATCCTCATGCTAAAGCGAATTTTGGATCTTTAAGGCTTCAAGATTTAAGACATTAACTTTCAGTTTTTGCATAGATTTTTCGGCCTTGTGTGCTTCGAATTTTTGCTTGATTTAGGTGAAGAGGAACTTAAATTATTATTGGGGGAAGCCTTTGATTATTAGGGTTGCCAATACTTCAAAACCGTGACGCTGGCGATACGTTAATGTTTTCCTAATTTAATTACATGGAAGCTACTAAAACAAATTAGAAACCAACAATAGTGACTAAACCACTAAATCAATATTTATTAACAATTTATTATAAAGGCGTAGGGAGAAAAAGCAAATACTTAGGACGCATGAGTTTTTGAAAGAATACGAGCACTCTACGTTTAGCATAGTAACTTATAATTAACTCTATCATTTCTCGTCCTCAATTAACAAAGTTAGCCTAATATAGTTAAGTAATCGAAGCTAAGTGCTCAACGCGCACGGTCGAGTCAAAAATTACTCTTATTCTCACCATCGGAAAACCTACATTCGTGTCTTAAACACTTATGAAAAACTAGAAAAATTTTAAAATTTGGCCATTTTTAGCCTTATTATGCATAAAACGATAACAAAAAGATGAATATTGGATTGCGTGATGACGTAAGCAAGGTGAAGTATCTACTCACCTCCCCCCCCCCCTCCATACTAAAACTAAACATTATCCTCAATGTTTCGAGTCTAGGGGTGAAACACTCCCATACTAGAGACGAAAGTCGAATGCTTAATCTCGAGCATGGAAAGGGTAAAATGAATAACCTAAAAGCCGTTTATGAATATTGCTAATAAGATAAACGTTAGAACATAAAAGGATATCATCGGATATCGGAATCTCCAAAGGCAACGATCGAAGATCGAGTGATCCGTAAAACGAACACGAGAGGCTTCAATGATGACGATGAACCGAATAAATCACAATCACAAACAACCACGGAACAAAGGTTGGAAGAGCACAAGTCCCATCGTTACACTATTAGAAAACGATAATATTTACAAGGATACGCATGAGAATCCCCCACGAGGCACCTTGTTTTTGATAACCGAGTCAAAAGCTCGACTCGAATCCCCATAAATGTGATCATTTAGGGATAATCATGGTTTGGTCATTTTTAGTAGGGCTTACATGATAAACAATGCCCAAAAGTACGTGGAGTACTTTAAAAACCCGATAAACGTATATCAGGGTCAAAGATAGCGTCTTTGTTTTCGGATGAAAGACGAAACAACGCTACTCCAACCAAAAACCCGAGAGGGTAAAAAAAAATAGATGAGAAGTAGAAGGGTGGGACAGTGAGTAAGGCAACATAATGAGCTACTCGAGGTAGACTCACACCAAGCAAATAGATATGATTTCTATTTATTGCATCGGTGGAAGACCGAGATTTCCCTTTACAAGCAATTCCAGGATCGAATATTTCGTCCTCGATGGAAAAGTGTGAAGAAAGATAAGGGGCTTCCCCCACACTGAAACCACACACACCATCGTCAAAAGGAGTAGACGAGGTGGTAGCACTCAAATAACGATGTGATGACGGAGTTAAATTTGTAGAAAATCTTTTAAATCAATTTTAAAATCTTTCCCCTTTTCATCGTTTTTAAACTCATTATGAAAACCCGATTTGATGATGTCAAAAATATTTGGCGTTTCAAATTCAAAATGGTCACGCTAAAAATCCTCACATTTAAGTCGCGGTTAAGGGGTGGTGGATTGTATAAGTTCTCAAAATGTTGATCAACAAAGAACACCGCCCCCTCGGGATCAACATATTCGTCATCCTCATGAACGTCGATCTCATCGATTTCCTCGTCATAGATAGGCTTTTCAAACCAAGGTTTGTCATTCCCCTCATTGATGATTTTAGAATCTCTCTCGAAGAGATCACGATCAAGCACAAAACCATCATTCTTTTGTGGGGATTGTTGATAAGTTATATCCTCACAAATGTGGTAAACGTCATTCTCATTTGAGGAGTGTTGATTAGGTAACTCCTCGAGAATGGGATTTTGGGTCACGTGAGTTGGTTCGTCATCAAAAATAAGACGTTCCAACTCATCAAGTTCATCCTGGATTTGGAAAAATCAACCTAACTCATAGGTGGAAGTGGAGGCAAAAGAGCTAGCTCTCGTTCGATAATTTCCTCAATCTCGGGATCAAACTCGTAATCATCGTACTTCCCATGTAAAGATGTCTTTTTAGGAGAATCCTCAAAAATGGCTTTTGGATTTTGAAGCACCTAATCAATCTCGGCAAAATCGCCATCGTCATCATCAAAGAAAGAGTCGATGTGAGCACTCACAACCATGGTTTTACAAGCCCTAGGGCTATGATTATGTGACTTTTAAAGGACGAGAGGATCGATGTCGATTAAACTTTTAGCCTCAATAGGTATTGGGCTAGGTAATGGAGGCACTTCAATGAAATTAGAAGTTGAAGCCTCGAAGACGTGGTCCTTCGAAGGTGGTGAAGACGAGTCCATATTTGTCATTGTCGTGATGGCACTAACGTCGCCCTTCGGAATTGGTTGTTCACTTGTTTCACCGAATACATCCCAAAGTGATTTTTCAACCATAAATTTACGAATACCCTTTTGAATTAAGTAAACATATTCTTTATCATTAAAATCGTCATCTTTAAAACCGTTCATTTTAATTATTTCAAAACATGCATCAATCCTCATATTTTCCGCTAAAGTTAACATTTTGAAATCATTAGAATTTGAAACCTTAGTTTTATCATGATCATTTGAAACTTGGGATTTACTCTTGAAAAAGTCCATTTTCTCCTCCCCATATTTCATAGTGAGTTTCCCACCGTGGACGTCGATTACGGCTCGAGCCGTCGATAAAAAGGGTCGACCTAAAATAATGGGACATTTAGGATCACACTCATAATCGGATATGACGAAGTCCGCGGGAAAAACAAACTTTCCAATTTTAACATAGACATCCTCGGCTATTCCAATTGGTTTTAAAGGCGTACAATTTGCTAGCCTCGATAGTCATGTTCGTGGGGGTAAGTCTAGGAAATCTCATCAATTTTCAAAGAGAATGAGGCATGAGACTGATGCTAGCACCTAAATCGGCAAGGGATAAACATCCCTCAATATCGGAAAAATCACAAGGTAGTAGAAATTGGCCCGGATCCACTTCCTTTCTCGGCATATGCCTTTTTTGGTTTTTTAAGAAGGATTGAAGCACAAGTTTCTTCAAGGGTCACTTGGGTAAGGTCGATAAAGCTCTCTTTTTGAACCATGGTTGGAATTTGAGGTACACGAGGGTGTGCACTCTTTTCCTTGCTCGCCACGTTCACCCCATCGAATTTAGAACATGAAGGCGTCTTAGAAGTCGAGGATTGAGAAGAAGGAACAACTCTAAATCCATCAAGGTTTTGGGTAATCACACGACTTTTCTCACGAGACGAGGCAGCTTTAACATGTTCTTTTGGATTTGCTACGGTGTCACTAGGTAATGAACTCGATGACGCACCCGAAGCCTTGTTCATAATGGCCGAAAACATCTTTTTAATGTCGATTTGTCCTTGCTCAATCTTTGTATTTTGATTTTTCAACGTGTTGGAAAAGTCGTTTTTCAAAGTACAAATTTGTCCCTCTAATCGTCTCATATTAGCCTCATTTGTTTTCATATATTCTTGAAACTCGTTTGACGAACTATTTTGATTAGAATTAAAGTTCCCTTGGTTTTGATTACTTCTTTGAAAATTCCCTTGATTACCATTCGAAAAATGTTTCCTTGATTAGCGTTGTTTGAAAAATTAGAGTTTTGATTGTTATTGTTGTCTCGATTTTGCCAACTCAAATTACGACCTTGATTATAACCTTGATTCGAAAAATTTCCTTGTTGATTATTTCCTTGAAAATTGTTTCGGTTTTGATTATAATTGCCTTGATTAAAATTTCCTTGTGATGGACCCGCGTTATTTTGATTTTGAAAATTGTTATTTAACGTGTTAACACTCGACGTTTGGCCATCCGTAGCCGCACACTCGTAATAATTATGAGGTCCACCATACAATGTACACGATGCCTCAACCGCTTTCACCGTAGCGGGAGCGTCTTTCTTTTGCATCTCGATTAGAAAAGACGTAAACACATTCGTCAACTTATCGACTTTCGCATCAACTCTCTCAATATCGCGATTAGAATTACTAACATTGGCGACATTGGCAACACTCGATGTGTTGCGGAGTTGGTAAACCTTGGATCTATTCTCGATAATCATTAAAGCGTCTTTTGGAGTTTACACAAAAAGTTGCCACCGGCGGCGGAATTCAACGAATCTTGTTCTTGAAAACTAAAACCGTTATAAAACGTGTCGATTTGGTGTAACTCGGAAAATATATGGTGAGGACGTTGCCTAATCAATTCCTTAAAACGATCCCACGTGTCTCTAAATGGTTCATTCGGTTTTTGCTCAAATCTCGTAATCTCGTTTTTGAAAACGTCGTCTTAGACGATGGGAAAAAATGATTAACGAACTTAGAAACGAGATCCTTCCACGTAATTATGGAATTAGGTGGCTCTTTCTCGTACCAATCCTTGGCGGCACCATCGAGCGAGTACGGAAAAATCATAAGCTTGACGACATCGGTGTCGACGTTCTTAAACTTGCTCGTGGCCAAAAGACGAACAAAATTCCGAATGTGACCGTGAGGATTATCCGCCTCACGACCTCGAAACTTCGTTGCTTGAATCAACGAAAGCATTCCGCTCTTAATCTCAAGATTCTCCGCTTCGATAGCGGGAATTACTATCGCGTCTCTATAACCCTCGGTGGGCGCTTGGAGCAATTCCATCATACAACGATTGTCAGCCATCTCGTCTACGGTCTCTTCAATAACGATATTAGGAACGTCGGTTTCTAAATCTCGTCTACGTCGTCGATTCCTTCGATTTTGATTGCGTCAATTCGAAGCGTCACTAGAATTAGAATAATCTTTCGATCGAGTGCGCATGAACTAACGTAGAGAATGGGGGTAGCAAAGAAGATTCTTTTTGGGGTTTTTTCAATTTTTTTTGGTTTTTTGATGGTTTTTTAATTTTTTTGGATTTTTGTGTATTACATAGACTCAAATCTACAAATCTCTCCTCGAATCAATTTCTCGATTAATGGAGCCTCAAGGAATGAAAACGATCACGTGGGGTGAATGCCTTCGATGACTTTAGAACGTTGGTGGAACACCAAAATGTTCAAGAGGGTTTTATCTTGAAAACAAGAAAATATAATATACGTAGATAATACTTCGGTTGGCAAACCCTCAACACGCACAATCAAGCGGAGGAAACGAGGCGGCGCTAAGCACTTAAGAGCCTTTTTTCTTTAGGTCGTGAAATACAATCTCCTTATACCCACCTTATAGTTTGTGTTAATCAAAATTAAGCTTCACGAAAGTATTTATCTATTTTGCCTTTTGATTTTTTATTTGGATTCGAATACAATAATTGAGTGATGAAATCCCAATTAAGGTTGCGTTTTCACGCTTTTGGAGATATTGTAAATTTATTGTGATACGTAAATACAATATATTAATAATATTCACAAGAAAAACGAAAACGAATATATCTACAATATAGTAAAATGATTGTTGTGTGTTTAATTTAGGAAAACTAAACATGTTTTATTTGTATATTAAAATATAGTAAGAAAAATTAACAAAAATGATTATGTACGATATTTACGCTTTCTAAAAATTGAAAAGCAAAAACGCACTACTCACACAAACACGATATGTATAATGGTACTAAACAAACACCCTCCCCGGCAGCGACACCGAAATTGATGTAGGTAAATCGTACACGTCTTAGAAAAAACGCGTATGTGGAAAGTATTAAGTATTACGATTTAAGAAAAACCGTAAAACCGAATAAGTGCGAGTTCGCTCTCGGCGGAGGTGTGTGTGTATTAGGCCAATAATATAAAATCAAGTTTGGATTAGTGTCCTTTTTGGGTTTGAGAAGAGAATTAAAAGACGAGCTATACTATGATTAAACTACGACGAGTGACGTAAAACGCGAACGTAAATACGTAGAACGCGACAAAATTAAAAATTTAAGCTAAAAATAATTTAAAAATTAAAACTAAGTTTAAAAGAATATAAATAAGAATAAAAGTTCAATAAACAAATTTTAAAACCTTTTATTAATTAAATATTCAATTTTAAATGCTAATTAAAGCCCAAAAATTAAATATAATTAACAAAAAGCCCAAAATATTATTTTATCAAACAAAAATCTTACTTATATTAATTAAACACTAAAAAGTATTTTTCCTAAACTTTTAAACTATTTTTCTATTATTTTAAAGGCTAAAAACAAGTTTTAAACTAAAATAATGATTAAAAATAATAAAATAATGAGAAAATTAATTTTTCTTTTTGAAAAAACCTAAAACACTTAACTGAAACTAAGAAAAATCAAAAAGTTTGAAAACAATACTTTTTTCCCTAATAAGACAAAATCAGAATATTTAAAATCTAATTTAACTTAAATTAATTCTAAAAAATAATTAAATAAAGTTAAAAATGAAATTTATTTTCTAAAAATTTTAAAATACTTAACTTAAAATAGGAAACTTGGAAAAACTGAAAAATAATGATTTTTACCACTAAAAGACAAAAACAGTATTATTAAAACTAATTAAAACTTAAATTAATTCTAAAAATATTAAAATAATCACAAAATAAAAACCAACTTTTCTAAACACATTAAAATAATTAAACAAGACTGAGAAAAAATAAAAATCTAAAAAGTACTCAATTTAAGTCACTAAAGACAAAAATAACAAAAAAACTAAAAGTGACATCTGCTGGCTTTTGTCTTTATCCCCAGCAGTGGGTAGAACTAGCTAGTCAGTGGGAACTTGGTTCCCACTGCTTGACCTCAGAAAACAATAAAGTGGTGTTTTAGAGCTTATTACTTGGATATTTTGGAAGACAAAGGCACCCCTACACTCATGGAAGTGTGGGGAGTCAAGATGATGCAAAAAATGAGAAAATCCAACACAATGTCACACAAAAACAAGCAAAATCAAGTCATTGTATAGCAAAAGGTAGGTCTGGGCGTATTTTGCTGAACTTTTGTGCACTTTAGTGAGTTTTAACAGCCAAAAACTACCAAGCAAACTGACCAAAACACAAATTAGCTAGAAACAGTCCTAAATTAACATGATATCTAACTGATGAACAATTTTGAAATCAAATTTCACTAAAACAACCTAGGTTTAGGCCTACTGATGAATATTGGCAGATTTTTAAGAATAACATGCAAATTTGCTTTCAACCCTAACAAACTCAAAGTAAACTAACAACTTACCCTACCACTACCTGTTTAGGCATGTTTAAGCTGATATTAAGCTACCTTGTGTCACCCAAGATTTTTAATACCACTAAACCAAACACTCCTTATGAATCTGCCTAGAAAATTTAACAAAGAGCTTCTACTCAAATGACTTCCATATTAACTTTTAATTAATCTAACATGCATCTACCCACTAATAAACTGAAACACAACACCTAAACAAGCATAATAAACAGATTTCACAAAAGCAAAGATCACAAAGTTCTCACTTAAAATGAGGGTTCAAAGCCAAACCTGACTTGGCTTGTGTTTAAGCCAAGTGTTTAGCTGATGCCTTCATAGCTTAAATGTATGGAGCTTATGATGCTTTGTAGAGACCCCTTGCTGAATGGTCTACAACAGACCAAGAAGGGAAGCTATATCTTCAAGAGAAAATGGAAAAAGATGGAGTGGGAGTCTACAACAGACACGCCCACTTGAATACCTGTTGAACAAAACACAAACAAGAGAACCTTGTAATCAAAAGTCTACAAGCTGAAAGCTTGTAGCTTTTGCTACAGTAATTTAAACAGAAAAAGGTAAAATAAAGATAGAACTTTGGAAATTCAGATTTTTACTTCAAAACCATGGTGTCTAAACAAGAAAAGTAACACAACTACCAAGGCTTTTGTGAACCCTTGATTGTCAGTCAAGGCTACACAAGCTTAGCAGCATGGGTCTCAAACACTTTTTCTGCCAAAGAATTTTAGACACAAAAAATGATTTGATATACTTTACTCTAAATTTGCATAAAATGTAAATATTACTCTACAACAACAGTAAAGAGGAACTCATACAATGAAATTGCAAGGTTTTAATTAAACTTTACCTATTTTCTAAATAAAAGTTTAAAATTTCGAAAATCTGGAACAAGGAAGCATTCACATGCGAATGTCCTTTTATAATGATAACAAGAACTATCTAGAAGACAATAAAAAACTAGAACCCTAGCTACTTGATTCCCTAAATTACCCCTTGACTAAAAATTTGAATCTTGGTCAAATTGGTAGCATGTGACTCTGAGGTGTTTATAGCTATGTTTAATGAATCTTGGGCATCCATTTGAGTGTGGTGACCAAGGAATAGAGCTAAGTCGTTGATCCACTGACGTGATTCGAATTTTGCTAAAAATAGTGAAGCAGGGGACACACGTGGGACCCTTTGTGGTCATGGGGTGGATGATTTAAGTGGTGGGTTTTGGTTAGGGTGGGGCGAATTAAGATTCTGGAAGGTTTGGAGGAAAACCCTTTGGTTTTGTGAAGGATTTGATTAGGGTTTATAGGATTAGGGGAGGGTGAATAGGAGTGATTTAATCTGGTTTAGTATTTAAAGTTTGTGTTCCCCACGTAATCTTTATTTAAACAGAGATTTAAAAAAAAGTTATTGGGTTTGACTTTGTTGACCAGGTTTAACGTAACTTGTGGTGGGTGATGTGGCATGAGGGTGTAGTGTGATTGGTTGAGGGGAGTTAGTGGGGGACGTGGCAGCTGGTGGTTGGCTGATGGAAGTATGGCTGTCTGCCCAAAATGGTACTTGTTCTCCCCTTTCTTTGTCATATCAAGTTTAACATAGCAACAACTCAGATTCCTTTATAAATGACCTAGGGGAATTTGCAAATTCAGTCCTTGTTGTTTTGTAAACATGGAATGAGGACTAGAATTGTAATTCTATATATCTTCAAGGGTCATTAATGCCAATTCTTGAAACTTTTGATTCCAGTTTTGTTTATTAGAATTTTACAAGGGCTAAAAGTGACAAGTCTTCAAAAGTTGAAGGACCAATTTTGACAAATCTTCAAACTTCAAGGACTTCTTTGGAAATTCATCGTTCGGGTCCGGTTCTTTGTGCGGCTTCATTTCCCGCGTTCGTTTTTGCTTGATTCTTGTAATCTTTTGGTGCATTCACGATATCCGTACCTAAAATACACAATGAACAAACACAAGCATATTTTGGGGTATTTTAATGATATTTTTAGCGTTTTAAGCCCGATTTGGACGATGAGACTTGTATAAATGCAGTCTCATCACAATTCTACCAATAAAAATGATGAAGAAGTAGAGATGGAAGAAATTAAGTGCATATCAACTAAAACCAAGGAAGATGATAATTCTGCCAAAGAAAAATATTTGTAAGTTATCATTAGATACTTGGATGAATCGAGAAAAAAATAAGAGATCTTGAGTGGAAGGATTTATGAGATAACTAAAACCTTCACTAAGAATTTTAAAGATCAATAAGATGCGTTACAACAACTAGAGAAAAAGGTTGAATAGTCTTATCATAAGAAAAAGAGAAGAAGAGAAGAGGAAAAACGTAGAACCTCTAAAACTGAAAACCTTCTTAGAAAAAGTTATGAAGCATTTAGAAGATAAGAAAAACCTTTTTGACGAGTTAGAAGAAATTCTTGCAAACTCGTCTATAATAAATACCATTAGAAATTAACCGAGATATGCTAAAACTTTACAACATTTGATTTTCGCTAACGTTAGTAGAAGAGGTTTCTATGGTTAAATTAAATGCTCGTTGCTCTACTGTTCTCCAGAATTAGCTTCTTCCAAAAGAAAAAGATATAGGAAGTTTTATTCTCCCTTGTATTATAAAATACTATTGTTAGTAATATCGTAGTTTACTTAGGAGCTAGCATTAGCGTAATGCCTTATTCTATGTTGAAACAACTAGGGTTAGGAGAACTTAGACTTGTAAGTATGGTTATCGAGATAGCTGATAGAACTATGCAATCGCTAATAGGAACGGTAGAAAACATCTTAGTAAAAATCAATAAATTCATTTTTTAGTCGATTTTATTATCTTAGATATTAGGGTTCCTATAATCCTAGAACATCCGATGCTAGCTACAACACACGCCAATATTGATGTTTTTAGGAAAATGATCTCTCTAGAAATTAGAGGTGAAAAAGTCATGTTTAGTACTAACAAAGGAACGTGAGCATTGATTGTTTCACATGTTTGTGTTCTTAATGGTTTCTAGGTTCCTGAGGAATACGGAAGACAACTCATGGCTGATGATGAAAGCTTTTATGATATGTGTTATGCATGAACTCAGGGGGATGGAAGTAGAATTGCCAATGTATGAACTAATGACGATTTAACTGTTGGAATAGAGGATTTAGACACTTGCCTAGATGATATATGGGTAACATTGATTCAATAGCGGTTGATAAAGATCTTGGGGCTTTAAGCATTCAACCAAATTTTCAAGAATTCGGTTATAGAGTTCATTTGTGTAATCCATATAAACTACAAATTCAATCCAACATAGGACGTATGTATTTCACCCCATATATATTAACCATTATGCTCCTTCATATATTATGTCTAGAAAATGTTATCACATGATAATGACTAGGGAGATTTTCTATAAAGGAAACAATTTTCTTGGAGAAATTAAAAACATGCATATTTCAGTTGGAAGATATATATTCCTAACTAATTTTGTAATCCTTGAAGACGTTAGTGAAATTATCAATAAAGGGTTAACGTAAATTTTGTTAGGACTACCTTTTAAAGAACGAATAGGTTTGGAGGTACAACCTTATGAAGAAAAGTTGTGATTCAGTGTATGGAATGATACTACTCTCTTTTGCATGCCTAGATGTCACACCCCACCATGGCGGAATATGGGGCGCGACGTATGGATATCATCACAACAAAATGGTGTCTCAATAGAGTAATACAAAATGCACAAGAAATGTCACAAATGGCGACATGAATGTCGTGAAAATATCTCAACAAAATGCAGGAGTCTAGGTAAGTAGGTAAAAGTACTACCTCTTACCAAAGACAAACAAATAACAACATCTAACATAAAGGTGTCTAACAGTATCACTTATTCAAATAACAAAATTAAATCTAAGAGGAAAGGGATTCCTCCTAATGCAATCCTAGCAGCCTCTAAAATCTAGCCACTTCTAACATCATCCTTCATAACTACCTCACCTGAAAATGACACTAAAATCTGTCAACATAAAGTTGGTGCGAACATAGGTTTAAGTTATCTAAAACATCATAAGAAAACTAGACATCCGCTATAAATAAGAAAACAAGTTAAAGCAATGGACCATAATGTGATAATCATGTTACATACAACTACAAACAAAACTTAATTCAAATACCAATTACATCTACAATATAAGAACAATGCACGACACCTATTCGGATCTTTCTCACACCCTGTGTGGAGATGAACCATATTCTGATCGAGATATCTTGTCTCCGAGAAGACGATGCACAAGTACTCAAAACACAAGTACTCAGAACGCATGTTAGAACACATAATAGAACATATAACATAACACATGAGTAAAAATTTCACATAATAACACATTTATGTCCACGCATTTCAAAACATATTATCAAAAAATTTTAAAAACATTACAAGTGTCATATCCATCCCATACTGGAAAAACATTTAAAAACTTAGTAAAAATGGGACTATGAACTCACCTGATAGCACAGCAAGCTAGCACTCCTACAAACCTATAAAATCATACACGACACACTTAGCTCAGGTCTTAACACCCAAGTTAAGTAACAATCAAGGAGATGAATCTAATCCCCCAATCACCACTATCTAGTTCTCCCACTACAAGCTATTTTATACGTAAACATCCAGGTTTTCCCCGTTATGGTTTACTAGTCACTAAACGACCACATGAAGTGAACTTAACAGCACACTGGGCTCCTACCCTACTGGAGTTATGTTATTCAATGATCTAAGAACTCTAAAAACCAATTTCACTTTCTACTTACTCGTTTAACCCTTTCGTTTAGTCTCTACGCCAAAAGTCATTTTCACAAACCTGATTTTCTGTACATGCTAAATGTTTGACACCAAATCCCGACCTAAACACTTATTAAAAATCACAAGTCCTTTTATATACATTATAAAGAGTTCTCAAATCAAAAATCTTTGGCTATCTCATCCGTTTTGGTTAGGTTTTGACTCAAATTCCCGAAATCAAAATTTATTCTTGAACAGCGCACTATTTTGTAAAAATTGTTGGACGACCTTCCCAAACTTCATTTTTGACAACCTTACAATTTTGAAAAGTAGACTCTCTGAACTTAATTTAAAAAAAAAGAAACTCGACAAAGGTGATACCTACTGCGCGGAACAGTCAACACAATACAGCCCTAAAATCATATTGTTTTACGCCTTTATGAACTAACCCTCTAAACATCATTAATTATCCCTAAATTCTTAACCCAAACCCTAAAAATCATTAATGGATCTTAATTACAATATGTTCCAGAAAATTCACAAAACCCTAATCATCTCAATGATGGTTAATTAACATAATAGTTATGATTAATTAATAAAAACATGAATTATATTAAGGTTTAATTGATTACTTACCTTGAATCAAGAAAAATTTATGAAACCCTAAAAAAACTCTAGTTGATCGCCGTGTGCTTTTTCTCCAGGGATTTTATGTGTTTTGATTTTATTAAAAACCTTATATAGATTAGTTAAACAAATCCTATTCCAATACAAAAAGCCTTGTTTCCTTATTTAATTTTTTTCTCTTTTTCTTTTCTTGCTCACTACAAAAATGACCCAACCTTTATTTTTTTAATTTTTTTCCTTTTATTATTAATTAAAGTATAATTAACATTACCTTAAATTACCTTAATTTATTTCAGCTCCTAAAGTCTCCAAAACTCTAAAACCGTAAAACTAATCTTTTTTACGCGATTACAGTAAAATACGTAAAATATACAGTTTTATGAAAATTCTTAAAATAACTTAATAACTAAAAAAATAAGTCTAAATAACTTAAAACTAACCCATAAATTATACCCGACATTAAATCCTTAGTCCGAGACCTCTAAACACTAAACCTCGTATCGTAAATATACGATTTTCTATAATACATATACATACACATAAAATCCTAAAATAACACCATATTCTATCATAATTACATCCAAGTGAACTAATGAGAACGAACTAACCCCATCATAACATCATATAATGTATTGCGCACTACATAAATGATGACTAACATCAAATCAAAGGCTCAAATACAAACATATAGCACATAAACGCACACTAAGCACATAATCAAAGTCAAACAGTCATAAGTGAAAATTCCAAAATCTAGGGTTGTCACATCACTCCCTCCTAATAGAAATCTCGTCCCGAGATTTACTCGCTAAGCTCAATAACTACGTCTTTAAAACACAAAAGGCTTCCTCTACTTCCTATACTTCTCATTTCTTCCCAAACCGCATTACCCCTTTCCATGGTGAAACCTTTAGCATAACTTTGTCCCCTACACCAAAATCCAACGGTTTACGCCTCTTGTCAGCATAGCTCTCTTGTCGGTCTCTTGCCGTCTTCAAATCTCCATTTGATAGTCCAAGCTACGCCACGTAGATGTTGAGGCGTTCTCTGCTTTTGACAACTCAACTCGTGCAAATAACATCTTTCATCTAACCCATCTTAACACGTCATTCATATAGCCCAAGTTTGTCTCAGCTTCACTTCCTTTCTCTTATTCCATTTCTCATTAACTATGCTTGCCTTTCCCAGATGATACTTGGCCTTGCAATCTTCGTCACCACTTAACTCCATCCATCATCTATGCCTAATGTCCAATCAAGAAGATTGAATGTGTTTTGGGAACGTTCATGATCTGTGTAAATCATTCTCTACGTCTCGTACACCAAATGCCTCTAGCATTCTAGCTCCACTATCCAAGTATTGTATACTTCTTCCAAACCTTCAGTTCCTGCACGTATAAGCAATCGCCTTTCTTCGCCGTCCTCGCATGCATACCTAATCCTTGCTCCACGTATCGCCATGCTTCGCGAATTCGTCCAGTCCTTCCAGTAATGCCAAAATCGGCTCATTACCCAATTTAGTTCTCTAGCATCCAAAACGCTTCTTCATCTTGTTTCGCTTCAACCTTGTTGGTTACAGCTAAATACTATTTAAAACGAACACATGAGATAGAACTCGAAGGATACACTACAACGGTGGTTGAATATCTAAAGAGAAACGAGCTAGCAAACCCTTCTAAGAATACAATCGATAATTGTAAGGGAATCATACATATATATAGGCATATTAGGATACATATACTTAAATCCGCCTAACACTTCATGTAGTATACTTACTACTACATACACACACCTATCATAACTATATGTACTACCAACACATACTATACAGGCATGTATTAACCCTTTTTCATGTAATCATACTTAGGATCTATTGGAGTTGTGGTACTTGCATAACTATGTTGGCCACCATACTTATACGAGTCCTCTTTCACCAATGCACTCCCTACTATGATGACACTTATAAGAATTAATACTATACATAACACATCAAATCCATCACATAATCACATCAATCCAACAACTCATATAAGCACATAACCACAACATAAAATAAGGTCCAAAATTCCATGTATTAAAATAATATAGCCAATGCATGAAACACATAAATTCGTAATCCAGTTGAACCAACGTAGACAAAATTCAAAATATATAAAGAAACATGAAAGCATAATCAACTAAAATTTAACAATGACTAGTGTGGAAGACTATGGTTCAACCCGCACTAGTCAAAAACCCGAAAAGAAAATACATGCGACTAAGTATGGACGACTATGGTTCAATCCATACTAGTCTAAAATTCAAAAAAAATATGTGACTAAGTAAGGACGATTATGGTTCAATCCATACTAGTCAAAAATTCGATAAGAAACATCATAAATACGAATCGACAATATCAAGAACAATATCAATCAATATCATAAAAGTAGTTCATATACAAAATACGGAAATTAACATTTAATCACATCATATACTATAATGCATATGTACTCCTATGACACCTATATGCAGGGACCCTTAAGCTATAGACTAGGCTAGGCAACCTAATTCTCTATAACCATTGACACCCCACCATGGCGGAATATGGGGCGCGACATATGGATATCATCACAGCAAAATAGTATCTCAATAGAGTAATACTAAATGCAAAAGAAATGTCATAAATGGCGACACAAATGTCGTGACAATATCTCAACAAAATGCAGGAGTCTAGGTAAGTAGGTAAAAGTCCTACCTCTTACCAAAGACAAACAAATAACAACATCAAACATAAAGGTGTCTAACAGTATCACTTATTCAAATAACAAAAGTAAATCTAAGAGGAAAGGGATTCCTCATAATGCAATCGTAGCAGCCTCTAAACTCTAGCCACTTCTAACATCATCCTTTATAACTACCTCACCTGAAAATGACACTAACATCTGTCAACATAAAGTTGGTGAGAACATAGGTTTAAGTTATCTAAAACATCATAAGAAAACTAGACATCCGCTATAAATAAGTTGAAGAAAACAAGTTAAAGCAGTGGACCATAATGTGATAATCATGTTACATACAACTACAAAGAAAAAACTTAATTCAATTACCAATTACATCTACAATATAAGAACAATGCACTACACCTAATCAGATCTTTCTCACACCCTGTATGGAGATGAACCATATCCCCGTCGAGATATCTTGTCTCCGAGAAGACGATGCACGAGTACTCAGAACACAAGTACTCAGAACACATGTCAGAACACATAATAGAACATATAACATAACACATAAGTAAGCATATCACATAATAACACACTATGTCCATGTATTTCAAAACATATTATCAAAACATTTAAAAAACATTACAAGTGTCATCTTCATCCCATAGTGGAAAAACATTTAAAAACTTAGTAAAAATGGGACTATGAACTCACCTGATATCACAGCAAGGTAGCACTCCTGCAAACCTATAAAATAATACACGACACACTTAGCTCAGGTCTTAACACCCAAGTTAAGTAAAAATCAAGGAGATGAATCTAATCCCACAATCCCCACTATCTAGTTCTCCCACTACAAGCTATTTAATACGTAAAAATCCAGTTTTCCCCGGTACGATTTACTAGTCACTAAACGACCAGATGAAGTGAACTTAACACCACATTTGGCTCCTACCCTACTGGAGTTATGTTTTTCTATGATCTAAGAACTCCAAAAACCAATTTTACTTTCTACTTACATGTTTAACCCTTTCGTTTATTCTATACGCCAAAAGTCGTTTTTACAAAGCTGATTTTCTGTACATGCTAAATGTTTGACACCAAAATCCTGACCTAAACACCATAACTTTTATTGAAAACCACTAGTCCTTTTATATACATTATAAAGAGTTCTCAAATCAAAAATATTTGGCTATCTCATCAGTTGTCTAGGTTTTGACTCAAATTCCCGAAATCAAAATTTATTCCTGAACAACGCATTGTTTTTGTAAAAAAATTTTGATGACCTTCCCGGACTCCATTTTCGACCAACCTTACATTTTTGAAAAGTAGACTCTCTGAACTTAATTTTAAAAAAAATCGACCAAAGTTGCTACCTAATGCCCGGAACAGTCGACACAATACAAACCTAAAAGCAGACTATTTTATGCCTTTATGCAGTAACCCTCTAAACATTATTACTTATCCCTAAATTCTTAACACAAACTCTAAATAATTAATGGATCTTAATTACTATATTTTCTAGAAAATTAATAAAACCCTAATCATCTCAATGATGGTTAATTAACATTACAATTATGATTAATTAATAAAAACATGAATTATATTAAGGTTTAATTGATTACTTACCTTGAATCAAGAAAAAATTATGAAACCCTAAAAAACTCTAGTTGATCGCCGTGTGGTTTTTCTACAGGGATTTTATGTGTTTTGATTTTATTAAAAATCTTATATATATATTAGTTAAACAAATCCTAGCCCAATACAAAAAGCCTTGTTTCCTTATTTAGTTTTTTCTCTTTTTCCTTTCTTGCATCACTCCAAAAACGACCCAACCTTTATTTTTTTATTTTTTTTCCTTTTATTATTAATTAAAGTATAATTAACATTACCTTAATTTACCTTAATTTATTTCAGCTCCTAAAGTCTCCAAAACTCTAAAACCGTAAAACTAGTCGTGTTTACGCGATTACATTAAAATACGTAAAATATACAGTTTTATGAAAATTCTTAAATAAGTTAATAACTAAATAACCAAGTCTAAAATAACTTAAAACTAACCCGTAAATTATATCCAACATTAAATCCTTAGTTCGAGACCTCTAAACACTAAATCTCGTATCATAAATATACGATTTTCTATAATACATATACGTATACATAAATTCCTAAAATAACACCATATTCTATTATAGTTACATCCAAGTGAACTAATGAGCACGAACTAACCCCATAATAACATCACATAATATACTACGCACTACATAAACGATTACTAACATCAAATCAAAGGCTCAAATATAAACCTACAGCATATAAATGTACACTAAGCACATAATCAAAGTCAAACAATTATAAGTGACAAATTCCAAAATCTAGGATTGTCACACTAGAGCCCACCGAAGATATGATGATTATTCTGTTATAAAACAAAATATGGTAACGTCATTTTTAAAACTTAGTGAGAATGACCTTTTAAGAGGAGTTTATACTTATGAAAAGAAAACTTCAGATTTCTAAAGAGAGCGTAAGTACTTGGGAAAAGATTACAAGTACATTAATGAAAGAAAATATGAAATGGGCATGAGTCTAACTTAAAGAATCGTAAATAAACAAAAGTGATTGTCGGGTGACAACCCAATTGTTAGATTATGCTTAATATTCCTATTTTTAAAGGTTGGGATTTATTCCTACTTCATGTTAATAATGATTCTTATACGGTGACTTAATTGAGGATGTTTATACGACTCTTCCTCCTGGTTTTGACTCTAAAAAAAGTGAAGTTTATAAATTGAATATATATTTGTATGGTCTTAAGCAAGCTTCTAGGCAATGAAATGCTAAACTGACTAGTGCTTTACTTGAAAATGAATTTTTTCAGTCTAAATATGATTATTCTTTGTTCACTAAAAGATATGATAATGTATTCTTCTTGTGTGTATGTGGATGATATTGTGATCATTGGTAGTAATGTTACTGAAAATGAGAAATTTAAAGAGTTTCTTAAAACTAAGTTTCAAATTAAAGACTTAAGAAAGTTGAAATACTTGGTATTGATGTTTTAGATAATGATAAGGGTATTTTTCATAGTCAAACGAAATATTGTTTGGAATTATACCATAAATATGGTTTATTGGCTGCTAAACATGTTGAAACTACTTTGCCTGAAAATACTACTTTGAATCATGTTGATACTTATGATGATAAACTTCTTGCTGATACTAGTAATTAACAATGGCTGGTTGGTAAGTTGATATATCTTACTAACACCAGTCCTGATATTTCTTATGTTATATATTATCCCATTAGTATATGCATGCTCCTATTACCTCACATATGGATATTGCCTTGAGAGTTTAAGATATCTTAAATTTCTCTAGGGAGTGGTATTTCGATTAATAGCGATAGTAAAATTAAGCTTAAAGCTTATGCAGATTCTGATTGGGCAAGATGTCCATCGACTAAAAAGTTTGTTTTTGGTTATTGTGTGTTTATGGGTAACTCTTTGGTGATCTAGAAAAGTAAAAGCAGTCAACTGAATTCAGGTCGTCTATTGAAGTTGAGTACAAAAGTATTGACTTTTGCTACTTGTGAGGTTATTTAGTTATCTAATATGTTTGGTGACATAGGCTTAAAAGACTTATTGCCAATGGTTTTACATTGTGATAACAATACTGCCTTGTAGATCGTTGTCAATCCATTATTTCATGAGAAACCTAAGCACTTTAAGATTGATGTGCATCTTGTAAGAGAAAAAAGTTGCTAGTGGAGTAATCAAAATTGAGAAGATCATACTTCTCAGTAGATTGTTGATGCGCTTACAAAAGCTCTTGGTTCTGAACAACACAACGAGTTGTGGAGCAAAGTTGGTAAGCTGGATATGTTTCAAGTTGGAAAACTTGAGGGAGGGTGTTGAGTTTACAAATTTTTTATGTTAAGTTGGGGGACTTGTTCTGTCATTCCTGAAACTTTCTAACATTAACGTTAAAGTTTTAGCCATGTTTGTATTCTTTTCTATCGTGTAGGGACCAATGTTGTTATTCTCATGAAGATAGTCTCATGAAGATATTTAGGTATATAAGTTAGGATCGGTGCTAGGGTTTCTTCTTTTTCTCATAGTTCGTCATATGTTTCTCTCTCTAAGCTACTTAGTTTTTCTCTCTTTAGTCTTGTAAAGACCAAAGACTTTTGATCTGTTAGTGATATAAGTCTGGTGTTGATTAATCATTCTTTGTGATCAATCTTGATTCTGAATCTTTGCATTGTAAGTCTTATTGATTTTAAGTGAATTAAGAGGTGGTTGATTTGATTCACAGATAATTAGCGATAGCAAAAGCGTCAAAAACCGACGACCCGAACCGGTTGGGTCGGGTTCGAAGATAGGTTGGCGGGTTTGGATACGGGTTCGAGTAGGAATACTCTTTTTTCCGCGGGTACAGGTTTGGTTACGAGTTCTATATAAACCCTCTTCGTGTTTACCCGTACCCGTTTACCTAAATATGTACCCGCTTTTATTTTTATTTTATATAAGTTCTAAATTTGTGAGAAATAATTGACGAAGATTGTTGAATGAAGTGGATGATCATTACCCCCTTAATACAATAAGGGGATTGTGAAAAATACCCTATTAAAATATAATATAAAGTGTGTGAGGGGAAGAAACTTTTGACAATAGATCTGTCGTTAGATTTTTTGGCTCCATGTTCATCGGTATGGCTTGCACATCCAAATCAACATCTCAACCGTGTGTTGTATTAATACTTGTTCACAGGTATGGTGTTTTACCAAAACCACTTTTCTAGCCCTTGATTTACACATCTGTTACTTGCTATATACATACACACATATCACCAATAATTCTCTCTCAATCCTATCTAATCTTTGTACATTCCAATCTAAAAACACACACCTCACACATGCGGTTCGATTCGATTTGAAGTTTGACATTTGGGGCTTTTCCAATCCTTTAATTGTCAGAATTTCTATTGGTTATTAAGGTATGTTTTTTATTTAAGGCTGATTATATAACCCTAATTAGGATTTTCATTTTTACACATACCAATTTAAGGTTTTCTCTTTAGTCGGAGATTTTATGTAGTTATAAAGCATAATGTATATACACGATTGTGTTTGATGTAAGTTTGTTGGTAATAGAAGTGATTGTATTTGTTTAACCTTATTTGTGGCCTTTTCAGCTTATATGATTTTGGCTTATATCAGATAAGCTGAAACTTTCCACCCAAAAAACTATGAATCTAAGTTTTTTGTTAATTCTGAGTATCAATCATGATTGAATTAGGGTTTCAATACAAACTTAGGTTTTCTGTTAGATGAACATGAACTTTGGGTTTTTTGTTTCGACTGGTTTATTTTTATATGACTTTTTGTTAATCTGAATTTTCTTTTTTTTGTTGATATTTTTATGCAGGAGGAGGAATGGGGATTTGGGTGGTGGAAGATGTATGAGACGTTATAGAAACCTCCAATTCTTAAGGCCTAACTTTCTGATTACCGATTAGTATTTCTGATTATCTCTTTAATGAGCAAGTAAGTGCAAAAAACTGTACCCGTTTTTCAGTTTTTCGTTATAAAGATTGAATTTTTTGTTTGATGATTTTTTTGATGATTTTGTTGAAAATTTGGGTCGTTCTTTAGAAATATGTAGATAAAGTAATGATTTTGATTGTAGGTTGTAAATGAGTTGAAGATAAACTGGTGGTTCGAATGAGTCATGAAGATTAGGTGGCTTGAAGCTGTGGCGAGGATGTGAATCCTTTTGTTGCCGCTAACGATGCCTACAAGGTGAGATTGATATTTCAAAACTCGCTAATAGCTCTAATTTCTAGATGACCGGTTAACATTATCGAGGGTAGAGCAAGACAGATAACAGCAGGCAGGCACAAAATGACAAACCTCGCATATATGTGACTGCTGCTAACCTGTTTTGAATCCCTTGACTATCAATAGTAAACTAAATGTGAATAAACCTGTTGAACATATTGTAAGATTTGTACAAAGTTTAATCATTTGTATCTTATGCGCTATTTTTCTCATTAGATTGATGGGTTTTTTTTATTTTGATATGCAACTGAACTGATGAAGTGATATTTAACATGCCTGATTCTTATTATGTCTCACAAGCAATGAGGGGTTGGCGCAAGGCACCTAAATCTCATATGGTGTCATAGCTTACCATGTTAAAATAACTATCTTATAGCTATCATAAATCATAAGCTTTAATATATATTGCTTTCTGATATGATACTTAGTATAATGTTAAGACTTAACTCAGCTACTGTTTGTTGAGATGGAAATAGGTCCACCTTTTGACACTACTACATGTAAACCAAACACATGATACATTTCGATTTCTCAAAAAAACTCAGCGCTGCATTTTATTAGTTATTTATTCTGATATTTATTGTCTAAATTAATGTAGGTAGTCTTGGTTTACTAATGGGGAAGATGATTATAATAGACACAATATGTTCAAACGTGGACATGTTTTAGTTAGAGTGTTGGGTCAAAGGTTGTTGATTTTTAGGATTTATTGGTTGAAATCTATTATTGCTTCTATATGTCATGTTAATTTGAATGTATCTATAACAGGTCGCTAAATAGAAGGCGGAGGCAGTTAACAAAGAAATAGCGCAGCTTTGCACCAGCTATGAACATCAGTACTACAAGCAGTCCTAATCGCTCCTTTAAAATGTTTTATCCGATATGTCTATATAAAGGTGAAATGCTCCTGATATTAGAGTCTTTCTTGATTTTACATATGATTCACCTCTTCATCATCACTTGATTCCGCATCCGGAATCATTACCTTGCATATGTTCATGGTACACATTTCACATTTTGTTTACTATACTACAACATAACTTTGGAGGTCAAATTTATATTTATATTTATGTGATAGATAAGCAGAATGGGTCCAGTATTTGGTGAAAAGTGGCGTGTTTGTAATGCACAGTTGCCCCCATCTTGGCTGGGATGCCACATCTACATGGTGGTTGCAGCCATGGTACGTGTTCTATGACGGCACCGCGGCTGCGGATCTGAGCCTCGGAAATTTGTAACGTACAAGAAGAAGGTTGTCAAACGGGTTTGCACACCTGAGTCAGCAGGTTCGGTATGATGGAGAAGGTTAAGGAACATGAGCATTTGAAACAAACTTCAGAAGCACCGGCTGTTGTGGTTTTGGTATTCAAGAATGGATCGTCTTAGCATTAAGTTGTTTTATTTCGTACAAATGAAGTAAGTTGTCTCCTGCACCGCTGTCATTAGGTAAAAATATGCTATGTTGACCAATAGTTGCACCTCTAAACACATCATGTAAGTTATATTCTTTCTTGGTCTATTGATTATTTTTTTGCTAAACATTTGTTGATATTGTTACTAATATTTTTGTATGATGTTCAGATTTTCAGTTGATGGAACGCCCATCAGAGAGTTTAAGAATGCAGAATCGATCGGAGTACCATTTCTTAAAGATCAGCCAATGAGGATACATTCGAGTTTATGGAATGCTGATGATTGGGCAACAAGAGGTGGACTTGTCAAGACTGATTGGAGTAAAGCTCCTTTCACTGCTTCTTACAGAAACTTTAAGGCCAATGCCTGTGTTGTGGCTTTCGGGAAGTCTTCTTGCGCTGGCTCGACATCTTCAGGAGGGAATAAGGCGTGGTTATCCCCATCGCATCGCCGCCATAATCTTCAGCCAGCCAACCACTGCCTTCCCAGAGCGGTTGCGGTCCTCATCAAAGTCGAAATTTGGAGCTGGAGATGGCATAAATGATGGAAAAGTAAACCGTCGTCCGCCCCGTTACCACCATTACCACCGCCCATGCTGAAGAGTCGGAGAGGATGTTGCATATCTTCATTCTCAAGCATCTCATGACTTCTCATGCGAATCTCCTCCTCCGACATGAAATCTGCAGCCGCTTTGTCCCCGTTCTGAGACCAGTCATTATAAGGATTCATATTGGGTTGCTGAACAGGTGTATTCATGGACGTATTCATGGATTCGAACGATGGTGATTGTTGTGGCGGACCAAGGGCAAGACCTGATCTGTTATCATACCCGTTGTTTTGTATCTGCTGAGAATTGCCAATGTGACGACCATTTGAAGCAAAATTAATGTCGTACAGACCATGTGGACTGGTGATCACAATTTGTGGCCCGGTTTGGTACACATTGTCTATATTGTCGTTATACCCTGAACCCAAGCAATGAAGGGATCAGAATATCCCTAATATAAAAAATAAAAGCAAACGTAGAAGATGGTAGGTTTTACATTACCTCCTAATAGCAGATTTGCGTCAATAGACAAAGTCTCAGAAGGACCCGCAATAGGCGCACGTTGTGGCATTATCTGATTATTCGAAGATCTTGGATACTCTATTGACCCAGATGAATAATCATTACGTGATGCACCTGACCTTTTAGGTTGCTTAAAGCTCATAAGTGACTTAAGAGTCGCTTCTTTTGCAGTTTCTTACTTGCGCAAGACCTAACATCATATGCCAAGGTGATGAAGAAGCTCTACTTTTACAGTTTGATCACGAGTATTCAAGCCTAACTTCTGGAACGAGTGTCACCAAAGATAGAGAGAGTGTCACCAAAGATAGAGAGATTACAATAACTGTTCTTTTGTTATGATAAATCTAGATAAATGCTTCTTCTCATTTTTGGATTCGATTCGTCATTAACAAAGATAAGATATGAACATTGTACTTTTTAGTTCGTATACCTTTTACATCAAATGAGTAGACAAGTAAACCATCTAATACCCCACACATTTGCTCATCTGTTTAAACATCACAAATTTCAGCACACCCTAAACATCATTCGAAAATGTCCCGCTGCAGAGCGCGGCATTGATCCTAGTATTAATTATATTTGTACACCTTAAGATCTATCCGACAAACATTGTTGAATTTTGTAATTTTGATATTTTAATTATGATTTGTTATATATATTAAATTACATAATATGATATTAAAATATTATTTTTTATCTTCTAAAACTTTGAACATATTAGCATATCTCCGTTGTTTTTCATTGAATTGTTTAATTTATACCTTTATGGCTAACGAAAATATAATTGTGAATATTCGATATTCGCGAGAAAACTTCGAAAACTCGATGAATAGTAGTAACCGGATACTCATCAAGTATTAAGCGGATAATATATAAATGTTATAAAAATACGGATACGAGATAACTAAAACCCGACGCGTTAACATCCCTCCGAGTAATACTTTGTATTTTTATAGCTTTAAAGAAAAAACAAATATTACCAAAAACCAATGTGCCACGTGCTAGAAAATTAACAAAATAATTTCAAATAAAATAATTACTGAATTAAATATTCACAATTAATTCAATTAACTTTTTTCTACCCAAGACTTGAAAGTTTCAAAATTTACTTTATTGGGTTCGGCAATCAACTACTCATTTATTATTTCTTTTTCTGAATTATTACTACCATTTAAACTTTTAATAATTTAATACACTACCAAGTACCAACAATAATAATTTCTTGATTTTATTACAAAGAAAAAAAAATAAAAATAAAAAGTGCATGTGTGTAAAAAATATTTTCAACACACAACTCAAATATATATATTTCAGGGTGTGTTTTTTTCTCTAAAAGAAACACAGACATAATCTAAACAAGGTACTTCTGGTCTTCCAAAATATTGTTTTTTAATATTATTTTAGTACAAGTTTTTTATTTTTTAGTTTTTACTTTTAATGTTTTTGTTTTAATGTATCATGTTGTTTTGCTATGTTGCTTGTATAATGTGAATAGTAATTTGGTTTAGCATTTTTATGATTTGGAATATTTGTAGGTATATTTCATTATATGCAGTATGTTCTTGCTAATTATATCTAGTTTTGATGTTGTATACATTTTATGCATTTTCAAGAAAATAATTTACTTTTTCACTTTGATATATGGATTTTGTGTAATTTTTATGATAATTGTATAGTTTTTTCATTAGGTTTTGACTAGCTGTTGACCACAATGTATGTCAGTCTGTGTTGTGAGCATTTTTTATGAATTTGATTTGTTGTTGAATTTTAATTAAAGTTATTTTTATTCAAAATATATTTTGATTTTTTGTAGAATTTGCTAATCATAATGGAATCAAGGGAAAGTGTGCTGCCACCAGTAGAAGCAAGAGCACCTGAGGTTCCTCCATCAAACTATCTATTAGCTCTAAAAACCGAAAGCCCCGCACAGACTGGAAACACTAGCCAGATGACGAGTCCGGTTACGGGCCCACTTGGGTTCTCGCCAGTGAGTGGTGGTAGTGGTAGTGGAATTCCATCTTCGCTGGAAAAGAAGAAGAGGGGTAGGCCAAGGAAGTATGGACCAGATGGGGTGGCTACTGCAAGTGCCCGGACATTGTCACCAATGCCTCTAGCGTCTGTTACTTCGCCTACTTCTGGTGGCGGATATTCTGATATTAAGTTTGGTGAAGCGACGGGAAGTGGTAGCGAGTTTCAGAAGGAAAAGAAGAGAAGGAGAAGGAAGGCTTCTGAGATATTGAACTTGAGTTTAGGTACATCATTTGTTTTATATATAATTTTTGTTCCAATAAAATATTTTTCTAGAGTTTTCCATTTTGCGTGATTGATGACCTTTTGATCACAAAGTGTAACCTTTATGATTGTTGAACTTGTGTTCTTAACCGGGTTGGAATGAATACATTAGTTTTGGTCTAAAGATTTGCGTAGCACTTACTGTTGTTTCATAGTTGGTTCAAATCTTTGCACGTAAGAGCAATAAAAAAGACGTAACATTCAATATATACATTATACTTATTACCTGTGACTCTGCGTCTTTTGTTTTTTGATGGCAGGGGACCAAATTACTTCTGGTGGAAGTTTCACCCCACACATGGTCACTGTTAATCCAGGCGAGGTATGTTCTAACTAGATGGGATCAAAATCCTCTCAAGTTGAAGACAACTTGATAGGTCATGTTGGCTAATGAGAATTTAGATAAATGTATAAAAGTTTTTTTTAGTGAAATTCAGGGGGCCCACTTGTATTTATCTTCATTCTAATTGGCTAACTTTACCTATCAAGTTAACTCTAACTTGAGAGAATCCTCCTCCAACTAGATGTGGAAAATTTGACTACTTTACTTATAAATAGGCCGAGTGGGTTTTTATTTCATCTCTGACGAGCCAAACGGGCTGAAACTAAACCAAAATGTAACCCACTAATCATTGCTAGAAAAAACTATAAAATAAATCTAATTTTCATAATCATTTTGGCACCCTAATAATAGAAGAAATCAACCTAATAAAAATGTTGATGCACTCATTCTACCTATCGCTATTTTTGTTGATCGTAAACTCTTAGGTTTCTATGGCCATGGATGCCATTATTCCCTATACATCAACTGAATTACGTGATGTTAACTTCTAACTACTAGTACTAATGATAAGAGTTGAGTGAAATCTTTTTTTCACATGATATGACCGCTTTCTATACCTTTTATTCTTAAATCATGTAAAGAGTCTCAATTCCCAAAAACAAATACACATGCAAGGATAGGTGTTAATCTTCCCTCAGTCCTATGATCCATGAGCACTTCAGTAGATCCCATTTTGCAAAGTCCCACAAAATTTTAATCGTTTTCGTTTATGGATCTAAACTATTTAATCATGCGTCCATCTATCATCCTTCAAAGAAATAATGATATTGATATGGGTCTACAAGATTCTCCTAATTTGTCATTATTGAAAAGTTCTTAAAGACATTTTCAAATCCTGGCAATCTAGAGTTCTAGACCAAACGGGTCCACCTTCAATAGAATATCATCGATTCCTCGGTGAAGTTCTTATAAATTGTAGAAGCTACCGTTTCTAGAATGCAAGCAAGCTAGCGACTCTCCTAGTAGCGAAGGAAAGGGGCATTCGGGAAGCGACTAGTCCCTTCTGGCGAAGCTTCTAGAAGGCCACCACTACATAGAGAGATCCATATACCAGTCATGAGCGATAGCACGAGAAAAGAGAGGCTGACATCTTTTCTTATCTATCTATTTTCGTAAATGAAGAAGATAAGTGAGAGCTTACTGACTGCATCTTCTAAGAAGGGCTTGGAAGAAGAAATAGGGTTTATATGGAAAAGTGGTAACTTGTACGTTGACGTTAGTCTCAAACACCTCAGGAGTCTACTTGGGTCACATCCAAAGTTGTTGAAGAAGTATGCTGGGTTGACGGGTTGTTGGACTAACATCAACGTACAAGTTACCACTTTTCTATATAAACCCATCCAGACCCGTTGGGTCTAGATTGCCACGTATTTATTTCAGAATGACACGTCAAAGTCAAGGCTTTTCATGAGTAAAATGCGAATAGGCTGTCAATGAGTAATATGCAAGCTTAATAGTTCATGCGTCGGCGCTCTACCCTTTCTAGTGTCGATTTGTTTACCACACAGTTCCAAACCTGAACCAAAACCAGTGACAATGAATGAAGTAACCCTTTAATTGTATATACTGAAGTCTTGTTGATTTATTCAACTCATGTTTCTCCGGTTCACTTACATTCTGTTGGTTTCATTTTCATGTGTCTTTAGTAAATGTAAATTTACGACCCATTTCGGATGGGTCAAACTGCTCAAGTGGGTAGAACCGATCTAATGAGTCAAAAGTAGCCAAAATTGTCTTTAATAAGCATACATAATTTTTGCTCTATGAATAGTATTGTGATATAGTAGTATTTGTAATCATTGTAGTCTGTTTTGCTCCCTGTGATCCTCAGCATCAATGAAATGGGATCCACAAAGTCAAGTTCATGAATGTGTCTATTTTAATGAGTTTAAATTTCAACAAACCTGATGCATACATGTAATATGTAATGCTAGCTGATATACAACTCATAAATGCACAATCTTTGCCTTTTTCAGGATGTTACATCGAAAATTATCTCCTTTTCAAAATACGGGCCCCGCGCAATATGCGTTCTATCTGCACTTGGGGTCATTTCACACGTGACTTTGCGTCAAGCTAGTTCATCTGGAGGCACAGTGACATACGAGGTATGCAATTTAATTTACAAAAAAAAAAAACTCTTATATTATCTTACACCTTTATCTTATTACAGGGAAGATTTGAAATTCTTTCGTTATCTGGATCTTTCACACCTGCCGAGTCTGGAGGAGTTTCATCGAGAGAAGGTGGTATGAGCATAGCTCTATCAAGCCCTGATGGTCGTGTCGTTGGAGGTCTGCTTGGAGGAATTCTTACTGCAGCTGGTCCTGTTCAGGTATCCTTTCCTCTTTGGGATAATTTGACTTAAAGGTCAAACATACGGATTCTAAGTCTAAGAAATTTGACCATATAGTGTGAATCTTGGAAACAATCTGATGATCACATTGACATTGTACTACAAATTAAAAGACATCGTTCTTAAGATTTATAATGGTAAAACAACTAAAGTTTAACCATTTTGACGGTTAAATGGTTCATTCCGTTAACTTCTATTTTTAATGTTAGATTAACCAACCGACTCTTATAATCTAATCGAGTAAATCCCTTAATGGTGCATCCCCCAAGCTTTCTTTTTGTTAGTACTTAGTACTGGCACAAAAAAAAGTTCTAATCTAATTGGACTAAACATTCCACCCTGAAGTTTTTAAAAAATTCCATATCATGTTTGTATGGGAACGTAGTAGATTTGACCTCCAAGGTCAAGCATACCTTTTGTTATTCTCGCCCCTGAAGGAACATGGTAGGTACATGGTGAGACTTGAACCCAAGACCTCTCCAAAGATACCTCCCCAATGATACCTTGGTGGGCCAACTGTGCTAAGACAGTTGGTTGATTAATACCCGTAGTAGAAAAGTTGCACCGCCGACCGACCTTGATCTTCTGTGAAGGGTTCGAGTGTGAGCATGCCTGTCGGGACCCGAAAGATGGTGAACTATGCCTGAGTGGGGCGAAGCCAGAGGAAACTCTGGTGGAGGCCCGCAGCTATACTGACGTGCAAATCGTTCGTCTGACTTGGGTACTCCCCTGAAAAGACTATGGTTAACGAATCTTTGGTGCTGAATTTGAAATAAAGATCGACACCTTTCGTAAAGAGAAATAACAGATTTGCATAGCTTTTTCTGCGTTTCCTAATGCTCATTATTATGTTAATCTCAGGTTGTTGTAGCCAGTTTCTTACCTGAGGCTGGAAACCCCATGGGGCCAAAACCGAGAAAGCAAAACAATGACATGCAACTCGTGACTACCACAGAAGACCCCAATATACCCCGGGCTAGAAAAGAAGAGCAGCAAAATTTCAATGAACAAAGCCAAGAAAGCACACCAACTGAAAATACTAGTTCTGCCCCTGCTCCTGCCCCTGCCCAAAACTATCAGCACGAGAACCATGCCACTATGTCGACTATGCATGACTGGAGAAGGAGCACCACAGACATGAACGTGTCCTTAAGGGAAGACTGAAACCATGATTCTTTTTTACCTCTGATTTTAGTTGTAGCATGTAGGGTGCTTCAGAAGAACCTTTTGGTCATTGTGGGGATATGCTGATGTTGTTGCTTGTGGTATTGTTATTTAGTATTTTTAATTAACCAGGTTGATGTAATTTAATTACTTTTAGGGATGTCAATTTGTGTCAACTTAACTAGGTTACTCTTTCTATGGTTAAGATTCTTTGGAAATCAGAACAATGTTTTTATGTTTATTCATGTCCTAGGATGATTATGATATTTTCTACCAAGGTGCAAGATTATTTCGTATGCTTTTGAAAGGTTGTCAAGATCAGGATATGCAGATCGAGAGTGTATGACCCTACCAAAATGTCATATGACTTCATAGAACATAGAAAAATGTCAAAAGTCCAGACAGCATAACAATAGAAATTGTGCAATACATCTCGTTCAAGATGCGAAACACCTGCGCAGCGTTGAGTCATGATTTGGCTTGATTGAGTTGACATTTGAAATCATAGCAGTTAAAACTAGTTATCTAGATACCAAAAAGTGTAGCTAATTGCAAAACCAAATCAGAATGAGGAATGCTATGTCCATACAATTTTTACAAAATAAAATCAAGATACATGTGTCAATCAATGATTGCTTGAACAAATAAGAAAGAGAAAATAAAACAAAACATGATTGGTCCACAACATTTGACACATCATTGTGTGGAAGTTTGTTTGTAAAAATTGTGTGGATATAGTAAAAAAATGAAAATGAAATCCAAACTATCCAAAAGTACTTCCATAGCCTTAATAAATAAAGTAATAAACTACACTTCTTAACCACCAAGACGGAAGGCATAAGTTACAACCAAAAAATCTAGTAACACAAAAACAACTAAATCAATCAGATATACAGATACAAATACAAATACACATGTACAAGATAACGTTATTGACTCTTGTACTTCAAAATATGATCGCGTAGTACGACTGAAAATACCTCTACCGAAGTTCCCAAATGGCTCCTTTCATTAGAAAAACATACAAATTTGCAGAAGCCTTCGTTATCAACGAGGAACACATGTCCTGAAAAGGTTAGGTCCAACTGAGTATCTGTAAATTTAGCTTTATATGGCTTCTGATACAAACTTAAAACTGAACATTGATATGTTTGTTATCAAGGTTAACTTGCATTAACAAATTTCCTCGGATGATGAATTAACAAAACCACCATATAAAGCTGAGTATAAAAATAATTTGTTGTACCTTGATTTCAGTTTAATGTGCTTTGTCACTTTTCAAGATTTCAATTTGCAAGAAAATTCGCTAATTTAGGAATCCATATTAGTCTTTTAGTTGAAAAGTACAGCATTTTTTTAAACTCGGAGTCAAAAGTGGATTAATATACAATCTTGACAATTATTGGTTATACTTACAGTTTGATTTAATAAATTAGGAGTGTTCTTTTCTTAATACTCATCATCCACGATACTCCAGATCATCCTACAACAACAGTGCAGAGTAACTCATCAATGTGATTCTTAAGTGCTTAAAAGTAGAGGCGTTTCAATAGTTAGAGGTACTTACCAGAATATAGAGAAGAAGAGAAGGCAAGCAAGATAAACAAGTTTAAATATTCGCTGTTTCTTTTCCCTTGAGATCACACTGAACACCTCTGTCGCATACACTAGATGCTGTCTATTAATGTAGCTAAAAGAGATCAACAAAAAATTAAATCAGATGGTGTAGTTTCAACCAGATTAGTGAATATGGGTTACTTTGAGTTATATACTAATGAATTAGAGCATACAACTAAAGAATAAATAAGAAAATTTAAGTAAAAATGAAATGGGTTATATACGTAAAAGGGATAAAAAGTTGAACTATCCTTATCTTTCTTATTTAAAAGTTAGATCATTGTTATCTATGAAATATAACTACATAGAAAATTGTGAGCCATCGACTGATCCTTTTCGACCCACCCCAAAAAGTAGCCCGTGTTGAACCATTACCCTAAACACCCATTTTGTCTGCCTTTAATCTGTAAAAACTTAAATCAAGACACACTAAATGAGCATGAACTGCATCTAGGCACCCATTTAGAATCAATTGAGAAAATTACACTGACATGTTTTTTATGAGAGTCTTATCCGCTGCACAAAAACATGTACAAAAAAATTTACAAAATTCTGAATTACATATCAATATTTTATCTTTGTAATAAGTTAAAGATTTGGCAAAGCAATCCTTCACAACCCCTCCCCCAGCCACTAATTAATCACTGGAAAGTATCATGAAAAGAAACCTAACAAATACACTGAAATGTAAGACAAGAAAGAGAAATGCACTCACATATTCACGTTATAGCACATGTATGGCACGCACATCAGAAACATCATCCAATGCCGTGAGACAAGATGTAGAAAGCACAAAGCCCCTTGAGTAATGAACTCCGGCAACGTAATGTTGTTTATCTTATTCGCTAACTCGTATGGATTGATATAATCAGTCTCTAAGTCTAAAAAGCACATTATCTGCAACAAAAGATGTTAACTGTAAATACCTAGTAAGGTGGTAACGCTAAAGAATAAGTGATGGCAATACTAAGAAATTAACAGGAATTCGTGACCTTGTAGGTTATATTAAAACAATACACTTAAATCTGTAGAGTTAACCACAGTGTATGCACCAAATGATAAATCTTAATGACTAATTTAAAATGTTCGACTATCGATAAATATATCAAGAATGCCCCTCAGCAATGACAAAGATAAATTTTTTTTTGCTAATCATGTTTAATGTGATAAGAATTTTAAAATGACCATTAACGGTAAAGAGGTAACCATAATAATTTTGCGACTGCAGGACACATGCAGACAGTCCTAAAAACAAGAAAGGAGACAGTCCTAAAAAATACAAACTGACACAAGAGCCGAATGCAAGGAAACTCAAAGTGCAAGAAGATGGATACGTAAATCAGATACTAAGTGGATAGTTGAGTTATTCATGCGAAAAAAAGAAGAATTAGAAGAAAGCAAATAATAAAACCAAAAGTATGTACTTCTGAACCTTGATAAGAGTTAAATTCCACATTAGCTATCAAAAAGTGTCCATCATTAACAGTATGAGTGTGTATAAGATCAATTCAAGACGCTGTACAAGAATAGGATAGTAGATACAGTTACTAAAACCGAGTGACCTTTTACACATTCATAGTTTTCGATGGCGAGCCCTTTTCGAGAAGGCTAAGATGGAATTGCATCTTAATCAAAATCCATAAGTCCTTTCTCCCAAAATAACTTATCAGTCTCCTTCTAGTGGTTTCTTCACATATAACAAAACATTTCAACAATCCTGTGCCATCAATAGCAATTTGGTTTCACTCATGCCATTTCTAACCAAAACCAGCCGGAATATCGTTAAATTTGTTTCAGTTGACTTCATATAGACTTTCATGGATGCCTAACTTTGGCAATAGTAATGAGTTGTTGGCCTTAATCTAAACCTACTTGATACTTGAAATGCTTCAAAACCTCTCTGATATACAAATGACCTTAACATATAAATTTACATACCAAAGTGAAACTCAAAGTGCAAGAAGATAGATAAGAAAATCAGACATTAAGTGAGCATGCACGAAAGGAATGGAGGTGGTTTGTTTCAGGCGAAAAAAATACATCTCCAAAAGAAAGAAAATACGTCAACCAACCCTGTACTTTTGGATCTTGATCGAGTTAAATTCTACATTAGCTCTCAACAAGTATCCACCTCTCAAACTAAACAGTGTGTAGATGAAAACTTTGATATTAACAACATAGTCAATATCAAGTGACATTTTGCACACTCTGAATTTCTGAAATTTCTAACAGTGATCCCTTTTCAAGAAAGCTAAGATAGAATCTAACTAAATCGAAATCCATAAGTCCTTTGCCGCCTAGTTATCTCATTTATCCCCTTCTCGTGGTGTATTCTCATCCAACAAAACAATTCACCAATTCTAAGCCACTAATATCAACTTCCTGAAAAGGGAGGGCTTTCCCCGGTGTGAACCCCGTGGATTAGTCGGCCAATAGGTCGGAAACCACGGTTACCGAAAAAACTAAAGTTATACAGTATCAACTTGCTTTCACTTAGGCCAATTCTACTGATTTCACAACTAAAAAACATTTTCACCCACCCTTAAACTCACAAAAAAAACTACCGAGTTTTCGCCTTTTCGGACTAAAAAAGTTTCTAATATATAAACACCATAGAGTAACCTCTAAACTAAACATCATTACAAAACAAAAAAAATATATAAAAAAAAAAGTCAGGACCTGATATAAAACAAGGGCAATGACTGCTAAAAGGATGAAGAAGGAGAATAGCCATGCGATTAGATCTACCATTTTTACTATTTCTTTTTCTCTAGGGTTTGTGTTGTGTTTTAATGAAGAAGCCCAAACAAGAACATAAGACTTGTTAAGTGGTTTTGGTATCTAGTTTTTTGGTTTGGTTGGTTGTGTTTTTTTTGAGTTGTTTCATTCCGTATAAAATAAAGTTTGGGATGTATCTTTTGGTTTAGGAAACTTAATCTATACTGCATATAATATATAGTTCTCGGATAAAATTATGCTCAACAATTTAACATTCGTTTATATTTTATCAAATTTTAATTTATTATTTTACTGAGTTTGATTTTATTTTGATTCACTTTTTTTATAAATTTAACTTTAATTTAAGATTTAATTTCATTTAAATATCAAAAGTTTATTTAGATACAAATATTAATCTTTACCATTCATTTTCATTCTAATTCAATGGATAAAATTAAACAAAAACCAATTTTCCTTTTTTTTTTAACATTAATATCTTTTAAACCGTTAATCGTTATGCGAAAAAATATACCGTTACGACGGGTATTTAATTATCTTTCTACAGATATGATATATGATATACTTTGGACAAATTTTTTTTTCGTTTTTCACGTTTTTTTTCATTGTCGAAATTATTATATATGATATTAAATATCATATATGATAGTAACACGAATATCATATATGATATAACTTATCATATATGATATAAACCAATATCATATATGATTTAATAATAATTTGCAACCTAAGACTAATATCATATATGATAAAACACTATTATCATATATGATATTTTACGCAAATTTTAAAAAACGAAAAAAAAGACGATTTTTTTTTTCTTAAAAAGTATATCATAATGTATATTTGTAGAAAGCTTACTAAATGCTCGTCGCGATGGTATATTTTTTTCGTTTAACGCTTAACGGTTTAAGAGATATTTAAATTATAAAAATAAATGAAAAAATAAAATACTTTTAATTTTATCCATTAGATGAAATGAAGATGAATGGTGCGAATGAGTCCCTTGATATCTAAGATTAATATGGTATTCAAAATAACTCTACTCTTAATTTAAATACAAACTTGGTGAATAAAAGTGTCAATCCGTTACCAAAAAATAATCACCGGTATATTTTTCGCAACATTCCGCGGTAACCATGCTAGCCTATACTACATATTAAAAAAAACACGTACTATTTTTAAAAATATTGAGAAATCAACTTACAACACTATATGTATTATGTGCGATTATATAAACATAATAAGAAACTAATTAATACATAATTTGACACTCATACTAAAACTAATTAATATATAATATTACAACTAACTAATACTAACTTAACACTCGTATTAAACTAATTAATAATCAATACACAATTTTTTAGATAAAAAGTTACCCTGATAAATTTGTATTAATAAAAAAAAGAAATATACTAAAATCTGGTTGAGTAAAAAATTAACCTCAAGTTAACACTTAAACAACTAGAAATGCTCGTGACATACCACAAACAAAAACAAAACAAAAGACCCTAGCCGAAGCGAAGCTAAACACAAGTGAACCCCAACACATAAACCCTAACTCCCGTAAATCCTAAACAAACTAGGCATGTTCCATCTCGAAAGCAGATCTGTCACCCTTATATTATTCTTGAAACGCATCGTGATGAGTTTAAGCCTCGCGGTCACCATAACCTGATCTCGAATATCTTATAATTAATACATATTTAAAATAAAAAAATTAATATATAATTAATAAACCTCCATTATTTAAAAATACAATTATATAATCACATTGTACAACAATTAAAAGCATATATCTACAAAGTCGTGCATATGTTGTCTACCTAAAATGATGGTACATAGTTTTGAAAACTGAACAAGACCAATGGGTTCAACAGGGAACCGGAGTCACGGTCGGTTCAACTAGCCAATAAAAACCGTTAGAAGACGAACCGGAGAGGACCCGACGAAACTTATAAAAACAGCACTGTTACATTATTTTGTACTTCTTTTTCTGAACGACACATAAAATCTGTAATACTTATAAAAGAGATCGCTCTTTCTCTCTCTCTCTCTCCAAATTTCAAGTAGCATAGCGTTACAAGCTTTTAATACAAATCTTTACAACAAACATTATTATTTGATGGGCAATACACATTAAATGATAAAATAAATACAAATTAATACGCAACATGTACATTCTTTATTCCCTCTACGCCGTAGGAATCGATGTGATCCCAAAGACTTGCCATTTTGAAGACCTACGACGTAGGAGCTTGTCCCCTATATGGCGTAGGAAATGAGGTTTAAAGGAAATAAGATATCGTGTTCCATACGACGTAGGGACATATCTACCTACCACGTAGGGACTTCGACTAGTAGAGGTCTCATTCTTTGTATTCGACATAAATTTAAAAACCCACAACACATCAGGTTTAGGGTCGCTTATAGAGGCTCTTAATGGTCTGGTTTCAACCAGGTTCCACCAGCATAGGGAAGATTTTGTATTCAACCACTAAGTGTGTAAACCATTCATCGTTAAACTCTTTGTAAGGTTTTCATGATTTATAGTTGAATTATGATTATGTTTATCTTTTGTGTTTGTGCTATGAGAGGCTAAGCACCCTGGTGCTGGCCTATTTATGATATTATTATAGTCGTTGTGATGCTTGTTTAGTTTATAGTGAATTGTTTAGGATATCCTTATGCCAATTATGTGACCCTTGTGTATTGGTAGTATTGGCTTTTTGCGCCTATCTAGAGTATAGGAACTAACCGTTGTCAACTTCGGGAAGAGATTTACAAAGGATAAATTTGCGCCTATCTAGAGTGTATTGGGGCTTAACGGTCCTTGCTTTATCTAAGCTTCAGTATTTAAGATATGCAATAGCTCATGTGGCATAGTTAGAATAACATGGTCACATGGATAGATGTGGTTCAATCAGTGTTAACTTTACATATGTTGCTAGTCGCAAAAGCGGTAGTAAGGGTTTTAAAGACATATGGTAAAGACAATTGAACAAATGGGCTTACCGACTTCATGACTACTAAAACAGTTGATATAAACACTACATTATCAATAGTTTGTGTAGTATGCTCCTACGTTGAGTTCCTACATGTAGTGTGTGGGAGTTTGACTCAGATTGTATATGCGCATAACATATCTCTTAGATTACTGATACATAAGTCACTTTTACAACGCGATAATAATAAAGTAGCTAGGCCGATATATTTTATCTTTATCTGATCATGTATGTTATTTACTTTTGTGTCATTCAGTAATTTGTATTTATTTATTTGATTTTTATTATCTTATTTATTTCTTGTGACAATTAAATTAAAATTTAATTTATACTTAGCTCTTTGGACGACCTCAGATTTATCATTCAAAATATTTTACGCGACCGAGTTCTCTGCCGGTTAGTGCATTGTAGGTGGATTAGAGTTTTATAAATTTAAAACTCGATAAAATATATTTTAAATAATATCTACATCAAACTTGTGGCGCCGCTAACGTTGACGCTCACCAACATGTGAAAAGGTTTTTGGAAACATTGAGCCTTTACTGTAGTCCAAGCGTATCACACGATTCAGTCCGTTTGAAAGTATTCCCTATTATACTTATTGGGCCGCGAAGAGGTGGTTGGACCGCCTTTCATCTAGATCTATCCGCACTTGGGATGCATTGAAGAAGTCATTTATTCAGCGATATTGCCCATCTTCAAAGATGGCGAGATTAGTAGGAGAGATTCATAATTTTAAACAAGAGGGAGATGAATCATTGTACCAGACTTAAGATAGGTATAATAAATTACTCCGTATTATATAATTGTTCGACTCGCGATTTAAATATGCAAACAAATTTTCTTTACTCGATTCATGAATCTGTTATGATTTTTATGCTCCTTGAAACTCAAAACTCAAACCCTATAATAAGAAAGTTGCCAAAACTTTTTATAAGGAAAACAAACACTAACCTAACTCGAGCTCAAACTAAAAGGACCAAAAAAGCAAAAGAACTATTCACCCTTTTGTTGGTTTTCTTTTCTTTCAAGAAACCAAACCAATAATAAAATAAGCTCCTTAATCTGTTCACAAAACACACACACACGAACACTGATCTAAAATCGAAAACCAAACAAACCCTTGAATCGACCATGACTAAGGAACACGCTAATTGGTCTCCATACGACAACAATGGAGGGTATGTTTTTTATTTAACCAATCTGTTTAAAAAAAACATGTTTTTTTTTATTAATTTTAATAATAATAATCGATTAATGTTATTGTAGGACATGTGTGGCGATAGCAGGAGCTGATTATTGTGTGATTGCGGCTGATACCAGGATGTCTACTGGTTACAGTATTCTTACTCGTGATTATTCCAAAATCTGTAAATTGTATGTTTTTTTTTTTTTTGTGTTTTTTTTAATGTTTGTGTTTTTAGATGTTTAGAAAGTGGGTGTTTGTTACAAAATCCCCTAAAAATAAGGAATATTTAGATAAATTTTTGTTTTTTTGTTCTATTCAGTTTATGAAATAAAAAGGGTTAGGATTTGTAGAGGGCTATTTAGGTTTAAAGAATAAGAATTAGGTAATACACAAATAAAGTCGAAACTTGTGCTTGTTTTTTACCCTGCCTTATATTTCTTAAGCCTGAATTTTCCTGCTTATTTTCTAACTTATGGGAGACCTGTGAGCTTATATAAGCCCTAGGTCTCGAGAAAATTGGGGCTTAGGAAATATAAGCCGAAATCAAATAAGGCGAAACAAATACCCCTAAATTAAGAAATATTTAGATAATTTTTTTGTCTAAGTTATGGATTTTTTGTTCGAAGTTTATGAAATAAAAGGGGTTAGGATTTGTAGAGCGGTTATTTAGGTTTAAAGAATAAGAATCAGGTAATACACAAATAAAGTCGAGATTTGTGATTGTTTTTTACTCGCCTTATATTTTGTGAGTCCTAATTTTCCTGCTTATTTTCTAACTTATGGGCTTTTTCTTCTTCTTTAAGTCATACTTAGCTAATAAGTTAGAAAATAAGCCGCAAAAAAAATGGCTATGAAAAACGAGCATAGTCAAGTAAAGCTCATTTACTCATAATTCAAGAAATAAGCTTTAAACAAACATCCCTTAGGTAATTTTATGTTTATTTTGGTAGTCAGGTTTCTTTAAACTACTCTCGCCATGTGAATATCTGATTTTTCTTACTTGTATGGTTAGGAAATTAGGACTAGTCTCTCAATGCTTAAAACTTACTGTTCTGATCTGAAATCAGTAAGTTGTACATCAAAAAGCTAAACACACGCTATCTAGGTAAAGGTTAAGGGAACTATTACTTGATGCTCTTCCTAGTCTAGAAGCTGAATTAACTTTTTCCGTGCAAGGACTAATGATATGAGTGACTTTAACTTGATGCTCTTCTTTGACAGTATGCAAGCCACCTTTATGGAACACTCGGATTGAAAAAAACAATAGAGTATAGCACTGTAGGTTTAAGCATAGGTGAATACACGCACATATAGATACAACACTTGTTTGTAGAGTAACAGACACAAAAGGGCATCTTTAGTTCAAGGGATTGTGAACAATTGTGAATATTGCATTTCCATGGAGGGTGTAGATATGAGTTTTGTAGGAGTAATTACATAAGTTGGTTGGAAGGTGAAAATATAGTATCCAACATTATCGCAGGCTTCCAGTAGTCCTTTACTCGAGGGGCCTAGTTATTGATGCTCATGTATTAGTATATGGTGACTACTTTTGTTGCATTGGGTTTACATTATTTGTCGGCCTCAGATGCTTTCCGTTACATCTTAACTTGATGCTGGTTTTTTTATTGAAAGATTCAAAAGCTTTCAACTGTCTCAATTATGTGTTATGACATCTTATGTTATAAGTAATGTTAGAACTATAATATCATTTGCTGCTTGTACCGGAAGGCTTTGTAATATATGTTGTCTGAAAGACACAAATCAACCCCTTTAATAAGAAAGTGAAAATCATAATTACAATTCTAAGTCTGTTCAAATATTTACTTTCAGAGCGGATAAAACCTTCATGGCTTCGTCGGGATTCCAGGCCGACGTGAAAGCACTTCAAAAGGTTCTGTCATCTAGACACCTGGTAAGATTTCTCAAGTTTTTTTTTTTTGGTTTTCTTCAAGTTATATTGTTTTCTACACCTTTAAAGGAACAGAACATTGACTGATATGAGTGAATGGTCTGTGTATAGTAATACTGATGTATAGTAATACTGATGTTTTTCTGTATTCATATGACAGATTTATCAACATCAGCACAACAAACAAATGAGCTGCCCTGCTATGGCTCAACTTCTTTCAAACACCCTTTATTACAAGCGTTTCTTCCCGTATTATGCCTTTAACGTGTTGGGAGGACTTGATAGTGAAGGTATGTAGATATATAGTTTTGGTTGCAGGGTAGTAATACATTGATGCGTACTAACTTGAAACGCATTTTGTGAACATTTAGGAAAGGGATGTGTTTTCACATACGATGCTGTTGGCTCATATGAGAGAGTTGGATACAGTGCCCAAGGTTCTGGTGCGACACTTATCACTCCATTTTTGGACAACCAGCTCAAATCCCCTAGCCCTCTTCTCTTACCTGCAAAGGTATGGATCTAGTTCATTTTTTTTGCTCTGCACTAGCACACAAAATCACATACGTGAGTGCCTGTTAGGATGTATCTTTCATGTAGTTGAACAAAAGAAAACCCCTCATCAAAGTAATTTTACAACATAAATGTCTTTTCTATGTGGTTTAGTTTTCGATAACATTGTTCATGTGATTCATTGTTCTGAGTTAATGGCACCGTCTGCATCATTTTCTACCAAATGTGACAGAATTATTGACTAGCTACGCATATATTCTTGTGTCTACGTTTTTAACTTTTACCTATATCTTTTGATGAATGAAAAAGGATCAACTATTTGTTAAAAACACAAGGAACATGCAATTGATAAAAAACACAGACTCGTTCTCACATTTGTCTGCCCAATTACAGTGATATTGACTGAACAACTTATACAGGGAATTGAATCACAATGACCAAATTATGGTGATTAAAATGTGATCTGTTTTTTAAACTTCTACTGGTGTGCAGGACGCTGTGACACCGCTTTCAGAAGCTGAAGCTGTTGATTTGGTGAAGACTTGTTTTTCATCAGCAACGGAAAGAGATATCTACACTGTAAGTTTTTGTTCTATGTTTCTGTTTCGATTTGCTTAAGCTTTAAAATTCTGCATTGAACATTTGTTAGTATGAAAATCAGATAATAAGTTCATTAAAATTAGGGATGTCTGCTTATTGTATTTATTTGAAGAACTAAAACTATCAGAATTCTAAATTAGAATCTTCTTTGATGAAGATGTGTGCCATGTTAAGTACTTGAACGGTTCCTTTGATTTCTAATTTTTGCTTCTAACATATACTATATATATTACTTTACAGGGAGATAGCGTTGAAATTATAATTCTAAATGCTAATGGTGCTCGTCGTGAGAGTGAACCACTCCGTAGAGACTAGGCACCAAACGAGCTTTCTGAAGTATGTGGTTCTTCACCTTGTCGGTCCTTTTCATGAACCAATGGTTAAACTTCTTTTAGATTGGGTTGTTGTGATTGTAACTGAGCAAGTGGGACATGTTTAGTTTCTACTTTAAACATTCGAGATCCTGGAAATTTTATTTGCATAAAACTTGTGTTTATGAACTTATTTGTATCCAATGGCTTGTGTTAGTGCTTTGGTGTCTTTAGAAAAGGGAACCAGATTGATTGCTTTTACATACTTTGTAAACGTGACAAATGTGATGGTGACGGTAGGGGAGCATATAGCCATACATATGTTATATTATTGCTAAACCGTATAAAAGTATCTTTAGCTGTGTTTTCTTAATAAACCGCTCAGTTATCACTGAAAACTCTGGTATATCTTTAACAGCATTTGGAACCACAGTGGTATATTTAGACCCAAATATGAATAAGAAAGCAAAGGGAAAACTGATAAATGAACTGTACTTTGTTTTGTTTATCTGCTATTGACATTCAGAAATTGGGGTGTATAAAGTTTACAAACATAACGGAGCGGAACCAAAACTGATGGACAAAAGACTCCAAAACCGAAACGTATCTTACTTCACAATCTTTTGTTAAACTCTTGAGTATTGACATATCATGCTCAAGTCTTTCTTTCTACAATAACGCTACAAGAATATAAGTGCATAGCGAGATTTGTGCAACTGCCCAGTAGAACTAACTGATCTGACAATTTCCAGTTGACCAACTCCAGCATACCACCAAAGGATGTTTATTGTCATCGATCTGCAGAAAGCATCTTCACTTTCTGCATCACAAACGATAAAATATATAGAATTGAGCATCACGCTAAATGTGTGAAAAGATTTACTCGAAAAAGGATTGACGGAAAACAAGTGGTAGTGGTATATAACCAGGTGTGGACTTTAGGGTGACCATAATGAATGCGTCGGTGCATTAGAGCCAAATTAAAATTTGTTACATATAAGGTGCGTTTCGACAAAGAAAAAGTATAAGCTAACACTATAAGCTATGATATCTTGCTGAAAATTGTTTTAATTAGTTTATACAGAACGTGTACCTTGATATTTCATCCAGTTTTGGATATTTCAGTATATGCATGCATGATTCATACTAACATGCAGAAGAAAGAAATTCATAAAAAGGAAACATTTAAGTATAGAAAGAAGTATCACCGAGATATATTGTGGTGGATCATCGATACTAGTTGAACCTAGTATAACCTCCCTCTTTAACTTAGCAGTAAGCTTGTGGCACACGCGCAACTGCAGTCAAATAAGGGATCATGTTTTAAGAAAGAATGAACCTGCACTGCACAGTATTTGTACGACATTCGGAAACCTCGTATGCTTACCTCCGACCTGGTGGCCCCACCGATGATAAATACAAAAATACGCTGTCCCATGTTTTTGAAATCTGTAGATGTATTGGTACCTGCAGAGTTGCTACAAAGACAGTTGGAGAGAGGTAAGACATATGTTAAATGTAATTTCTGCCGATAAAGACAATTATTAACATTTAATTAAGGAGAATCTTATATGATTAGTTAAAAGAAAATAACGTTGTTACACAAAGGAGCAGATCATATACAATACAAGCTGGCTTGTAATCGGATGTCTCAAGAGAAAAGTGTAAAATGTTACCTTGGATCTCCATCAGTAGACGAACGAGGCTTTGCCCATGTCGCGGTCCTCCTTGATCTCCTTGACTGTGGATGATTACCTGGCCCGCTCCTTGCTGATGCGTCATGTGTGCTGTGAGAGGAACCAGTTTGACTACTAGAACTTGGACTATTCATGCATTGGTACTCGTCCTTTGGCAATTCACGTTTGCCAAGTTTTTCAAGCAACTCCTGAGAAAAGTAATGAGTCACACTATGACATCGCTTCAAACATTACCATAATAACCTCAATGGATATATAAATAAATAAACAGTTTCATATGTTACTTCAATTATGATATGAACAAGTTTTACTGTAGATGACATGGAGATTTAACACAACTACAAATATTTTACCTCTAACATAGGATAAAATCGAGAGAGTTGCCAAGTTTCCTCTTCTCCTGTTCTATCCTTTCTTAATGCATGATTCCGCTAATAATAGAACAAAAATACAGAAGATGTCAGAACTTGAATACATCTAAATGTGTGAAAATATATACATAGGGGCCTTGATACAATTATCTATTTACCTTCTGAGAATCAAACTTAAGGGAGAAGGCTCCATGGTGTTTCTTTTTGTTGTTTGTTCCCTCGAGCAATTTCACATTTTGTATTGCCTTAATATCATCAGGAGGCAATTTTGCCAACTTGGGAGCACCAAAAACAAGACGCACATTTTATTGGTCAACGCCAAATACTAGGAATTGGAAATTTTTTATTACTGTAAATAACTATGCCAAATAGCTACCTGCATAAGCTTTGCTCCTTTTTCACCCTCAAACTTTTCTGGGTGAACCATGGCGTAAATCATCATCAATCTCAACTTGTATTCACTTCTCGAGTCCTATGAAAATATTATGCATAAAGAAAATTTACATTAAAAAGAAGTATATTCTTCAGTATATATTGAGTTACCTTATTGGCCCTTAAGAAGTTAATGACTTCCTTCGTTGCAGCTTCACCGAAGACAAGATCCTGCTCAACTTGACCAAGATCTCTGAGCGCTTCATCTCTAATAACTTTGTTGATTTTTCCAGCGATCTAATTTAAACAGAGAGCTTATGGGTCATATGGGTTGTGTTATATAACCAACGGGTCAAGTCGCGAAATATAGCTAATAGGGGACTGGGTCAAATGGGATGTAAGTCAGACAAAGTCTCTTTTAATGCTCAGAACCTCCAAAATCAATTTGTTCTGCGATTTAGATTATTACGTGATAATACTATCATTCTTTTTCCTATGTAACACATCAACTTAAAAAAACTTAAACGATGGACAAAACTGTTTGCTGGTCAAAGTTACGGACCTCTACATGAAGTGAAAGTTTTTCCATTTGCTCATTATATTGTGGCAAAGCTTGAACCATCTTCTGTATCTCCCGCGTAGACAAGTCATCTCTGCATTCAAGTCAGACTTAGTGTTATAGACTTGTTAAGATTAAGCAAGATGTCAAATTACATATCCAGATCATTACAACCGAACTAAGCAGACTAACCTTTGCTGTAGTTGTGCAGCTTTGTTTTTTGACATGAAATTTTGCATCTTGTCACTCAGTTTTTCACTAGCCTGATATGGAAGCAGATGAAAAGACATCAGAAATAATCATACTTCCAGGTGAACAGACAAAAATAAAATTCATACCTCAGCTATGTGTAAATGCCGCATTTCAAGCCAAACTGGATCATGATCTTCCAAAAGGAACTCTTTTTTCTGAGGCTCGCTACCAGATTTACTGGGGACCTACATGCCAAATGTTTTACCGTTCACATGATGCCCCTCAACCATATACTAATCTACTAGAAAAAAACGAATTTAACAAATATCCAGGGCTAATTGCAGAGCTAAGGTAGCCAAAAAGAGGGGAAAAATGTTAGGTAAGCACCTTTCGTTATACCATAAATTTCAAAAACTGAGGTGATGTATTCTTGTAACTATTTTTACAAAATGCCGATTTCAGAAAATCAGACCTGGTACCAGGTCAAACTATGACTTGATAAATGATGTGATGGTAAATCTTTCCATCTTTTTTTTTTCTTTCTCACATAGCACATTAAAACCATTTTTAGGTAACAACTGTGGTTTATTTCTGTGGTAAAAAAGGTCGGTTACCTAATGTAGATATTTTACCGAAGTTGTTAACAGTTTCGTGCAATCTTACTTAAATTGTACCTCTTGTACATATTTGTTTCCTTCCAAGTCTAGGAGATCATGGCACATTGCATCATAAGTCCATTCATGAATGATGGGTGCAATCTGAACTTACACACAGTAAGGTGTCAAAGATACTATAAAGACGATAGAAAAAAGTAGGCCAAAAAACTTCAGTCTCACCAAATCAATAGATCGATCTATAATCAAAAGCTCGCATGTTTCAGTCTGCGGAAAGTTAGCAATAGTTGTCTTATACACTGAAATGCCGTCCCAAACAGCAGAAGCAAGCTTTACAGGCACCAAGTCACGCTGTGTGGCTGCACTTGATCCATCCATGCCTTTTGCACGGTACCATACAAGAGGGTACTCCTAAAGAGATCCGAATATGTTCAGGTTCTTAACAAATTTATATAAAAACAAAAATAATGTGGTGAGTCTAATGGTTTAAAGTCTGAAACCAAGTGCAAAATTGCTATTAAGAAACGTCAACTCTGAAGGCATAACTTTGCTAGCTATCTTAAGCATAAAACATTAACGTCTCATTTGCTCCATTTTAGTTAATGTACTATAATTTGAACATATAGGTCATTAAAAGATGGTTTTTTTGTCCTGTTTGGGCCACTTTGAAACGCATGACCATAACATTTGCATATAGGTTTGGGCCATTTCTGTCATTTTCGAAAGCCAGTTTAAGAGGTCTTTTGTTACAAAATGACCCAAACGGGACATATGAGAAAGAGAAACTATGTTTGTATCGTAATTATATAACCCTTTATGTTTTCCAGCTTAGATAGTGTAACTTGGATTATACCAAAAAAAGTGAAAAATCTTAAGCATACCTTCATTGAAGCAAAAACAGTAGCAATGCGAGATGCCATTATGTTCAAGCTATTATCAACTTGGCGAGAATTCTCAGCAGCTCGACTGTAAAGGTCTACTAGAGCTCTGTCATGATCAGTTGTAAATGCCTACAATGAAATGCAGTATAAAAATGTCATGCCACTTTCTATTTTTCTACATAACAATAATAATCACTGAATCATGACCACACAATAGAACATTTAACCATAAGAAAAAAGTATTAACTCTGTACAAAATGAAAGAAAAACACGTACCTGACTTTCTATAGGAAAGTATTCCAGATTCATCTGCAATGAAATCAAAGTTTGGATCATATTTTAGAAAAATATATAAGGATCAAAATAAGAAGAATAATACGATGATCTTACCTCTCTCAGAGCACCAATGCGTGGTAAAACACTCATGTCGCTTTTGAGTCGACTAACCAAATCCTTTGGGGCAGGGTAACTAAAATAAATAAACGCCCTGAAACACAAGAAGCAAACGAGAAAAACCATACTTATAAGGTAATGAACAGAATAAAGACGGCTTGGTATAATGGGAAATTACATATTTTTGCGTACTTTCTATATAAAGGTTCTCTTCCCGACATGTCAGATAAAAACATGATAATGCTGCAATTCGAACAAAGAAAAGAGTCAACTTACAAGCTATAAGAACTTATGGAATGCATATATAAAGACGGGTGTAGTGAAAATTGAAACAGATAGTGTTTGGAGTTATACTTCTCTTTAATTGGTTGAATGAAGTATATGACATCCATTGAAGGCATAGGTTGTCTTCTCTTGAAAATGTCTTCCACCACTACAGAGAAAAATACTTGATATCAGACACCAAAATTTTCGTAAATATAAGCAGAACACGAGTTAGCTTTCACTCTAAACTTGTAATACTCAGAACTTATCATTGTTGTTCACAATATGTTGAAGTTATCGTTTTTGTTCACTTTTTCAAACATGACAAATTCGATTATTTAGAAACTTAATTTACAATAGTCAAGGATACGAGATTTGGTATACTTACATGAAACTCCTTGATCTGTGATATCTGTCATTTTGCATGAAGAAGACAAAACTTTCAGTGTGACTTTATCCATAATAAGTACCTGCGGAAGACCAGTAATGTCTTAACATTGGTATCCTTTTTTCTCAAGACTTCATAGCATGAAGAACAAGAAGCAAATGAACATTAATAACATTATATCTCAACATTGCTTATAAATGTTAGATGCTCAAATAATCAGATTAAAACCTATACACTATGAGAGGCTGTCATTCCTAATAATATACAACTTGGTTCTATACGAGAGTAAGGAAAAGGTTATGAACTTAGATACATCCACATTTCTGCACTATCCTGATCAATATCTTTCAGATGAGATTACTTTGTGAATCAGAAAAAAACACATCAAGGAAATAGTTCCAGATTCTTCGTTCCATGTCATCTAAACTTATGTCGGCTATATTCTTTCAGATGAGTAGGCTACTGTTCTGCTGAGTAGGCATAATTTCTGTTATTTGCACCAAAAACTGCTTTCAAGCGTCTCAAAATTAGATAGAAATATGAAGTGGTGTGAAATCGTCAAAATCATGAAGCATATACTTTCTAAGCTATGTGCATTCAAGACTCTCAATATTCCTCAATTCTCCATTACAGTCACCCAATTTGCATTTTCTTTATTTTGTATAGTTGATTCAGCTCAGATTAATATCTTCCACCAGTTCTAGAAACAGCTACACAACATTCTAGCTACTGTATAAGATCCCTCGAAGTAGTCGTAGACAATATACTTAAAGTAACTCTGCTATTTAGTGTCTGCACGGCTGAATAATAAACGAAAATCAAATCAGTTTCTCTTTTGTTGATTCAGTTCCCATTTAATCCTGCTTCGGGTATCAGCAAACTGAACTGAATAGAACTTGCAAGGATATTAAGCTGCTGCATAGTAACATTAATACAAAAATTCCTTTATAGGATCAAAGTGAGGGATCTTTTTACGGACTCAACCAGGCAACGAAGATTACTCAGGTGGTTTAATTAATTATCGGTCAAGCGCAAAGCGGAGGTAAATGATGGTCCGGCAAAGATATACATACAGCTAGGGATAAAGAAAAAAAAAGTATAAAGGAAAATTTATCCATACAAATTGGCTAATTGTGCAATATATAAAATATATGCGTGTACCTTCCAACTTGATCTTGAGTCCCCTGATGAGGATGACTTGAGCATTTCATAGAGCAATCCTACAAGAAAATAATTCGATTTTACATCTTAAAATAACTGAAATGAATTGCAGATTAACACATGCAGAAACATTTCTCTATGCCGTTGATTAATACACCGGTGTGTATACTAACAAATAACTATTAAACTTAGCAATTAAAATAAGTTTAACTCATTAGCACTCCGACAACTAGAAAAAAAGACACGCATATTACATCCACGAATATATCAATGGATGAAAAACACCATGTACAAAACTCAACTAATAAGCTACATACGAACATTCCTTTAACAACAAAAGGGTACATTACAGATATGAGACCAAACAAGCTCTTAAATCATTTTACGTATCGCCCAGCTTTGGATGCAAAAACAAATTTTGAGGTTTTCGATATCTCTAAAAAGACTAAAATTCATAACTAACATATGGAAGTTGATTAAAATTTCAAAGCGCGTTATTAACAATGCATCATAATTACAGATCAATCACTTAGAGAGCTAAGGACAACTCCAAGTTATTGGTCTGTTATCAACCACAACCTCAGCATAGACCCTATAACACCACTATAACATAAACACCTTTCCAAATAAAATTTGTATAACACATCACCAAAAATACCCAACTTAATCACAAAAAAACATATAACTCTCACCAACATGTTGGCAAAAAAACCCTATAACACCAAACCATGGTGCAATTTAACATGTTATAGCGGCTAAAGCCCTATAACATGTCATACACCAATGCACCATGCTCGCTTAGGTGCAAAATATACATTATACTACAATTTATCGATTTCAACAACCGACACGATTTCTAGCAACGTTATATATTCATAGGATAGATATGACTCAAGCCCGATTAATACGTTACGTAAAGAAAACTTACGATCACGACTAACTTGGCGAAAAGTCTTATAATCCCCGCCATGAGACGATGAATCAGAATCCATGCATGACATTGTATTATTATTAACGTAAATGTATCTCCGATGAACAGAATGAATGAATGTAAGAAAAACGAATAAATGATCGTGAAGAACAACAAAAAAATGAAAGGAAGAAGAATAAAATAAAAGGGAAGGGGTGACGGGATACAGAGTGTCATGTTATTTTAAGGGTGACATTTTTTAAGCATTCTATCTTTGGTTCCCACGTAAAATCATCTTATTACATTTTTAGTCCCTCGATTGTACAGCGTGGCTGTATTCGGTAACAGTTTTTAAAAACAGTTTTATCAATTAGCATTAGCATCTACCATAATTTATAAAAAAACTTGTTTGGTTATCGTAATTAGCATTAACATTTATCATAAAAATGGTACTTTCTTATTGTGTGTTTGGCGAATAGTTTTAAGAGCATTTAAGAGCGATGAGCATTATAAATTTTGAATGATTTTTTTCACGTATTTAAGAGCGGTGTTTGTTTTTACGGAATGCTCATTTCTCAACGTTTCGTAAAGTAGTTTTTAGGAGCTTCAAGCATTCAACGTTGTTTTACACATTATAATTACTATTACAGCTGAATTAGCAAACTTTTCCAATAAAAAAATATATCATCACTCACAGCCACAGCTCACTGTTACTGCTACTTTTACCAAGCATTATAGGACTAGCTTGTGCCTTGATTATCACCAGCCCGCGTTTCGTGTCTTTTAATTATGTTTTAACATAGGTTATATGTGTAGGGATGGCAACGGGTCGGGTTTGGGTCGGGTTTTAGTAAACCCGTACCCGTTTATAATATCCGTACCCGTATCCGCTCCATCACCCGACGGGTACCCGATTAGTATTACCCATCGGGTTTTCGGATTTTACTCGCGGGTATCTCGAGTATCCACAATTAAATTTTCGTTGGCCATTATTATGCGTATAATGTTAAGAAAAACCACTCGAAAACGATCAAAATATCCTCATAAATTTTTTATGTGTTTAGAAGATAAAAACAATACTTTTTAGTATTATTCATGCTATTTAATATATCGAATAAATCATGGTTTTTAATTTAAAATTACAAAATACAAATATACTTGATCGTTTGTTAATACACACAAAACGTAACTAATATGGTCATTCAATTCGTTCAACGATCTTCATCTATTATTTCACACAAATTTAGAACTTATATAAAATAGCAACAAAAGCAGGTACGGATTCGGGTAAACGGGTACGGATTCGGATACGGGTAAACGGGACGGGTATTAGTAGAACCCGTACCCGAACCCGTACCCGAGAAAAAAAGAACATTAAAACCCGAACCTGTATCCAAACCCGCCAACCCGACTCCGACCCGACCCAACCGGTTCGGGTGTCGGTTTTCCCCCATCGGTTTCGGGCGCTTTTGCCATCCCTATATGTGTGGGTCAAAGTGTGTTCTATGACCCCGGAGGTAAATAGATGGCCCGGCATCTATAATGCATCAAGTTCTTAAGACTTGATTTATTTAATGCATTAAATGATTAAGAAGCTTATGTTGCATTTACAAGCAAAAGTTTAAAAAATAATTTGGTGTATATCAAGTCGTTGATGTAAAACTTTTCAAAAAGCTTATGTTGCATTGCTAAAAGTCTTGTAGAAAAACTTTTTACAATTGTAAAAAGCCATAAACAACTCATTGCATATGCTTTGAGTTGTAGGAAGAAGAAAATGCTTACGTGACAGTAAATTTTATTATAACACGAACCGTATGACTTTAGGGCAGCTTGTACTTTTAGAAACGCGGCATCGATATAGATAGCCTTTTGCTTAACTGTGTTTATGAGATTGCAAAATTACGAATGTTTCAGAACTAAAGTGCACAAACTTCAAATAAAGGGACCAGAAGGGTAACAGATGTTTTCAAAGGATGAAACGTGTTCGTTGAAAACAGGTCATGGAACGGTCATTGTAGTTCACTCCGACTATGAATTCGTTTCTACGTGCCTGGTGTGTTTCAATTTTTTATATTATTTTTCTAAAAAAAAATTAAAAATCTTAAAAGCATCTAATATTATTTTAGCAAATAACTTATATATTTGCATGCAAGTTTATACTGATTTTCTAATTTCTATATATATCTATTGAAAGTCAATATAAAGAATGTATCCTTTGCTGAAAATGTTTGAATTTTCAAATTTTTTTACTATAAATATTTTAACATTTTTTTCACAAAATATTATCAAATTTCAGAATTGACCATCAGATCAACTCAGTCGAGTCATCGAATCACGAGATCGACCATCAAGTCAACCTGGTCGAATCATCGAATCACGGTTCGATTACCGTCTCAACCCGGTCGAGTCATCAGTGCACAGTTTTAACCACCGGCTCAACGCGACCTAGTCACCAGATCACTGATTCGATCACCAGGTCAATCTGATCGAGTCATTGAGTTATCGATTTGACCGTCAAATCAATTAACATATTGTTCTAGACAAATTTCACAGTTATACACGAATACTAAGTCCTATATCTTAATTTAATAACATGTAAAACACTCAACAATATTATATTTTGAAATATTATAAACTTGTCTCTTTTGATCTCGTATGTAAAACTCGCATGAAAATACCACTAATTTAAAACTTCTTATATTAAATTAATTCATGACAAATAAATACGTATATTAAATACGCCATGACAAAATATAACACGAAATTATAAATCACGAATTTACGACACGCGCGAGAACACAAGTTATGACATAAAATAATTAAAATGGGCTTTGTAGTTAAGCATAAGCCTTATAAGTTAAATATGGCCCAAGCCCGGCCTATTTGAAAAAATAACTAACCAAAACACTTTTACCATTCTCATTTTCAGAAGTTAAGAAAAAAAAAGAGAAAACCCAAAGGGGTGTTTGTTTGAGCCGCCGACCACAAAAGAAAAAGGAGGGGAGAAAAATTGATTTTTGATCTTTATGTTCATGCGTGTGTTCGTGTTTAATCATTCCTAGACCTCATTCGGTAATCCTCAAACCTTAATTCCTTATTTTACTAAAGAAATCATGAATGTTTTCAATTTCAAATGATAAGAACACATGTTGTGATTTATTAAACAAGATCAAATCATGTTTTGGATGAGCCCTAAGGCTCGGTTTTGAATTATCCAAGGCCGGCCGAGAGCCCTACGGCTCGGTTTGGTTTGGTTTTTGTCTCGACAACCGAGGACCCCAACGGGTCTCAGTGGGAATTGTTGTTGGGCAGCCGCAAGCCATAAGCCTGCGGTGGGAATTGTTGTTGGGCAACCTAAAGCCATAAGGTTGCGGTGGTGTTTGTGGCTTGGCAGCTGAGAGCCTTAAGCTCTCGGTAGTGTTTTGTTGCTTGGCAGCCTAGGGCCCCAAAGCCTCGGTAGGTGTTGTTTCGGGGGGTGTTTGTTTCGTTGGCTTTGGCTTGGACCAAACCTAACCCACTAGGGATGTCTCGGTGGTTCGTGACTCTGCAAGCCGAGGCTACAAGGGTTTTTGGTTTAATTAATTATCGGCTCAGTTACGGCTTATTGAATTGACTTATTAGTATTTCGACTTATATTAAAATGACTTAATCGATTTTGATTTATTATTAAAGTATAGGCTTAATTAATTTGGCTTATTAATTCATGACTTATTAACATTGCTTATTAAGTAATCGGCTTATTTAAAACTGGCTTATTAAGAAACGACTTATTGATTTTGACTTAATTAAATTACGGCTTATTAGAATCAAGCTAGTTACTATTTATGGAAACTTACTATTTTTAGAAAGTTACTATTTATGGAAACCTGTTATTTTTGGAAAGGATACTATATATAGAAACCTGCTATTTTTGAAAAGTTACTATATATGGAAACCTACTATTTTTGAAAAGTTACTATATATGGAAACCTGCTATTTTTGAAAACTTACTATATATGGAAACCTGCTATTTATGGAAGTTACTAATTATGGAAATACAAATATAATAACACACGAATCATGAAATACAATAATCAGGAATACACGAACGTATAACATCAAGGGAAGCTACTAAATTAGAAAACTACTAAAGAATGAAAGACACGATAAACCATGAACAAGTAACTCACACCATGAACAAGTAACTTATACCATGAACAAGTAACTCATACAAGTCCTTTAACATATAGATCACGTGAAGTTGGAGTAGTACTTCTCCGTTATCCATCTCTCTCTGCTTATTGGACACAAGGTACGGATATTCCGGTCCTTTCCGTAAGGACATTCATTACTTTCATGATTAGGATTCCTCGATTGCTATGCCACATGTTCTCCCTATTTTCATGTTATAAATATTTTCATGACTGCCATGTTCCCATTAGTTTTATTTCATGACCCACATATTGCCCGAGCTATTTACATGCATGACCATGATATACATGATTTACCACCTAGTCATGGAGGTACCATGACCATGACATATGAGGCACCTATGTTATGACTCTCCCGCGACGAGAGTGATTTCTCGTGGCGTCCCTTCATGTTACATGCTATATTTATCAGTTGGTCATTATTATTATCACGAGGCGTATAGGTGCATCCTAGTATACATGTTTACACACACAGGGTGATTGGTTTGGTGTATGCTCTACACCCCATCACATTGGAGTTGATCCCTCCAATCATGTTACTATTATTAGAGGTCACCCCTCTATTGCATGTGACGCAACCCCTCTACTTATCATGCACACGTTTATGATATTATTATGCACGACATGTTATGACCTAAATGAGCTCGTAGACATTTATCAGGATTACTTGTACAATTCATGACATTTCAGTTACCTTACTTTCTTCATAACTTATCTCCCATGTTTTCCTCAAGACATGGACATTATTTCTGTAACACCCCTAAATGCTCAAATGCAGCGGAAAGGTACGTTTGGGGTGTTACTTTTGAAGGTGGATCGATAGCACACATATCGAGCAATGATCATAAAATGACATTAAAACATATTACATGAGTTTAATTGTGCAAATCAAATAATTGTCTTGAAAACATTGTTTGTAGAAAATCCCAGCCCGATGGTAAACATGATGCTTCCTATGATGCTGGAATCCAATGCAAGTACCTGCTTACTTTACTGAGAAAACATAGAAAGTAAAATGTGGGGGTCAACACTAGGTTGGTGAATTCACAGGTTTAATATAAGGTAAAAGTATTGTTATGCAAAACGCCACGTGGATAGGAGCGCATAAAGCGACATACTATAGTAGTTCCTATTTCCCTGTAATAGATGCTAGACATGATGCTCAAGTGCCTAAAAATAGGACATCCTGATGTGAGTCCCCTCAGTCTGACAATAAAATAAACCTGTTGCTTGGCCTAAGCATTTCGTGATAGCAAGTCACGCAGGCCGGGTGTTGTCAATACCCCAATAGATCTATCGATAACATTTCGCGCTACACTATTAATTATTACAGTCCATGGGAATAATGTGGCAAACAATAGGCAGTAATCCGTTGTTGTCTGTAAGCGTTTGCATAAACAATAATTAAGTATGTTTTCTCCCCCAGTTATAAAACAATAAAAGATGGGGCCATGAACTCACCTCAGTAGTGATGATGTAAGGATAATGTCACTGAATGCACTGGAACAGTATGATCACGTAGTGGTGAAATTACCTAAGTAATTTATATGTCTCAGTATATGCACGATAATAATGCACAAATAAATGTAACTGATGAAAATGCATGATCACGAATAAATAAGTTGTTACTATTGTTTAAGCGTTAAACTTATAGTAAGTTCTCGATAATAATATATTACTTTGGGGAGGACATTTCCGTGGAAATGGTCCAAGAGATCCCCATTTTTCCCATGAATTAACTCATTGTGCGAAGAGTCGAGCTAGAGACTCCATAAATCAAGCTTGAATAACTAGGCTTAGAGTTTTTAGACTAGAGTGTGGTAGGATAGAAATAAGGGCATATAGTTGAGAAGAAGTGTAGGGGGATGACTCTCTTTTGTCTTTTTGATGTTTGTAGGGTTTCTCTCTCTCATTGCATGCATTGGAGCTTATAGAGGAGGCCCTTGTATCGGTTCCACTTTGTTACTATTATGATTTTCAAACCACATTGTGCTTAAAATGAATTTACTATAGTAAACCTTTCCTTAGCTTGGGTTAAGCAAAGTTATCAATGTCATAAGTGTAGGAGAGTTTAATCCAATACTCTTAGACATTGAGGACAATGTTTATCTTAAGTGTAGGGGGTCTTCTATCGAAGTGACCTTACCTAGAACTTTGTCATTGACTTCATGATAATTGGGAAAATTAATTTTTCAAACATTTTTCAAATTTTTGATCTACTTTGGCCACCAAAAATATGCATTCATAATTTTTGCATTAATCATTTTTCATTTGCATAGCACCTTTGCATTGTATGTATTCTTCTTTTTTTGGCATAAAAATGTATAAAAGGAAAAAATATAATAAAGGATATGGTTTAACAAGTTTAGTTATCTTTGACATATTAGGCCCGCCATGGATACTTTGACTCAACCCGAGTTTGCTTATCTAAGCTTACTCTAGCTAGTAGCCTTAACCATGTAGACCTTCATTAGTTTATTAGGCTAAGCATCCGCTAGTCTCATTATTTGAGATTTTAAACTGTGGAGAACAAGAGATGATAGAGTTTAAAGTAAGTGTAAAGGGCTAGATAAACCTCATATTCATTAATTGTGGCTTTTATATCCCCTTTCGTAACCTTTACTTTTTTGTCAACGTATGTATATATGTTAATAAATAATCAAGAACGGTTTTAATTGGTTTGTAGTCTCTTATGCATTTTTGACTAATCATTCGTGGTTGGTATAAGTACGTCTTAAGATTCTAAGTTAGAACATTTTATGTGTATTAGACTTATGTCATGCTTAATACTTAGCGGGTGTTTTTCCTTTTATTCTTTTCAACTTTCTTTGTGAAGAATAAAAAAAAAATAAGAGCGGCTTATAAAAAAATGATGAGTGCCTAGGAAAAAAAAGAAAAAAAAAAGAAAAAGAAAAAATAAAGAAAAAGAAAAAAAAATAATTATACAAGACTCCCAAGAGGGGAAGTGAAGTGTTAATTATAGTAGCTATTGAATTCCAATATTACTCTCACAAGGGTTGCGGGGATTTAATAGTTGTTCCAATCCAATATTACCTTGACGGGCTGCGGGATTGAAGATCCAAGGTCTCAAAAAGGCGGTGGATATAAATTATTGCGTGAGTTTTATTTTTCTTCCCTTAGCGAGTGTGTAGCTACTTATTAATGCATGACATAAGGATCTTACACATAAGGCGAATGACTTATTATTTTGGGTCGGACTTATATCAATTGTGGGCGGTTTTTCGAGTAATGGATAAGATGGTTACTTAGGATTAAAACCGTGCTTCCTTGTTTTGAGATTTTACATTTATTATATTTCACGCTTTAAATAATGACAAATTTTCCCTCAAACAATTTGCTCAAATAATAACCGGTCTTAGAGGCATAATAAGTGGGGGTATAATGGTAACACAATTAATCTATATGAATGAGTTGACGCACTTTCACTTATGGATAACAATGATCTTATTTTTAAGCTTGGTATGGGGAAAGTGAAACTTGAAGATGATAAGTGTTCATGGTACTCAAAGCCCTAATCTAAGTCTTTGATTCCTTTATGAGTTATTTTCATCAAAACTATTTTAAGAAAATCCAAAAATGTATAAATAGAATTGCTTTTCTTTGTAATGCATTGTATAAAATCAAAATCATGCATCATATAGTGTAGTGTAGTGTAGTGTAAATGCATTCCATATTGGCCAAGGTGGATTAATTATGAGAAAAGTGTAAATTGGTGCTTTAAAATGTGGCATTGCATGAGGTCATGGCAATAATCAAGTGTAGGAGAATTGATATGAGTGAAATCTCATATCAATTATATCACAAATCACCTTAAAACACAAAGCAAAATACCTAATTTTGATGTATAAAAGCAGTATTATGGGTATATTTTGTTGTTTGTGCATGTGTAGGTAAAATGATACAATTATGGAGCAAACAAAGGAATTCAAGCTTTATTGATGAAGAAAAGACAAAAGGAGGATGAAAAGTGACAAGCCAATCAAAGTCAAAGGACCTTTCTTGACAACTTACAAAGATGAAGCACTAAAAGTATAATTATGAGAAAGTTAAGAACAAAGTCAAATTTGGTCAACTATCAAGTCAACAAGTTTAAGGATCATTATTGTGCAAGTTTGAAAGTCAAAGGGCTTAAAATGACAAAGAAATGAAGATCCTAGCTCAAAACATGAATCTGCCTAAACTACAAGGGCAGAACTTGCCAAAATAGTGAGAAGTTTGGTTTGATCCGAGTATATACACGAAGAACCAATGAGAAGCAAGGAAATATGGGTCACGGATTGCCAAATCATGCCACATCACCCACTCACAGCCGCTTTTCATTTATTACTAAATCTCCATATTAATTCCCACTAGTCAAGTTTCCACCAATTGAAAATCAGTAAATGGATAAAGATCCATGTGAACTTTTCTCCACCAATAACAACATGACATGTGTCATCTTCAAACTATCAACGAGCCCAGATTTCATATCAAGATAGAGTGCATTTCAGAAGAAGTGTTTAACATCAAACTTGCTCTAAATCACATGAGGATCACATTCCAACCATCCAATTAAGCTGAAATTAACTCAAATGAAAAGCCCCAATTTTGTTCTTCAATGGATAAATCCAATTAGCAGATTCATGACACGTGGAAGCTTAGGATTTGCTCCAACACGTCACGCATCTCCAACAAACTCCTACTCAACTCTATAAATAGCCCAGTAGTTAGTCATTTGTTGTAGTGTACCTAGTGTGTGAATTTATACACACTTCACTTTTTCTCTAAATTTTCAGTTAGCAATCCTAGTTAGTTACTAACCTCAAGAGTCTGACAAGCTCTTGAGTTAGTTAGTTAGTTGTAACAGTTTGTAACAAACATCCACCATTAATACAACTCAATTTTCACTTTTCTACTCAAATCTACTTCTCAATTCTGCATTCTTCTACTCCTACTGTTACTGTGTGTTTCTATTGATCATACAAGATCAATAGAGCTTATTTGATTGATTTTGGAAGCTTGTAGCTAGTTCAGACGTTTCTAGTTCATTTCCATAGCCAAAGTAGTAGATTGTAGCAGGGGAGATGATTTGTAGATGATGACGATGTGCTGATGGTTATTGGTGGTAAATAGTTGATGTTCTAGTTGATAATAGTTGGCTCAGCGCCTAACTACTCCTCCAAAGGTGGCTTTAAGCTAAAAGGAACCAAAATTCTTGTTTAAATTCCTCTAAACTGTTGTGCCATGCTCAATTCTTAGATATAAGGCTTATCTGCTGTTTTGTGACTGATTTGTTGTTATTTTGGTGTTACTGATATGATTTGATAGATAGAAATTAGTCTCATAGCCTTTTAATCAGTTTTGCTTGTTAATTTTGGCTTTTCATCAGTTAAATTTTCATCAGTTAGCCAAATTTTGTTCCTTAGTGTTATACTGCTGGTGTTTGTGGTGATATCAGTTCATTTCAGTTACTAAAAAAGTCTTGATAAGAGTCGAGTACTTCCAAGACCTTTTGATCAAAAAGCCTTCGAAAACTTTTTCATATCAGTTGAAAACTTGTGTTTAGATTAGTGTGGTTTTAGTGAATCAGCTTTTGAAAGTTGTTGTTTTGAGTTCATTTACACTAAGTAGGTGTGTACAAGTTAACTTGCAAAGTTTTATGGTCAAAGTTTTGGTCAAAAAGGCAATTGGCACTAAAAAAGTTTGGGTCAGTCTTTACAAGTAAAAACTAGCTACTTTGGATCCTTTCTCAATTCTTTGTTTGTGGATGAAATCAGTTGATTCTTGTTGCCAGTCATAGTCCAATATATGAACTTTCAAGATTACTAAGTGAGATTATACAATATCAAGTTTTGAGCAAGAAATTAGCTTAAAAATAAGCTTTTGAGCAATTGCACTTTTTTGTGATAAGTCCGAGCTGTGAAACCATTTCCCACATTTCCATTTCAAAAACTTGGCCACTTTCTTGCATATTCCTGTTCACAAACTTGATTTAAGGCGTTTTGGAATTTTTGAGCTTTTTGGAAATTCTTGGTCAACGAAAGTCAACCATAAGCACTTTTGGCTTATTTTAAGATTTCAGCTTATTGGCCGGACCATTTTCAAAGTTTCTTGACATTCCATTCCTTTTATCTCTTGCTTAATCAGTTTTAGCAAAAAAATCCAAGTGTGGATGTCTGAAACAGCTTATAGCTTATTTTGAGCTTATTGAGATAAGCAAACTTGAGATTTAGACAGTTTCAGCCTGATTCCTTTGAGATACCTAGCTTATTTTGGATTTTAAGTCATTTGCAAAAAACTAGAGTTATTTTAGTTGAGTAATAAGCTCACACGATCTTATTGTTACCTTGTTGCCCGTTTTTGTTATAAAACTAGTTTTAATTGCATTTTGGTCCTCGAACTTTCATAATTTTGTTAATCATCTTTTTAATAACAAGTTTTTAGGGTTTGCATTGACTAGTCCTTGTAATTTCAGTTTGTTACAAATTAGTTTGGCAGTTTTGGTAAATTGTTAGTTTGTTAACATAGTGTACACACTTCTAGAGATATGTAAATCTAGCATATGTTTTAGAGAGAGAAAGAGATAGAAAGATAAATGATTTCACACTTCTAGAGAGAGAAAATGTAAGAACTATGTGTATGGAAAATGAAAACCACCACCCTCTCCATCAAAGGAGAGGGTTTATATACCCAAGCCCATGAGATGGGCTTGGGCTTACAATTGGGGCGCCGACCCATACATCTTATGGGCTCGGTTTGGGCTTTGTTTAATAAGTGAAAGTAAACTAAACTACGAGCTATTACATGGACTATTGTTGGAGTGACAGATCCTTTCCGCCGACCCCGCATGCTTTTACCATGAATAGTACCCTTAAAATCGTACGTACTAGATTAAAACTTTCCTTTTATAGTATGATTACGTTCACGTGTTAGAATTTTACGTATTACGTACGTGTTAGAACACGATAAGTATTTATTACGTACGAACGCACAATAATTATTTAAACAATAATTAATCACGAACATGCGATCACGAAATTGAACGTATTTAAATCGCGAACTAATATTAATTACGTATATATATTTATTACGAACACGAATAAATATATTAAGTCACGTTTAATATTTAACGAGAACACATAAAACACGAACGCGACTAAACACGAGCGAACACTTAAATAATTAGACACGGAAAACGGTACGGGTACCCCATGTGGGGCCCCCTACCTGCGGCTACATCAAGAGATGGGCCAAGCCCATCTAATTTTTGCTAAGAAATGGGGGTTAAGGTAAATCTTGTTTTCACTTTTCAAATTACAGTAAAACATCAAAAAAACCTAAAAAGATTTTTCTCTTTTCCCTTCTTGCTCCCTCTTGGCCGCCGCATATAAACACACCAAAGGGGGGTGTTTGTTTGATTTTGATCTTGATTTTGGTGCAAGTGTTCGTGTGTGTTCATCCTCGTTAGATCCACGCATTCGGTATACCTTTTTAATCCTTTTTCTTTTGTTTTGAGTTAATAAATTAAATAAGAACATGATGTTTTTTTAAAACCTAATTAAAAACATAATCTAAACATATAAATGGTTATGGGGTAAATCAAAAAGGAGGATTTAGGGGTGTTTTGTTTGGCTGGCGCCTAAACCGAACCCCAAAGGGGTCTCGGTTTGGCTTACAGACCACCACCGAGACCACAAGGCCTCGGTTTGGTGGTGTGGGTCCCACGGCAGCAGCAAACAAGGGGGAACCCTGAAGTGGTTCGGGGTATGGTGTTGATTTCGGGTCCGGTTCACGATTTCTAGTCACGATCCGGTTCATGGTTTATGTTAATGTTATGTTTTTAATAATCATATGTTACAAATTAAATTAATAAAATATGACATGATTAATTTAATAAAACATGACTTAGGTTATAATTTAATTATTTGATCATGGAATTTTTAACCTAAGTATTTATATTTTCTAGACTTTATAATTAATTAATTATTAAAAACCATGACTATAATTAATTAATTAACATGACTTAGGTTATATTAATAATAATTAATAATACATGTTTTAACCTAAGTATTTAACTTTATTTAATTAAAAACATGATATATTTAATTAAATACTTTTAACCTATAGTTTATTTAAATTACATGTAATAATTAATAAACTATACCTTATATCATTATGACTTAGAAAAATAATCAGAAAACACTTAAGCTTATATACTTATTTAATTAAGGCAGCTAATCTATTTATGGAAACTTTCTATTTTTAGAAACTTATCTATTTTAAGCAGTAATTCTATTTTTGGAAACTTTCTATTTTTGGAAACTTTCTATTTTTGAAAACTTTCTATTTTAGGAAACCTGCTATTTTTAGAAAGTTACTTATTATTACACAGTAAGTATAATAATACATGAAATACAAGTAATACTTAATCAGAATAGTCAGAATATAAGATAAACACAGTTTAGAGCTTCAAACAGTAAAACATGACATGAACGTATATAATAAGCTAAGACATGACATTAAACCAGTTACGTATTTAGTAATCAGATACTTATTCACGTATGTATTTATGTAGCATTAGTGATACCGAAGTAGGATTCTCCTCAGTTCATCTTCTTCGTTCACTTGACATATGGTACGGATTCCCGTCCTTTCAGTATGGACATTCTTTCCTTATTAGGATTCCCCGTATGCAACCAACTATTTTCCCGTAGTATAAGTTTATATGTTTGATTTGCTTATGTTTAATTTAGAATACCTATAGCCATATACATGCATGACCAGTTTCACCTAGTTATGGAGGTACCATAACCATAACACTAGAGGCACTTGTGTTATGACTTCACCACGGCGGAGTGATTGCTCGTAGCGTCCCTTCAGCTTTTGGCCATATTATTATATTTATCATGTGGGGCGTATGGGTGCATCCTAGTTACATGTTTTTCAGCAGATTACTCAGTGTGAATGTGGTGTGTGCCTTGCATCCTTCACAAGGAGCTGATCTCTCCTACCCAAAACCAGTATATTCAGTGGCGGAGCCAGGATATTGAACCGAAGGGGGCAACGCGGAATAATAATGATCCGATAACTAATTTCTAGTCGGGTCGGTTTTAACAAAAAAAGAAGTAAAAACCATTTGTTTTAGTAGACTTGTAAAGTAGCTGGGACGATTTTGATAAAACAAAACCCTGGTTGTAATGTCATTTTATCAAGTTAAACTCGATTAAGATCAATTATTTTGTTGTCTATTTTAAATTTAAATAAAATCAACTACAACTAATATAACATGAAACTGATGAGATATGCACGAAACCTTACTAAATTACAATTCCTATTTTGTTCATTTATTGTAATTTTACTTCAGGTATATTTAAAAATGAAAATTGAAACTAAAGAATTAAGACAACATCTATAAAACAAGTATGAAAGTTTTAATTTCTGATATAAACGCATAAAAGCAAAAACAGTACTATTAAAGTTGATAAATGAGTATTAAATTATACATTTATTACACAGTTCCCCATTTTGACTCTTCACCCTCCCTTTATCTTTCCCATCTTCATTCTCCACCATTTTTTCTACAGTCGATCTATGATTTTCATGAACAAAGTTGAAGATGTAATTGTTGATCTGAGTTCCTATAGAGGGCACGTTATTTTTTAAGATGAGGGCACTGCGATTTTTCGAAACAATTTTAACTATTTTCTACTGATTCTAGCAACTCCGCTGGAGGTTTATTGGGGGCCTTTCCCCCCAGTAGTTACAACGTGGCTCCGCCCCTGAGTATATTAAATTAGAGGCAGCCCCTCTAATTTGTATGATGAGGTCACCCCTCCAAGTATTCATGCACGATGGATTTTCATGACCTATATTGGCTAATGATATGTTAAACAGTTTTTATAAGATAAACATAAGGCTTTTCAAACTATAAAACCAGTTTTACCAAGACTTAACCAGGTTATTCGGGACTTAGTTTCTTCCGCTGTTATATGTTATATGCTTATATGCTTATCCTATTCATGCTTTATTGTACATCCGTGCACTGAGCGTATTGCTCAGCCGTTTTCCTTTTCTATGTTCCCAAATCGGCAGGTACTGAGGGACGCTCGTAGACTTTAAGCGTACGTGCATATGGACTGGAAGCTTTCTAGCATTTCTTTACTTTATGCATTATCTTTACTTTGATACTCTTGCTATGGACATTGTTTAGTCCTTTCCTTTACAGTAATTATGTTTGTGTGTGATGAGCTTTACTTTTGGACTACCGATGTTTGATTCCGGTATTTTCCTTTTATGGTCATGTAATGTTTAGACATTTTTCCTTGTATGCTTTGATGACACGCCATAATTACGCGTGACATTCCATTATCAAAATGGAGTGTTACAATTATGGTATTAGAGCCAAGGCTTCGACCTGTAGGCTCTCAAAATATGACCTGTGATTAGTGGGTAGTCACTATGGTCTTCCTAGAACTGACAGTCGTTTTCATGCATTCATCATTTTTATGCATACATATATATGTCATTGTCGCAGGTTTATGACTAAGTAATGGTTGGTACAGGACTGGCCCTATTTAGTCACATGTGTTTTATCGAAACTTTTAAATTTGGGACCGACCCATAGGCGTCCCCTCGCCATGTCTTTTATTTTGGGTGAACTGACCATAGGCGTTCACTCTCGAGCATACAAAAGTTTTCATAAAACTGCATCATGCATTCATACACAAATTTTCTTGTATAAAATTTTTCTCTGGATTTATTGGTATAAATGTTTTTCATGTATATATATATTTTATGTTTTGAGCTGTTAATCATATGTTTTATGTTATACTGTCAGATGGTTCTCACACGCGAACAGGAACAACTCAATGCTGCAATCCAAGCTGCAATGCAAGCTTTGCTTCATCAACTGAGGAATGACATCAGGGCTGAGGTTCAAGCTGCCAACAATCAGCAGCATAACCACGCACCTCCTCCTCCTCCAGTGACATTGGCAGTATGGCTGGAGAGATTCAACAAGCTCCGTCCTCAAGCTTTTGAGAAAACAGATAGCCCCAGTGATGCTGAAAGCTGGTTGGCTCACATCGAGAAGATTTACAATGCTATGGGTTGTGACCCCGCGTACAAGGCGAGGTTGGCATGCTATCGGTTCGAAGGCGATGTGCTAAATTGGTGGTTAGCGTTGATGCAGTCTGAGGGAGGTGACGATTGGGTTGCTGGTTTGACTTGGGCTCAGTTCAAGGACAGGGTGATGGAGCAGTTCTTTCCCAAGGCTGAGCAAGACAAGCTCAAGAGGGAGTACCATGGGATCCGACAGAGAGCTGGGGAGAATAGCAACGAGTTTATGCAACGCTTTATTTGCTTAGCTGGTTTCCTTGGTGCAGCAACAGGTACTCCTGAAGAGCAGGCACACCACTTTAGGTGGGCTCTTCACACATCGGTCGCAAACAATCTGGTGTGTGCTACGTTCACCACTGTAGCACAAGTGGCTGATGCAGCACGTAAGCTGGAGATGCTGCAGGAGAGAGATGAGTTCGGGGAAGCTGAGAGACCCGACAAGAGGTAAACATTCGTATTCAAGCGGTGATCAATCCGTATTCTTTCCATATATGTCAATTATTCATCTCTTTAAAATGTATCTTCCAGGCAGAAAACTGGGGACCGGTCTCAGCCGGCTACTCAGCAGCAGCCTCATCAGCCCAAGGGAAACGGTCAGAATAACGACCGTTCTGCTACGGATAGGCGTGGCGGTAATGATAATTACCATAACAACGTTGGACACTCCAACGGCAGCATGTCCTAATACTTACGCATTTTCTTATGATTTCATGTTATAACTCATATTCTGACACTTTAGCAAAACTTCTACCAGGAACCATGGAAACGGTAGGGACCAGAACCAGAGAGGTTCACAGCCTAGCCGTCCAACTATCACTGGTATTTAATCTTACGATTATCCGCATTGTCCTTTGTACCCTATTATCATGTCTTATGTAAAATGTTTTATCAGGTCCTCAGCCAGCCAGAGCACCAGCTGGAGGATATACTCATCCTCTTTGCTCTACTTGCCACCGTAGGTACCCAGGGCCATGTCGTCGTAACACTAACGCATGTTTCAAGTGTGGTCTTCCTGGCCATATCATGAAGGATTTCCGTAAGGGCGAGATGGAGGGCACATCAGGACATGCTGATACCAAGCCGCCTCCTACCACTGGGCGTGTCTACACGACATCTCGAGACCAGGTTAACAAGTCTACAGGTACCATCACTGGAATCTTGTATATGTATGGTCAAGCTGCGTGTGTTCTTTTCGATACGGTTGCTACTCACTCGGTCATTTCTACTGCCTATGCTAAGAAAATTAGGATGCTCCCCATGCCACTAGAGAATAGACTTACTATTTCCACGCCTTTGAGGGACTCTGTATTAATTACCCATGTATACAAGAGTCTTCCCCTAGAATTTGATGATAAGGTTCGTCCTGTTGACGCACTTCCGCTAGACATGAATGACTTTGACATGATTTTGGGCATGGATTGGCTATCCAAGCATCATGATACCATAGACTGCCATTCATATCGAGTTATCTTCGATGATGTTAATGCACCAGAGTACATTCATAACGGGTTCGTACCCGGACGGTCTGTACAAATCATATCTACCCTTCAAGCGCGTGCACTATTGTCACATGGCTGCGAGGGTTATCTAGCTACGGTTCACGACATGGATGCTGAATCTCCATCAATTCAGGATCAACCAATAGTGTCGGAATTCCAATATGTGTTTCCAGCAGAACTTCCGGGCATACCACCTGCACGAGAAGTGGAATTCAATATCGAGCTTATTCCAGGAGCTAAACCAATCTCCAAGGCTCCTTATCGCATGACTCCCATAGAGATGAAGGAGCTGAAGGATCAACTGCAAGAAATTCTAGAACGAGGTTTCATTCGACCGAGCGCATCTCCATGGTGCGCACCGGTTCTATTTGTTAAGAAGAAGGACGGCAGTATGCGTCTTTGCATAGACTATCGCGAGCTCAACAAGATTACTATCCGGAATAGGTATCCACTGCCGCATATAGACGATCTGTTTGACCAACTCCAAGGGGCCAAACACTTCTCCAAGATTGATCTTAGGTCAGGCTACCATCAGCTACGGGTTAAGGAGCAGGACATCGCCAAGACTGCTTTTCGTACCCGCTATGGCCACTACGAGTTTGTAGTTATGCCATTCGGCCTGACAAATGCTCCAGCAGTGTTCATGGACTTGATGAACAGAATCTTCCATGAATTTCTGGACAAGTTCGTTATTGTCTTCATCGATGACATCCTGATTTTCTCAAATTCCAAGGAGGAACACGAAGACCATCTTCGTACAGTACTACAGATTCTTCACCAGAAGCAGCTGTATGCTAAATTCTCCAAGTGTGAGTTCTGGTTAGACAAGGTGGCATTCCTAGGTCACATTGTATCAGCAAAAGGAATCACTATGGATCCAGCGAAGGTTGAGGCCATTACTAAGTGGCCGAGGCCGACATCAGCGACGGAAGTCCGCAGTTTCTTAGGCTTAGCTGGCTATTACCGTAGGTTCGTGGAGAACTTTTCCCGCTTAGCACTACCATTGACCAAACTGATGCGGAAAGGGGAGAAATTCGTCTGGACTGAAGAACGAGAGAAGAGCTTTGAAGACCTGAAGCAGAAGCTAGTATCTGCACCTATTCTTACTCTCCCATCTGGTACGGGTGGATTTCAAATCTACAGTGATGCATCGGGGAATGGACTTGGCTGTGTTCTCATGCAACATGGGAAAGTGATCGCGTACGCTTCACGGCAGCTTAAGCCTTATGAAGAAAATTACCCCACACATGACTTGGAACTTGCTGCAGTCGTGTTTGCATTGAAGATATGGAGGCACTACTTATATGGAGAATCATGTGACATTTTCACGGACCACAAGAGCTTGAAGTATATCTTCACTCAACGTGAATTGAACATGAGGCAGAGGAGATGGTTAGAGCTGTTGAAGGATTATGACATTAATCTACAGTATCATCCCGAAAAGGCAAATGTAGTAGAAGATGATCTTAGAAGGAAGTCCGGAATGATCAACGACATTAAAATTAAGGAGGAAATCATAAGAGACTTGGAGCGACTAGACATCGAGATCATGGTACGTGGACAACACGGTTACTGGGATAATCTTAGAGTAGAACCCGAGTTACTCTCTAAGATCAAGGAAGCTCAGAAAGATGATGGAGAAATCTGGGCGATAGTACAGAATTTGGAGAAACAGACGGAATTCAGAGTAGATGCAGATGGTATCGTATGGCAGGGCACGAGACTTTGTGTTCCTGATGACCAAGAACTCCGGGAAGCCTTGTTAGCTTAAGCTCATAGCTCCCCATTCTCTATACATCCTGGTTCGACTAAGATGTACCATGACATCAAGCAGTACTTTTGGTGGAGTGGTATGAAACAGGATATGGCCACTTACGTCTCCAAATGTCTTACCTGCCAGCAGGTTAAGATCGAGCGTCAGCGATTTGGCGGTCTCCTTCAACCGTTAGATATTCCAGAGTGGAAGTAGGACAAAATCACCATGGATTTTGTTACGGTCTTCCGCCTACCAAGAGGAAGCACGATGCAATTTGGGTTATCGTAGATCGACTTACCAAATCAGCTCATTTCTTACCGATCCGCAAGGAAGATCCGGTAAGTAAACTCGCCGATACGTATAGAAGAGAGATCATGAGACTCCACGGTGCTCCATCCAGCATCGTCTCAGAAAGAGATCCTTGTTTCACTTCGCGATTTTGGAAGAGTCTCCAGAAAGCTTGGGGTACACAACTTAAGCTTAGCACGACTTTTCATCCTCAAACTGACAGACAGTCGGAGCGAACGATTCAGACATTGGAAGACATGTTGAGGTCATGTGCATTGGAATGGACGGGTGATTAGGACGATTACATCTGTTTGGTGGAGTTTGCATACAACAACAGTTGGCACGCAAGTATCAAGTGTGCTCCTTTCGAGATGTTGTATGGCAGAAAGTGTCGCGCCCCAATCTGCTGGGATCAGGTTGGCGAGCGAACACTTGAAGGACCAGAAATCATAGAGATGACCAATGAAAGGATAGCAGTAGCTAGCAGAAACTTCAGGAAGCACGTTCACGTCAGAAGAGTTACGCCGATAAGCATCGTAGGGACATACATTTTAACATAGGAGATCACGTCTTCCTTAAGGTTTCGCCGGCACGTGGTGTTAGACGCTTCGGGATTAAAGGGAAGCTCATTCCTCGTTTCATCGGACCGTTTGATATCATTGAACGAGTCGGTGAAGTATCTTACCGGTTAGCGTTACCTCCGCAGCTTTCACATGTACACAATGTGTTTCATGTGTCCTTACTCAGAGGGTACCAGTATCATCCCCTTCACATGGTTCAGTATCCACTGGAACAGATACGTGAAGATCTCACTTTCATAGAAGAACCCGAACGAGTTCTTGATAGACAAGAACGAGTCATGAGAAGGAAGACGATTCCATTCGTCAAAATCCTTTGGAGGGATCATACCGAGCGGGAAGCCACTTGGGAAACAGAGGAGTCTATCCGGGCTTCTTACTCTCATTTCATATTTTGAATTCGGGTATGTTCTTCTTTTCTAGTTTACTTTATCTATAATTCGGGGACGAAATATTCTTTTTAGGGGGGAAGAGTTGTAAAACCCGCATGCTTTTACCATGAATAGTACCCTTAAGATCGTACGTACTAGATTAAAACTTTCCTTTTATAGTATGATTACGTTCACGTGTTAGAATTTTACGTATTATGTACGTGTTAGAACATGATAAGTATTTATTACGTACGAACGCCCAATAATTATTTAAAAAATAATTAAACACGAACATGCGATCACGAAATCATGAACGTATTTAAATCACGAACTAATATTAATTACGTATATATATTTATTACGAACACGAATAAATATATTAAGTCACGGTTAATATTTAACGAGAACACATAAAACACGAACGCGACTAAACACGAGCGAACACTTAAATAATTAGACACGGAAAACGGTACGGGTACCCCATGTGGGGCCCCCTACCCGCGGCTACATCAAGAGATGGGCCAAGCCCATCTAATTTTTGCTAAGAAATGGGGGTTAAGGTAAATCTTGTTTTCACTTTTCAAATTACAGTAAAACATCAAAAAAACCTAAAAAGATTTTTCTCCTTTTCCTTCTTGCTCCCTCTTGGCCGCCGCATATAAACACACCAAAGGGGGGTGTTTGTTTGATTTTGATCTTGATTTTGGTGCAAGTGTTCGTGTGTGTTCATCCTCGTTAGATCCACGCATTCGTTATACCTTTTTAATCCTTTTTCTTTTGTTTTGATTTAATAACTTAAATAAGAACATGATGTTTTTAAAAACCTAATTAAAAACATAAACTAAACATGTAAATGGTTATGTGGTAAATCAAAAAGGAGGATTTAGGGGTGTTTTGTTTGGCCGGCGCCTAAACCGAACCCCAAGGGGGTCTCGGTTTGGCTTATAGACCACCACCGAGACCACAAGGCCTCAGTTTGGTGGTGTGGGTCCTACGGTAGCAGCAAACAAGGGGGAACCCCGAAGTGGTTCAGGGTATGGTGTTGATTTCGGGTCCGGTTCACGATTTCTAGTCACGATCCGGTTCATGGTTAATGTTATGTTTTTAATAATCATATGTTACAAATTAAATTAATAAAATATGACATGATTAATTTAATAAAACATGACTTAGGTTATAAATTAATTATTTGATCATGGAATTTTTAACCTAAGTATTTATATTTTCTAGACTTTATAATTAATTAATTATTAAAAACCATGGCTATAATTAATTAATTAACATGACTTAGGTTATATTAATAATAATTAATAATACATGTTTTAACCTAAGTATTTAACTTTATTTAATTAAAAACATGATATATTTAGTTAAATACTTTTAACCTATAGTTTATTTAAATTACATGTAATAATTAATAAACTATACCTTATATCATTATGACGTAGAAAAATAATTAGAAAACACTTAAGCTTATATACTTATTTAATTAAGGCAACTAATCTATTTATGGAAACTTTCTATTTTTAGAAACTTATCTATTTTAAGCAGTAATTCTATTTTTGGAAACTTTCTCTTTTTGGAAACTTTCTATTTTTGGAAACTTTCTATTTTAGGAAACCTGCTATTTTTAGAAAGTTACTTATTATTACACAGTAAGTATAATAATACATGAAATACAAGTAATACTTAATCAGAATAGTCAGAATATAAGATAAACACAGTTTAAAGCTTAAAACAGTAAAACATGACATGAACGTATAAAATAAGCTAAGACATGACATTAAACCAGTCACGTATTTAGTAATCAGATACTTATTCACGTATGTATTTATGTAGCATTAGTGATACCGAAGTAGGATTCTCCTCAGTTCGTCTTCTTCGTTCACTGGACATAAGGTACGGATTCCCGTCCTTTCAGTATGGACATTCTTTCCTTATTAGGATTCCCCGTATGCAGCCAACTGTTTTCCCGTAGTATAAGTTTATATGTTTGATTTGCTTATGTTTAATTTAGAATACCTATAGCCATATACATGCATGACTAGTTTCACCTAGTTATGGAGGTACCATAACCATAACACTAGAGGCACTAGTGTTATGACTTCACCACGGCGGAGTGATTGCTCGTGGCGTCCCTTCAGCTTTTGGCCATATTATTTTATTTATCATGTGGGGCGTATGGGTGCATCCTAGTTACATGTTTTTCAGCAGATTACTCAGTGTGAATGTGGTGTGTGCCTTGCATCCTTCACAAGGAGCTGATCCCTCCTACCCAAAACCAGTATATTAAATTAGAGACAGCCCTCTAATTTGCATGATGAGATCACCCCTCCAAGTATTCATGCACGGTTGATTTTCATGACCTATATTGGCTGGTAGAATATGTTAAACAGTTTTTATAAGATAAACATAAGGCTTTTCAAACTATTAAAACCAGTTTTACCAAGACTTAACCAGGTTATTCGGGACTTAGTTTCTTCCGCTGTTATATGTTATATGCTTATATGCTTATCCTATTCATGCTTTATTGTACATCCGTGCACTGAGCGTATTGCTCAGCCGTTTTCTTTTTCTATGTTCCCAAAACGGCAGGTACTGAGGGACGCTCGTAGACTTTAAGCGTACGTGCATATGGACTGGAAGCTTTCTAGCCTTTCTTTACATTATGCATTATCTTTACTTTGATACTCTATCTATGGACATTGTTTAGTCCTTTCCTTTACAGTACTTATGTTTGTGTGTGATGAGCTTTACTTTTGGACTACCGATGTTTGATTCCGGTATTTTCCTTTTATGGTCATGTAATGTTTAGACATTTTTCCTTGTATGCTTTGATGACACGCCATAATTACGCGTGACATTCCATTATCAAAATGGGGTGTTACAGTGACTTCATGTCCCATATACTTATACCTTCATAATTCTTGAAAGCTTTAGAGTTCGATATAGCGGAAGACTTAACTTTTAGGCTTTCTTGAATTAGATGAGGTATTAAGTGCATAAAGTATAAGCATGCGGGGATGACTTCTTCTTGGATCCCGAAACGCCACCGTCTTCAAATGCCGCAACATAAGTAGACACGAACAAAATGGCTTTGAACATTTCATTCTAATTCGGTAGCATTTTACCTCCGGTCGGTGAAGACCGTTGGACGATATAAAATATCATACTTGTAGCAGGTAGATTTAATTAAAAATCTCCTTGACAAGATTTCGCGGGTAAACCCGTTCTCTTTACTCGACCGTCCAAAGCTGACTACGAACGTAAAGAGTGAATCATTCGGATTAAATTATCCGCATGATTGAAGCCGTCAATTCCGATTCCTGGAACATGTTTGATTCATTAAAGAATCGCACCATCGTTGCTTTCCAGTTGTCACGAGCTTGATTCGTATAGAATCCTGCAAGTTACCTACCAAGTGGTGTTTGATGTTAACACTAGAAGGATTTCCACTCATCACTGTGAACACTAAGATGTCACTCTGAGTGTTCTGGCAAGATCACTAAGATATTGTGTAGAGGCCTGGAACGTGTTTAAGTTCAATTAAGAATTAAACAACTGTTGCTTTCCAGTTATCACAAGTTTGATTCATAAAGAATCACACAAGTCACCTACCATGAGCTTTTTGATATTCGCTCAAGAAGGATTTCCATCTTAATTGTAAATACTTTCGTATTACTCGGATGTTCAGGCAAGATCATGAAGATTTTGCGTAGGACTCTTGAGATCTTTCTTACTTTTCACAGTGTGTGAAGAAGCAAGGAATTATGGAAGTGTGTCCTAATGAGATATTTGATGATCTAAAATGGCTCTAGACTCGATCGTGCATTTTGGATTTTAGTGATCGGAGGCTGGAGAGGAGTGCCACCATTTCAATACCTATTTATTCGGAGTGAATAAATCGATAGATAATGCGTTGTCTCCGTGTGATTAAAACAAATACCTTTTGAGAGATATATGAGTTAGCTGGGATGGGTTGTGCATTGCATCACTGGGTCCATGATGTCTATCTTCATTATCGAGCATCATAAAAATGATCTCAATAGCATATGTGTTGACCCGGTTTCTGCCTAAGTTGTAAGGAGGGCTTCTTTTTTTACACCCTTTATCTTTACAATTCTTTTTCATTCTTCAACCCCTTCAATGCTTACCAATACGTCATAACTAGCACCTTGTTGTGATTGTTCCAGTGCTAACTTAAGTACTTGGTCGACATTCAGCTACGTTCACAATCTTTCTCCATCTTTCCTAAGGACTACTATTTCTAGCTATGGAATGTCCTTGGGAAGATTCCTCCGGTTTAAGAAGAATCATTGGACTTAACCTATCCTACCATCCTTATGTCACCACATTCTTCATCGTCGTGAAATAAATGGGTTGTGGGTAAGTATAAATCACCATGAAATCCATTTTGCTCCCCCTTAACATATGCCACGATATTCGAAAACATTTCGCATATGCCGGGATGAGCCAGCACATTAAGTCAAAGCATTTGTGATAATTTCCCATATTAAATCACATTTTCTCCCCCATATTAAAAATATTAACCCAATCGATGTTTTTAATATGAATTGATTTAATGAAGTTTTAACTAAGGTTTTGGGAAGAAAAATGCAAGTCCGTTTTATCTTCATGATAGCAAATGTATGAGATATGATACCGATTTGTAACATGATCACATATTCACCATATTAGGAAAAAAATTGACAAGGTTGGACCTGATTGAAGAGAACATCATATGATAAGATCAAATGGTTCTTGTTAGCATATGTTGGTCACCTCGTCACGTCTGAAGTCATCTCTTGACACCACGTGTACGATTGGTATTGTTGTCTTGACACCAGTTAGTGAGCTTGGCACGTTCGGCATCGAAGATTCTGAATGCTTGACAATTGCTCCCCCTCAACTGTTGACCCGTGTTCTATTGAAAGAGCTGTAGTCGTCGGTTGAGTAGTCGCATCGTCGAGTATGTAGATACCAATTGTAGATAGCTATGGTTGTAGAGATGATAGCTTCTTAAAAACAAGACTTCTCTTGTTTTAACAAATAAATGCATTGAAGCGTACATAGATTTGTGTTAGACCAAGTTATAAAGTAAACTTGATCCCTTACAAGGTTTTAAAGTAAACCTTTCCCGAGAAAATTAATTCCCGTTGAGAGCCAAAGCTTTCATAAGAAATACTTGACTTTAATGTTAAAACGGGTTGCAGTATGAAATAACTACAAGCCATATAGGCATGTTTTATGAAATATTTACAGCTTTTGTACGAACTCTATTTATGGCGTCGTGTCAATGTTAATCAACATTTCTAAGGCCGTAAATATTATCGTATCAAAAGACATGCCTTTGAAAAATAAAGTAAAAATATTTTTGGATTTTTATGAAAATTTTCAATTTTTATGGTTTTTATATGGTTTTATATTTTTGTATTTTGCTTTTGTGGATAAAAATATAAACAATATATACAGATGATCACCAAGGATACGGAGAATAGTGTACCACCACTATTCTTTCGCTTCATCTGCCAGTTCCTTTAGAGTCTCAGGCGAGAAAGTTCTCATTTCTAGCTTGTCGGCCAAAAACTCCATTCGAGCGCGATCTAAAGCATTCGTGAAAATATCCGCCAATTGATACTCAGATCGGAAAAGTAAAGCTCGATTACTCCATTTTCCACTTGCTCCTTGATAAAGTGGTAGCGAATGTCAATATGCTTCGACCGGGAGAATTGAACATTGTTGCAGCATAAGGCAATTGCACTTTTGTTGTCGCAGTACATCGGAATTTTGTTGAAACCAAGACCATAGTCGGTTAATTGTGATCTCATCCAAAGAATTTGAGCACAGAAACCTGACATAGCTACGTATTCTGCTTTCGTACTTGAAATTGCCGCACTTTTCTGCCTTTTAGATGCCCAACTGATTAGTCGATCTCCTAATAGTTGCAAAGTTCCACTCGTGCTACGCCTTGTATCTTGACAACCCGCGTGATCCGCATCTGCATATGCCATTAGTGCAATCGAAGAGTCCTTCAAATACCAAAGTCCCCGATTAATGGTTCCTTTAAGATATCGAAAGATCCGTTTAACAGTAGCTAAGTGTAACTCAGTAGGTCGAGTTTGATACCGAGCACACATACATATAGCAAACTGAAGATCAGGTCGACTAGCTGTGATATACAGAAGAGTACCGATCATTCCACGATAAAGTGTCGGATCAACGGCAACTCCATGAGGATCTGCATCAAGCTTAGTTCGTTCTACCATTGGAGTATCCACGGGGTCGCAAGATTCCATCTTATAGTTCTTTAGCGATTCAAGGGCATACTTGGATTGATTGATAAAGATGCCTCTAGGACTCTGAGATATCTGAAGACCTAAGAAGAATGATACCTTGCCCATCATTGACATCTTAAACTTTGAAGACATGAGTTTCCAAACTTGTTGGATAAGGTTTGTGTCGAGGCTGAAAATATAATATCATCAACATATATTTGTATCATAATCATATCTTTACCTCGTTTCTGAATGAACAGCGTGGGATCCACCTTGCCTTTAGCGAAGCCTTGCGTAATGAGGAATTGTGACAATAGATCATACCATGCGCGTGCAGCTTGCTTCAACCCATAGAGAGCCTTCTTAAGCTTGTACACATGATTAGGATAATTAGGATTCACAAAACCATCCGGCTGTTGAACATAGACCTCTTCCTTGATTTCACCATTAAGAAATGACGTCTTCACATCCATCTGATAGACGATCATATTCATATGGGCTGCATATGCGAGGAATAGTCTAATAGCTTCCAAACGGGCAACATGTGCAAAGGATTCCATAAAGTCGATGCCCAATAATTGCTTGTATCCACGAGCTACTAGTCGAGCTTTGTTCTTCAAAATTCCGCCTAACTCGTCGAGTTTCACCTTGTAAACCCATTTCAAAGTGAGTAACTGCACTTGATCCGGGCATGGGACAAGTTCCCATACTTCAAGACGTATAAATTCATAAAGTTCTTCTTGCATAGCTTCTATCCAACAGGATTGAGTAAAAGCTTCTTGCCATGTCTTAGGTTCAAATTCAGTGAGAAAAGCATCAAAATGACAAAACATTGCATTTTCTTGTAACTGACTTCGTGTGGATACCAGACGATTAGGGTCACCAATAATAGAATCTATAGGATGATTCTTTTTCCACTTGCTGTCATGTTCACGTATCCGTGGATTGGAGTAGACCGTAGTAGGAGCTTCCTTTGAGGTGGACGACCCGACTTGATTATGGTCGGGAATTGGTACACCAAAGAATGGAAGTTCACGCATTTGAGCGAATTCCAAATCGTGACCATCATCATCCTCTTCATCATCAATAGGCATGACATGGGTAGTTGAAACATGTGTTGGTTGAGAATTACTCGTTGAAGGTATATCTTGACCAATTGTAGGTACAAATGTGTCTGATTGTGCTTCGGTTGCTGGAGCGACAACTTCGGTTACCGGAGCTATTACCTCAGGTTCTGGAGCAACAATACTTGGAGGAGTAGAGAATTCATCAAAGAGCGATTGAAACAATGTATCCCATTCATTCCTAGTATGTGGTATAAATGATGATGAAGTAGGGTTGTTTGGGACAAGACCAGAGCTAATGTTACTAGGTCCTATTTCATGAAGTGCGGGTTCAGAGCTGCTTTGCTCAGAAGCCATTGTTGTCAGCTCATCAAAATCAACATTTATAGTTTCGAGGATCTTACGAGACTTACGGTTGTAGATTCGGTATGCCTTCTTTGTGGGTGCATAACCAATGAAAATACCGATATCTGCCTTGGGTTGAAGTTTTCCCAAATTGTTACCATCATTATTTGGATAGCAGAGAGAACCAAATACATGAAGATATGATAAATCTGGTACTTTTCCATGTAGAAGCTCATAAGGTGTTTTACCGTGGCGTTTTCGAATTAGTGATCGGTTTTGGGTGTAAACTGCTGTTGATACTGCTTCTGCCCATAAAAATAATGGAGCCTTTGCGTAAATTAACATCGTTCGAGCAGCTTCCATAAGTGTGCGATTTCGCCTTTCAACGACACCATTTTGTTGTGGAGTGCGAGCAACAGATGTTTCATGAGAAATGCCAACTTCTTCATAGTAATCACGCAAGATTTGATTCACAAGTTCAGTTCCATTATCTGTACGAATGCGTCAGACAGTAGTGTTGAGACGCACTTGAATCATTTTGAGAAATCCGATGATGAATTTAGGTGCCTCATTTGTTGTTGTAAGAAATTTCACCCATGTAAACCGAGAGTAATCATCGACAATGACGAGGATGTACTTTTACCACTAAGACTTTCAACACGCATTGGCCCACAAAGATCCATATGCAACAAATAAAGTTTCTCTTAGTTGGTGTCTTCAGTCTTGGGTTTATATGATTTCTTAGTGCTTTTCCCCATTGTACACGCGGAACACAAATGATCCTTGTGAAATGTAAGTTTAGGAAGACCACGAACAAGTTCGTTTTTCGCCAAATGATTAATAGCATTAAAGTTAAGATGAGATAACCGTCGATGCCATAACCATGACTTAGTCTTTGATGCTTTTTAGAGAAGACATACTGGAGAAGCGGCCATCATGTCTTGTAGAGACAAAGTGTACAAATTATTCCCTCGAGTACCTTTCAATAAATCAACCCCTTCCAAATTACGAATGAAGCAGGTATGCTCTCGAAAAGCAACTTCTAAGTTTGCATCACAAAATTGTCCCACAGAAAATAAGTTGTGACCGAGACCTTCAACGTAATACACTCTTGAAATTATAACATTCCAAATATGATATTCACCGTAACCCATTATCTTTGCAATATGATCATTTCCAAATCGAACCGTACCAAAAAACTTGCTGACGAAATTTCTGAGCTGAGAGCGATCTCCGGTCATATGTTTAGAGCAACCAGAGTCCAAATACCAGAGAACAATTTGGACCACCTGTTTTCAACAAAAACAGTAGACAATGCATTGGAAACTATTGGTTCCGGAGTGTTAGTAGATACAGATATGAAAGTATCATAATTGTTAGCATTTGTATGACCCTTAGATTTCCTGCGTTTTCTAATGTGAGTTTTATCATTGACAGGTTTTGATGTTCCAACTTTATGAGGTTTTGGATTATTAGAGGGCACTACAGTGGGAGTAGACCTATTTAAAGGGCACTTGGTTCCTACGGTAGTGTTGGTGTTCCTAGTTAAAGGACACGCTTGTGTTTTGGTAGCCTTGGTACTCCTAGTTAAAGGGTACGCTTTCTTCGCTTTAGTGGGAGTGATCCTAGTTAAAGGGCACGCATTTCCTACTATAGTGAAAGTTCTACCAGTGGGGCGCCACATCCAACCAACTTGGGTTAACACTTTCCCAGTCGGTTTCATTCTAATCAATTTTTCCGGGCATTTATCTCATTCACATGGTCAATAAGGCAAGAATCATGACGACTAGAAAACATACATTCACTGCAATTCCAACATTTCAAATTAGAATTCACAATAGGCTTAGAACGCTGCACAACCGCAGAGCCTTTAGGTTTAGCTACATGATTCTTTTTATTCAAAACAGAAATAACATTCCTAGGATGGGCTTCTACTTTCTTCTTCACTTGACTACTAGATAGGGGCAAGATCCTATCAGTCTTCTTGTTTCTTTTAAGCTTAGATTTTTGAGCCTTAGTAGTGGTGCTTACTCCTGTAGAAGGCAACAGGGGAATATTAGAAGCTGGTTTTGATTCCGCCTTATCTTTAGTGACCAAAGTTTGAGATGGTTTAGTCCTAGGGCCCTTGTTAAGTGGTGTGGCGGCGATAAGGTTCCTTTTGATTTCACTAGAGGACGATGCTGAGACAGTGGCTGCGTTATCCACAACATTCTTACCTTTTAGGGTACGAAGTGTTTCCTTTAACTCAGTCAAAGCCAGATTTTTATCACAAATTTGTTCCCTCAAATAAGATATTTCCACTGACTTTCGATTCAATTGTTCAATCAATGATTGATTCTGTGCAGTGGTATTAACACATGTGGGCTTTACTAAATCGACGAGTTGTGTATTTTTCTGTTTTAAGTTATCAACTTTGGACAAAATCTTGGAAACTCGATTATCTAGATCAAGTTTAAAATTCTCAGCGGCCTCAAGTACGTTCACACAGTTAAGCTCTTTAGATTTCTCTATGTCTATCGGCAATGATTTAGCAACCTTGTCACTCGGCTGACGTTGTTTTGATTCTAAATTCAATATAAAATTCTTTTGAAAATTTGCCTCATCTGTATTAACACCTTCGAATGAAGTTTCAAAGATCTCTTGGATAAATTGTTGCTTGCATTCAAGCGAAATACAATGTTTTTGGATCTCATCAAAAGATTTTGAAAGCAAAGTATAAGAATCTTGAAGCTTTAAAAATTCAGCGTCAGATTTGTGACAAGTACTATCTACCACATTATCCACAGATTCAACATTATGCACAATAGAATCATTATCAACACTTTTATTCACACATACGGAAACTATATCATGAGACATCACTTGCTTCAGAAGCTGATCATTTTTCTAACACCCCCAATTTACATTGCGCAGCGGAAATACACAATTGGGTGCTAGACACAAGCATCATCACACAAGGTATATTGAACGACTCAAAAGTGAGACGTATACACAAAATATAAACATGATTTTCATAATAGGTCTAAAACATTAATTTCATCCCATAATTGTACTAACACGACACCAGAGTAAAATGTTTAGTCCCCATGGATCTCGACCAACAACCAATAAGTTTAGTACAGTACATCAACATAAAGTAAATTGTTCAACAGTAAAGGGTAGAAACAGTTTTAGACCAACATTCTTCCAAAAGCCAAGCCACAACCTCCACAACAAAGCTCCATGCTCCATCACCTCCTATTACCTGAAATACATGCTAAAACGAGTCAAAAATAATGTTGAGCGAGTCTATAGGTTTATCAAATCACATTTGAACACAAGAAGAAAATCAATCATAATCATTTATAGAATTGTCGTACACACAATCTATATTCAAGGCAATAATAACAATAATAATAAAAATAATAAACATTGTATTAAAGCTCATGACACCGACCCCTTAACCAAATAGTCACCCACGCCAAATGCCGACATGACTAGAATAAAACCATTACCCCTCTAGGGTATCAGTTGCTAGAATACCACAATCTTATTCTCGTAAAATTATCCTTCCCAGCGGGTTACTCAACGTAATGCCCTGGTCTCAGATAGGGTGGTCAACCCAATAGTACTATCATTAGAATAAGCGGCTATTCCCGACTCACAACATCAAGTCAGAAGATAGTTAACGGCTCATGAATTTAGGGTCTTTAGCAACAAGTTACTCAATACAATGAATTCAACTTTAGGCAACATTCGGGTCCAACGATTACTCATGACTTGTGTTCATTTATTTTCAAATAGCATGTATCCCCCTCGCGGGTATAAAACATTTAGTAGCTAGCATAAAAAGCGAGGCTACAGACTCACCTTAGTATAAGAGATCTAGCGAGATGATCGTCGATGATAATGGATGCCTTTCAAACACGAGAACCGCTACCTATCAAATAAGGCGCGTTCATTAATAATGACTCGAGAAATAAATCATGCATAACAATATCAAACTCAAACTCATAAAGTCACGATAAACTCGAGAGAAAACGATATAAATAACTTTATTATACTTTACTACACATTTACTTTACCATTTTACACTTTTAACAAAGTTCGCCGGTACTTACTACATGTACTAGCTTATTTACCCCTTTTTAAACTCGTCAAACGTTTATGAAATGACTCGATAAACTAACTTACTATATATAGAAAGTCCTCCTACAATTTTATAAAATGAAATTACTTTTAAAGTCCTTTACCCGACTCATTTTCAAACTACAAAATCCGGACAGATTTACGTTAATTTTTCATACCACCGTTTTAACTTATTTAAACGACTTCGTTTACAAAACCGACACTCGGGTTTTAAAGTAAACTCAACCTCTAAGGTAAAAACCTCATTATCAGTAGGTTAAATATTTCAAAACTTCCATTTAGAGTCCCCGAGATTCGATCCAAATATCGACAACAACTATATGTAGTGCCGATACTCGTCTCCTGGTACACGATCAATCAAAACATCATAACTTCGCGCTCGTTTGGAGCTAGAAGCTCTACCTTATATCAAATCGAAGCTAATAAAATTATCTACAACCCTAGGCTATAAGTTAAGCCATTTTAAAAACATAAAAATTCGGATTTTACAGTCTACTTACTGTTATAAAATGACCATTAAAATCTTGTACAAAATCACCTTTTTGATCAAAACCAACCATAGAAATGTTCATTCTTATACCCTAACATCAACATATATGAACCATAACATCTAAATCATCATCAAAATTAAAACCTTTGAATCAAAATGAAATTTTTAACAAAATTCTTGCAACAATCACCATTGATCATGGCAAGAACACCATGCATGATCATGGTTTCTACCTACCAACATCAAAAAATAAAAATGCCTTGCATGTAAGATTTTCTTATACCAAAATGATCCTTGATCAATTCTAAGAGTGGGTCTTGCTTTAGTTTTGCTCAAATCATCCTCAAAATCAAGTTAAATTTGAAAATGTATGTGTTTGTGTGGGTGGGTGGTGTTTCGGCAAATGAGAGAGAGAAAGAAGAGATGGTGAAAAATTTTGAGTGGAAAATTATGAGTGTGTGTTTGTTTTTAGCTTTATATATAGTGGTTGCGGGACCTTGGTTGCAATTTGGCAATAGTTGTGGCTCAAAATGAAAATAGTTAGCTAAAAAGCGAGAAATAATTATTAGTCAATTTTGAAAATATTTACGGGGCTCGGGTTTCATAAAGATACTTTTAAAAATTTAAAACGTACCTCAAAAATAATAATATCAACTCTCGACTCGACTTAACACGTCATTTAAAATAAAACATCAAAAATGACAAAAATCGAACAACCGACAATAAGACGTAAAATATTTGGCATCCATCGACATCACGCTTGCTAATACTCCTTATACTTAATAAATATTATATATAAACCTTCCAACATCGGTTTAAACTTAAACCTCCAAAAATAAATATCGTTCACACTCATCCAAAAAGTTCAAAAATAATCGTAAAATAAGATTAAGCAATGACCTCGGTTTTGGGTTGTCACATCCCCCCCTTCTTAAAAGAAGCGACGTCCGCGGTGCTTAATCCTTCCTAGACAAATGAGGATACTTGTCCTTAAAGAAATCCTCACGTTCCCACGTAAACTCTGGCCCACGTCTAGAGTTCCATCTCACTTTCACAATCGGAATCCTACTATGCTTCAACTTCTTAACTTCCCTATCCATTATCTCTACAGGTTCCTCTATAAAATGCAACTTATCATCAAGTTGAATTTCCTCCAATGGAATCACCACATCCCTTTCAACTAAACACTTCTTCCAATTAGACACATGAAAAGTATTATGAATCGCCTTAAGCTCATCAGGCAACTCTAACTTATAAGCCACCAATCCAATCCTTTGGATAATCGGGCTCAACTTTCCTCTCTTTCCAAAACGTATTAATCCTTTCCATGGAGATACCTTCAACATAACCATGTCTCCTACTTCAAACTCCAACGGTTTCCTTCTGTTATCAGCATAACTCTTTTGTCTACTTCTGGCAGATAACAAACGCTTCTTAATTTGCACAATCTTTTCAGTCGTCTCAAATATCATTTCAGGCCCAGTCAATTGACTTTCTCCTACCTCACTCCAACACACTGGTGATCTACACTTACGTCCATACAAAGCTTCAAATGAAGCGGCTTTAATACTAGCATGATAACTATTATTGTACGAAAATTCAACCAATGGCAAATGCTTATCCCAACCATTTCCAAAGTCAATCACACATGCACGAAGCATATCCTCTAACGTTTGAATCGTTCTCTCACTTTGTCCACCAGTTTCCAGATGATATGCTGTACTTAAACATAACCCCGTTCCCATCGCTTTCTGCAAAGACTTCCAAAATTCTGAAGTAAACCTACTATCACGATCAGAAATTATCGACAAAGGCACACCATGTCGACAAACAATCTCCTTCACATACACTGTTGTTAACCTCTCCATATTATCTGTCTTCTTCATTGGAAAAAAGTGAGCAGACTTAGTCAATCTATCTACAATCACCCATATCATATCACAACCACTTGCAGTCCTTGGCAAACCTGTCACAAAATCCATTGTAATCTTCTCCCATTTCTACTCAGGAATCTCAGGTTGCACTAATAATCCAGACGGTTTCTTATGTTCAGCCTTCACCTTCGCACAAGTTAAACACTTATTAACATACTGCGCTATATCTGCCTTCATATTCGGCCACCAATAAACTTTCTTAAGGTCTTGATACATCTTGTCCGATCCAGGATGTATTGAATACTTCGACTTATAAGATTCATTTATCACTAAATCTCGCACTCCTAACGAATATTTCTCAGACGGACACAACGGTAACCAAATCCTATTCTTAAAATACCTCAATCCATTCGACCTAACTTCAAACAATGGTTTCAACATTCTACCCAAATTTTCTGCCTCAACGTTCTCTTCCTTCAAACCATTAGTTTGGGCTTTCAATATCGCTTCTGTCAAATCAACACTTTCCATCATTGTCAAAGCTCTAACTCTTATAGACTTATCTCTTTCCTTTCTACTAAGTGCATCAGCTACCACATTCGCTTTACCTAGATGGTAACGAATCTCGCAGTCATAATCACTCAGCAACTCAACCCATCTCCTTTGTCTCATATTCAATTCCTTTTGATCTAAAATATACTGCAAACTCTTATGATCAGTGAAAACCACACACTTGGTTTCATACAAGTAGTGTCTCCACAACTTCAAAGAAAAAATCACAGCCCCAAGTTCTAAATCATGGGTAGTGTAATTCTCTTCATGCTTCCTCAATTGTCTCGACGCATACGCTATTACTTTCTCCCTTTGCATCAACACAGCCCCAAATCCTTTATGAGACGCGTCACAGTACACTACAAAATCCTCAGATCCTTCTGGCAAAGACAATATCGGCGCATAACACAACTTATCCTTCAACGTACTAAATGCATATTCCTCTTCCAATCCCCATTCAAACACTCGATTCTTTTCTGTAAGCTTAGTCAACGGCTTAGCAATTAGCGAAAACTTCTCAATAAACCTTCTATAATACCCAGCCAAACCAAGAAATTGGCGAACTTCAGTCGGCGTCTTCGGCACTGACCAATCCTTAATTGCCTCAATCTTAGCAGGATCCACACAAACACCTTCGCTATCAATCATGTGCCCCAAAAATTGCACTGATTTCAACCAAAATTCACACTTAGAGAATTTCGCATACAACTTCTCTTTCTTCAACAATTCCAAAATTATCCTCAGATGCTTCTCATGTTCCTCTTCACTCTTGGAATAAACGAGAATATCATTAATGAATACGATAACAAACTCATCCAAATACGGCTTACATACACGATTCATCAAATCCATAAATACAGCAGGCGCATTTGTTAACCCAAAAGGCATCACTTGAAATTCAAAATGTCCATATCGAGTACGGAAAGCTATTATAGGAATATCTTCTTCCCTAACTCTCAGTTGATGATACCCAGACCTCAAATCGATCTTCGAGTATACACATGAGCCTTGTAACTGACCAAACAAATCATCAATCCTCGGCAGTGGATACCGATTCTTAACAGTCAATTTGTTAAGCTCTCTATAATCAATACACATTCTAAAAGAACCATCTTTCTTCCTAACAAACAAAACAGGCGCACCCCACGGCGACAGACTCGGTCTAATAAATCCCTTATCCATCAATTCCTCCAATTGATCAGATAATTCTTTCATCTCAGATGGAGCTAAACGATACGGTGCACGAGCAACAGGCGCAACACCCGACACTAAATCAATACGAAACTCCACTTCACGATGCGGCGGTAATCCTGGCAATTCCTCAGGGAAAACCTCAGGATACTCTCTAATCACAGGCACATCCTCCAATTTCCTTTCATTCACACCATCATTACTTATCTGTGCAAGAAACACATCACAACCTGCTTCTATATACCTCATCATCTTCAAACAAGACAACTCTCAAACGAGAAGTACATTCATCTCCTTTCACAGTCAATACCCTATTCCTTAGCGGAATCTGAACTAATCTTTCTCCACAAACAATTACTGCACCATTACCAACTAACCAGTCCATTCCAATAATCATGTCAAAAGATCCTAATTATATAGGCATCAAATCAATACTAAACACATAATTACCTAACTTCAAGGAACAACCTTTCAGTATAGAACTAGTGCTTACAACCTTACCATCAGCTAACTCCACATTATAACTAGTTGTCAATCTCACTGGTTCTCTATCCAATAGCTGACTGAATCTAACATCTACGAAACTTCTATCGGATCCAGAATCAAATAACACACTAGCATAACAAGCATCAAGTAAGAACGTACTAGTCACCACATTCGGCCCTTGAGGTTTGTCAGCATCTCCCACGACATAGGCTGGAGCAGCAATCCCATCAGCAACAGTAGCAACATTGCCTCCCTGTCGTATGCCAACCCTCGGACAGTTCCCTTGCTTATGTCCACGGCCTCCACATCCAAAACAGTAAACTACCTTGACAGCATTGACCCTAGTGGCTACACCCTTGTTTCTACAATCTGCCATCTTATGTCCGGCCTTCCCACACTTGTTGCAAGCAGGTGGACAATTTCCAACATGATACAGATTACATCAACCACACTTCGGATTCACCTTGTTACCTTGATTTCCTGTGGCAGCACGAACACCATCATTCATTCTCAAATTATATTGCTATTCCTATTTGGTACTTGGTTATTATTATTATGATAACCACCACGATTCTGCCCTTGGCTTGAGTGTGCAGCTTCCCACTTTCTCTTATTCCCCTCAGCAATACTATTCTTTCGATCCTGCAGCTTTACATCCATTAAAGCATGAGCCATTTGAACAGCTTCATCAAATGACTTGGGTTTCGACGAAGTAGTTTCTCCCTTGATATTACTAGATAAACCCCTAATATACTGCTTCATCTTCTTACGGTCATCATCAAAAGCATCAGGACATAACAAACATAAATCAAAAAATCTCCTTGTATAAGCTACAATATCATTGTTCCTCAGCACCAAATGCCTCAATTCATCTTCCAACTGACCTAACTCTTCCTCAGGACAAAACTTAGCAGTCAACAGTCCCTTGGTCACAGTCCATGTTCTAGCATTCGCTTCAACCAATCCTACAGTAGCTATCTGACTATTCCACCAACTCAATGCATCATCCTGAAAAGTAGCTGCAACAAATTTCACCTTACTAGCTTCTGAACATCCACTGATTTCAAAAGTACTTTCAATCTTCTCAATCCATCTCCTTAATTCCAAAGCACCACCAGTACCATGAAATTGGGTAGGTCCACATTTCATGAAACTAGCATAAGAACATTCCTTCTGAACCTGCTGAACAGCAGCATTACCTCCAACTTGTCCCGCAACATTTCCTCCTGCTTGTTCATCAGTATTACCTCCAACCTGATTTTCAACATTCCCTCCAACCTGACCAGCAGCATTCCTATTCTCAGCCTCTTGGTTCCTCGCAGCACGTTCAGCTTCCAAAGCTCTAGCAATAGCTTGCTCAATCATGGTATTAACAGTAGCAGTCGTCAATTTAGGCGGCATGTTTTTAGGAAACTAACCAAACAATAATTTAGTAAAGTCAGAAAAATGCCTCCCAACTCCTTCCTGTATAACCATAACAGAAACAGAACAAGTAAGTATTCATATCAAGATAAGAAGAAGGATTTCTCTATCAAGATGTAACATGGATACTACATGCACCAACAACACAATTCACAATGAATCATTAACCAATTCACACAAGAACTAATAAGACAAATCATAAGTCATGAAGGTAATTTGGATTGCGTTGGAAAATTTCCACAAAATTGTGACAAGTAATGTCACTACAATCCTTCATCACGGCAAACTTAAAAGTCATTAAGTTTCATCACAAACTACAGTACGAGTCTACATAAGTTCTATTACAACAAGGCTAATTAAAAACAACATAAAGAACTAAACATCAGATCCCCGCAGCTTCTTGTACATCGGCTCGTCATCACTGCTGCTATCATCATCCTCAGAATCTTCTTCCACTTTTTCCTTCCCCTTTCGACTACCTCCTTCACTTGGATTCACCAACACTTGAGCTTCAACCTGATTCGGCACATCACGAATCACGACACCTCTACTAGGAAAAGATCTCATTGGCAGACCCCATGCACTCAACCTTGCATTCCTTTCTTGCTCCGTGCGTAACCTTTCAACTTGCCCACTCAAATTCAACACCATAGATCTTAATCTAACAACTTCATCCATTTCCCTTGCCCTAACAAACTCTGGTCTCCTTACACTACCAACAAACCTGCCAAACTTTTTCTCATTCAGCTCAAACCTCCTAATCACACGGGTCTTAACCAAATACCTTTTAAACAAAGACCTATCAAACTTCTTAAGAAACCAAAAAATATCATCATAAGACCTAGGACCTGGAGAATAAACCTTATGAATACCATCATGAAGAGATCGAGCACTAGCAGCACTACTCGACTCAACAGGAACATCAACCCTAGCAAATGCAATCCCAGGCAAACTGCTAATATAGGCATCACAAGTAGGCGTTGAAGAACGAACAACAGGTCGCTGACAATCTGGAATAGTCTGTGGCACAACATTAACCCTTGGAACATAACTACCTTGTATTAACTCAGGCTCTGTCTGACCAACTGCAGTAAGTGGAATCCCATCATCTAAATACTCAAAAGGCTCCTCATCGTCACTAGCACCAAAGTTATCCACTTCCTCACCATCCACTACATTAGTCATATCAATCCATCCATCCTCATGAGGTAAACCAGCCATTTTCTACAATTATAAGGGTTAAAGGATACTTAAGGTCATCGTTAATAAAATAATAATTAGTATGCCATGCTCATGCAAATGTCATACGTAATCCATGCTATGCAACACAGTGCAAATGATGTTTATGCAATGCTCGCAAAAAAATAAATATGATACTGACAAGCACTCAGCATACTTTCAGTAATTCCAATACAATATCATAGTATTTACTTAATAAATACTCGGGAAATCATTTCAGTTATGAGGGATACATCTATAATGCGAAACAAAACTAAAAGTGATCTTACCGGAGCGTTGCAGAGGAGTTGTGTGCTTTTGAAGAATAAATACTTTCGACACCAAAGTTATAGTTTAGGACAGTTTTTAAAATCAACCCAGTTCTCTATAACTTGCAGCTCTGATACCAATCTCTAACACCCTTAATTTACATTGCGCAGCGGAAATACACAATTGGGTGCTAGACACAAGCATCATCACACAAGGTATATTGAACGACTCAAAAGTGAGACGTATACACAAAATATAAACATGATTTTCATAATAGGTCTAAAACATTAATTTCATCCCATAATTGTACTAACACGACACCAGAGTAAAGCGTTTAGTCCCCATAGATCTCGACCAACAACCAACAAGTTTAGTACAGTACATCAACATAAAGTAAGTTTTCAACAGTAAAGGGTAGAAACAGTTTTTAGACCAACATTCTTCCAAAAGCCAAGCCACAACCTCCACAGCAAAGCTACATGCTCCATCACCTCCTATTACCTAAAATACATGCTAAAACGAGTCAACAATAATGTTGAGCGAGTCTATAGGTTTATCAAATCACATTTGAACACAAGAAGAAAATCAATCATAATCATTTATTAATCTGTCGTACATACAATCTATATTCAAGGCAATAATAATAATAATAATAAAAATAATAAACATAGTATTTAAGCTCATGACACCGACCCCTTAACCAAATAGTCACCCATGCCAAATGCCGGCATGACTAGAATAAAACCATTGCCCCTCTAGGGTATCAGTTGCTAGAATACCACAATCTTATTCACGTAAAATTATCCTTCCCAGCGGGTTACTCAACGTAATGCCCTGGTCTCAGATAGGGTGGTCAACCCAATAGTACTATCATTAGAATAAGCAGCTATTCCCGACTCACAACATCAAGTCAGAAGATAGTTAACGGCTCATGAATTTAGGGTCTTTAGCAACAAGTTACTCAATACAATGAATTCAACATTAGGCAACATTCGGGTCCAACAATTACTCATGACTTGTGTTCATTTATTTTCAAATAGCATGTATCCCCCTCGCGGGTATAAAACATTTAGTAGCTAGCATAAAAAGCGAGGCTACAGACCACCTTAGTATAAGAGATCTAGCGAGATGATCGCCGATGATAATGGATGCCTTTCAAACACGAGAACCGCTATCTATCAAATAAGGCGTGTTCATTAATAATGACTCGAGAAATAAATCATGCATAACAATATCAAACTCAAACTCATAAAGTCACGATAAACTCGAGAGAAAATGATATAAATAACTTTATTATACTTTACTACACATTTACTTTACCATTTTACACTTTTAACAAAGTTCGCCGGTATTTACTACATGTACTAGCTTATTTACCCCTTTTTAAACTCGTCGAACGTTTATGAAACGACTCGATAAACTAACTTACTATATATAGAAAGTCCTCCTACAAGTTCATCAAATGAAATTAATTTTAAAGTCCTTTACCCGACTCATTTTCAAACTACAAAATCCGGACAGATTTACGTTAATTTTTCATACCACCGTTTTAACTTATTTAAATGACTCCGTTTACAAAACCGACACTCGGCTTTTAAAGTAAACTCAAACTCTAAGGTAAACACCTCATTATCAGTAGGTTACATATTTCAAAACTTCCATTTAGAGTCCCCGAGATTCGATCCAAATATCGACAACAACTATATGTACTGCCGATACTGGTCTCCCGGTACACGATCAATCAAAACATCATAACTTCGCGCTCGTTTGGAGCTAGAAGCTCTACCTTATATCAAATTGAAGCTAATAAAATTATCTACAACCCTAGGCTATAAGTTAAGCCATTTTCAAAACATAAAAATTCGGATTTTACAGTCTACTTACTGTTATAAAATGACCATTAAAATCTTGTACAAAATCACCTTTTTGATCAAAACCAACCATAGAAATGTTCATTCCTATACCCTAACATCAACATATATGAATCGTAACATCTAAATCATCATCAAAGTTAAAACATTTGAATCAAAATGAAGTTTTTAACAAAATTCTTGCAACAATCACCATTGATCATGGCAAGAACACCATGCATGATCATGGTTTCTACCTACCAACATCAAAAAATAAAAATGCCTTGCATGTAAGATTTTCTTATACCAAAATGATCCTTGATCAATTCTAAGAGTGGGTCTTGCTTTAGTTTTGCTCAAATCATCCTCAAAATCAAGTTAAATTTGAAAATGTATGTGTTTGTGTGGGTGGGTGGTGTTTCGGCAAATGAGAGAGAGAAAAAAGAGATGGTGAAAAATTTTGAGTGGAAAATTATGAGTGTGTGTTTGTTTTTAGCTTTATATATAGTGGTTGAGGGACCTTGGTTGCAATTTGGCAATAGTTGTGGCTCAAAATAAAACTAGTTAGCTAAAAAGCGGGAAATAATTATTAGTCAATTTTGAAAATATTTACGGGGCTCGGGTTTCATAAAGATACTTTTAAAAATTTAAAACGTACCTCAAAAATAATAATATCAACTCTCGACTCGACTTAACACGTCATTTAAAATAAAACATCAAAAATGACAAAAATCGAACAACCGACAATAAGACGTAAAATATTTGGCATCCATCGACATCACGCTTGCTAATACTGCTTATCGTTAATAAATATTAAATATAGACCTTCCAACATCGGTTTAAACTTAAACCTCCAAAAATAAATATCTTTCAAACTCATCCAAAAAGTTCAAAAATTATCGTAAAATAAGATTAAGCAATGACCTCGGTTTTGGGTTGTCACAATTTTGGCGTGAAACTCGTTATATTTCAAGTAAACTGTTTTCATAAGCATCATCCATTTCATTGAAAACACGTCTAACTTCTTCTATTTCCAAAAGAAAATCTTGACCAACATTACTAAGACAAGATTTAACATTGTATACAAATGGAATAATTTCGTCTCGGAACGCAGCTCTAGTGTGCTCAAAATTCCATTCACCTTCCGTTATGGCCGAAGCCGTCGTACGTTCCAAAATGACCTTGTCAAAATCGGCTAAGTGTTGGTGTACCGCATTTAAGCTAACGAATGCCTTACTTACCGGTGGAATTAACTTCGTTAAATCCGTTTTGACAAGTGTAGGAGACGTACTAGGAGGGTTTTCATTTGACAAACTTTGGGGCACAAGAACTGTCAATTTAGCTAATTCATTTTGTAAGCGAATACATGTCTTTTTAGAAAATTGATCTTTATTATACGTATCATAATCAAGCTTATGTAATTTTGAAAGCATTTTAGAATGAGTTTCTTCCGCAAGTGACTGTGTCCTCAGTACTACGAACAAAAGGTGCTTCTTTCGATTTGCCAATTAGGGTCATATCATAAAGACACGGAAAATATTCCTGAGCTTGTTTTGCATAACCAGGATTAGGTGGTAAATCTTGAAGACGCTTAAGTTCGAGTTCTTTAAACGATTTAGTTAAAAGATGAACCTTTTCTGTGGAAGCGTATTATTTTAAAAGCTGTTGTTCTTTGAATTTAAGAAGTTTGGTAGCATTAATTTCCGATTCAAACTTTTTCTACTCGAGAGTTTCGAAATCCATTTTAAGTTTCTGAAAATCATTGACAACCGACTCTTTTGCTTTTAATTCATTGGAAAGATTAGCTTTTAATGATTCTATTTCTTTCAAGTTTTCAATCTTTTCAAAACAAAATTGGTCAAATTCAGAACATGTTATTTTCTCTGCTTGAGGGACCATTTCAAAAGTTTTGACCTTTTCTTTATGCAACGCAAGCTCAGCAGTTAGGGTGGAATTCGTATCTACGGATTGTCTGAGAGCCATATGCATTTGATCAATAGTATGTTTAGGCACCATGACCAAATCATGTTGAGCATAAGATTCCATACCCGTCGTAGCATTTGGTTGAGGTTCACTCAAATGTATAGGATTGGGTACCACATCATTTGAGTTACTAGTTCCCGAATGTTGTTCGAGGTTGTCATTTTCATGCCCAACTTGATGTTGGTTATCATCATTACCAAGATTGGTTGTGGTGGGTACCTCACTGATGACATCAGAACCGTAGTAAGAGAGATTAGCAACGAGAGAAGCTTAGGCAGAGTGAATGTCATCATAATCCGAGTCATATGCGTCAAGATCATCTGCTTGATAAGCTGAATTAGAAGTGGAAACGACTGCAATGCCTTCATTGTCTGCTGCCCCTGGGTCTGCAAGAAATGCTAACTCTTCTAAATCCAAGATCTTTCCCTTAGACTGAGCATCAACCAAATACATCTTCTCACGAAACCATGTTGCATCCCTTCTACGTTTTGGCTGAGTGCATTCCCTAGCCATATGACCTTGTCCTCGGCAATTGTAGCAAGTCACAGCCTTTTGAGGACCAATAGGGCTTCCATTTCCATTAGCTTAAGAATTCACAGTTTGAGCATTCACAGTCCTTGTAGGAGGTCCATATGAAGTTTGCCTTTCCTGAATAGGTTGCACCGTCACTTGACCATCTTGAACAGTGGCTTGTTGTCGAGGATTTGAAGAGGTGCAGAGCTGATTGTTTGTTGGTGGAAATCCTCTAGTTGCAACAAGTTTTGACAAGTAGGCAGTGAGATGGTTTAGAACATCAGCTGGCGTATCATTTGGAATAAAGACCGGTGCTTGGATTGGTGGAAGTTCATTGGAGTAGAAGGCTTGTGCTGGTTGTGCTTCAATTGGAAAATATCCTTGCTGAGGAGTATAGCCCATTGGAGAAGTGTTGGCTTGTGATGTTGATGTCTGATGTGGTGGTTGCTGTGGAAAAGATTGTTGATGAACACTTTGTTGAAATGCTTGCTGTGGCATCATTAGTGGTTGATAAGATGGTTGTTGTGGTTGCTGATATGTGTGTGGTGGTGGCTGCTGCAAGTATGATGGTTGTTGATAAGTGTAAGCCATGTTTTGTTGAGAAGCATACATGGCAAGTGGATCATGAACTTGAGGTGTAGACAACCGAGCCTCGATCACATAGCATTCGTGTTGTTGAAGAAAAGCTTGAAGTTGATCCACATTGGTGTTATGCAAGTCCTTAGCCAATTTAACATCCGTCACGTACTTTTTCCATTCTGAAGGAAGAGTGTTCAAATACTTGGTGTTCAATTGAAACGTAGGAATTGCCATTCCATAGATATTGAGCTCATTCAACAATAGGGTAAATCTCAGATAGTAATCATTGAGAGTCTCCCTGGCACATAGGCAAACTTATCAAAAGTATCATAAAGCTTACACTCTTGTTCTTGTTTAGTTAACGAAGTGCCTTGCATTAGAACACGAATTCTATCTCATAACTCTTTGGCAACTTTATGTTTACTAACGAGTTTGTAGACATCTGGAGGAAGGGCTTGGAGAATGATATTTGTAGCTTGTTTATCACACTTGTCTTGTATCTTAGCATCTCTAGTTAGTTCACCCGTTCTGCGAGGACGAGTAACAGCACCTTCCGTCACAATACCATATACCAATGGTCCATTGAGCACCGATGCCCAAATTAGATGTCCATTTTCTTTGTTCAACATATAAAGTTCCATTCGGGAAGCCCAATCCTCATACATAGACTTCACCAACATTGGTGGACGATTATCCGTTCCCGAGAGAATTGACTTATCCGTGAGAGATGTGTATTCCATTTCTATAAGTGAAGATTTACAAAGTTGATCGGTCAATGAAAGAAAGTAAATGTATTTGTTGTTGTGTGTTGAAGCCGAGAAATAATGTTGAAATCCCCTAAATTATGTTCTCGATAAACAAAAAAAATTCAAGTCAAAATTACACACGATTTTCAAAACACGTTTTTGAAAAAATGTTAGATCGTAGTGGGGATCGTACTCGCTATGATCGTACTCAGTTCGTACTCCTCGATCGCACCCAACGATCGTACTCCTTGATCGCACCCAACGATCGTACTCCTTGATCGCACCCAACGATCGTACTCCTTGATCGCACTCGTGATCGTACTCCTTGATCGCACCCAACGATCGTACTCCTTGATCGCACTCGTGATCGTACCCAACGATCGCAACGAGTGATCGTACTGGTGATCGCAGCTAGTGATCGTACTAGTGATCGCAACGTGTGATCGTACTCGTGATCGCAGCGAGTGATCGTACTCGTGATCGCAACGAGTGATCGTACTCGTGATCGCAGCGATTGATCGTACTAGTGATCGTGATATTGGATCGCAAGTAGAAACCCCAAGTTTATGCGATCACAATACACAGATCGTACTATGGAACAAACTTACCACTTTTCTCGGACAATACAATAACACAACCAATTCGAGATTCTAAGCCTAAAAATGAATCAAACACCCAAAATTTTTGTGTTTTTAACCCAAATAACAATACCAAATCACTATAACAAGTAACTAGATGAAGTATATCAAGATTAACTCATAAAAACACAAAAAAAAATTGGTTCGTGTGATTTTGGATCAAAAAGGGCGAGAGAATCAAGAACACAAACATGAAAACCAAACAATCATCCCATGGCTCTTGATACCATTTGTACACACTTCTAGAGATATGTAAATCTAGCTTATATTTTAGAGAGAGAAAGAGATAGAAAGATAGATAATTTCACACTTCTAGAGAGAGAAAATGTAAGAACTATGTGTATGGAAAATGAAAACCACCACCCTCTCCATCAAAGGAGAGGGTTTATATACCCAAGCCCATGAGATGGGCTTGGGCTTACAATTGGGCCGCCGGCCCATACATCTTATGGGCTCGGTTTGGGCTTTGTTTAATAAGTGAAAGTAAACTAAACTATGAGCTATTACATGGACTATTGTTGGAGTAACCGATCCTTTCTAATACGTAAAATGTATTTCCAACACATAGTTTGTTACAATTTTCACTTTTAGTCCCTATACTTTCTGAATTTACACATTTAGTCCTTGTACTTTTTTTGAGTATTTTTACAATTGTGCATTTAATACTTGTACTTCGTGCTTTAATTGTGGTAATTTCAACTTGTTCTACAGTTCTATAGCTATACTATTTTCCATTTTTTACGTGATTCTTTGAAATAGACATAGATACCAAATACCTTTATTAACACCAAAAACAATTTAAAACTTGATTTTAATTGGACTCTCAATTTGTCGTGAGCTTGGAAAAAAGAACTTGAACAAGATCATATATTAAATGCATGTGTGGGTACTTAGCTCTAAACGAGTCTTCGCGTTCCCAAGTGAACTCAGGACCTCTCCTGGAGTTCCAACGTATCTTAACCAACGGAACTTTGCTTCGCTTCAGTTTCTTGACTGCTCTCTTCATGACTTCTACGGGTTCCTCTATAAATTAGAGTTTGTCATCAAAATGAACTCCCTCTAATGGCATGGCTAACGGCTCGTCCGCGTAGCACTTCTTTAGGTTCGAAACATGAAAGGTAGAGTGTACCTGACTCAATTGCTGGGGTAACTCTAGACGATAAGCAACTTCACTAATCCTGAAAATCATCTTAAAGGGTCCTAAATATTGTGGGTTTAGCTTTCCACATTTTCCAAAGCGTACAACACCCTTCCAAGGTGATACCTTAAGCATAGCACGATCACCTACCATAGGTTTCTGTTTATGATATGCATAGCTCTTATGTCGGTCTTGTGCAGCTTGAATTCTCGGCCTGATGAGAGTGATCTTCTCAGTAGTCTCTTGGATTAGTTCGGGTCCGGTGAGTTGAGATTCTCCTACCTCTGCCCAACACATGGGTGATCTGTACTTGCGGCCATAGAGAGCCTCAAATTGTGCTGCTTTGATGCTGGCATGGTAGCTATTGTTGTAGGAGAATTCAACTAAAGGTATATGCTCGACCTATCCTTTTCCAAAGTCGATCACACATACCCTCAACATGTCTTCCAAGGTTTGGATTGTTCTTTCACTCTGACCGTCAGTCTGTGGGGTGATAAGCGATACTCATATCCAAATTTGTTCCTAAAGCTCTTTGAAAAGCTTTCCAAAATTTTGAGTAAACCTACCGTCTCGATCACAAATAATTGAGACTGGTATACCATGTCTAGTCATAACTTCCTTCAGGTACAGTTTCGCTAACTTGTTCAAAGAGTCATTTTCCCTTATGGGTAGAAAATAAGCGGATTTTGTAAGTCGATCGACGATTACCCAAATTGTAACGTAACCGTGAGATGAAGTAGGAAGTTTGGTGATGAATTTCATGGTGATGTTGTCTCATTTCCTCTTTGGTATCTCAGATTGGACTAGTAATCCTAACGGTCTCTGATGTTCAGTCTTCACTCTAGCACAAGTCAGACATTTCTTCACGTATGTGGCAATGTCTGCCTTCATGTTTGGCCACCAATACAACTTCTTCACGTCCTGATACATCTTTTCAGATCCGGGATGTATGGAGTACTTAGACTTATGAGACTCGTGCATGATCACGCTTCTTAAGTCTCCGTAACATGGTAACCAACTTCTTCCATGTAAACATAATGTTCCGTCTACTCTGGCTTCCAACTTCTCCTTGCTTAGATCAGTCCTAAGCATTCCTCCTATGTCTTCCTTTCTAATGTTTTCAGGCTTCTGTGCTTGGAGTTGAGCCTCTAATATCTGCTTGGGTAGATCCAAGCTAATGGTCATAACTAAGGCTCGAACTCTCATGGGAGCAGTTCCCTTGCGGCTTAGTGCATCTGCAACTACGTTGGCTTTACCTGGGTGGTATTTGATATCACAATCGTAGTCACTAAGCAATTCTATCCAACGACACTATCTCATGTTCATCTCCTTTTGGTCAAGAATGTATTGCAAACTTTTGTGGTCAGTATGCACTGTGCACTTTGTTCCATATAGGTAGTGCCTCCAGATTTTTATGGCAAAAACTACGGATCCAAGCTCTAGATCGTGAGTAGATTAATTCTGTTCGTGCTTCTTCAGTTGTCTTGAAGCATAGACAATTACTTTCTTTCTTTGCATCAGTACAGCCCCTGAGCCTTTGTGTGAAGCATCATAGTAGACAACGAAGTCTTTGTTACCTTCTAGCAAGGCTAGAATAGGTACACTACACAAATTCTGTTTGATGGTTTGGAAGGCTGATTCCTCTTTTTCTCCCCATTCAAACTTCACGCCTTTCTGAGTAAGCTTTGTCATAGACTTAGCTATCTTAGAAAATCCTTCTATAAATCTCCGATAGTAACCGGCAAGACCTAAGAATTGGCGAATCTCTTTTGGTGACGTAGGCGATGACCAATCCTTTACGGATTCGACTTTTGCGGGGTCTAATTGTATTCCCTTGCTATCAATCACATGACCAAGTAAATACACTTTAGGAATCCAAAAATCACATTTGGAGAATTTGGCGTACAACTTCTCTTCCTTAAGCAATTTCAGTACCTGAGCAAGATGTTCTCCGTGCTCTTGCTCATTCTTGGAATAGATGAGTATATCATCGATAAACACGATGACGAATTTATCCAGATACGGTCTGCACACTCGATTCATGAGGTCCATGAATATGGCTGGTGCGTTGGTCAATCCAAATGGCATGACCTGAAATTCGAAGTGACCGCAACGAGTTCAGAAAGCTGTCTTTGGCATGTCTTCCTCTCTAACCCTCAACTGATGGTATCCGGATCGTAGGTCAATCTTGGAGTACACACTTGATCCTTTTAGTTGATCAAATAGGTCATCGATTCAAGGAAGTGGGTAACGATTTTTCACAGTTAACTTATTCAGTTCTCTGTAATCAATACACATTCGGAAAGAACCATCTTTCTTTTTGAAAAACAGTACTAGAGCTCCCCAAGGCGAGGAACTAGGTATAATAAAACCTTTGTCTGCCAGTTCTTGGAGTTGTTCTGCGATTTCTTTCATCTCAGTCGGTGCTAACCGGTATGGTGCTTTAGCTACAGGTGCAACTCTTAGTATTAAGTCAATCTAAAATTCTACTTGACGAGTGGGTGGTAAACCAGGTAAGTCGTCTGGGAAAACTTCGGAATAATCACGGACAATTGGTACGTCCTTGATTTGTTTCTTCTCTGGTTCGTCTTCTTTACCTGCCTGAGAAATATGTGCTAAAAAGATAGGACATCCTTTCTGTACGTACTTCTGGACTTTGGTGCATGAGATGACACTTAGTCTAGTGTCAGTCCTGTACAAATGTCCTTCTCCTCGTACAATCAAGTTTTCTTTCCCCCACGGTATACAGACTAGCTTTTCGTCACACACAATGGTTGCGTGATATTTTGCTAACCAATCCATACCGATGATCACGTCGAAACTACCAAGACTCATTGGGATTAGGTTGATATCAAAGGGGTGATTCAAAAGGTTTAAGGTATAACCCCTTAAAATAGCATTGGTTTCGATGGTTTTGCCGTCGGCTAATTCGACTCTGTAGTAGTTGTCTAACTAGGTAGGGATGATGTCTAGTAAATTGCTAAACTCGGTAGATACGAAACTCCTATCAGCTCTGGTATAAAAAAATGGATGCATATCGATTGTTCAAAAGAAACGTACCGGTAACCACATTGGAGTCGGTCCTGGTGTCTCCTATCACGTAAAATCTGGCTGGTGCTCCTCCTCCACTTCTGTTCTTGCTTGCTTTCTTCGGGTAGTCGGGTCGGATATGTCCGGCTTCTCCACAATCATAGCAATGAACCTCCTACCATTTCCCATCATTTTCTCCTGTGGGAGGACGATTTCCCTGTTGTCTGTTGCCACGGAACTTCTGGCCATTCCCATTGTTGGGCCTGAAGGTGGTGCTAGAATTCTTTCTATTAGTAGAAACATGGTGGAAATTGCACTTAGGCTTGCTGCCCACATATGGAGGTGATCCTGAGAAAGTAGCACTATAAATCTGCCCTGAGTTCTGCCTCTTTGGTTGGGTCTGGTGATGATTACGGGAGTTCTCATCGGCTTTCCTATTGTGCTTGGACTGTTTGATTGCATGATCACGGCCTCGTTTTTCAATCAGTTCAGTGGCGAACTCGATGGCACTATCGATTGTAGTGGGTCGTGATGCTAGCACACTGTCGTGAACAGACTCTGGAAGTCCACTAACGTACTTCTCAATCATGTCCTTCCCCTCAGGAAACATCCTGGTACACATCAAGGTCAATTCCTGAAACCTTTGGTTGTAGGCTGTGAGGTCATAGTTGATGCACTTGAGATTCCATAATTCAATCTCTAGCTTCTTGATCTCACCGCGAGGACAATACTTCCCAGTCAGTCTTTCTTTCATTGCAGTCCAAGGTATCCCATAGGCATTATCATGCCCAATGGTAGCAATCAGTGAATTCCAGCAAGTGAGAGCGTGTTCTAGTAGTGTACAAGTAGCAAATTTTACCTTGTTTTCCTATGTACAATCACTAATACAGAACACAGTCTCGGTCCTCTCGAACCATTGCATGAGCTCAACTACCCCTTCCTTGCCCTTGAAGTATTTGGGCTTGCATTTTAGGAAGTCAGGGTAAGTACACCCTCTGGAAACTCGGTCTCTAGCATTGGAGTTTTGGCTGTCTCCTTGGTTCCCGTTGGGATGTGTTTCTGATGAGACGGCTTTTATACATAGTCTCATCGTTCTTTGTGGACTTAAAATGCATTAAATATCATCAAAATACCCAAATATATGCTTGTGTTTGTTGCTTGTGTATTTTAGGTACGGATATTGAGAAAATGACAAAAGATCACAAGAATCACGCAAAAACGAACACGGGAAACGAAGCCGCACGATGAACCAAGCCCTAGTGAGGAATTTTCCAAAGAAAACCCTTGAAGATTTGAAGAATATTGAAGATTGGTCCTCCAAGTTTGAAGAATTGACACTTTATACCCTTGTATCTTCATAATTACAAGTTTGGTCCCTGAAGTTTGTCAAAATTACAAAAAGGACCCTTAACTTTGAAGAATTGGCAAATTTAGTCCCTCAACAAATCTAAATTGTCAATAATGGTCCTCCAAAAAGTCAACAAACAAATCAAAGACCTTGAAGTTTGAAGACATTACAAGAATGACCCTTGAAGAATGCATTAATTGCATAATTAATCCTTGATATAAGTTTTGAAAACTTTGGTGCCAAAAATGACAAGTTCAGCAAAGTTATACCAAAGGGAAAAGAGTTGTTGGCTGTTTTAACTTAATGTGAAGACAATTTCAAAGTCTGGGGGCCAAACAGGGACAAAACAAACCCATATCCACATTTAACCCAACCATACCCGTTTTTACCCACCCATATCCACCTTTATACCCGACCAAGCCCAGACCCAAGCCCAAGTCAAACACTGCCAGTCAAACCTTATTTAAAAAGTTTAAACTCGTTTTAAACTTGGTAAATACGTGGGAAACAAACACTGTGCATCTCTTTCCCCCTAATCTTCCCCTAATCCAAGCTATAAACCCTAATTGAGTTCTTCATCAAATCAAAGGGGTTCGACCCGATTCGCTCCAGGATGCCAATTAACCCCACCAGAACTCAAACCCACCTCCCAACACCTATCACTCTCACCTTGTGGGACCTCCACGTGGCTCCCCTGCTACTCCAAGACAAGGCTTGATAGCAAATCGACGCCCCCAGTCAATTTCGTGTCCCCAAAGGTGAAAATAAACGTTCAAGATTGATTTGGCAGCTGGCATTCACATGATTCCATCAAAATCATTCACATGGCTCAAATTTGACTAGAAAAATTCAAATCAAGAAGGGAATATGCTGAGGATATCCAAGGGCACATTGGGGAGTTAACCATTAGGGTTTTACTTTCTAGAATCTTCATTGTAAGCCTATAAAAGGCGTTAGGGTTTAGCTCATTTTTTTTTTCGTCTCAGTTTTTTTTAAAAAGCCTTGTAATTTTTCAATGGAATGAAAAGTTTTTTGTTTTAAAAAATCTCTGAGTACCATTTAATTATTTATGTTTTCAGTTTAAGTTTACTTTATTTCAAGTTTTTTTTTGGTGAAAGGAAAAAGATTTCATTTGATTGGGTTAAATTGTTGCTGTTCTTCTTTGATTTTCTTAAAGCAGGTTTAAGAACATTGTTGATTTTTGTTTCTGCATATGCCCGGGCATATAGGAGGTGGATTATCTATCCACAATGAACCTTGGATGTAAGGTTCTTGGGTAAGACTCCTTTTTCTTTTCTGAAATTTTCAGAAATAGTTGAGTTCTATGAGATTTTTGTATGAAAGTTGTTTAAAGTGTGTGAACCTGTTTTGTTTTGTGTTTAAATGTTATGTCATTCATGTTTTATGCTTTTGAAATCAGTTTGATTAAGTTCTAAAGTGTATTGGTTTGAAAAAATTGCTAAACAGAAACTTAAAGGGGTGTTTGGATTTAAGTTCTGTGGGTGAATTTTGAAAGATTTGTGGTATGAAAACGTGTTAGAATTGGTAAGTAGGGTTAAGGAAGATTGTATGTTAGTTGGTAGTTAGTTTAGAAAAGATTGGAAGCAAGTTTGTGTGTTTTAAAAGGAAAAGTATACTATAAAATCTGCATACCACTTTTCTGCTTATTTTTCATGTAAATTGTGCATTGGATTTTGAAATTTGTTAAGTGTGAGGGTGATTTAAGGTTGAATTTGGCTTGTATGTTGATTGGTGTAGTTGAGTGCATAAGCTTGGAGTTTGAAACAATCTTTTGAGTGCAATCTGTTAGCAACATAACCACCAGACTTCTCTTAGGACCTCAGCAACCTTAAATTGCTAGAAAAGGCTTGTGTGAGTTTTGATTGGTGTGCTAAGTGCTTGTTTCCTACGTGTTACTGACTCCTTGTGCTTCAAAGAGCACAAGGGTGCCCTTGTATCCAAGAAAAACCCACCAACAAGAGCTTTCCTAAGCTCCAAAACCACCAGACCTTTGAATTGCACTAGCAGGGGGAACTTCACTTACCACTGCTAGTGTATTGGTAGCCACTGCTACACAAAAAGACAGAAAAACAAGAAGTGTCACTTTCAGAAACCAATATTTTTGTCTTTTGTGACCTTTTTTAAGAATTAGGGTTTGATTCTTTTTGCATTATTTTTCTTTTTAAATTTTTGATTTTCTAGTATAATTTAATTTATTGTTACTGTTCATTAGATAATTTTTAGATTATTTAGCTAATTTAATTACTTTTTAATATATCTGTTTTTGTCTTTTAGTGTAAAAAGTTTATATTTTTTAGATTTAAAATTTTTCTTAGATTTAGAATATTAATTTAAGATTTTTAGTTTAAAAATTAGTTACTGTTCACCTTTTTAATTAATTTTTATAATTAATTTAAGTTAATTAGGGTTTTAATTAAACTAGTTTTGTCATTTAGTGGGAAATTTAATATTTTTCAAGATTTTTCATTTTTCTACTGTTCATTAGAGTAAAATAGGATTTTTAAAATTGGTAGATTATTTTTAGCACTATTTAATTATTTTTTATAATTATTTTAATTTTAAAATAGTTTTTAGTAATTAAAAAATAGAAAAATAGTATTTAAAAATTATAAAAAATACTTTTTAGTTTTTAAATAATATAAGTAAGTTATTTGTTCAATAAAATCATATTTTGGACATTTTGATTAATTATATTTAATTTTAGGGCTTTAATTAGCATTTAAAATTGAATATTTAATTAATAAAAGGTTTTAAAATATTTTTATTGGATTTTATTCCTTATTTATATTATTTTAGACTTGTTTTAGCTTATAATTAATTTTTAGGTTGAAAATTTTTATTTTTGTCGTTTTTACGGTTTTACGTTTACGCCTTTTTCGTCGTAGTTTAATTAGTTTTCGTAACCGTCTCTTCTTTCCTTTCTTATTTCTTTTTCAAATCAATATAATCTCAAACAAAAATCAACTCTCAACACAACGCACTTGCCTCCTCGAGAACGAACTCACCTAGGGTCATTCACACACGGTTTTCCTAAATCGTCGTGCACACTTGCCCTATTTATTGCCTTCTTTTCCTAAAGGGGTAATTTTACTCAACATCATGTTGGCGCCGCTGCCGGGGAGGCGTGTTGTGTTTTGGTTGAACCATTGTTGTTTATATATATAGCCATAAAAGTATTTGTATTAATAGCACTCTATTAATACGTATTATCGTTTTTCGATTTTTGTGAATATTATTACTATATTGTATACGTAGAACAATAAATTTACAAGTACTCCAAATACGTGAGCAATCACAACCTTGATTCGGGATTTCATCACTCGATCATTGTATTCGAATCTCAAACCAAAGAAAAAAGGCAAAAATAGATAAATACTTTCGTGAAGCTTGATTTTGATAATACAAACTATAAGGTGGGTATAAGGCGGTTGTATTTCACGACCTAAAGGAAAAAGGCTCTTAAGTGCTTCGCGCCGCCTCGTTTCCTCCGCTTGCTTGTGCGTATTTGATTTTGAGAGTGAATCGAGGGTTTTGCCGCCCAAAGTATTACTTACGTATCATATATATTTTCTTGGTTTCATTTGATTAAACCCTCTTGAACGATTTGGTGTTCCACCATCGTTCTAAAGTCATCGAAGGCGTTCACTTCACATGTTCGTTTTCATTCCTTGAGGCCTTTTTAATCAAGTGATTTGATTAAGGAGGAGATTTGTAGATTTTGGTCTACTTAATACATTCCAAAAAATCCAAAAAAGTTAAAAACAATCAAAAACCACAAAAAAAAAATTGAAAAAGTAAAAATACCAAAAAGAATCTTCTTTGCTCGCCTTCTCGTTGTACGTGACGTTTATGCAAACTCGCTCTAAAGCTAGACGTGCTCGTAAACGAAGAAACAAATCACTCACTCCTACTAGTGAGGACTCTCCTATTGACGAACCCATTGTAGTGAAAGAAGCACCCATGGCTAATCGAACTATGATGGAGTTGCTTCAAGCACCCACCGAGGGTTATGGAGAAGCGATTGTGATTCCCGCTATCCTTGCGGAGAATTTTGAGGTTAAGACGGGTTTGTTGTCCATGATTCAAAACAACAAGTTTCGAGGGGACGAAAAGGACAACCCGCATAACCACATTCGCCAATTTAATCGTCTCACCGCCACATGCAAGTTTAAGCACGTCTCAAACGACTCGATTAAGATGATGCTTTTTCCGTATTCCTTAGCGGGGCCCGCAAAAATTTGGTTAGAGAAAGAGCCACCCAATTCTATATTGACGTGGAAGGATCTCGTTTCAAAATTCGTGAACCAATTTTTTCCGCCCTCTAAGACTACGCACTTGAAAAACGAGATTTCAAAGTTTTCGCAAGAGTATAATGAGAGTTTTTCAACGGCTTGGAATAGGTTTAAGGAAATGTTGCACGAATGTCCTCATCATGGTTTTTCCGACTTGCATCAAATAGACACGTTTTACAATGGCTTGAACGATCATGAGCGTGATTATCTTAATGCCGCCGCGGGTGGTAATTTCTTGTGTAAGACGGTCGAGGAAGCATTGGTAATTATTGAGAATAGGTCTAAGGTGTATAGTCCTCGTAGCACGTCGAGTGTTCGTAAGGCTTCGTCTTCATCTTCACCTAGTTTGTCACACACCGTTGATGCTTGCCAAGTCGAGGCTAATTTGGAGAATAAAATTTTTGATATAGTGAAAGGCTTGTTAGTTGAGTTTAAAGTTGGTGAACAACCCGCTCCCGCTACGATTAAAGCGGTTGAGGTTTCTTGTATGTATTGTGGTGGAGCTCACGATTATTCCGAGTGCATTACCAACGGTGGTAACACTTTGAGTGCCTTCGCGGCCGCGGGAACTTATAACCAAAACGGTCAAGTTCCTCGCACTAATCAATTGACTCCACCGGGTTTTTCACCAAATCAAAATGCTAACAATTATCGAAACAATCAAGTTGGTTACCAAAGCAATCAAAGGAACAATTATAAGGGTAATAACAACTATGGGAATCAAGGGAGTAGTAGTAGTAGCCAATTGCAAAATCAAAATCAAAACCGTAATTTTCAAAATGCAAGTCAAGGTCTTCAAAATAATAAAGAACTTCCAATAGACTTTTTGAATTACGCTACTTCAAATGATAAGATTGTGGAAAACATTCAAGAGCAAATGGCTAATCAAGCTAAGGAGACGGCTAAGAACGCAAAGGAGTTAGCTAATTTCATTAAGGAAAATCTAGCCATGAGAAATGAATTGAAAAATGATTTTGCTAACCAAATTCGAGGTCAAAACAACAAGATAGAGCAAAGTCATGCTAGGCTTGAACAAAGAATTGACCAAAAAGCCGCTAGCCAAGATTTGAAGTTTAGTAGTCAAGATGCTAAGCTTAATGCAATTTTAGAAGCCGTAATAGGAAACAAAGCCTCTACTTCGAGTGGTCTACCTAGTAACACCGTTTCAAACCCGAAGGGAGAGATGAAAGTGATTACCACACGTAGTGGTAAGGCACTTAAAGAACCGACTCCTCAACCAATTACTCCAACGGTGGAGGAAATTGAGGAAGAACCCGAGGTGGTGGTCGAAAAGGAGCATATTTCAAGCCCACAAAGTACCGCTCATGCCACGCCTACGGTTGACCCATCACCCATTTTGGAACCCGAGATTCCAAAGGCTATGCCTATGCCCCAACCCACACCACCCTTGCCTTACCCATCGAGACTTAGGAAGGAGAAACGACAAGAGCGCGACAACTATCAATTTGAGCTTTTTATGAAAATGTTTCGTGATTTGCACTTTAATGTGAGTTTCGCCGATGCCTTGGTCATGATGCCTCGATTCGCCGCTAACTTTAAGAGTATGTTGAACAACAAGGAAAAATTACACCAAAAGTCTAGTTGTTCGTCGGTTTATCTTAATCGCATACCTCAAAAAGTCGGTGATCCCGGTAAATTTTTTATCCCTTGTGCAATTCAAGATATGGAAGAATGCTATGCCTTGGCCGATCTTGGTGCTAGCATTAACTTGATGCCACTTGCAATCTACAAGTCGCTCAATCTTCCTAATCTTACTCCTTCACGAATGTCTATTGAGTTGGCCGACCATTCCACGATTCTTGCATGTGGTTTGGCGGAAGACGTTTTTGTGAAAGTGGGGAAGTTCTACTATCCCGTAGACTTTATTGTTGTTGACATCCCCACGGATCCTCAAGTTCCTCTTATTTTAGGTCGTTCGTTTTTAGATACGTCTATGGCTTTGATTGATGTGCATGCCAGAAAGATCACTTTACGTTTCAACGACGAGGAACTTGTTATAAACGCAACTCAAAATTCTCAACTTTCTCATGTCTATTCCGTTGCTACCATAAACCTCGTTGATATGATCGATGTGGTTTGCGAGGAATTTTCACAAGAAGTTTTAGGGTTTGGTGATGAAGAAACTAGTGGCAATCCCACTATGTTAGATCCAATTCTTGATAATTCGACACCAACCTTCACTCCTTTCGAAGGTGGTGGTTTTACGTTGGAAGAATTCGATGTTCCACGTACTTGTGACGAAGACCTCGACAACTATGAGGACTTCTCGATTATCAAGGATTTTCTCAACGATTTCCCATTTCCTCCACCCGAGGAGGTTATGAGTATCGAGCCCAAATCTTCACTTGAGGAACCACCTATCCTCGAGTTGAAAGATTTACCTCCTCACCTCGAATATGTCTATTTGGAGGAGGACGACAAGTTGCCGGTTATTATTGCGAAGGAACTTTCGAATGATGAAAAAACCGCACTTGTCGATGTTCTTAAGGACCACAAAGGGGCGATTGCGTGGAAGTTATCCGACATTAAGGGAATCGATCCCAAATTTTGTACACACAAAATATTAATGGAGGAAGATTTCAAGCCAACAATCCAAAGTCAAAGGAGGGTGAACCCCAAAATTCACGACGTCATCAAAAAGGAGGTCCTTAAACTTCTTGACGCGGGAATGATTTACCCTATTTCCGATAGCCCTTGGGTGAGTCCTATTCATTGTGTCCCTAAAAAGGGAGGGATGACCGTTGTGCCAAACGATGCCAACGAGTTAATTCCCACAAGACTCGTGACCGGATGGAGAGTGTGCATTGACTATCGAAAGTTGAATGAAGCCACCCGAAAAGACCATTTTCCCTTGCCCTTCATGGACCAAATGTTGGAGCGTCTTGCGGGAAACGATTTCTATTGCTTTTTAGATGGTTTTTCCGGTTACTTCCAAATTCCCAACGATCCTCGTGATCAAGAAAAAACTACGTTTACGTGTCCATATGGAACGTTTGCCTATCGTAGAATGCCATTCGGACTTTCCAATGCACCGGGAACTTTTCAACGATGCATGATGGCTATTTTTCATGATATGATCGAGAAGACGATGGAAGTCTTCATGGATGACTTTTCCGTGTTTGGTGATTCCTTTACTTCGTGTTTGTCGAACCTTGAGAGAATGTTAAAACGTTGTGAGGAAACCAACCTTGTGCTCAATTGGGAAAAGTGTCATTTTATGGTTAAAAGTGGAATCGTCTTAGGGCACAAGGTCTCGAAAGCGGGGATTGAGGTAGATCAAGCTAAGGTAGACGTCATCGCCAAATTACCTCATCCCAAAACCGTCAAGGGAGTTAGGAGTTTCCTAGGCCACGCGGGCTTTTATCGACGATTCATCAAGGATTTCTCGAAGATTTCTCGACCCATTACACACCTTCTTGAAAAAGAAGCACGTTTTGTCTTTGACGAAGATTGTGTACGAGCCTTTGAGATCCTTAAGAGGAAACTTACCGAAGCTCCCATTCTTGTTGCTCCAAATTGGAACCTCCCCTTTGAGCTTATGTGTGATGCAAGTGATTACGCTATTGGGGCCGTTTTGGGGCAACGTCATGATAAGCACTTCTTGCCTATACACTATGCTAGCAAGACGATGACCGAGGCTCAACTTAAATACACTACAACGGAAAAGGAGTTCCTTGCCGTGGTGTATGCATTTGAGAAATTCCGACCTTACCTCGTCTTGACGAAATGCATAGTGTATACGGACCATTCGGCTATCAAGTATCTCATGGCTAAACAAGATGCAAAGCCGAGATTACTTCGTTGGATTCTCCTCCTTCAAGAATTTGATCACAAAATCGTTGACAAAAAAGGAGCCGAGAATCTAGCGGCCGATCATCTCTCTCGTTTGGAAGATCCTCACCAAAGTGTTTACGAGCCTAAGGAAATCACCGAAACATTTCCGCTCGAGACACTTGGTGTAGTGAATTCCAAACTTGATCCTTCTACCCCATGGTTTGCGGATTTTGCAAATTACCATGCGGGTAACTTCATCATTAAGGGTATGACAACTCAAGAAAAACGAAAATTCTTTCGTGATGTCAAGTTCTATTTTTGGAACGACCCTTACTTGTTTCGAACGTGTGCGGATCAAATCATCCGCCGTTGTGTATTTGGCACCGAAGCTTCTAACATCCTTAGAGCTTGCCATGAGGGACCCACGGGTGGTCACCACGGTGCTAATCTCACGGCTAAAAAGGTGTTTGATGCCGGCTTCTTTTGGCCTACTATTTACCGAGATGCACAAGATCTTGTGAAGTCTTGTGATTCATGCCAACGACAAGGAAAAGCCTCACAAAAAGATGAAATGCCACAAAATATCATTCAAGTATGTGAGATCTTTGACGTTTGGGGCATAGACTTTATGGGGCCGTTCCCATCATCTCGTGGTAATAAGTACATTCTCGTGCGGTTGACTACCTTTCTAAGTGGGTGGAGGCGAAGGCCTTGCCCACTAATGATGCTCGTGTGGTAGTTAAGTTCTTGAAAAGTTTGTTTGCTAGGTTTGGAACCCCTCATGCTATCATAAGCGATCGTGGAACCCATTTTTGTAATGACCAATTTGAAAGGGTTCTAAGGAAATATGGGGTTACACATCGTCTTTCCATGGCTTATCACCCACAAACGAGTGGGCAAGTCGAGGTTTCAAACCGAGCATTGAAGAGGATCTTGGAGAGATCCGTTGGGGAAAACCGACAATCTTGGTCGGATAAGTTAGACGATGCTTTATGGGCCTTTAGGACCGCTCATAAGACGCCCATTGGGTGCACTCCCTATAAGCTTGTGTATGGAAAAAATTGTCATTTGCCTATCGAGTTAGAACACAAGGCCTATTGGGCCCTAAAGCATTGTAATGATGACATGGAGACCGCGGGAAAACACCGGAAAATGCAATTAAATGAATTGGATGAATTAAGGGATATTGCTTATGAAAATTCATTGATTTACAAAGAGAAAACTAAAAAGTTGCATGATTCAAAAATTAAAAACCGGGTTTTTAACATTGGGGATCAAGTTTTACTTTTTAATTCAAGATTGAAAATATTTTCCGGTAAATTGAAATCCCGTTGGTCCGGTCCATTCACCGTGACTCAAGTATTTCCTTATGGGACCATCGAGCTAGCTCAAGATGATGGTCCTAACTTCAAGGTGAATGGACATAGGTTGAAGCACTACTTTGGCGGGGAAGTTCCATCCTTGAACTACCTCGACCAAGTCACCTTCCCCAATGATAATTAGTATTGAGGGGATCGAGTCGAGCTCATGACTCGGTATTAAAAAACGAGGTGCCTCGTGGGGGAGTCCCATGCTTATCCTATGTACATATTATCGCTTTCTTAGTCTAATGTAGCTTACGTGTGGGGATTCGTGCCCTTCCAACCTTTGTTCCGTGGTTGTTTGTGATATGTGGTTTTTAGATCATGATCGTCACGATTGGAGCCTCTCGTGTTCGTTTTATGGGAGCACTCGATCTTTTGCTTTGGAGACATTTCTCAATATCCATGATATATCCTTTATTGTTCTAACCTTAGGTTTTTTAGCACACTTCATAAACGGCTATTAATTTAATGGTTACACCCTTTCCATGCTAGATTAGGCATTCGACTACGTCTCTAGTATGGGGGTGTTTGCACCCCTAGACTCGAAACATTGAGGACAATGTTTAACTTTAGTATGGGGGGGGGTGAATAGATACCTGCCTTGCCAAACCTTCACGCTTTCCAAAGTTTATCGTTTTGTTTATCGTTTTGTTGCAAAATAAGGCTAAAAATGGCCAAATTTTAAAATTTTTCTCATGTTTTATAAGTGTTTGAAGACACGAATGTAGGTTTTCCGATGGCGAGAATAAGAGTAATTTTTTACTCGACCGTGCGTGTTGAGCACTTAGCTTTGATTCCTTAACTACATATTAGGCTAAGTCTCTTAAATGAGGACGAGAAATGATAGAGTTAATTATAAGTTACTATGCTAAACGTAGAGTACTCGTATTCTTTCAAAAACTCATGTGTTCTCGTTGTTTGCTTATTCTCCCTTCGCATGTAAATATTTTTTGCTTAATAAATATTGACTTAGCGGTTTAGTTAGGATTGTTGGGTTTCTAGTCTTTTCTAGTAGCTTCCGTGTAATTAAATTGGGAAGACATTAAGATATCGCCAGCGTCACGGTTTTGAAGTATTGGCAACCCGAATAATCGAAAGCTTCACCTAATAATAAGATTTCAAGTGCTCACCTAAATCAAGCAAACAATTTGAAGCCCCACAAGGCCTAAAATCTATGCAAAATTGAAAGTGAATCAAGCCTTAATCTTCGAAGCTTTAAAGATCCAAAATTCGCTTTAGCGTGAGGATATACGTCTTTGGCTAATAAAACCACCGATGAGGCGGATAATAAAAGGCAAAGCAAGACCGAAGTCATAATAAAAGCTTCATGGCGAAGTTGAATAAAAGATGGAGGTAAACCAAAGATAATAAGGCCCTTCCGTTAGGGGGCGTATAAAAGTCTTGGTAATAAGTCTCATGTTCAAAACCGTTATAAAACCGTGTTTATCGATTCTTCTTGTCAACTTAATTTTTTAACATCGTTGTCTATTAGGAGGGGTTATTGATTTGATGGTCTTAGTTACACCGTTAGGACTCTATTTTTAGACCTAAATCTCTATTATCGCATAAGTCAAACAATGTATCCTCGTGAAACATTCAAGACAAAATAAAATGTAAGAGATACAACTTAGGAATAATGGGAGAATAAGTACGTGATTAGGGCATATGAGTAGTGTTAGCATTACTAACTTATAATGACAATGATCTCGTTGCACGCTTAGCATGGAATTGAAGTGAAAATCGAGGACGATGAAATTATTTCTAACGAAGCATTCACGTGTTCTTATTCTATGAACCTAAACGTCCCATTTTGCGATGAAAATCATACATTATGTCTAAAACACAAGTAGTAGCAATAGTAGTAGTATAGCTAGTTTATCATTTCAATAAAGTAAATAAAAATGAATTTTGGAGATGCTACGATACTTTATTCTAGCATTGCGTGAGGGCACGACAATGGTTTAGTATGGGGGAGTGATGAGACGGCTTTTATACATAGTCTCATCGTTCTTTTTGGACTTAAAATGCATTAAATATCATCAAAATACCCAAATATATGCTTGTGTTTGTTGCTTGTGTATTTTAGGTACGGATATTGAGAAAATGACAAAAGATCACAAGAATCACGCAAAAACGAACACGGGAAACGAAGCCGCACGATGAACCAAGCCCTAGTGAGGAATTTTCCAAAGAAAACCCTTGAAGATTTGAAGAATATTGAAGATTGGTCCTCCAAGTTTGAAGAATTGACACTTTATACCCTTATATCTTCATAATTACAAGTTTGGTCCCTGAAGTTTGTCAAAATTACAAAAAGGACCCTTAACTTTGAAGAATTGGCAAATTTAGTCCCTCAACAAATCTAAATTGTCAATAATGGTCCTCCAAAAAGTCAACAAACAAATCAAAGACCTTGAAGTTTGAAGACATTACAAGAATGACCCTTGAAGAATGCATTAATTGCATAATTAATCCTTGATATAAGTTTTGAAAACTTTGGTGCCAAAAATGACAAGTTCAGCAAAGTTATACCAAAGGGAAAAGAGTTGTTGGCTGTTTTAACTTAATGTGAAGACAATTTCAAAGTCTGGGGGCCAAACAGGGACAAAACAAACCCATATCCACATTTAACCCAACCATACCCGTTTTTACCCACCTATATCCACCTTTATACCCGACCAAGCCCAGACCCAAGCCCAAGTCAAACACTGCCAGTCAAACCTTATTTAAAAAGTTTAAACTCGTTTTAAACTTGGTAAATACGTGGGAAACAAACACTGTGCATCTCTTTCCCCCTAATCTTCCCCTAATCCAAGCTATAAACCCTAATTGAGTTCTTCATCAAATCAAAGGGGTTCGACCCGATTCGCTCCAGGATGCCAATTAACCCCACCAGAACTCAAACCCACCTCCCAACACCTATCACTCTCACCTTGTGGGACCTCCACGTGGCTCCCCTGCTACTCCAAGACAAGGCTTGACAGCAAATCGACGCCCCCAGTCAATTTCGTGTCCCCAAAGGTGAAAATAAACGTTCAAGATTGATTTGGCAGCTGGCATTCACATGATTCCATCAAAATCATTCACATGGCTCAAATTTGACTAGAAAAATTCAAATCAAGAAGGGAATATGCTGAGGATATCCAAGGGCACATTGGGGAGTTAACCATTAGGGTTTTACTTTCTAGAATCTTCATTGTAAGCCTATAAAAGGCGTTAGGGTTTAGCTCATTTTTTTTTTCGTCTCAGTTTTTTTTAAAAAGCCTTGTAATTTTTCAATGGAATGAAAAGTATTTTGTTTTAAAAAATCTCTGAGTACCATTTAATTATTTATGTTTTCAGTTTAAGTTTACTTTATTTCAAGTTTTTTTTGGTGAAAGGAAAAAGATTTCATTTGATTGGGTTAAATTGTTGCTGTTCTTCTTTGATTTTCTTAAAGCAGGTTTAAGAACATTGTTGATTTTTGTTTCTGCATATGCCCGGGCATATAGGAGGTGGATTATCTATCCACAATGAACCTTGGATGTAAGGTTCTTGGGTAAGACTCCTTTTTCTTTTCTGAAATTTTCAGAAATAGTTGAGTTCTATGAGATTTTTGTATGAAAGTTGTTTAAAGTGTGTGAACCTGTTTTGTTTTGTGTTTAAATGTTATGTCATTCATGTTTTATGCTTTTGAAATCAGTTTGATTAAGTTCTAAAGTGTATTGGTTTGAAAAAATTGCTAAACAGAAACTTAAAGGGGTGTTTGGATTTAAGTTCTGTGGGTGAATTTTGAAAGATTTGTGGTATGAAAACGTGTTAGAATTGGTAAGTAGGGTTAAGGAAGATTGTATGTTAGTTGGTAGTTAGTTTAGAAAAGATTGGAAGCAAGTTTGTGTGTTTTAAAAGGAAAAGTATACTATAAAATCTGCATACCACTTTTCTGCTTATTTTTCATGTAAATTGTGCATTGGATTTTGAAATTTGTTAAGTGTAAGGGTGATTTAAGGTTGAATTTGGCTTGTATGTTGATTGGTGTAGTTGAGTGCATAAGCTTGGAGTTTGAAACAATCTTTTGAGTGCAATCTGTTAGCAACATAACCACCAGACTTCTCTTAGGACCTCAGCAACCTTAAATTGCTAGAAAAGGCTTGTGTGAGTTTTGATTGGTGTGCTAAGTGCTTGTTTCCTACGTGTTACTGACTCCTTGTGCTTCAAAGAGCACAAGGGTGCCCTTGTATCCAAGAAAAACCCACCAACAAGAGCTTTCCTAAGCTCCAAAACCACCAGACCTTTGAATTGCACTAGCAGGGGGAACTTCACTTACCACTGCTAGTGTATTGGTAGCCACTGCTACACAAAAAGACAGAAAAACAAGAAGTGTCACTTTCAGAAACCAATATTTTTGTCTTTTGTGACCTTTTTTAAGAATTAGGGTTTGATTCTTTTTGCATTATTTTTCTTTTTAAATTTCTGATTTTCTAGTATAATTTAATTTATTGTTACTGTTCATTAGATAATTTTTAGATTATTTAGCTAATTTAATTACTTTTTAATATATCTGTTTTTGTCTTTTAGTGTAAAAAGTTTATATTTTTCAGATTTAAAAATTTTCTTAGATTTAGAATATTAATTTAAGATTTTTAGTTTAAAAATTAGTTACTGTTCACCTTTTTAATTAATTTTTATAATTAATTTAAGTTAATTAGGGTTTTAATTAAACTAGTTTTGTCATTTAGTGGGAAATTTAATATTTTTCAAGATTTTTCATTTTTCTACTGTTCATTAGAGTAAAATAGGATTTTTAAAATTGGTAGATTATTTTTAGCACTATTTAATTATTTTTTATAATTATTTTAACTTTAAAATAGTTTTTAGTAATTAAAAAATAGAAAAATAGTATTTAAAAATTATAAAAAATACTTTTTAGTTTTTAAATAATATAAGTAAGTTATTTGTTCAATAAAATCATATTTTGGACATTTTGATTAATTATATTTAATTTTAGGGCTTTAATTAGCATTTAAAATTGAATATTTAATTAATAAAAGGTTTTAAAATATTTTTATTGGATTTTATTCCTTATTTATATTATTTTAGACTTGTTTTAGCTTATAATTAATTTTTAGGTTGAAAATTTTTATTTTTGTCGTTTTTACGGTTTTACGTTTACGCCTTTTTCGTCGTAGTTTAATTAGTTTTCGTAACTGTCTCTTCTTTCCTTTCTTATTTCTTTTTCAAATCAATATAATCTCAAACAAAAATCAACTCTCAACACAACGCACTTGCCTCCTCGAGAACGAACTCACCTAGGGTCATTCACACACGGTTTTCCTAAATCGTCGTGCACACTTGCCCTATTTATTGCCTTCTTTTCCTAAAGGGGTAATTTTACTCAACATCAGTTTCCCTGGCGGCTAGGGTGTCAGCGATGCCTTGACCGATAAGCACTCTAAGTTGTGCTTCCGAAATAGTCGTTGTGGGAGCAGCTTCGGGATTCTGTCGAGTGACTCTTTGTGTCATTTTTCTATAATACACAAGGATGAGATTTATTAGTTGATCAATAAGATGGTTATATTAAACTGCATGGAAAATGTATGCATAGAATTCACAACAAATTGTATAACCTGTCAAGAGTTCGTAATAATATAAGTACAAGAGGTAATAGAGTAATGTTGGTACAAGTCATTTCTGGCAAAATAACAATATCATACACGTACAACCGATCTAAGACAGGGATACAACATGCCTGTCTAAAATAGTGGTACAAGTGTTTGTAGTACAACAAAAGATAACCTACCTACTATGGTTTGCTAATGATATGAATATAACTGAAAAAGAAAAATAAGAGATACAGTACAAAAGTCCTAAATCATGCGACCTAAGATGCAACTCAATGCTTGGCATGATATACAGAGATATCTATCCTACACTAGTGTGACTGTCTGTAGGTGCGGCTGGTCCGACTGGTGGTATGGGTGCCTGAGCATCCTGCATCATGATCAGGGCGTCTCTAGTCTCCCTAGAAAGTCGGAGAACCTCCAATAGCTGAATCCGAAGAGCAATGTCGGTGCTCCTCAGGTAGTCAGTCTCTGCAATCGTCCCCTAATGACGAATCTCGGCTAAGTCGAAGAAGATCCTGAAGGTCTCCTCCTAGGTCAATACAATAGTGTGGGTAATACAAGATTTTTAAGCTCGTATAAAAGTTAGTTAAACCGATCTTTTCGAATTGATTACCGATTAAAAGTGCGACTCAATTGTTCTTGGTGGGAAGTAAAAAGGATTTGTTTTCTATTCTACTAAAAAGGATTAAATGCGTAAAAAGATAAAAATAAGCTAAAAGCAGTTAATAAAATAAAGCTTGAATTGAATTAAAATTAAACAGTTAAACACCTTAACTTAGAAAAACAGCTGATTCGGAATGTTTCTGTTGATCCGGAATAAGTGCTTGATCCGGAATAATTATCTCATGCGGAAAAATCCTTGATCCGGAATATTTGGTTCGTTCGGAATAAACCAACTCATGCGGAATAATCTGGAAACTGCTTCATTCGGAATGTTCAACTAAACATCCTTCATTCGAAAAACTCCTTCATTCGGAATAAATGTTGATCCGAAATATTTTTGTTGATCCGGAATAAGTGCTTGATCCGGAATATATTTCCTTCACTCGGAATATTGCTTTACTCGGAATACTTGACTCATTCGGAAAGTAGCTTCATTCGGAATACCCTACTGATCTGGAATAAAAGGTTTATTCGGAATAAAGAGCTTGGTTTGGAATAAATGATAAAAAAAAGACTTCGTTCGAAATATTCAACTGATGCGGAATAAATAAAACTAGGTGCTCATCCGGAATGTTTAGCTCATTCGGAATAATTGAAAAACTGTTGGTTCGGAATAATCAAAAGAAAAACTGATCCGGAATAAATCTGTTTATTCGGAATAAGTTGCTTGACTCGGAATAATGCTTGACTCGGAATAAAACTCTTTATCCGGAATAACTTTGATCCGGAATATCTTAAACAAAAATGCTCGTTCGGAATACTTGCTTTATCCGGAATAAATTTAACAGAAACCCTTCATCCGGAATAATCTTAAAAGAACCCTTGGTTCGGAATCTGGGCTGATGAAACAGTCCGAAGAATAGGGGAAACAAAACACCACGAATTTTAACCAAATTCAACCAAAATAAATCTAAGGATTAAACCAAAATAGCCACTAATGATTAACTAACAATAACAATCATTCTAAACCAATAAAAACATAAAACCCACTTGTTTTTAAAGATCAAAACCAACAAAATAAAAACTTAGAACTAGAGAATCAATAAGAAAAGGAAGAACAAGATTAAAAGGAAACTTGATTTAAGGATTAAGGTTTAAACAAACAAAAGGAAAGATTAAAACTTACAAGAACTTGGATTGAAAAAGAAAATTACCAAACACCCTAATGGTGTTGGTTATGCTACGAAATAAAAGGAAGAAAACTGGAAAAGTGAAAAACTAGTTCTAATTGTGAAGGGGACTCCTATTTATAGGCCTTGGAGTTGGTTGGTGAGTGGGCTTTCTCCCTTTCTTCTTGTCTTCTCGTCTTTTCAGTAAAATTGACGTTTTCGATTCTGATTCGGGATTTGTCGATGAATAAATTCAACTCGTCTTTTAATTTCTTCGTTTAATAGACTTGAGTTCTTCGACATATGTAAATCTTCCATATTTGGTCTTTTTCTTCGATAAATCTTCAAATAGGCCCATTGACTTCAAATCTTTTGTATCTCTTGGACTATAGACTTCGTCTTTTCGTCTTTTTCTTTGATAAAACCCGTGCAATCCCATGTTTTCTTCAATATTTATCCGGTTGGCTCTGAAAACACAACAAACACACAAACCACGCATAATTCCAAACAAATGATATTAAATACGCGTTTTGGTCTCGTTTTAGCAAGAAATAAGTGTGTTAATGCAATAAATGCCTAAAAACGTTACTTGCATTTTTCGGTCTCGCTTTGTTTTGAGTACGACAATATGTAAAAACAAGCATTTACGAAAACAACGAAAAACGAATTCTTGGGTTCAAGTATTTTTCATTTTACCCAGTTTTACTTAAGGTATGGATAAACAAGTACTAACCTTAATCAAGTGATCAAGTGATTTAATCTTTTCTTAAAACTCACTTTTTATTAAGTGTGACAAGTTTTTATTAAACTTTCTTTTTAAGAAAATGTTTTATTAAATTAATTATTTGAAAATTTGAAAATGGCATATTCTTATTTGGTTAAGAATATTCTATCAGGATATTTTTTAAGCCAGATATGACCTCCACCACTAAAGGAAAAAAAGGGAGCGGAGTATAGTCCAGCGGTACCTTAGCCCCTAGGCGGTACCTTATCGATAAGGTACCGCGGGCTAAGATAAGGTACCGCGGGCAGATATAGCCGTTGGCTCCCTTGTCCTATAAATAGTGGACCATTCTCAGCTTTTCAACTCACCTCTTTTGCACATCTATTTCCAGATTCAAACCTCTTCTTTAATCACTCAAATCTTTGATCATTTGTTTGATTACTACTTGTTTAAGAAGTGAATCTTGTTCTTCCATCCCTTCCTCTCCAAGTGCAAAGAGAAGAACGCTATCCTTGTGAAGTGTTGAGTCCACCACCAAAGATCCATTGAAGATCTAATTTTATACACTTGTAGTTGTGTCATAGTTGTGAAAGATACAAGTAGTTGTGTCTATTTGGAAGTTGTGTATGTACTAAGTATAGTTGTGTAGATTGGTCCTAGCTACGATTAGGGCTCGACTTTTATCTTAGAGTCGGAAATTGGTTAAGCGACGTGTACGGTTTTCTCCACCATAAGGAGCTTGTTGTGTAGTGAACTCTCGAGTAAGGAGTACTCGAGGAGTGGAGTAGGAACGAGGAGTGAGCTTCGTTGCCGAACCACTATAAATCCTTGGTGTTCGGTTTGATCTTTCTTACCCTTAACTCTTTACATTCTTTATTCTTTATGCATATACAATTGTTAGTATTAGCTTAGTTACACTATCATTCTTTATTGTTTGTGCATATATTTTTGTTAGTATTAGTTTAGTTACACTATCATTGTTCATATTGTGCATAAGAAGATTTCACATATTTCCTCAAGCCTAAGTTTTTGAAAAAGGATTTTTGGAAACCACATTTTAACAAGTAAATATAAGAAACTATTCCACCCCCCCTCTAGTTTCTACAATTGGTATCAGAGCGGGTTGCTCAAGAATTTTTAAAGTATATTGTATTTTAAAACTTGAATCGATCTATGGATTCTAACAAATACCTAGAAGGGCAATCTATGCAAAGACCACCACTTTTTGAAACCGATAGTTTTATTTATTGGAAAAATAGATTTGAAACTTATGTGAAATCAAAAGATTTAGATCTTTGGCATGTTAATACCAATGGTGATTTTTTACCCTTTCAATTTAATGAAGTTTCTAAAACAAAAGAATTGGTCACTTTTGACAAAGCTAATGACGATACTAAAAAGAAACTTTCAAAAAATAATGAGGCTAAAATGGTGATTTATAATGCTTTACCTAAGAAAGAGTATGAAAGAATTTTTATGTGTGAAACCGCTAAAGATATTTGGAACACTCTTTTAGTAACCCACCAAGGTAATAGCCAAGTCAAAGAAAGCAAAATCGATCTTCTTGTCCAACAATATGAACAATTTGTCATCTTAGAAGATGAAACTATTGATAGTGCATTTGCTAGGTTTAACACCATTATTACTAGTCTAAAAGCACTTGACGAAGGTTTTTCTAGCAAGAACAATGTTAGGAAGTTTCTAAGGGCTTTACATCCAAAGTGGAGAGAAAAAGTCACAGCGATTGAAGAGTCGAAAGATCTCTCAACTTTATCACTCGATGAACTCATAGGAAACTTGAAGGTTCATGAGATGATAATTTTGAAGGACTCGGAATTAGTGAAAACCAAGAGTGAAAGGAAATCTCTTGCACTTAAAGCCAAGAAGGCACAAAGTGACCATGATAGTTCCTCAGAAAGCGATGACGAGGAGTATGCATTGGCGGTAAGAGATTTCAAGAAGTTCTTCAAGAGACGAGGTCAACACGTTAGGCAACCCAACTATGACAAGAAACCATTGTCAAAGAATCGTTTTGTCAAGAACGAAAAAGGTGATAGGAATTGCTTTAGATGTGGTGATCCAAATCACTTCATTGGTGATTGTCCAAAGCCCGCTCGTGATAAGAACCACACAGCGTTCGTTAGTGGCACTTGGAGCGATAGCGGTGAAGATGATGATGACAACCCCAAAGAGGAGAAATGTCTTATGGCTCACACTTCTAAAGAGGTACATTCCGAAACCGAGTATTATAGTTATGATAGCTCCTCTTTTGATGATATTGAATTTGAAGGCAAATATGATAGTTTTCACAAACTTAGTCTTAAATTCATAGAAAAGAATAAAACCTTAAAATCAACCAAAACTAAGCTTGAAAATGAGATCAATGAACTTAGGGAGAAATTGGCTAAACTTGAGAAAAATAAAGAGGTTGATTTAAGTTGTTTAAGTTGTGAGAAACTTAGATTAGAGAATGAAGATCTCAAGAGCACCTCCATTAAATTGGAAAAGTTCATGAAAGGTACTAGTGCTCTTGATGATATGTTAAACAAACAAGTTCATTCTAAGGAAAGACTTGGTCTAGGTTTTAACCCAAATGAAGCCTCAACTAGTGAACCAAAAAAAAGTCAGGTTTTCACAAAAAACGCCCACTGTACGCGGTTCCAAATTGTATGGCGCGGTTCCTTATCATTATGGAACCGCCACCATAGATAAGGTACCGCGGGCAGAGGATGATTTTGGTGAAAATCCTGAACTTTCTGAAAAGTCTAAGTTAGATGAAAAACTAAAGCATCTTACTGTTAATAAGGTAAAATTACCCATACTTGACGACAATGCTATTAGTAAGTTCTACAAGCCATTAAGTAAACCTCTCATGGGAAATAGAAGTTTATCTAGACCATCTTCTACTCTACCTAGAGTACGGAATGAGTCTAAGCCTAGAAGTAGAACGACAACGCCTAGAAGAAATAATCAAAACAATTCACGATCTAGAAGTAAAACTCCAACACCTAGAAGGAATAATAATAACTCTAAACCTAGATCAAATACACCCAAGAGAAATAATGAACAACAAAATAGTTACATGAATTACTACCCTCCTCCATTTTGTTCTCCATGGGGAACCCCCCCCCCCCCTTCATTCATGCATCCCAACCAAATGCAAGGGATGTTTGGAACTAACAATTTTGGACCCATGAGATATTGGGGACCAAATGTTTGATCTTGTGTGTTGTTACCTAGATATGCTTGGGAATTGATTTGGAGCCCGACGAGTGGATTAAGGATAGTGGATGTTCTAAACATATGACGGGTAATCGAAGTTTGTTCTCGCATTACAAAGCATATGATGGAGGTAACGTCACATTCGCTAGTAGTCTACATGGTAATATCATTGGCAAAGGTACGGTTTCTCTTGACTCCATGACCATTGAAAATGTTGAGCACGTAGATAACTTAGGGTTTAACCTTTTAAGTATAGGTCAAATTTGTGATAATAAGTGTAAGGTCATCTTTTCGGAACATGACAGTGAAATCGTAAAAGATGGAAAAGTCATTGGAAAAGGTATTAGAAAGCATGGGCTTTATGTTATGAAGGTCAATAAGAAGTCAAAAGACAACATATGTCTTGCGACTATAGATGATAGTTCTACTCTTTGGCATAGGAGATTAGGTCACGCTAATATGTGTTTAATCCAATCTTTAGTCTGTAAGGAGTTGGTAAGACACCTCCCCAAGATTAAGTTTGATAGTCACTTTTGTGATGCTTGCAAAGTTGGAAAGAAAGTTCACTCAAGTCACAAAGCCAAGAATTTGGTTTCGACCTCTCGGTGCTTAGAGCTCCTATATATGGATCTTTTTGGACCTTCCGCCATACGGAGTTATGGAGGTAACCTTTATACCCTAGTTATAGTTGATGACTATTCTAGATTCACTTGGACTAGATTTTTGGCATCTAAGAATGAAGCTTTCGATCACTTCGAAATCTTTAGTCGAAGAATTCAAAATCAACTAGGATGTTCAATTGTCTCTATTAGGACGGATCATGGTAGGGAATTTGATAATGAAGTGCAATTTGGTGCCTTTTGTGAAGCTCATGGTATTACCCATAACTTCTCGGCTCCTCGCACTCCACAATCAAATGGGGTAGTTGAAAGGAAGAATAGGACTCTCCAAGAGATGAGTAGGACGATGTTAAATGAGCAATATTTGCCTCAAAAGTTTTGGTGCAATGCCGTGGACACATCGACTTATATTCTCAACCGAATTCTTATTCGACCTTTCTTAGGAAAGACCCCCTATGAGATTCTTAAAGGTAAGAAACCCTCATTGGAATACTTTAGGGTGTTTGGAAGCAATTGTTTTATCCTCAACACCAAAGACTACCTTACCAAGTTTGACCCAAAGTCTTACAAAGGTATCCTTTTAGGTTATTCCCAAACTAGTAAAGCCTACATAGTCTTAAATAGAACCTCGGGGGTTATTGAAGAATCACTCAATGTAACCTTTGATGAAACCCCTCCTTCACCCAAGACACCACCATTGGTTGATGATGAATTGGATGAATTAGAAGTAGTTAAAGCCAAAGAGGTTAGAAAAATAGGAGCTGAATACCTTAGTGTTGAAAAGGAAGTAAACATTAAGGAATCTAGGGATCATACTCTCAATAATGTCATTGGTGACTTAAATCAAAGGACCCTAAGATCTCAAGTCCAAAACCAAAGCAACTTCTTTTGTTTTGTCTACTTGATTGAACCAAAGAATGTTAAAGAAGCTTTGACGGATGAGAGTTGGGTCATTGCGATGCAAGAAGAATTGAATCAATTCGTTGCCAATGATGTTTGGGAACTTGTTCCTCCACCTAGAAGCTCTACCATTATAGGAACCAAATGGGTATTTAGGAATAAGTTAAATGAGAATGGAGTTGTGTCTCGTAACAAGGCTAGACTTGTAGCACAAGGCTATAATCAACAAGAAGGGATTGATTATGACGAGACATATGCATCGGTAGCTAGATTAGAATCAGTTAGAATCCTTTTAGCCTACGCTTGTGCCTTAGATTTTAAGCTTCAACAAATGGATGTAAAGAGTGCATTTCTTAACGGTTTGATCAATGAGGAGGTATATGTGGCTCAACCTCCCGGCTTCATTGATTTTGAGAAACCGGACCATGTTTACAAGCTTAAGAAAGCACTTTATGGACTCAAACAAGCACCCAAAGCTTCGTATGATAGACTTAAAGCGTTTCTTGTTAAACATGAGTATACCATGGGAATGGTAGACAATACAATCTTTACAAAGAAGAAAGGTCCTCACCTCATAATCGTACAAATATATGTTGATGACATTATATTTGGCTCAACTTGTCAAGAATTGTGTGATGACTTTGCCAAAAACATGCATGATGAGTTTGAAATGAGTATGATGGGAGAACTTAACTTTTTTTAGGACTCCAAATTAAACAAATGGACGATGGTATTTTCTTTAGTCAATCTAAGTACGCTAAAGAAATGCAAAAGAAATTTGGATTAGAAGAATCTAGACCAATGAAGACCCCTATGGCCTCGGATACTAAACTCACCGTAGATGATGATTGTGAGTCGGTAGACAACACCAAATATAGAGGTATGATTGGTAGTTTGTTGTACCTAACGGCAAGTCGACCGGATATCATGTTTAGTGTTTGCCTTTGTGCTCGCTTCCAAGAGGCTCCCAAAACCTCTCACCTCGAAGCGGTTAAGCGTATCTTCCGATACATTAAAGGCACTATACATTTAGGATTATGGTATCCTAAAGGGACCGGCGTAGAAACCATTGTCTATGCTGACTCGGATCATGCGGGAGACTATGTGGACCGGAAAAGCACTAGTGGAGTTTGTACCTTCATGGGTTGTTGTTTAACTTCTTGGTTCTCCAAGAAACAAACCGCTCTTGCTATATCCACCACGGAAGCCGAGTATGTGAGTGCCGAAAAAGCATGCCAACAAGCTCTATGGATGAAGCAAGCGCTTGTTGATTACGGGATTTCTCTTGATGATGTTCCCATCATGTGCGATAATAAAGGTGCTATAGACCTTAGCAAGAATCCCGTGCAACATTCGCGAACCAAACACATAGAAATTAGACACCATTTCCTTAGGGATAATGTTCAAAAGGGGAACATTTCTATTGAAAAGGTGCCCTCCGAGGACAACTTAGCCGATATCTTCACTAAGACACTTAAGAGGGAACCTTTTAATTATTTGCGTCTAGGTCTAGGATTAATGGAACATCTTCCTTAATTTCTTTTCCTTTTGTGTGACTTCCTTCTTGTACCACTTTGAGTCATTGAGTCTTCCAAACTCTTTTTGAAAAACATTCTCTTCTCCTTTTCAAAATTCTCAAAGTCTCTTTCGAAAATGGTTGAGAAATTCGTTTGACATTGTTAATTCAATCTAAAAACGGGTTTTCATAGATTCTCGCTATTAATCTAGAGCTTACATAATTCATATGTATGATTCTCTCAAACATAGCAAGAACAAGATAGAATCATGGAGGATCATTGTGTCATGACTTAAGGTCTTGTCTTACACACCTCCTACATCGATTTTTTATCCATGTATTTTGCTCAAATATCTGTTTGGTAAGTTTGCATATGTTTTCTTTGTCTATCTTTGCTTTTAAGCATATCCCTATGATAAGTTAGACTAGAAAAATAAGATTTGCTGAAAAATCTTCCTCCAAACACCAAACACTGCCTCTGCAGGCGGTTCCATATATGAACCGCGGTACCTTATTGATAAGGTACCACCAGTATAGATAAGGAACCGCCTACAGTGCCTTCCTTTTTCGGGTTTTTGTCTTAAACTCCAGATTTGCTCCAACAGTTTTGAGAATCTTTGTTTCAAACCCTTTGACCACCCCAAAAATACCCTAAGCCTTCCCTATTTAAACCATAAGCATTTTGCATTACTTCACATCCAAAATGTCTTATTCTCCCAATGAAAGCCTTGAATATCCTCCATTTTCTCCAATTGCTTTCAATCCCAACTCACCCAAATACCATTAAAATCCAAACCCACCCAAGAACAATCTTAATCACATCTCTCCTACCAAGAATGTTGATTATGGAACATCTTTTCTTCCACCACCACCCTTTAGTGTTCTTCCTCCTTCTCATGATAATGTCATGAACCATGGAACATATTGTCAATGTTGTCAATATCAACATCTTGCTATGGCACACATCTATGAGGAGTTGAGCTACATCAAGAGTCTCTTAATCAAGCCTCCTCTTCACTATGATTATGAGATCTCCAACAAGCCACCACCACCACCCTCCGCCATTACCTTGTCTTTCATATAAGCATTGGTTGCTTATCCACAAGACACCAAATTCAAGCAAATCTTAGAATTCTAGAATAACTAGGATTAGATTTATGCTTTTGGCTTGTTTCTTTTTACATACTTCTTTGTATGATGTTCTTTTAGTAACCTATCTTGGATCTTTGTCTTTGTGTTTTCTTCTCTTTTTTTTGTGACCTATTGCTATATATTGTTGGTTGTTTCTTTTGTTCAACTAACCCTTCTATGTAGCTTGTCACCATATCTCGATTCCTCGGTGCCCCAAGCTAGGGGGAGTAAGCACCAAGGGGGAGTCTTTGCAAAGTCCGTTTCTTCAACACCGACTTGTGCAACCTTTTTGCTTCGACAAAGGGGGATAAATGAATAAACTCGTCTTCGAAAATCTTGTTTTTTTGTGTGATTGAGTTTATGTATTGTTGGAATCAAAAAGGGGGAGATTGTTAATGCAATAAATGCCTAAAAACGTTACTTGCATTTTTCGGTCTCGCTTTGTTTTGATTACGACAATATGTAAAAACAAGCATTTACGAAAACAACGAAAAACGAATTCTTGAGTTCAAGTATTTTTCATTTTACCCATTTTCACTTAAGGTATGGATAAACAAGTACTAACCTTAATCAAGTGATCAAGTGATTTAATCTTTTCTTAAAACTCACTTTTTATTAAGTGTGACAAGTTTTTATTAAACTTTCTTTTTAAGAAAATGTTTTATTAAATTAATTATTTGAAAATTTGAAAATGGCATATTCTTATTTGGTTAAGAATATTCTATCAGGATATTTTTTAAGCCAGATATGACCTCCACCACTAAAGGACAAAAAGGGAGCGGAGTCTAGTCCGGCGGTACCTTAGCCCCTAGGCGGTACCTTATCGATAAGGTACCGCGGGCTAAGATAAGGTACCGCGGGCAGATATAGCCTTTGGCTCCCTTGTCTTATAAATAGTAGACCATTCTCAGCTTTTCAACTCACCTCTTTTGCACATCTATTTCCAGATTCAAACCTCTTCTTTAATCACTCAAATCTTTGATCATTTGTTTGATTACTACTTGTTTAAGAAGTGAATCTTGTTCTTCCATCCCTTCCTCTCCAAGTGCAAAGAGAAGAACACTATCCTTGTGAAGTGTTGAGTCTACCACCAAAGATCCATTGAAGATCTAACTTTATACACTTGTAGTTGTGTCATAGTTGTGAAAGATCCAAGTAGTTGTGTCTATTTGGAAGTTGTGTATGTACAAAGTATAGTTGTGTAGATTGGTCCTAGCTATGATTAGGGCTCGACTTTTAGCTTAGAGTCGGAAATTGGTTAAGCGACGTGTACGGTTTTCTCCACCATAAGGAGCTTGTTGTGTAGTGAACTCTCGAGTAAGGAGTACTCGAGGAGTGGAGTAGGAACGAGGAGTGAGCTTCGTTGCCGAACCACTATAAATCCTTGGTGTTCGGTTTGATTTTTCTTACCCTTAACTCTTTACATTCTTTATTCTTTATGCATATACAATTGTTAGTATTAGCTTAGTTACACTATCATTCTTTATTCTTTGTGCATATATTTTTGTTAGTATTAGTTTAGTTACACTATCATTGTTCATATTGTGCATAAGAATATTTCACATATTTCCTCAAGCCTAAGTTTTTGAAAAAGGATTTTTGGAAACCACATTTTAACAAGTAAATATAAGAAACTATTCAACCCCCCCCCCCCCCCCCCCCCTTCTAGTTTCTACAAAGTGGTAAAAGGATGGATGTTTTCACACCTATCAAATCCCCTACACTTAATCATTGCAATGCCCTCATGCAATGCATTAATTTTAAAGCACGGTTTACATATCTCATCATAAATAACCTACCTTGGTCTTTATTAAATTCTAAACACTAAGGAAACCAAAAGAACAAAACAAGTAAAGAATTCAAAGACTTACATTGGGGTTTTAGGTTGTCATGAATGTTCATCATTCTCAAGTTTCACGTTCCCCATACCAAGCTTAAAAACGAGATCATTGTTATTACAAGTTAGCAAACTAACACGAACTCATGTGGCCCAATTATTCACTTAGACTCCCTTATTCCTAGGTGTATCTCTTATATTTTATTGTTGTCTTGAATGATCACGAGGATGCATTGTTTGACTTATTTCGATAGTTATTTAAGCTGAAAACAAAGTGGGACGATTTAATCAATAGTTAGCTAAAGGACAAAATCTTTTAAAACTGCTTCTCGATACCTCATAAAGTTCATATCTTGGCATAACTCGCTTCACGATTTGAGACCTTTCTCGGACCGATATTTGGCAGCAACTTCATACTTCAAATCTTGAGAGACGTTCATGAAATTATGGTCTTCTCTTCATATTAGGAATTTCTTCACTTGAACTTTTTGAGAGATTCTTCATATTTGGACCACGACTTCTTCATTTTTCTCCAATCTTTACTTTGGACTTTGATATACAACGATCCGCCTCCTTTTAGGACTTGGATCTATTTATCCTCATACCTTGCTAGGGTCTTTTCGGATAGACTTCTCCATGATCTTTTGGGGAGTTCTTGCTTTTTGTCGTGTGTCTCGATCCTTTATATTGATCTTTGATAAATGATTCTTCACATCACTTTTGGATCTTTAGCAACAAAATGTAGCCCTCATGCCTTGTTAGGGCCTTTTCGGACTCGCCCATCTTCGCATCACGCTTCAATAAGTTATGCCTTGGCTATGAACTCTAATTAATACCGAGCAACTTTTAAACGATCTTGGGCTAGAAGCTAAGTAACTTTTCAAATCGTACAACCTTATTTATTGCAGATAAATTTATTAGCAAGCGATGGGAGAATAGGCTTATAATCAACTCACATAAATTCACGAAAGAATACCAAACTTATAATTGACTCTATCATCTCTCGTTCTCCACAATTTAAAATCTCAAGGAATGAGACTCGTGGATGCTTAGCCAATTAAATCAAAGTTTTGGGTTTTCGAGTCATCTATAGGATCTTGCAAATTCTTAGACTTTTTCAAGTTTAGAAATCGCATTTTAAAGTTCCCTTGATAAACGACTCTCTAGGATCAATTATAGGAACTTGCGAAAAGTTCTTGTTCTTAACCCGTGAGAGTTAAGACTTTCGCGTTTTAAAGTTCCCTATATAAAAGTCTAGCAAAACTCGACTTAAACACGTTAAGGATACTAGCTAGAGTAAACTTAGATAAGTAAACTCGGGTTGAGTCAAAATATTCACGACCTTGAAAAATTTAAAACCACTTTATTGAAAATTTATTCTAGCAAGGAAAGAAAATAACCATAACAAAGGAAAATACAACTATACAACTAGGCCAAAATAGATTAAAAATTTTGAAAAATGTCGAAAAATCGAATTTTCTGGTTAAAATGAGGACAAATTCATGGAAAAGACCACTTACTTCGATAGAAGTCCCCCTACACTTGATATAAACATTGTCCTCAATGTTTAAGCATGTGGGAAAAGTCTCCCCTACACTTATGACATTGTGCATGTTGGTTAAATCAATCTAAGGAAAAGACAACTAACGTGATCAATTTCAAATGTGAGTATGAAGAAAATTGAATCACGATAGTTGAGAGATAGAACCAGATTGCGGATAACACGGGAGCACGGTTCTTCAAAGATTCCAAAAGTGCACTTATCCCTTTAATCACATCACCATACAAACACAAGCAACCTATATAGCTCCCCCTACACTTAGGAGGTAAAACGGAAAGGGATAGATCACGGGTTGCCTCTCGAGAAGCGCTTGTTTTTGTTAACTGAGTCACGAGCCTGACTCGACCCAAAACTAGTTCATGGGAAATGTGGTGAGGGATGGAATCATCTCATGAGAGATGTCCTCACCAAAGTACAACTTCAAGCGCTGGCCATTCACCTTAAAAATGGGCCCATTTGGCTGAGAAAGCTCAATGGTGCCATAGGGGAAGACTTTGGCGATGGTGAATGGACCAGACCAGCGGCTCTTCAACTTGCCCGAGAAGATCTTCAACCGAGAGTTAAAAAGTAAGACTTGATCACCAACGTGGAACTCTCGGTTCTTAATCCTAGCATCATGGATGATCTTGGTCTTCTCCTTGTAGATCAGTGAGTTCTCGTAAGCTTCATTCCTCAATTCATTAAGCTCGTTGAGTTGAATCTTGCGAAGATCACCGGTTTTGTTGATGTCGAAGTTAGCCCACTTCAAGGCCCAGTATGCCTTATGCTCCAGCTCGATAGGGAGGTGGCATGCTTTCCCATACACAAGACGATAAGGTGTACAACCAATCGGGGTCTTATAGGCGGTACGGAAAGCCCTCAGAGCATCATCAAGTTTATCGGCCCATGAGGCACGATGCTCTCCCACGGTACGTTCCAAAATTCGCTTCAATCCACGGTTGGATATCTCGGCTTGACCGTTGGTTTGAGGATGATAAGCCGTGGAAAGACGGTGATTGACACCATACTTAGCCATGACTCTTGCGAATTGATCATTGCAAAAATGAGTCCCGCAGTCACTGATTATAGCACGAGGAACACCGAATCGAGCAAACAGTTGCTTCAAAAAGTTCACAACCACCCTCACATCGTTCGTTGGGAGAGCCTTAGCTTCAACCCATTTAGAAACGTAGTCAACGGCTACGAGGATGTACTTGTTCCCTTTAGATGATGGAAATGGCCCCATAAAGTCGATGCCCTATACATCAAAGATTTCACATTCTTGTATGAAATTTTGAGGCATCTCATCTTTATGTGTGATCTTGCCTTGCCTTTGGCAAGCATCATAATGTTTAACCATGTCGTGAGCGTCACGATAAATGGTGGGCCAATAAAATCCAGAGTCGAGTACTTTCTTCGCAGTGTAATTGGGACCAAAGTGACCACCGGTGGGTCCTTTATGGCAAGCGTCAAGGATTTGTACCACTGCCGGCCCATCAACACATCGACGAATGACAAGAACCGCACATTGTTTGAAGAGGTAAGGGTCGTCCCAGAAATAATGTTCAATATCTTTAAAGAACTTTTTCTTTTGTTGGGACGTTAACCCTTCCTTGAGAATTCCACCCGCTAAGTAGTTTGCAATGTCCGCAAACCACGGGGTGTCATCGAGATTTGGATTGATAGACATTAAGGCCTTAAGGGGAAAAGAGTCATTGATCTCTTGATTCGGATGATCCCCTTTATAAGGATCCTCAAGTCTACTTAGATGATCCGCGGCTAGGTTTTCGGCTCCCTTCTTGTCACGAATTTCAATGTTGAATTCTTGAAGGAGCAAAACCCAACGAAGAAGTCTCGGCTTAGAATCTTGCTTAGTCAACAAGTACTTCAACGCGGAATGATCGGTATACACGATGGTGGTGGAAAGAACAAGATAGGGGCGGAATTTCTCAAAAGCATATACTACAGCTAAAAGCTCTTTTTCGGTAGTGGTATAATGCAATTGAGCCCCCGTCATTGTCTTGCTAGCGTAATGGATTGGTTGGAAGTGTTTGTTCACTCTTTGGCCCAAAACCGCTCCAATAGCAAAGTCGCTAGCATCACACATCAACTCAAAAGGTAGCTCCCAATTAGGGGTAACCAAGAGTGGTGCCTTAGTTAGCTTATCCTTAAGAAGATTGAAGGATTCAAGACACTCTTTGGAAAAGATGAAGGGGGTATCTTTTTCCAAGAGGTGGGTCATCGGGCGAGCGATTTTAGAAAAATCTTGGATGAATCGACGATAGAAGCCCGCATGACCAAGGAAACTTCTCACACCCTTCACGGTTGAAGGTGGAGGTAATTTGGCTATGACATCCACTTTAGCACGGTCCACTTCAAGACCGGCTTTTGAGATTTTATGTCCTAGCACGATACCTTCTTTTACCATGAAATGGCATTTTTCCCAATTTAGAACAAGGCGAGTGTCTTCACATCACTTAAGCATACGTTCTAAATTGGCAAGGCAAGCAGAGAAAGAATCACCATAAACCGATAAATCATCCATGAATACTTCCATAGTTTCTTCAACCATGTCATGGAAGATAGCCATCATACACCTTTGAAATGTCCCAGGAGCATTGCATAAGCCGAAAGGCATTCTTTTATAAGCAAATGTTCCGTAAGGACAAGTGAATGTGATTTTCTCTTGGTCTTTGGGATCGATGGGAATTTGAAAATACCCGGAGAAACCGTCTAAAAAGCAGTAATAGTCATTACCCGCTAGACGTTCAAGCATTTCGTCCATGAAAGGAAGGGGAAAATGATCCTTTCTCGTAGCATCATTGAGTTTGCGATAGTCTATACAAACTGTCCACCCTGTAACGAGACGAGTAGGAATCAACTCGTTGTTTTCATTGGGAACAACGGTGATTCCGCCTTTCTTAGGCACACAATGGACGGGACTAACCCATGGTGAATCCGAGATAGGATAGATCATTCCCGCATCAAGAAGTTTGATAACCTCTTTTTTGATTACGTCATGGATCTTAGGATTCACCCTTCTTTGGCTTTGAATAGTGGGTTTAAAGTCGTCCTTCATGAGAATTTTATGTGTGCAAAAGTGAGGATCAATTCCACGAATATCGGAGATTTTCCAAGCAATCGCTTTCTTGTGATTCTTTAGCACCGCGATAAGTCGAGATTTTTCTTCTTCTTTCAAGTCCTTAGCGATGATGACGGGTGACTTCTTGTTGTCTTTAAGAAAAACGTACTCGAGATGAGACGGTAGGTCCTTAAGCTCTAAATCCGAAGGATTTTTGATGGAAGGCGTAGTCAAATTCGGTTCATCGATAGAGATATCCTTAGGAGATGGTGGAGAAATATGGTCCTCATTGAGAAGTTTCTCAATGGTACGAATGTCTTCATCCTAATTGGAGGGAGAATCATCATATTTTAAGTCCACATCTCCCAAAGTTGCTTCAAATTCTTTCAAGATAAAATCACTTCCTCCAAATGGAGTTAGTGATGGAGCAATAAAGGCAACAGTCTCAACAATGGGAAGAGAAGAAGAACCACTTTTACAAGCGTCTTTGAAATGTTCTTCACAAGCCTCATCAAGAACGTCAATGAAATTAACACTCTCGTTTTCAGAAGTTTGCTTAGAAAGTTTTCCCATGTTGAAGACGATTTTATCGTCACCAACTCTCATGATTAATTCGCCCGCGGCTACATCAATGAGAGTGCGACCGGTCCTCAAGAATGGACGTCCAACGATTAATGGAACACGGGGATCCATCTCGTAGTCAACGACAACAAAATCCGCCGGGAAGGTGAATTTGTCGACACCAACGAAGATGTCTTCGGCTATCCCCACCGGATAAGCAACCGTACGGTTAGCTAATTCCAAAGTCATTCGTGTGGGGACTAGCTCGGGGAGAGATAATTATTTCCAAACGCTTAAAGGCATTAAGTTTATACTAGCACCTAAATCGTCTAGGGCCATACAATTCTCTACCCCAGGGAAGTTGCAAGGAATCAAGAAACGACCCGGATCACCAAGTTTGGTTGGTAATTTTCTTAAGAGCACTGCGGAGCAATTCTCATTAAGTTGGGTCTGAGCAATATCGAGAAGTTTCTCCTTATCACTGAGAAGATCTTTAAACATTTTAGCATATTTGGGCATGTGAGTGAGAGCCTCAACAAAGGAGATATTGAAATTCAGTTGTTTAAACATCTTAAGAAAGTTAGAAACCTGGATATCATCCTTGTTCTTCAATTTCTCTTTCCTCAACCTTGAGGATAAGGTATATTGGGTTGAGATGAAGGCTTTGGAATGGAATTATCACTCACATCCTTGGGTGGTGGAGGGGTAGAAGTAGAAGGTGGTGGAATTGGAGAAGTAGAAGGTGGAGGAGTAGAAGTTGGAGGAATTGGAGAAGGAGACTCGTTTTCCTTTGTCACAATCATCGGTGTAGGTGTAGGAAGCTCGGGTTCCTTTAAACCTTTTCCACTGCGAGTGATGATTGCTTTCATCTCCCCTCTTGGATTAGCAACGGTGTTACTCGGAAGAGAACCCGATCCAGAGGCTTGATTACTTGGGAAGAAACTAGCCATCATGTTCCTTAAGTCATTCGTTTGACTTGCCAAAGTGTTTCACATATCAGCTCGAAGATCATTCCCTTGCTTCACCATATCTGCTTTCATGTTGGCCATTTTCCGCTGAAGATTTTGCACGATCACATCATTAGTCCTCATGTAGGTTTCAACATCTTGGTGTAATGCGGTGGGTTGGTTGGGAGGAGGAGCATGGTAGGCGGGTGGTTGATAAGCAGGTTGTTGGTAAACTTGGTTGTTTCTTTGAGGTGGATATGGGTTTCTTTGGTTTTGATATGGAGTTGGAGCACGTGGTTGGTTTTGATTGTTGCGATTGAGGTTGTTTGGGTTTTGTGGGGGAAAACCGGGTGGTGAAAGAAAGTTGTTTGAGCTATAGCTGAGCAAATTGCGGTCACCTTGAGGACGTGCTTGATAGCCTCCCGTGGAATAGTTACTGTTGGTGGCATACACATTTTCCGGATTGTCATGAGTCGAAGGACAATCGGTGTATGAGTGAGATCCCCCGCATATATCACATGATTGAGTCAAAGCACTAGCTTGGGCAGTGATAGCTTTTGTATTATTAGCGGCTTGGAGAGCAAGTGATTCAACAAGCGAAGTAAGCTTATCAATTCTCTTGTCGCTCTCATTAGTGCTAGCACTAGCCACATTGGTCCGAACACTCTTGGTTTGCACTCTAGACTTGTTCTCAATAATATCCCATGCGGCATTAGAAGATTTAACCAAAAGATTACCCCTCGAGGCACTATTTAGTGAATCTTGGTCATTCATGCTTAAACCATTGTAAAAAGTATTAATTTGATGTACTTTTGTTAAACCATGTTGTGGACACTTTCGTAAAAGTTCCTTAAAACGGTCCCAAGATTCACTAAATGTCTCACCGTACTTTTGTTCAAAAGTAATGATTTCATTCCGCAAAGCGGTAGTACGTGAGGGTGGGAAAAAGTAGTTGATGAATTTGGTCTCTAAATCCGTCCACGTAAGAATACTTTGTGGTGGTTCCTTATCAAGCCAATGCCGGGCTTGTCCCTCTAAGGAGAAAGGAAAAAGTTGCAAGCGAATTACCTCTTGTGAAACCCCATTATACTTAACCGTATTAGTGAGTTGAAGAAACCTCTTAATATGGTCATGAGGATCATCAATTGAACGCCCCAAGAATGGTTGAGCAGAGACCATTTGAATGAAGCCGGATTTGAGCTCAAAGTTGTTGGCTCCAATCGCGGGTATGACAATAGCATCGTTGTTGCCCTCTACATGTGCTTGCAAAAGTTCGATCATTGGACGATTGTCCGGTAGTTCATTGTTGTTATTATTCATGTTGGGTTGAGGTGGATTATTATTATTGTTGTGTACACCGGCCATGTCTAAGTTATCGAGAGTCTCGGGCTCGGGATAAGACGTTTATCGAGTGCGCATACACCTGCAAAAGAAATAACAAAGTAGAATTATTTTTGGTTTTTTGTGTTTTTTAATTTTTTTGTATTTTTAAAAATTTTATATTTTTTAGGATTTTTGAAAATTTTAAAGCAAGGAAAATAACGTTCAAAGATGAACGGATCCCAAAATCCAATGCGTCTCTCACTAAAAACCGTTAATCTTAACGAAAAGAGCCGGCAGCGGCGCCATTTAATACAAGCTTTTTAAGCTCCTATAAAAGTTCGTTAAACCGATCTTTTCGAATTGATTACCGATTAAAAGTGCGACTCAATTGTTCTTGGTGGGAAGTAAAAAGGGTTGGTTTTCTATTCTACTAAAAAGGATTAAATGCTTAAAAAGATAAAAATAAGCTAAAAGCAGTTAATAAAATAAAGCTTGAATTGAATTAAAATTAAACAGTAAAACACCTTAACTTAGAAAAACAGCTGATTCGGAATGTTTCTGTTGATCCGGAATAAGTGCTTGATCCGGAATAATTAGCTCATGCGGAAAAATCCTTGATCCGGAATATTTGGTTCGTTCGGAATAAACCAACTCATGCGGAATAATCTAGAAACTGCTTCATTCGGAATGTTCAACTAAACATCATTCATTCGGAAAACTCCTTCATTCGGAATAAATGTTGATCTGGATTATTTTTGTTGATCCGGAATAAGTGCTTGATCCGGAATATATTTCCTTCACTCGGAATATTGCTTTACTCATTCGGAAAGTAGCTTCATTCGGAATACCCTACTGATCCGGAAAAAAACGTTTATTCGGAATAAAGAGCTTGGTTCGGAATAAATGATAAAAAGACTTCGTTCGAAATATTCAACTGATGCGGAATAAAGAAAACTAGGTGCTCATCCGGAATGTTTAGCTCATTCGGAATAATTAAAAAACTGCTGGTTCGGAATAATCAAAAGAAAAACTGATCCGGAATAAATCTGTTTATTCGGAATAAGTTGCTTGACTCGGAATAATGCTTGACTCGGAATAAAACTCTTTATCCGGAATAACTTTGATCCGGAATATCTTAAACAAAAATGCTCGTTCGGAATACTTGCTTTATCCGGAATAAATTTAACAGAAACCCTTCATCCCGAATAATCTTAAAAGAACCCTTGGTTTGGAATCTGGGCTGATGAAACAGTCCGAAGAACCGGGGAAACAAAACACCACAAATTTTAACCAAATTCAACCAAAATAAATCTAAGGATTAAACCAAAATAGCCACTAATGATTAACTAACAATAACAATCATTCTAAACCAATAAAAACATAAGACCCACTTGTTTTTAAAGATCAAAACCAACAAAATAAAAATTTAGAACTAGAGAATCAATAAGAAAAGGAAGAATAAGATTAAAAGGAGACTTGATTTAAGGATTAAGGTTTAAACAAACAAAAGGAAAGATTAAAACTTACAAGAACTTGGATTGAAAAAGGAAAATTACCAAACACCCTAGTGGTGTTGGTTATGCTACGAAATAAAAGGAAGAAAATTGGAAAAATGAAAAACTAGTTCTAAATTGTGAAGGGGACTCCTATTTATAGGCCTTGGAGTTGGTTGGTGAGTGGGCTTTCTCCCTTTCTTCTTGTCTTCTCGTCTTTTCAGTAAAGTTGACGTTTTCGATTCTGATTCGGGATTTGTCGATGAAAAAATTCAACTCGTCTTTTAATTTCTTCGTTTAATAGACTTGAGTTCTTCGACATTTGTAAATCTTCCATCTTTGGTCATTTTCTTCGATAAATCTTCAAATAGGCCCATTGACTTCAAATCTTTTGCATCTCTTGGACTATAGACTTCGTCTTTTCGTCTTTTTCTTCGATAAAACCCGTGCAATCCCATGTTTTCTTCAATATTTATCCGGTTGGATCTGAAAACACAACAAACACATAAACCACGCATAATTACAAACAAATGATATTAAATACGCGTTTTGGTCTCGTTTTAGCAAGAAATAAGTGGTAAAAGGATGGGTATTTTCACACCTATCAGTGGGTCTCATGATGATGACCCTCGAGAGATGATAGGCGATGACGGAGAGTAGAGTTCTCCTCGAGTAGCCACAGCAGGTTGTTCTGGACAGTCGTCCAAGAACCCTGTGCAGCCTGTGACTCAGCAGCTACTGACCAGTAGAGATAATCCATCCTCTGTTGGAGCACAACACGTCCCTGCTGGTCCTCGTGTAGCAATGCATGGATAAGAGCAGTATCATGTGTATGTCTGGCAACTAGCGCGTCAATCTGCGCCTGCATGGTGTCAAGTCTAGCCTCACCGGCTCCTGAACCTTCTCCTATCTCCAAAGTGGAGACAGGTTGAGAGGTGTGCCTCCTCTTGTGAGGTGGCAAAGCCCTAGTGGGGTAAGTATGGAGAGTAGAGAGTGGTGGTAGAGGTGGTAGAGTGGGTACAACCTGGTCTGGTTCCCTAGGTGGGGAAACACGTACGACTGGTGGTGATGGAGTAGGATAATCTGTCAGCACGATAACCCCCTCTGTCGAGTGGTCTCGGGACTCTGTATCAAACTCAAGTCCGTGTAGTACGGATGTCGGTGATACGGGTGCAACAACAGGTGTGATGAGAGCGTCGAACGTAGTCACGATAGTCGGTGACGTCATGATAATCTGAAAATAATAGCATTTCAAAGTTTATAAGTATTAGCTTACACAATTCAAAAAGTTTTCAAAAGATGCATATGCAATGCTTATGTATGCATGCATCAGTGTAATAAAAATTACGTAGGTACTTATATGATCATATAGCAAAAAGCCATATATCAATGCACAGTTAGCTCACACAATATGTATGCTCTATATGTGTATGCCTAACTATAAGGGTTCCCCAAAAATCAAAATTTTGTAAACATTGATTTTTAAATTCATTTATAGTCCAATTATAAATTTTTAGTATTTAAAAATTTTAGTTTTAGATCTGGTTCTCCATAACTATGCGCTCTGATACCATTTCTGTAACATCCCCAAATGGTCATATGCAGCGGAAAGGTACGTTTGGGGTGTTACTTTTGAAGGTGGATCGATAACACACAATATATAGAGAAATGATCATAAAATGACATTAAAACATATTACATGAGTTTAATTGTGCAAATTAAATAATTGTCTTGAAAACATTATTTGTAGAAAACCCCAGCCCGATGGTAAACATGATGCTTCTTATGATGCTAGAATCCAATGCAAGTACCTGCTTACTTTCCTAAGAAAACATAGAAAGTAAAATGTGGGGGTCAACACTAGGTTGGTGAATTCACAGGTTTAATATAAGGCAAAAGTATTGTTATGCAAAACACCACGGGGATAGCAGCGCATAAAGCCACATACTATAGTAGTTCCTATTGCCCTATAATAGATGCTATACATGATGCTCAAGTGCCTAAAAATAGGACATCCTGATGTGAGTTCCCTCAGTCTGACAATGAAATAAACCTGTTGCTTGGCCTAAGCGTTTCGTGATAGCAAGTCACGCAGGCCGGGTGTTGTCAATACCCCAATAGATCTATCGATAACATTTCGCGCTACACTATTAATTATTACAGTCCACGAGAATAATGGGGCAAACAATATGCAGTAATATGTTGTTGTCTGTAAGCATTTGCATAAACAATAATTAAGTATGTTTTCTCCTCCATTTATAAAACAGTAAAAGATGGGGCCATGAACTCACCTCAGTAGTGATGATGTAAGGATAATGTCACTGAATGCACTGGAACAGTATGATCACGTAGTGGTGAAACTACCTAAGTAATTTATATGTCTCAGCATATGCACGATAATAATGCACAAATAAATGTAACTGGTGAAAATGCATGATCACGAATTAATAAGTTGTTACTATTGTTTAAGCGTTAGACTTATAGTAAGTTGTCGATAATAATATATTTTTAGTTTCTAAAAATATATTCAAATTGTTTGTACACAAAAAGTGTAATAAATTAAATAAATAGATTTTTATTTAATTAATTAATTGTAAGAAAAATAATATATTCCTTTAAATTTTCTTAAGGTTCCAACTATATTAATATGATTCGTTTGTTTATAAAGTGTCGAAAATAAATCTTAATAGTTTATTTAATAATCAAAATAACTTAATTTAATTTATTAATAAGATAATTTATTACTATTTTAATTAAATTAAGTTTACACATAAGCCCTTGTAGTATAATAACTTTCAAAAATAACCCCTCGGGTTTCGTTTGTTAAGTGTATTACATCGTTAGTCCTTATTCGTTATGTTTATTTTCAAAAACGCCCCTAGGGCTTATAACACTTTCGAAATGTGGCAATAGTGGTCCCTAGGGTTTATAACTTTTGTATAATTACAAAACGAGTCCCTAGGGCTCAGTTAACTTTGGTAAAATGGTAAAACACACCCTCCAAGTCTCGAAAAATGTAAGGAATAGTATTAGGCTTGTTTTGAGTTTATAAAATGTCATAATTAGTCCTTGTGGTTGTGTTGGTTCTCGGTACAAAAACAGACACACCCTTATACTTTCAAACTTGGCGGTTTTGGTCCTTAGACTTTAGGAAAGTCTCGGAAAACAATATATATAGGTTTTATAAGTTATGCTTTTAGCCTATACTTTCACAATTGGTAATATTGGAACAAAAAGTCTCTAACTATAGTGTTTAGTGTCTAATGGGCTCGGTTGGCTCATTATGGGTCCGGTTTGGTTTCGTGGGCTTAACTAACTTATTCATGGGCTTATATTCACGTTTAACCATATTAGATCTAGTTTTTCCAAGGTTTTTAAGAATATGTTTAGGATTCGGTTCCTAATAATAAGCCGAAACTTGTGGGCTTATATGTTAGTGTATAACATGAACTTGTTAGCTATAGTTTATCTAGGGTCCTTTAAGCAAGGTTTCCAACTAGTTCTTCATAGATCTAGGGTTTTGATGGCACATTTACCCACGAAACATAATAAGCCGTGGGCTTATATTGTGTTTGAGGGTCGTCTTATGGTGGTTTTACGTGTGCATGCAAACCTAGTCGCGTTTTATAGGGTTCCACATGTATGGCGTGTAATGATAAGTAGAAAAAAATAAAAGAACTTAGGATGAGGGTGGTGTGCTTACTTTGATGATGGTGGTGACGAATAACACAAAACTAGCTCAACACTTAGCTCCTACGCGTATAGTACTCCTCAAACCCTAACCTAGTATGCCTTAGCAACCAAGATTCGAGTGAGGAATTCAATGCTTGCACTTAATGACCTTGAGACCAAGATTTTTTGTAGTAAATGCTTGTGTAAGAGATGTTTTTGTCTAGGTAATATATGAAGTTTGTGAGATCCGAAAATGGAAGTGGTGAGTGAGATTTGGAATGCTTGTGTGCTAGATAAATGTTCAAGTGTATGTGAGGTGTGTGGTTCATGTATTATACACGTCTAGAGAGAAGGGTTACAAGATTTTTGGTAATCTAACAAGTACATAGTGTATCTTACCTAGGATTTGTGAGGTACTATGTTTTAATGACAAATGATGTACACTTGCCACCTAACATACTCCTAGCCGTCGCATTTTTTGGAGTCAAGGAGAGAAAGAGGTGTTTGCATAGTGTATGGTTTAAATGAGGGTGATGTACATGTTTATGTAAAGTCAAAGTGGGTTTGAAAGGTTTCAAAGTAAGTGTAAATGTGTATGTGTGGTATATTCGGCTAAGTAAGTAGTATAGGATAGTTTTTAGTTCAATTCTAGTGTTCTTGTGTAGTTACTAGGAGTCTAGGTGTTATATTGTATGAGTAGGTTCGAGTCCAAGTCGATTTGGTTAGGGTTAGGGTTTTTGAGTGAAAGTATAGTCTAAAATGAATAAAAGTATAGTTTAACTTATTACAAGTATAAGATACTTAAATAATTGTTGTAATTTTGTTAGATGCAAAATTATATAGTGACAATAGCTTTTGATGATATTGGTAACACTTAAAGTGTAGAGAAAATATATAGTATATATATATATATTGTAGTAATATTATATAAAATAGGTATTATTAATTGTGATCATGGTTTTAGATTTTTAAAATCCAAAAATGATGCATGAGTATGCTCATGAGTTTACAGGTGACTTAAAAGTCCCAAAGCGATGTCTTGTGCTCTGTATGCTCATAAAAATATAGTCATACATGTTGTTTCTTATGATTCCATGATTGAATATTCACAAACATAATGCATTGATCAAAGTTCTTGTTGCTCAAATGTTTTCAACTGTTCCAGATATGATACATGCTCAAAGTTTCAGTGACAAATGTGATGTATGCTCATGAATGATGCATATGATGGTGCACAATTTATGCAAAGGTGAATATATATATATATATATATATATATATATATATATATATATATATATATATATATATATATATATATATATATATATATATATATATATATATATATATATATATATATATATATATATATATATATATATATATGGGAGAGTTAAAATAAAAAGACTTTTTTGGTGAGAAGGATAAGAAGGATTTTTAGCCAATCATTTTAAATCAATGGATAAGATCAATCCATATTCCTAACTAACTAACTAACTAACTAACTAACTAACCACCAAAACACGATTTTAGAAAAGTCTTCAAAAAATTCTGAAAAAATTCCAAATTGTCGGATTTGTTGGTGCATAAAAAAGTTGTGAATAAACGTTTTTTAATTTTGAGTTTTTTACGTTTTTCTGATTCACAAAAAACAAAATTTGATGCACAAACACGTGAATTTTGGTGTACAAAATTTTTTTCATTCAAAAAATTTTCAATTTATTATTGTTTGATGTGGAATCATATTTTAAAGCAAAAAGTCAAAAGAAGTTGGGCATAAAAATGAATTCTTGATGCACAAAAAAACTAAAAAACGTAAAAGGAAACGTTTTTGTGCATCAAAATTCCGTTTTTGTGCATTAAAAAAGCGTAAAAAACTTCAAATTAGAAAAACTTTTTTCACAAAAGTTTTTTGCACCAACATACCCGATCTATTGGAATTTTTTCATAATTTTTGAAGAACTTAAAAAAAACACGTTTAGATGGTTAGTTAGTTAGTTTGTTAAGATTGTGATTTAATCTCATTCATTGATTTTAAATCAATGGCTGAAAATCCTTCTTATCCTTCTCACAAAAAAAGTCTTTTTATTTGATCTCTCCCCTATATATATATATATATATATATATATATATATATATATATATATATATATATATATATATATATATATATATATATATATATATATATATATATATATATATATATATATATATATATATATATATATATATATATATATATATATATATATATATATATATATATATATATATATATATATATATATATATATCATGAGGTGACGTGTATAATGACGTCATAGTCAAAACCTGAAAACTACAGTTTTTACACCGTTTGCGTCGTCTTGTCATTGTGTATTTGTTGTTCGACCTCTAAACAATCATCTTCAAGATTAAAAATGCGTTGTATACATTCTTGTGCATCTAAATAATCCTTGAAGCAAATACACATCTCCAAAGATGTCGGGGTGAGTCTTGTTCTTCGTAGCGATAATACTCTTCCACTAAATGAAAAAGTGGATTCTGAAGCTACCGTAGAAGCTTGCACACTTAATAAATCTCGAGCCATGATGGATAAGACGGGAAATTGAACTTGCCTATCTTTCCACCAAGACAAAATATCAAAGGTTTCAAATTCTTTTTGATCCATAACACTTATCCAATCACATCCAGTATATTTCCCAAATTCGTTAGTACCGGTTTGATCGGTCCTAGACCGTTTAACACTTTCTTCTCTTAACCTTTGAAACAAGCTTGACTTTGAACTCGTAGACGATGATGATGGAGCCGAACTCGATGATATGTTTGTTGAACCATATTTATCAAAATAAATATCAAACAAATTCTTAAAACATGTGTTAAAATTAGCTTTTGCGTTATTTGGAAAGTTAATGTTTTCTTCTTGCAAATTCAAATAAATAACAATCTTCTCGATAAATAATTCCACCCCGGTAATGTTAAAACACGGGTTCATTGCGGCGGAACAAGTAATTATTGGTGGAATTTCTTTAAAATATTTTTGAAGCTTTTCTTTCACCGGTTCAACCATAAACACATATGGTGCACCTAAACATTCAAAATCTCCTATTTTTCACACATTGTTTCAAGTTGTTGAAGTACCAAATGACTCGTGGGGTAATAAACACCCGAAAAATAAAGTAGTTGCATCTTTAAAAACTTCAAGTAATTCGGTTAACTTTTCAATAATCATCTAATTGTCAACGCAAAAAGGTGTAACTAGACCTTTTTTGGCAAGATCATCATGAAAAAACACTTAAAGGAACTTGTTGGCGTAAAGCACTTTAAAACATTAAAAAAGTCGAGTTCCATCTTGTAAGAACATCCCAATTAGGTGTTAAAAAAATCATTTTCGTTTCGTTACACAATGACATATAATCTACATATCTTCTTTTAGGCCCTTGAAATATATCTTGCAACATTGTTTTAAAAGCGTTTCTTATGTTGGAAATTTCGGGTACCGCAAGTCCATCTTGCACAACCAAGTTTATAATGTGTGCAACACATCGACTATGAAAAAACATGCTGCTCAAAGGTGGTTGGTATTTTAGTATTAGATGATTGGCGACATTTGTATTGTTTGAAGTGTTATTAAATGAGATTGAAAAAATCTTATCTTGTAACTTAAACTTTTTGAATACACCTCGTAACTTAAAATAACCGGGTACTACTCGGTTTTTTTATACCCGGTTTCGTATTACCCGCTTTATACCCGGTTCTAAGCTCGAGAAGTTTAACCGGTTAGTACCCGACGGTTAAGTCAATACCCTTCCCGGTTTGGTCAATACCCGGTTATGACAGGGTCCGGGTTCGGTTTTTCTATCAGGTTTGGTTTCGGTTCGGGGTATTATGCGCACGGCTAAGTGTGATAAGAGCTATATCCGTTTTGAGGTTACGAAATACTAAAAAAATTCAAAACTGTTTTTTTATTTGCAACTTTTATTTTTTTTATGCTATTTTAGTTTCTTAGAGTGTAACTTTAGTTGACTTAATATTTTTGTTATGCAATATTTTTTTGAGATCCTGAGTTCACTCCTGCCGTCACGTCACGTGAGCTTCTTTAGAAGACCAAATGCACATAGTAAGACGATTCTGGCCACAACCTCCTGAGTGTGGTTGGTCTAACTTGCAAACATTATTTTATAGAAAATGGAATGTAGAATATGATAGTTTATGGACTTATATTTAATAGTCGTGTGTTAAGATCGAACTCGGGATTACGGGATTGCACACAATACCTATAGAGTTAATTTATTTAATAAATATATTTATATGTTTATTAAATTAAATCGAGATATAACTTTAACGAATGTTAAATATTTAAGAGTTAAGGTTTAACGAATGTTGTGAAAAAAGAGAAGAGGAAAAGAAAAGTCCGGAACACCTAAGGGGGTGTTTCGACCGTTGGTTAGAACAAGAGGGGGGAGAAGAAAAAGTTTTCTTAGATTTGTTAACTTGGGCTATAAGGGTTTTCAAGCTAAACACCCTTAACCCTCATAATTCTTCACTCCATTCTTCCATTCTCTCTCTCTTGTTGCAATCGCAAGCCAAACACCCCTTATGTGTCGTTTGGTTCAAAATATTGAAATTCTAAAATTCTAAATTCTAGCAAATTAAAATTCCTAAAAATTAAAAATTTTAGAATTTTAAATGCCTAAGTATGTTTGGTTGGCAACAATTTATAATATTTTGAAATCTTGATTTGTGTTGAATCAATTAACGAATAAATATTTTTTATAAATTTTTTATTGAAAAGAGTAAAAATGGAATTTAAACTATTTATTAAAAAAATTATAAAAATTTTTACAAAAATTTTATATAAATTTTATAAAAAAGTTATATAATATTTATAAAAAATTATATAAATTTTATTAAAAAATTAAATAACTTTTATAAAAAATTTATATAAATTTAAAAAAAAAAGTTTATAAATTTAATAAAAAAATTCAATATTTTTTATAATATTTATAAAAAAATTCTTTAATTTTATAAACAATTATAAATTTTATTTTTGCTACTTAAAAAATTAAAAACTGAAAAAATAAATTTTATACAAATTTCTTAAATTTTATAACTTTTTATATAAATATAAAAACTCGAATAAAAACGACTAGAAAAAAGTTTATAAAATATAATTTTGAAGTAAATTAAAATTCCTCACTTTTTTGAGTAATTATAATATCCTCCATTTTGAGAATTTAGGAAATTTGAAATTCCTTCATTAGTCATATCAAATATAATATTTGGGTGAAATTAAAATATAAATATTTAGAATATCCCCCAATATCCTTCAATATCCCCCAACCAAACGACCCCTTAGGGTATTTGTTTGGTTTTTGGTTAAGCAATAATCGTCCTAGCCCCTCTCTAGGGTTGTTGGGTTGATTTTCCACTAGACGTTGAAGCTCGATTTATACGTACTAGCATTACGGTTAACTCGTTGTAATACTTGTGTACAAGAACGTAATATAATTTTACTTTAGACTATATCTTGGTGATTCGATATAAACCCTAATTCGGTAAATTTGTTGTTGTTCGTGAGATGTTTTGTAAAAGGTATGTAACCCTAATTCGATTAATTGTAATTGTGTTAATTATAATCTTGTTAAATTGCTTTCGCTGTGTATGTTTTGATCTTAACTTTGTTAAAATTTTAATAATTGTCATGAACTATATAAACCATCACAAAAGACGTATTGAAATAATATAATTAGAAAAATGAAAAAGTGAGGATAGGTAGGCGTTGAAGAAGTCCACAATCCATGCATGAAGCAATTAACATGAATGAATAAAGATTGGCAATCGTGTTTCCCACAAAGTCAAGAATCACTCTACGTACTCAATATTTAAGAACTTTATTGCTTTAAAACATGTCTAAGTGAATTTGAATTAGGATAAACTAGAGGTAGAGTATTTGGTAGAGTGATGTGGTGTCGTAGTAAAAAATAGTGTCATAATTGATACGTAGGCTATGATACTATATTTTATGAGATAGCAATGAGCTATAAAAAAATGGTGTAATAAGGGTAAAAAGTGATATAAATGATTTACATATACGTCACTTATTAATTTTAAATAAATTTTTTTTTCAAAACTCCATTTTTCTGGATTGACTATCATGACGCTAGAAACCATGACGCTAACCTTGATGTGATACATCATAATTTTTTGGGCTATTAGGCGTCACCGTACCCCAACCTGTTAGACATTATTAGTTTTTGTTATCACGTTTAACAATATTAAGTGTCACACAAACTAAACAGAATAAATCACTTTTTTTTAAAAAGGTAAACTTCAAAGTTTTTGCACAAAACAAGATTTACACATAAAACCTACGTATGACATTTTAGTAATTCGGTATCATTACATATTTAGTTTTTGTGCTTCAGAATTTTAACAATTTTAGTATATTAGATTCTGTTACAAAATAGCATATTGCAGAATAAATGACCAATCCTTTAATCAGTATTGATGTTGAACTCTTCGATTTTCATATGTTTTTGGGCTTTTACAAAGCTCTTCGGGCGAAAAAACCAACTTTTAATTTTTGAAATCAGTTTTGGGCTTAATTGATTCAGACCCAATAATTGATGAACTAAATCGAATAATCCGTAGCGGAATTAACCGGACAATAAACCCAAACCAATCGGGTTATTAAGTGGAACCAGTCAAATTTTTTTGGTAATTAAGGTCTTAGGCTATTTCATCCCATTTGCTTATTTCTAGAAACATGACATCTATTATTGTTTGATTAAATTACAAGTTTCCTAGAGTACCATTTTTGACAAGGGTGATGATATGTACACTGACATATTTTATTTGTACACGGAAAAATAACATAAGATGACATTTATGCCCTTGCCTTGTTTGAATTTATCTTTCACAGTTACTTATTTCTTTCTCTTTTCCATCCCGACTTCATCTCTTTTAAATCTTAGACAGATCGGCAAGTTCATTATTAACACATGGCAAGTTCATATATATAGAGATAATTAATATAATGTCGATTTCATATATTCCCTGTATTTTTTGTCTCTGTTCTTTTGTTGCAACCTTATACTGGGTATCTATAATCGGTGAAAAAATGTGTGCCAAACTATGGAAAAAACGAGTTCATTGCTATTGATTTGTAATCTTCATGCAGACTCGTTGGAAATCATGTGGTTTGCAGCACTAACCAAACTCAGTGTGCAGTTCTTGCTGTTACAAAAGCATCTAATGAATGCACATTCATCTAAGCTATCCAGTACTATTTTAACGATGAGGGTAGAAGGAACTAACACTTTGAATTGTAGCTATCAAGTTTTTAGATGAACTCGACTCTTTGTCGATGGACAAATTATATAGGAAGAAGTAGTAACCGAAGAACACATGAAGGTGTCAAGAAATAATCAGACTTATTATATCTATTTAATTGTTTTTAACATTTAATCGATGATCCAATAATAGTAACTATTATATTATGATTCATAAGTTCTTTTAGCAGTTAAAATTGATAATGGTGTAGTAGTGGTTCTTTTACAGAGAAGAAACACTGAATAATACAAAAAAGATGAACAAATGTAAGCAAGGGGTACAAATGTCCTTTACAATTGATTTTCTGTGTGCGAATAAAAATGGTCCGTGTACATCCTTTTGACAATTGTTATTTATTCATGTATGGGTTTTGCTAACTAATGCCCACTGGGCAGAGGTTAATGAGCAATAAATTAACACAAATTTTCCAAATATACATTCAAATGCATTAAATACGCATTAAATAAACTCATATATTGCTATATATAAACATTATTTTCACTAGAATTAATGTGTAATTAATACATTTTAATATATATTTGGAAAATTTGTGTTCATTTATTACCCCTAACCTCTGCCGGGTGGGCATTGGTTAGCAAAACCCTTTATTTATATCAAAAGGAAAAGAAGAACGCATAACATACGACTTCTGTGTTTACGAATCATAGAAAAAGTCACGGTATCCATAAAGCCAAGAGACCAAGTTACACAATATCATTTATTCATTTGTGTTCCATGAAGGTGATTTTTTTTTTGGGATGTTATATGGTTTCGCGATTTTTGTATTTTTTTGAAAAAACGAAGTTTGATGTTCGGTTTTGCTTTAACATAAAAATAAAAAATAAAAAATAACCTAATCTTAAAAGTTAAAACACTATTGTTTAGGTTGTTTTTGAAACCTGTCATATAAAAAAAATGTCAAGAGAGTTATAAACTTTCACTATAGCAAAAAATTAGATCGCTTCATACCTATCCTCTCTAACTCGACCTTGAAAAAACCATACTTCAATAAATCAATTGAAAACGAAAAACCGAATATATCTAAAATCGAGTCCTAAGAATGGCGCCAATGTTGATGCAAATTTACACGGGCCACTTAGAAGTATGCCTCACACTTTAAGGGTTGTCTAGTTCAACTGTTTTTTTTTGTAAGTAGCTCTTTCAGGCTAGTTGAAAATAAGAAAAAATATCGTTAGCTCGCTTCGAGTTTTTAATCTGAGACCAACCTCTATTATAAAGATAAGTATGAGTGTTATGGGATAATTGTTGGGAAATTAGAGAGGGGATTAATGTAGTTTGTAGTGTGTGTTTTTCGAATGAGCGGTTTTCGCCTATTTATACTACTCTAACATTACGTGGCGATAAAGAGGACTCTCGTGGTCGTTTAGCTTATGTAGGAAGATCATCGACCTCGTATTTCCATTATCCTCAGTAGTTTAGTTGTCGTGTATCATAAGAATGTCATTGTGGTTTTGCGTATGTTATCGTTATACTTTGTTTGACTAATGTTGGGCCATCGACTCTAAACCTGGATCATCCTTCGATGATGCAACTTCTCCAGAGTAATGTTCTAGCCTCCCATCATGCTAATTCGACATGACGCAAACCCAAACCCGAACCCGAATATGCTAATTCGGGTCAGGTTAGTCGAGTCAAAATTTGTATTCGAGTTATTCGACTAATCTGAATACTAAATAGAGTTAGGTATCAGGTATGAAATGTTTGGCTAAATAGAATCAGGTATCACGTATAGATAAATATAGATAAATTTGCAAGTTAAATGGTTGGACTCGGTATATCTATGATTTCAAACCTCGACTTTAACCCAACCCAAAATAACCTAAATCCGACTCACACCCCTAATCGTATCCTCTTGCCAAAAGAGACTTATACTTCTTGAGTAAAGTAAATAAAACCAAAACTGACGGCTTAACCAAAATATACGTTCGGTTTTGTTTTAACATAATGGAGAATTGAATATGTCCATTTAAACTTCCTTCATTGTATGTATTTTCATGAAAAGTTTAAAATCATAGATATACCAAGTCAAACCATTTAACTTGTAAATTAATTAAGAGAAAATAAGAAAATAGTTATATTCTACTTGTACTTTTAAAATTTTGATAAAAATATACGTAATTAATAAAGTTTAAATAAAAATATATACAATTAGTGAAATTTGATAGAAATTTTTTTTACATAATAAAAAAATTAGATTATTTGAAAATTTTAGTGAAAAGTAGAGGTTGTAGAAAAAATAATTGGACCGATCAAATGACTTAATTTTGACATATAAGCATAATCGAACGATGTGATTTGTCGAAAAAATTAAAACTGAATTCAATTTAGTCAAAATTAAAAAAATTGGTGGAGGAATTTGATGAAAACACTTAAAATATATGTGTCAAATTTGTGAAAATAAAAAAACTTAAAAAAGAAGAAGGGGATTAATAAAACTTTAGTGGTTGAATTTTAAATAAATTAGAAAGATTTAAGTATAAACATATAACTTTTTATATTTTTAGTAACTTTATAAAATAAACAAAATACCCCTTTAAACTATATACCCTATAGAATTTATAATTTAAAAATACAACATATCTGTTATATTAAAAAAAAATTAACAAATCACGTGATTATAAATATTCAAATAAAAACACAAATTATTGTCTATTTATTTTGACACTTAACAAAGTGAATCAATGCAATATACGTAAATTATTATTAATATAAATATAAATATTAAAATGAAAACAAACGGGATTCTATATATGACAACAACACATATTTTTTCAATGTCGCCATGTGTTACTTAATACACAATATCTAAAAAAGGATATCTAACATTTCAGTTAAATAAAGTCAAATCCTTTATGCAACACATATTTATATAAAATATCAATTAATATTAACATATAATGAAAAATCATATAAAACTCGTGGATATATGAGTATCGTAACTATTTGAGTATTAAAAATTTAATATTGTTTATTGAATAATATTAAGCATTACAAAACTATGAATTTATAAATCGTGTACGTGTAAGGTTGATGTAAATGATTTCTTATTTAATAATTAAAATATAACTATTTAGAATAAGAATATCGAAAGTAAAAAAAGTATAAAATTAAAAAAATAAAAATTAATCGGTGAGTTTATATAAATTTACACAGTATACAATAAAACATAATCAAACATATAAACATTAAATGTTTGAGAATGGTTATATTGAATACCTTGTATCCTTTGAATACAAGGGGATCAATCCCCACCTTCCATCTAATTTTAATCAAATGTCGAGATTAATCTTTATTTTTTTAATTAAAAAGGGGCGGATGGGCATTTTCGTCATTTTACCCCTCCCACCTAACACCACCTACCACTCTCACATCACAGATCTAACAGATCGTTGTTTTTTCTTCTTCTCTCTAAAACATACACAAAACACACACACACACATATATTCAGATCTTAGATCTATCATCAGAAACATCAAACCCATCGATCATTACCTTCGTAAATCGATCATCCACTTCATAAATAAGGTAAAGTTTATTAGATCTGTTTTGATTCATCTTTTTTTAGCTTATTCGATGTAAATAAGCTTATGATCCATCTTATTCTTTTATAGCTTTTTTGAGAAATTACGTGAATTTAAAGTGTCGAATGATAAGATAACTTATTAGATGTTTAATGTGAATAAGCTTATAGATTATCATCATCTTTATTATGATGAATTATAAGCTAACGTATTAGCTTATTTTCATGAATTATAAGGTTTTATGGCTTAATCTTGTTGAACAGATTTAGAATGACCTGTTTGTGAAGTATCATATATGATATACTATATCATATATGATATAAGCTAAAATATCATATATGATAAAATATATCATATATGATTATGTGGTTGACAATTGAATTAACTATTTTTTATGACTTAATCTCGCTAAACATATTTAGTATGACTTTTCAGTGAAATATCATATATGATATACTATATCATATATGATATACTATATCATATATGATATAAGCTAAAATATCATATATGATAAAGTATATCATATATGATTATGTGCTTGAAAGTTGAATTAAATCTTCTTTTTTGTGTAGAGAATGTTGTTTATAAGGCATGTTGAACATTCCAAGCATCCAAAAGGACAAGAAGTTTAATGAAAAAGCTCATGAATTTTTGTTTTACGTTTATTGTTTGTTTTTTCTTTGTAATCTCCTAATGGAGTTTTGAAGTATATGGACGATTTTGTAATCCATTGATATCTGGTACAACGTCTTGTTAATATGGTTTAACTTTCTTGGTATTATGTGATGATGGTTTTGATAAATTAAGTCATATATGATAATGCACTATCATATATGATAATGCATCTAACGCTTAAATTAAGCCATATATGATAATGCACTATCATATATGATAATGCACTATCATATATGATAATGCACTATCATATATGATAATGCATTATCATATATGATATTCAAGAAAAACTTGGGCATATTAAACAAAGAATTTGATGAATTAATGGTTGCAACAAAGAGTATGCACAATTAATAACTAAACACTTGTTCATAACATAAAAAAATGTATATTTAAACAGACTCATATATGATAATTCAAACATCACGTAACCTAATGTAAAATCATATATGATAGGGAATATGTTGTCTAATAGTAACCAAGTTTGATGACTGTTCTAATTTAGTCACTCAAACTTTATATCAATCACTAAAACCACTCAACTTTCATTATTGTGTAATTATTCAAAAACACTATCTCTAAGAAACTCATACGTGCATTATTTGATTGTACCCAGGGACGGAGCTACTCATAGAAGAGGATGGGCCATGGCCAACCCAAACTCTCCACGAGTCTCCATTTGAAGGTATACATATTATGTGATCCTAAACTTTTGTAAATATTGAAAACTATTTGGCCCACCCAATTTAAATAGCTTCACACTTTCACAAGTTATTATTATTGTGCTTCCTTCTCATATTGTGTTATTTATAAGGAAGGGTTGAAATTAGTTTAAAAAGTAACTATGTATACTACTTGATGGCCATGATATTGATTATTATATATCCAATCAACTGATTCAATTCAATTCTTAAGTGACCAAAAGTAGTTTGAGTTTTATCAAACATTGTGTCCGATTAATATTATGTTATACGGTTTTGGTTTTGTTAGTTACCATTGCATATGTATATGTAGGAATAACTTACGACACTTAACATAATGACGAAATTATTAGATTTTCTAAATATTTTATTGTTTGTCGGAAAAAAATTGACCCACCTTGTGTCAAAATCCTAGCTCCGTCACTAATTGTACCGTAATAATAAATACTCACCCCTTGAATTTCAGTAACCTCGAGGCCTCAACCAACTTAATGTACAACCAATTCATGCATATGTGAACAAAGATATATGCCACTAAATAATAATCAAGTTTGAAAACTGTTTCGTTTTAGTCACTCAAACATGAAAGTTACATAATAATAATAGAACACTAACAAAACTGAGTGACTAAAACAGAACACTTTTCAAAGTTAATTATTATTTTATAACCAAAACAAAGTTGCAGTGATTAAATTGGAACAAAATTGAAACTTGGTTACTGTTTTATGATTTTAACCCTATATGATTGTGGATTTGCTATTTGCTAATCCGGTGGTCTAGTAGGGTGGTAGATGGTGTTGGAAGCCATTGTTGAGAGAGAGAGAGAGAGAGAGAGAGAGAGAGAGAGAGAGAGGTTGTGTAAAAGAAGGTAAAATGTATTAAAAGTGAAAAATGAACACAAGCAACACCCCTCCTTGGAAGCTAAGGAGGGGTATATATAGTCACACACGACCCTTAAACTATACATTGTACCTAGTCTAGTCTAAGCGTGTGTGACTATGATAACTAATGGGAATTCTTAAATTTCGTCACATAAAGTGAGTTTCCAACAATCTTCCCGCAGGGGACGACGTGTAGAATTCCTTACAATATTTTTCCTAACAAGTACATAATGATAAAGAACAAGAGCTTTCATGAAGCGTCCAATGCTGATGATGTCTTCTGAGGACTTCGTCTTCAAAACGACTCAACCTTAAAGTAACTTGTAGAAGAAATACTGTAACGACACGAGCTAAGTAACCCATACACTTCTGGTTAAGGAGAAGCTTCTAAATTAACTTCCCCCTAATTCATGCCACATAAACTTGATGTAGAAGCTTTTAAATAGCTTCCCCCTAATCCGACAATCCTCGTAAGCAACTTCAAAGCTTTCAATAAAGCTTAGAATGATTAAGCGCACAACGGAATCTAACAAGCAAATCCCATCATATAACATGATAACGTTGCTAAGAGGGATTGAAAGTAAGGGGTACACCAAGTAGATCAACAACTTTTCTTCTCACGCTTGAATAATTCTTCTGAATTTTTCTTCCCCCTGAGAGTTCAAGTTATGCATACCAGAAAGAATCAAGATATTTCTTCCCCCACATAGTTGAAGAAAGTAAATCAATCCCAAGTATGAAGCTCAAATACTGAAGTGGACACTTTATCCCATTCATGAAGTTGACATCGTAACACCAGAGTGAATTAAGTCTCGGAAAATGCACATATCTTCTTCCGGAGATGCACCAGAGTCAATTAAGTCCCGGGAATGCATATAGGATAATGATGATGTTTAATTGCAACAATCAAACAATTAAACCTCGAATCAGTAGTGTACCGTTTAGAGATTGATAACGCCACGATTTAAAACACTTATTTTCTCTACGGCTATGACAAATGTCATCCCGGAATGTCTTCGAATCAAAAGAAGGTATGAAGTTCATCACGTGTACTCGTTGTGCGTTCAATGTGTCTTCTTCTTCCCCCTTGATGGTTTCGAAACTCGGAACCATCAATAAATTGTACGCACATGAACCTGAAATCTCGTGACAATAATAAATAAGTTGAATTATATATTTTGTGAGAATCAGCTGTTGATCGAAAATCTCTTCTCATAAACTCTCCATGGCTATCTTTACCAACCCACTTGAAAGCAATTTGAAGTGACCACTGATTGAATGAGCCAGATACATCAAACGTGAAACTGAATAAAAATCCTTCGATCTTGTGACTTAAGCTTGCACTATTGTTGAATGAGGAACGGTGGAGAAATCTCTAAGTACTCAATGCATCACTGAAGAAGTCTATAAACACAACACCTCTTGAAATTATCCACGTCGACTAAGCGCATGACACTGAGTACAACAATGTAACCCCTTTAAGTGATAGTTATCCGAGTCATCAACCAACCACCCCGAACCCGGAAACCAAATAAACAAGTCTTCATTCTAAGATTAAGCACGAGCAAGTTATCTTTGAAAGATAAAATAAGTTCACGCCTTCGAAAAATCCGTCTTCAACTTCCCATAATTAATACCCGATCAAACGAAATCTGTAGTCACTAAAAAATCGCCAAATTTTTCTTCGGTCTCGTCAAATAAATTTTGACACTTAGTCGTCACTTCTTTTGTCTCGTCACTTTTGTCACGAAAATATCCAAAGTATATCGAAATATACCAAATTTTATTCAAAATGAATAATTAAGGTATACACGCGTCCATATAAACAATTGGACACAACCCAATATTTGACAAATGACTCAGCCCATTTAGCTAACACCATGACCCGACCCATCAGTTGAAGATAAAATACTCCCAATCCTAAAAATTCTCACACAGTCATAACCCTAACACAATCTTAGATATATCCGCCCCATCTCTCACCTATATCACATTCATCTAACTCCCACCAAACTTCATCTCTTATCATCATAGCCGACTAACACACAACAACCTAATCTCCATTACTACGCAACCACCAAATCACCTAATCTTATCTCATCACATCCGCCCCCATTCTCCCTTCGATACTCCCAAAGACATGCACAAACCAAATCTCACCATTCAAATGATGAAGATCAAAGTTCATATTCATCATTCCATCAACAAATCAATTACATCCTTATACAATCACTCCAAAATGAAACTTTAGACCAACCATACACACGTTTCTTATATTTTCATTTAAAAAACATGATCTGCTTGGACCTCGTGAGTGAGAGATCTAAACTACGGTTTGGCTTCAAGATCCATATGAGGGGTCTCGGGTAGGATATGTGTTTGCATGTCTTTAATTTAAACGAATCAAAGGGAGAAAATAACATAATTGTTATGGGTCTCTCTTTTAAATTCGAAAATTAATAAGGGGCTTATACCTTGACAGATATTTGTGATCTATGATGATGTGTATTTTCGTGTATAGATCTTAAAAGATCTTTGGTTGCATGTGCAAAACACGAAAAAATGAATCTGAGATCTAAATGTTTTCTGTTTTTATTTTGAGTTTTGAGAGTTTGTAGATGGGATAGGTGACGAAGGGAATTAGGATTAGATGGTGTTGAGGAGTAATATGGTGGAAAGTTGAGTATGGTCATAGGTCACGGTTTTCATATTTTGTTTAACAGTCGGTGTCAAATTCATTGTAGGTTTGGGTATGTTTGGTTTTTGACTCAAGGCAATGTTTTTAGAAAAATTAATGCACCATCGGAGTGTTCACAACCCAAACAATATAGGGGTGTTATAAGGTTTAGGTCGGGTATTGTTAAAACTGCATCGGAATTAATGTAAATATGGTCTCATCGGAATAAGAAGTCTCATCGGAATCAAACAAACACCCCATCGGAATGGCTATCCGAGTAGCCATCGGAATGACCATCCGAATAACCATCGAAATAAGCATAATTGGAATCCCCATCGGAATCCCCATCGGAATCCCCATCGGAAACCCTATCTGAATCCCTATCGGAAAAGGGTTTTGACCCTTTTTCATGGTTTTTCCAAAAAAAAAGGATCTGTAAACTTTTGTCCTTTTCCCAATGAAAATAGATCTGTTAGATGTAAGGAACAAAAAAAGTGTAAAATATGGACAAAGATTTGATGAAACCGAGAATGAAAACTGATTAATAAATGGATACCACAAACACAAAACATTGTGACAAAGATTGAAACTGTTTGGACAAAAATAAGAAGACGTGATAAAAAAATTGTGACAGATTGGACCAAAAATATCATAGAACGAGACACAAAGAAATATAGACCACCAAATCGAAAACAATAAACACGAACACGATCCAAGGATGGAACCAAGGCTCTGATACCAATTGTGGATTTGCTATTTGCTAATCCGGTGGTCTAGTAGGGTGGTAGATGGTGTTGGAAGCCATTGTTAAGAGAGAGAGAGAGAGAGAGGTTGTGTAAAAGAAGGAAAAATGTATTAAAAGTGAAAAATGAACACAAGCAACACCCCTCCTTGGAAGCTAAGGAGGGGTATATATAGTCACACACGACCCTTAAACTATACATTGTACCTAGTCTAGTCTAAGCGTGTGTGGCTATGATAACTAATGAGAATTCTTAATTGTCGTCATATAAAGTGAGTTTCCAACAATGATATACGTCTGATATCATATATGATAACCATTTATACAAAATCAAAAAATGCAAACACCATTATTATTGAAACTACTATTCTTTTTCAACAATAAACTATTCTTAAAACAAATTATCAAATGATGAATTCATGAATAACGTCTACTCAATCTTGATCCTTAAATCATATCCATGCACATGCTCTTGTTATAATCAACATCCCTCTATGCTTTGCTCCAAATCGGGCAATCGCACCATCTCTGTGTGACTGCATTTATAAAAGAAAGAAAAGAACATATTATGCAACATTCTAACACCAAAATGAATTACTCATATATATATATATATATATATATATATATATATATATATATATATATATATATATATATATATATATATATATATATATATATATATATATATATATATATATATATATATATATATATATATATATATATATATATATATATATATATATATATATATATATATATATACTAGTGGCAAAACCCGTCCGATGAACGGGTATGACTTCTGATTGTTGTTTTACTTATTTTATTTAGTAAATATTTGTTTGTAATGTCCGATTGATAGGTATGACTTCTTATTGTATTTTTTGTTATTTAGTAAATATTTGTTTTTAAAAACCTTTTAGTATAATTACTCAAATAATATTAAAACATTACGAAAATAACTAAAAACCTATTCTAATAATTTAAATTATAAGTTGTTGGCTTCTATAATGTTGTTGCTGTTTGTCAAGCTTCCGTTGTGAACTGTAATTTGAATGTGTGACAAAAATGATTATATGTTTTAGTTATTTATAAAAGAAAAGTGTTTATTTCTTAAGGATATTTTGTTTATTCATTAAAAGCACAAACATACGAAACCTTTTTCCATAAGTCGGTTGTACATACTAAACCATTAAAGTTTTTTGTTTAAAAACTTTTTTTTTTCTTTGGAAAATTACTTTGAAAAAAATAAAACTTTTTAAAGGTTGAAATATAAATATAAATACGTTGTTCAGATATTTGTTTTTAATAAAATGTTTAAAGTTTTTTTTGAAAAAGTTTAAGTTTTTAATTTTTTTAGAAATTTTCTTTTTCCAAAAAAATGTGAAGTTTAAAACAAACAATCTTGAAATTTTTTGAAAGAAACTTTTTTCGTATTCTTTTTAAAAAATAAAACTTTTTTAAAAAAAAATTTAAGAAACTTAAGTGCAAAAATCATCTCTAAATTATAAAACGACTAACACAGCCATAACGTGACAAACAACTTTTACTTTTAACTAAAAACTATTTGCACCATCTGTCGTTAGAGATGTATGATGCACTATATTACAATAAAGATGTATGTTCCGTGAAACATTAACAAATTTCGTAATTCAAACTTTTGCATATTTGGTCTTTGTTATTTAACTGATTTTGGTTTCTATTGGGCGGATTGATTTTGTCGCTACACAATTTATTTGAAGCATTAGAATTTATATTACGATTAGATAACCGATTAAATTGCAACAAAAGATGATCAACATAAAAATCTAGTATTTAAATTGCGGAATGTTACGAACGTTACTGGATATGAAAAAATGACGAACCTTTCCTGATTAGCAATTGGCAGCCATTCCACGTATGCATATAATTTTCGATAAGATGAAAAACACACTTCCAATCAAAAAATGGGCAACGGGTCAGTTTAGGTTATATTATCTCATCAACAGTTTTAAATTATAGAAATAGTCAATAGTTGAGACACACCTTAATTTATCTCTCACTCACTTAACCTAATCCCAAATAGAACCGCCACTTTTCCTTCATCTCATATCTCATCACCGCAGTCACAATCGTCGCAACCCGATCTCATCAACTGCCCCCATTTCTCTATTTTGTTTCAAACATCTCAGCCACAACTAATAAATCCTCCTATTGATCCAATTTTTTCCATATGTATCTGATACAACCATCTCCCCATCCTCTTACTAATCAAATCAGGCGACAATCAAATCAAAATGAATGTAACTTATGAAATAAAGCTATCATAAAATTAATACTACTCTTAATACTTAAACCCAGGAAGACCAAGATGTACCGTTTCAAGATCCATCGAAGGTGACAGGTATGTTGATTTTATTGCATGTGGATTGATTTACGTTTTATGCATCATACCGGAAAAAAAATAATGATTTTAACACAATTGTTATAAGTCTATTTTTTTCAAACGAAATGTTGGACGGCGGTGGTGTTTTTAACGAAGTGAACAAATGAGGATAAAATAGAGATGTTTTTTTTGAAGATGAGAAATTAGGATGAATCAGAGATTATGTTTTTTTTAACCGTCAACATTCCGATGTTGCGTTGACTTTTTTTTTTATATTACATACTTTGTTTCAAATGTTTTTGTTGTATTTTTTTACTACAGCCGCTCTCCATTGCGAAGATGAAGGAGTTGAGAGGCAGTGTGGTTGGCTTGAAATCTCGTGCTCTAAAGTCTATGAGAGTTCTAAAATTTGATAATCTTGTTTGCATGGTATATCGGATTGTGATTATCTTTTTGTTATTAAATTTTTGGTAAATACACATTTTTGTAACCTTGGATGTAAATTTTCTACTTACATCTGAAGGTGTTGTATGCTAGTCTCAAAATTTGGTTAAATTTTCTTTGTTTCATTGTGTTTAGGTTTCTGATCTTTCTGTTGAGGATTACATCACCGCCACTGCTTCAAAGCACCAAATCTACATGCCCCACACCGCCGGAAGGTACCAAGCTAGGAGGTTCAGGAAGGGTCAATGGCCAATTGTTGAGCGTTTGACCAACTCTCTCATGATGCACGGAAGGAACAATGGTAAGAAGTTGATGGCTGTCCGTATTATCAAGCATGCCATGGAGATCATCCACCTTTTGACTGATGTCAACCCCATCCAGATCATTGTTGATGCTGTGATTAACAGGTACCTGTAGCTTGTTTCCTGTTAGTACATCTGATGTTGATGTTCCATTTTCGGTTAATAGTGTTTGTGCTTTTTAATACAACGATGTTAATTCATAATCTTTAAGTTTTCAAAATGCAGTGGACCAACAGTAGATGCCACCAGAATTGGGTCTGCTGGTGTTGTGAGGTGTCAGGCTGTTGATATCTCTCCTTTGAGACGTGTCAACCAGGCTATCTACCTCCTCACCACTGGTGCACGTGATAGTGCTTTCAGGAATGTTAAGACAATTGCAGAGTGCCTTGCTGATGAGCTTATCAATGCTGGCAAGGGTTCTTTTAACAGGTATAGATATCACTATTCCGTATATAGTAGATTAGTATCATATTGTGGTATAGAAAATGCATTACATGAGTGGTAACGTAAAAAAAACATAACTGCACAGCCAGCAAATGCCCAACATTAGTAATAAGATCACATGAACATCAATTCTAAGAGACAATTTCAATTTGGGTTCGAATGCCTACGCTAAGACTGTTGTATATGACAGCCTATATGCTTCTATTATATGTTCCAGTGGTTATAATATATGAAAAAAAAGTTTTGATATTGTTTATTAAACTGCTAATTTTCAGCAATTTGTGTTTTCATTCGTACTCAACTTTAAGCATATAGGGTCAAATATCATTAAAAGTATATAGGCTGTCAATCTGTCATATACAACAGTTTTAGCGTAGGCATTCAGTTACCGATAAAATAATTGTAGGGTTAAGACCTCCTTGGCGATCAACATTTTTGGGTCATATACAACAGTCTTAAAGGTATAGCTAATGTTACAGTAATTATATGCTTCTCATAAGTCATAAGACCTCCTTGGCGATCAACTTTTTTCATTGGATCGTTTTGGGTCACATTTTTTTCTTGCATCTCGAAATTTCTTATTAGCTAATCGAAAACGTTATAATGAAATCATCAGATAATAACATACAGAATGCTATGTCAAACACCCATGAAGAATTTTGTGTTTACCTGTTTATAACAGTTATTTGTTTGATAATTTAACTGTGTGTGCAGCCATGGCAATTGTTTGATACAGTTCACACATTGTCATATTCGAGCTAACTATATAACGGTTATTTGTACAACTTCAATAAAAGCGTAGTTTAAAATTGGTAATTTACCCTTTTGTCTGATATTGAATTTCGCTCCTGATTTATTTAACACAGGCGATTTTTACTCTTCAGGGTAATGGGAATCATTCATTTTCTTGGGAACAATGCCATGACCTATCCGCAAGGCCCAATAACATGTGCATAAGTGTTTCCTAAATATCCTTGAACGTAGAGCAAAATTGTAGTAAGTATGCTAGAAGTTGAATTTTATATAATCTAATATTTTGTACGTCATGCATTAAGGTCGACAACCTTAGATTTATAAACATTGTACTATATGTAGCAGGGTCTGTATAAAAGGTACATGTAGAAGTACATGAGGTGCATATCCGTTGACCAATATAATACATGATGAGACACGACCACAACACATAATTTTTACAAAAATGTCCAAGTATTATTAGAATGGAAAGAAATTGATTTTAGCATGGCTTCTTCCTTATTTGATTTTCTTTTCAATTTCTGACTGTATTTTTTTTGTTCCAGAGCCAGCTATGATAAAGGTAAATGGCATTTTGATGTTGGTCCTACATCTGATACCAATGTGGTGCAACATATTTTTTGGGCTCCTGCTGATGGAGGTCTGGGTGTGCTAGATTTGAAGGATCCGTGTTTGGTTGCCTTATATAGAAGAACATTTAAGAGGAATATTTGTCTCAACCAAACCTTCTTGGGTCAGTACTGATGTAGTATGTGATTATTCGGATGCTTTGTGCTGCAGTATTTCCCAACAATCTAGGGTGACCGAAACTCAAGGTAAGCAAAACCTAGGCTTCTTTTTAGGCTCGTATGATTGGTTGATTAATTTTTTTCCCTTTGTTTGCGGTTACATATTATTTTGTTAACATTTAGAGTCTTTATTTATGCAGCTCGAATTGAACCATCCTTCGTTATTCAGAAAAAGAAGTTCACAAACCCAACATTGGTGTCGGTAAAGGTGTTAACCAGACCCGCCTTTTACAGGTCGTGTAGTTGATGATGTTGAACGTTGTCGTGTTGGATGCGGGCAACCCTTTTGGTAAAGTTTGATTACGTTGTTATTTTGTGAATTATTATCATATTTCCAAATAAGATAATATATTCTCGAATACTTTGAGTAACAAACTAAAATCTAAATAATACACATAAAAAGTAGTTACGTAAGGGCTAGAGATTGAGTATTAGCTGTTGCAACTATTTTAAGGACTTATTTTAGAGTTTCCCTTACTTAAAAGTCTTTGAATATAGGTTAAAAATGAAAACTTGTGTTTTGTTTAACATGTTTTGTATCATTGGTTTTTGGAGCGGTAAGACTGTTTCGATGCTGATGATGAGACCTTTCTTAAGCCTCATCCGATGGGTTGGTATTTGTTGGGTCAAAAAGTTGATGTGGCAGAAACTCAAAATCGAAGGACATTTACTCAAGCGTTGACAAGAGTAATATAGACGTTGACAAGAGCAATGTAGGCGTTGACAGAAGTCAACAAAAGTCAAACGCAGTCAACAAAAGTCAACGCTGATGGATTTAATGGAGAATTCTATTTACAGAATATATTGGATATATTCTAAATAATATATTCAGTATATATCTATAGAAATAGTATATTTAGTTGTTTATTTGATTTGATCTCTTGTAAACCCTAATCCTTACACTATAAAAGGAACCAAGGGTCTTAGGTTTTATTCATTCAATTCATTCACAATGTAAACCTAAAGTGTGTGTCGACTAGACGTGGGATTCAATGTATACACGTCTAGTGGTTGTTCGTTATTAATATAATGAGCAATCCCTATTGTTTTAATTCATGTTATTCGTGCCTAAACACCTTGTTAATGTGTTATGTTCTTATTCCGCTTTGATTGTATAATCATATGAACATGATGCATTCCTAGTAGCTTAAAAGATCCGGAAACCAAGGTTTCCACAATTGGTATCAGAGCCTCGTGGCTCGTGATGCTAGGACCAACAAGGTGTTCGTATATCGTGAAGAAGAAGAAAAATTCGTATAGAGTTTTTCTGGACGTTTTTGTGTGCGCAGCAGTATTCAGAAGGTCATAACTTTTGATTGAACCGTTGGATCGTCACGAAATTTTATATGTGTGTTCTACATACATAGATCTAAACATCCACTGGAGGGATTGTTCTGTTTTATCCCCAGGCAAAAGTTATTAAGCGTCAAAGTTGGCTGATGAGTGATTTTCAGTTTTCTGCTTTTACATTAAATCATGAACTAGGGTTCCTCAAACCCTAGATCTACTTAAAAGCAGGAAGAATTGCAGTTCGTGGCTGTTGGAATGCAGGTTCTGTGTCTCAAGAAGATTGAATCTTAATTGTTATTAGGGTTTCTGAAAACTCTAAGTCGTATGATGATGATATACGGCTTGGTGAACTCTATGTATGATTCGAGGCTGCTGGTCCCAGGTGTGGTTTGTCAGCAGATTACAGATTGTTTGTAATCACATGAGGCTGCGACAAAAGAGAAAAGATGATGACGTGATGATTTGGACATGGAAGAAGCATTCACACGGAGAAACCTTTCTAATTGGTGGAAGATATTATGTTACTGTGTTCACACGGCCAAAACCCTAATATTCGAATCCTCTACATGCTACTCCATGATAAAATTACATTAGGTTAAAGCTAGGTTTGAGCCGCTTGATTCTGATTGGAGGAAAGGACTTGTGTTCACACGGTTTGAGATTTTTGATTGGCTATTCAAGTTTGCATTCACACGGTTAAGATTTGTGTTGTGTTCACACGATGCTCTCAACGTGATTGGTCCAAGATGGTTGTACTTTGTTCTCTTTACACAAAGAGGATACAAAGCAACACAATGAAGTCCCGTTATTCTTATCACGTTAGAAGTGGTCTGTTTTTGAAAAAGATAGCTACATAAATCTAGAAAGACATATCATGGGTTGAGAGAAAAAGGGATCACGTGTGTAGTAGCAAAGAAAAAGAAACAGAGAGGAACGTGGATTGGAGATTTCTTGCCTGGATGAAAACCAGTTAAACGAGATGTTTTAAGCAACAATATACTTGGATGCGAATATTTTGGTTTAGCAGCAGGTATAATTTTTATTGGTATGTGAATATTATGGGATGCATATCTTTGGTGATATTTACGTATGAATATTCACGAATATGGAAAAGGTCATTTTGTGCGCTGATATTCTGGAAATATGGGGAGTTTATATTCCTCAATTTATGGGATTTATATACAGACAAGAAATATATTATGGTTTTATAGCAAATCATATATATATGAAGACATCCACACGTGATAATAGAGGTTTGTTACCCTAGATGACATTAGCAGAAAGAAGCGCTGACAAGACATGGTTAGACGCTGACAGAAAGGATTTTGACGCTGACAGAATAAGTCAACGCTGATGGAGTTGACAGTGTCGTCCGATATATGAACTTCAACGCTGATAGGTATTGTCCGATATTGGACAACACATCTGACCAAGATATTGGACAGAAGAGGATATTGGACAACACAATGATTGCTGCTGTTTGAGGAAATTGGATGTTTTTAGCACACAAAAAGGAGGATTATACACACAAAGGTACATGGAATCTCCGTTATAATTTAGAATATCAAGATGATATTTATGACTCGGATATTTTAAAAGGAATTAATGATCTTAAAGCGAGTTAGCAACTATTCGTGAGGATTTGATGGATATTTTAAACTATGTAATCGGGATAGCCTTGAGAAAGAGTTATCCATCACAAGACTTTTACATATGGTATGAAGATGTGATTCCATTAAAATCGTCATGAAGAGGTGTTAGTTTAAGGGGAAGAATTCTTATGGTAAGTTTGATGATTGAAGAAGATTTTCGCGAGTTTGTGTTCTATCATATCTTAAAGTCATGCACTTCCAGTCATAGACTTTAAAGGTAACTTGTTCGTGCTTTACATGTTTGGTGACGAAGACTTGTCATAACACTTGAAGGAGTTACATTATTGTGCTCAGTGTCTCACAAAGGATGAGAATATTGACAAGGATCGAGGTCTACTTATATCCTCCTCTATAAGTTCTTAGTCACATGGATAGTACAAGACATGGAACACAAGGTTGGGTTATTCTACTTCTACATCAAGAATACTTTATTTATTTTTCTTCAAGATCATTACACAGAGTCTACATATGGAGAATCTTTAAAGATTGCATACATTGTTTACTTCCTTGTTGATGTGACAAAAAGGGGAAGAAATACGTGCTACACTTGAGGGGAAGCAATTTGAAGATCATGTACAACTTACAAGAGATACACATAGAGTTTTGCCACTATCAACTAGGGGAAGATTGTTGGGTCAAAAAGTTGATGTGGCAGAAACTCAAAATCGAAGGACATTTACTCAAGCGTTGACAAGAGTAATATAAACGTTGACAAGAGCAATGTAGGCGTTGACAGAAGTCAACAAAAGTCAAACGTAGTCAACAAAAGTCAACGCTGATGGATTTGATGGAGAATTCTATTTACAGAATATATTGGATATATTCTAAATAATATATTCAGTATATATCTATAGAAATAGAATATTTAGTTGTTTATTTGATTTGATCTCTTGTAAACCCTAATCCTTACACTATAAAAGGAACCAAGGGTCTTAGGTTTTATTCATTCAATTCATTCACAATGTAAACCTAAAGTGTGTGTCGACTAGGGGGATTCAATGTATACACGTCTAGTGGTTGTTCGTTATTAATATAATGAGCAATCCCTATTGTTTTAATTCATGTTATTCGTGCCTAAACACCTTGTTAATGTGTTATGTTCTTATTCCGCTTTGATTGTATAATCATATGAACACGATGCATTCCTAGTAGCTTAAAAGATCCGGAAACCAAGGTTTCCACAGTATTAAGTTGAAGTTGATGGATAACATGAATATTGATAAAAGCCATCACTGGGTATTGCCTTATTTCAGTTCTAATGATGGTCAGTTGATGGCTATTTTATATTGGAATATGCAGATCATCAGCTACTGATAATGTGAAAAGAAAATCATATTGGCAAAAAATTAGAAACAAAACCATACTGTATGTATATACAAACCATATTGTATATGTTAGTGGTTTTGATTATTAATCTTTGGTAAAACTTATCGTGTTAACCTACACACCATAATGAACGTAAGTATCAAATAATCTTATATGTAACTGAGTACTCAAGGTTTATTGTTGGTTTAACTCGTCATTACCAAAAAATATGATACTGTTATAACCTCATTTGTAGGGAAGTTAGATTTCAATAGTGGTGGAAAATCTAGTCAGTTAAATTACATGGTGCTTAGATAAAAATTTATATCTTGTTTGTTTCTCTATCACACTAAACCAAGTTATTTGATTTGGGGTGTTTGAGGTTATGGTTTTAAGTATGTGTATAATCTCGGGTGATTAGCTGATTAGGTCAAAAAAGAGAACTTATCAGTTTTTTCTAAAATTAATAAGTTAATACTTAATACAATTTTTGTAAGCTCACAATCCACACAAAAAGTAACCATGTCATATTTTTCAATGTTCAATAATCTTATAAGAATGTGTTTTGATTATCTTATTTTGTTGGCTTAACTGAAACTTATAAGGTTGATAGCTGGTGTTTTAAAGGAATATATGCCTACAGGTAGTTTTCTTTGAAAGTTATGAGGCGTTAATTTGTTTCACCTTCAATGATGTTTGTACGTTACTACCTAGAGCATTTGTAGTCTATAATGTGTATGTTTAAACCGTATTACTATATAATACAATTCACGTGAATCAAATAATTGGTTATTAGTGTACCTAACTGATTATATGCGTTTTTAAAAACAAATCTGTTCAGTGATATATTTGTTTGCGAGGATGTCAAAAGCTTTAGGTTTAAATTTCTGATATGTGTGTATTTGTTTATGTTAGGATGATCAGATTTGTCGGAGATATAACTGGATGTGTTGATGTAATTGTTCTAAGGTTTCTTTTTTAAGAATAGTCGACGTCACTACTTGATGGTATTTGTTTTGACAAGGTGACTTTAAAGAGCGCAACTCATTTTAAAAGCTAAGTTAGCTGTTAGATTTTTTAACACCTTTTTTTCAGTTTTTTTACTAAGTTATAATTATAATTAGTTTGTTTCTGTATGGCAGGATGTCAAGATTTTGGATATTAGGACTGGATGTATGGATATTTTACTTCTTAGAGTTGAACACGTCGACATGACTGTAAGGTATTTTTTTTTCTTAAAGTGTTGTATGTTTAGTCTTTATAAGTCTTTTAAATTTTTTTATTTTGGTAGTTTAGTCATGTGATGGTTGCATAAAATGGTTTATGTGTTTTTGGAATTTGAATATCAGATATGAAGTGAATGAAACCTAAAATGCATTGCGTATTTAAATATAAATTCAATTTGTTGGAAAAAAAAACAGATGGTAATGTTAATGTAGAATTTTAAGTTATAAAATGTTAATAAAACAAAAATAAATTGTCAGAAGATAATGAAATGCATTGTATGTTGCTAAAGTTTTTGAAGCTCTATATTTTCCAGTTTGTTACCGTAGTCATTGCGTCTTTGTCTTCTCGTTTCTTCTTTTTATTACTTGCTGTACGTAACCTATGTCATGAAGAAATAGTAATAAATATACTATTTCAAGGGCAACTTAATTTATTACTGAATAATACAATAACACGTACGTTTGATAATTATTTTAAAGTAAGAAAGTTTGAAGTATTTTTTTACCTCATATTCGAAACAAAGCTTCTTTGTAGACAACATTTGTTGTTGATTTTGCGTATTTTCCTTCTTCGTCGCAACATAGTATTTTCAGTCCCTTTCTGCTTTTGACTCTTGATACAGCCACGTATAGTTGTCCATGTGAGAAAACTGGACATTGTAGAAATAGTCCTACTTGCGTCAATGTTTGTCCTTGACTTTTTTTAATAGTCATTGCAAAATACAACGCAACTGGGAACTGCCTGCGGTTTAATTTGAATGGCATCTTGGTATCAGAAGGGCTAAGGATCATACGTGGTATTGCGCAGATACTACCAACACTTCCGCCGGATATAATCTTCCCTTCGATTATATTTACACCCATCCTCTGTATTTGTAGCCTTGTTCTGTTGCATAATCCGGCTCTTTGGTCTATGTTGCGCATGCACATAACTGGAGCTCCTATTTTCAATTTCAAAGTATGTTGTGGTATGCCGGCAACTCTAATGCTATTAAGAAAATCAGCTGTGTAAAGTGACTCATTAAAATTTTTGTCCAAATCTGTGAGAACCCGTACTTTCCCACCATTATTTTATATTTTTTTTATTCGTGCTTCTTGAATTTTTCCAACGTATTACGTTTTCTTGTATTGCTATATGTAAATCCTGAGATTTTTTAAATTATATTTTTTTTAAAGTATTTTTCTGATCATCGATAAATACTTTGTATAGAATTATAAATTTTCATTTTATTTTTCCATATTTATTTTAAATCAATGTTTTTGATTTAAAATCACCTGTGTGCGTTTTACAACGAGTTTATTCAAATCAATGTACAACGAGAATTCCTAGTGATCGCGATACCGACGGATGCCCAATAGTTTACGTTTATTTATCGATTGTTTCGATAATTAATATTTTCGACGACTTCGTTTTAATTACATATTAAGTCTTGTCGGGAAATCATATAATCATTTTTATGATGCATTGTAACTTTTGAAAAGTAATTTTTACGAAACCCGAGCCCCGTAAATATTTTCAATATTTACCAATAACCATTTTCTACCCTTTAAAACTATTAATTGTTTTTAAGTCCACAAGTTTTAAACTTGACAACAATGGTCCCTCCACTACCTACCATATATATTGATTTTTTTAACTAAAAACACACACAACACAAACTTTATAAAAATCAACCATCATCTCCTCCACTCCACCATTTTTGCCGCCACCTCCACACCCTAAACACCTCAAAATCACCAACTTCTACAAGTTTTTAACAAAATCTAATTCATATCCCATCTTTAAAATGATCTTGTGGTTCTTTTGACACCAAAAACATGTACATGCATCAACTTTTTAAGATGTTATGATTCCATGGTGGGTTTATGTTGTAATCATCTTGCATGTTATATTTGGTAAGATTATCATGTTTTGATCCTTAAAAGTCTTGTTTTTAATCTTTAATTTTTGTTAGATGTTTCATACAAGTGTTTTTAGGAGTGTTTGGTTGATGGGTATGATAGTATAGTGATCCTAGGGGTATGGGAATGATTGGTTTTGAGTGAAAAATTGATTTGACATGTTTTCTAGAAAGGCAATTTGGGACAGCAGCCTTAAACAGTATGTTTCGTAGGTTTAAGGTCTGTGAAAGACTGAGATTATTTGAAATTGTTGTAGAGTTTTCCGAGACGGTCGTTTTGGTATAAGATAGAGCTTATAACTCATTACGAGTCAAAAGTTATGCTAGTTTTAGTTTTCGTGTACCGGGAGACGCAAGTCGGCACAATCCGAAATTGTGGCTGATTATGGGTCGACTCTCGGGGACTTTAGGCTTGGTTAGATAGTTGATACTACTGATTTTCAAAGTTTACAAACTGAGTTTGATGAGTCTAGTAGTGGTTTCAAAAGACGGATTGTCGGGTTAGTACTTTTAAAGTGGTCCAAACGGTTTTACAAAACAAGTGTACAAATCTGTCCTAAAATTTGGAGTCGAGTAAAGCGTCGAGCTGATGGATTTTAAAGTGTGAACTTTGGCTCAAATTTTGGTGAGGTCTTATACAGGTTATAAGTGACCTTGACACCAATTTTCATGTAAAACGGACAAGTCTAGATAGGGTAGATCGGTGTGTACATTCGGGGTGTACTTGCTGATTTTTATTTTGGACACGTAGTTCAATGCTTGTGTTGCGTGAGTTTGAGTGTTCACCATCGGACATGGTGACTTACTCAAGTGCTTAGTCATTATATAAATTACTTAGCTACTGGTCCAAATAAGGGTAAAGGATAGTTTGACTTGGCGTCGTATGACGAGTCATTTTCAAGTGTTCAAACGTTTTAACGAGTAACGTTGGATAAAAGTGTGGTATGAATTCATTTGATTCGTGTCAATGGTTTTGAAACGTGTATACTTTGAAAACATTTGAATCATGTTATATTTGGTATATATATCGATATTGAGTTCGAGTCTTCACGCGCGCCTTATTGTGATAGGTTGCGGTTTTCGTGTTTTCCCCGGGCATCCATATCGTCGGTGATCGTCTCACTACATTGTTTCTACTCAGTTGCTGAGTACCGTGATTGACTTAACACGTGGCTAAGGGCCACTAAATTTCTAAGGATCAAGGAGGAGGAATTGTTTAATTTGCGTGTTGGATTAATTCCTACGTGTTATGAAGGTATAGTCACTCCTAGCATTTTAGTTTTGATGTTACTAGTACTTTGATTCTTTTTATTCATGAATTTTGAATTCCTTGGGTGAAACCCACTGAGATTATAGATACTTAGGGCATATTAGGACTTAGGACACTTGCGTGGCGATTTGGTATAGCCTAAGTGTTGCTTGATTTAGGTTAGGTAGCTAAATGGAGTTGTTTTTGTAGTATGGAAATCACCACAGAAACAAACAGGTCATGGCAAATTTTTCTTAAACATATGACCTTGTTTTTATTTGAAAAATGGATACCCACTGATGTGATTAGTATGTGTTGAGTTGGATGGAAACAGGAAGTGTCCGGATGAGTCCGAAACGGTCGTTTTACTAAACTAGGTCAAATCTGAATGTTATGCTTAAAACGTGGGTAAATTGACTTGGGTAAAAAGGATTAATTTATGATTTTATGACTTTTTACAGTAGCTACAAATATAATAAAACTTATCTTTTTGGTTTCGTGTCAAAATCTTTTACCGATTGGGATTTATGCTTAATCTACCGTAAGGTACGAAAGACGTTTACAACTTTCTGTTTTGATAGTCTGTCACTAAAAGTGCATTTCCCGTTGATTGAAAATAGTTCTAGGGCTGTTCTTTCCCAACTTTTAAAGGTAAGAGAAATACCTATACATGTCAAGAAATTTCACCTCCTGTACTATTATAGATTTTTAGATATGACCAAATCTTCTCAGCCTTTTTCAGAAAACTGAATGCAGTCCCTTGTTTTGGTTTTTCAAACCGAGTCTTAAACGTGTTTGGAACTCACACATAAATGCTTGGACCATCATACAAGGTTGATATTAGGTTATTACAGTAGGTTCAAGGTGTTGGGTCAAAATTTAACTTAAGCTTAGGTCTCGCCATCGCACGCAAGTTACCTAGTCATACTATGTCCCACCACTTCTAAAACGTTGTTGCTTCATTGAACGCATTCTTATTACGCGTCACCATTGCATAGGTCCGTGAAGACTTCTTTTTGCTCAGCCCCTTTTACCTTGTGATTACTTACTAAAGGTGAGTTCATAGCCCCTTTTACTACTTGTACATTGTTTCTAAACGCGGGGTGAGATTTTACATGGTGGAACACATCCATTTAAAAACTGTATACTATCCAGATCTTGTATGCTATTCAGACTTGTATGCTTTCCAACAGTTTTCATAGATATTATTGCTTATAGTTAATAGCCTTAAGTTTCCTCTCTTGATCATGAACCGTTAATTGTCCCGTATGCTTTGCACTAAGCGCGAATGTTGTGGGTGGATCCATCGGGATTGACAATCCCCGTCCCGATTACCTTGACGCACTTACATTTGTTTATACTTGAGTATTTAGGCTGAATACTCCCTAGAGGAACTTACTTTGAGTTAAGCTTCGGTTCATGAACTAAACAGCAATAATATTGGTTTCAGACTATGGTTAATGATCATAACCATTTTCTCTATTTACTTGTTTTACAAATGAATGCTTGTGTTCCACACCTTTACTGCTAAAACTATGAATTTCACTCAACTTTGTGTTGACAATTTTACATGTTTAATCTCAGGTATTATTATTTAGCTTTGCTTGGATGGGAGCCCGCAGGATATTATCGCAGCTTGGAGATTTCTGTGATACTTTTAAAATACTGGTTTTAGTATAAACTGTCAGAAACTTATTATATCTTTTGGGTAATTTTATGTTATAAATCATGATGAAATAATATATCTTTCCGCATATAAAACTATGGGACATATGTTTAAAACTCTGATCATATATGATGTGATATATATGCTTTTATTACGTCAGCTTTGTGTCAACTGTAATTCATTGTTTCTTGTACTATGACGTGTTACCCCCTCGTTGCCTAGTTGTTCCATGTCAGATTTTGGGGGTCTCACAAAATCTATAATGCCAACTGAGTCTGAACTATTGTATTTTTTTCATCCCCTGGTAGAAGTTGTAGCATTCGGTCGTTTACCATATCCACAAGTGCGTGTGTGGGTGCTAGAATGGCTTTCTGTTGGAAGAATGTTGGGTCGTATAGATTTTGGATCAAATCAGGATAAGTTTCTTGAATAATTGATCCAATATGATCATCTGAATCAGGTATCAACATATCTTCTGGGAATTCTACGGTTGATTCTCCGTTATTTTTTCCACCGACTGTTCCGTTTCCAATGCTTAATATCCAATCTGCAAAGTCTTGGATTTCTTTTCTTTCTGATTCATTTGTCCCCGTTCCTAACCTCATGTTAATGGTGAGACGCATGACATTGCAATGTCGCCAGAGATTTGACGAGTTAATTTATGCGTGTACCACATCTTGTCTACTTCCTTTTGTAACAACCGGTAATATTTGGCGAAAATCTCCACCAAACACAACTACTTTTCCGCCAAACACCTTATCAGAAGGTTTTGATATGTCTTCTCTACATATGTCTCTTAGTGTTTTATCGAATGCTTCATAACAATGTCTGTGCGTCATCGGCGCCTCATCCCATATTATTAGTTTTGCCTTTTTTATCAATTCAGCTAGCTCGCTTTGTGCTGTTATATGACAGATTGAATCCTCAACCACGTTGATTGGAATAGCAAACCTGGAATGGGCCGTTCTCCCGCCTTCTAACAATAGTGCTGCAATTCCGCTTGATGCCACGTTCAACACTATTTCCCCTTCTGACCTTAAGGCAGCATACAATGTCTTGTACATATATGTCTTGCCTGTGCCACCGTATCCGTAAACAAAAAACATGCCTCCTTTGTCACCTTTAACAGATTCCATTATAGTTTTGTATATACTTTTTTGTTCACCCGTCAATGTTTTGTAAGGTCTTTTATGTTCTTCACGTAACAAAACTTTGTTGTATCTCAGCTCGTCTATCATCAACCTGTTATAATTTGCCATTGTGTACATTTCGTTTGGGTATGGCATGTTTGGTATCTGATTTAAACTTTTGTTGTTACAAAGGAGCATGTGTTCGATATATGTGAGGCAAATGTTTTTCCTTTGTATATCTGAAAGCTCCAAACCTGTTTAAAAAAATATTTTCCAATTATTATTTGTTTTACATGTTTATTTATTTATTTATTTAGATAAGTAGTGTTTGTTTAGTACATACCTGGATCGTTTCACTTTACTCGCTCAACTTGTAATACATCGGCTGCCAACAGTTCCCAAGTTTTTTGGTACACAATTTCTGGCCGGGACATGCTGTCTGTCATAATTAGCATGACAAAAAATGTACGCAAATAATTTCCCGACCCCCATAGGCTTGCTTCAAATATTCCATCTATATATTCTTTGTCATCCTCCAACAATCCACGAGCCTAACAAGCGTCTTTGTATGTTGGGTAAATAACGTCATCGTATGTCTTAAGTTCCTTCCAGTCGCGTGCGCCTCTGACCTTGTTGAGCAGTACTCGTAAGTAGAATAATTCCCCAAATGATGGAGGTACATGATGCACGCGACCAATACATGTGCCTTTCTGTCTTGGCAACCAAATCCTTTCTTCTTGTCTCCAAACATAATGTTCTGGAATTTGATGGTAAAGCAATTTTATGGCGTCCTCTTCTCTGTTGTTTAGTTCCATCCATGCTGTGAATTTGCTTTCGTTGACGGATGCGTTGTCCAATGCATAATCTATGCTGTCGCTTGCGTGGAATATAACTGTTTGTTCTCCGGGCAAGTGAAAGGGTAGTCTTTCAACTGGTGGGAATCTGTAATGTACGTCGAATCCGTAGATCCTCCAAGCAGCCTCACATGCTGATAAATACCGACAATCATAGTAATCTTTGATTTCGTTAACATCTTCGTCCTCTAGAGCAGCTGTAACTCTGTCTGGTCCCTTATTTATATATTTAAATAGGTATTTTATCGACGCTACTTGGTTGCACCATTCGACGTTTATGTGTGACTGGTAACGTCGCAACAAACCTGGGTTGTATGGTACAACATATCCATTATGCAATTCTGTTCCAGTTTTTTCTATTGTTGAGCCGTCGTTTCTTCTTTTGTAAATTGCGTAACCACTTTTGTCGATGAATGTCGTATCGTTGAACTGTTTTGGGAATTTTTTCGTGCATTTGTTTTTTACTGTGCACGGACAACTTGGTCTGTCAGCACCACAAGGACCATGCATCATATGATCAATGACGATTTGATACAATTCCGGGTCTTCATTTTTGTCAGGTATTTCAGATGAAATATACTTGTCAATCTGTGTTGCTGTTGTGATCTTGTCTTGTTCTTCTAAAAAAAGCAATATGTGTGCGTGTGGCAGGCCTCTTTTTTGAAACTCAACAGTGTATACCGCTGTGTTAAAAAAGATACTTTATTATTTTATTTGATTTTTTTTTATTTTTCTTAAATAATAATTATAATATGATATTCTGACCTGCTTTAAGTCGTCCAAAGTAATGTCTGTCTTTGAAATCTCTCATGAGGTTGTCCAGCTTTTGTTTGAATACTCTTGTTATCGCGTCTGGTCGATCTTCCGATTTCAAACCATGTTTGTTTACGAAACGTGCAATTTCCGGCCAATTTGGGTTACACGTGAAAGTTATGAACAGGTCAGGGTAGCCATAGATTTTGCAAATTGTCATGGCGTCTAAATAATTCTGCATCATATACCTTGGGCTTCCAGTAAATGATGACGGTAACACATAACTTTTTCCTCGTAGCTTTACTCCTGAATCTTCTTCCTCTGCCATTTGAGCTAATTTGTTGTATGTTTCGCTTCGTAAATCGTTTTGTTGGTTTTTTATGTATGACATTCTTTCACGCTCGATCATAGTGTAAGCGTCCACTATAAATTACTGACATAGTCTCCGTGATTTCAATTACATTGAAATAACATTTGGTCTTTCTTGTAACCGATATGCAAAGTACTCACGCATCGTCACTCTTGTCCTTTTATTTGTTTGCGTTTCGTCAGTCACTCCGTAATGGTATATGTCAGTCCAGTATCCATCTTCACCGTACGGAAATAGCAATGGGTATTGTAGTGCGATATATGAAGGATGTAATTCACTTATTCGTTTTACACCGCCCTCTTGCATGTGTAGAATGATGTCCCGTTCATTAGATGTTGAGTCAAAGTCCCCTACAATTAGAGCTGCAACCTCAGAAGCCGTTGGCAGGTTATAATCCCTTCCATCTCGTGTTCTTGTTCCAATAAGCTTTAGCTTAAACTTCTCATCCTCACTTGTAGTGGCTAATCGTTCGCCAGCCATTCTGAATTGACCAACCATTGGGTTTATTTTGTCAAGCATGTCGCGTATATCAACTGTTAGTTGGTGGTCAATAACATGGTTTTTTGTTGATGTTGATTCTGGATTGCTGTAGACAGATAAATTAATGATAATATTATTCTAATCTTGTTAATTGTCTAAAGTATTATATGTATAAAAGTTACTTGTTATGTACAAAAGCAGTTATTATAAGTGTATCATACCTTATAGAGTCAATCCTATTTTGAATTTCGTTTTGGGTGTCGTAAATATAAAGCTGTGAAAACATCGGAGGTTTTCCTTCTTCAGGCAGTAAAGTACCCATTCTATGGTAATTTTCTCCTTGTATCCTATAACAGTATGGGCCACGACCATCGGTAACAGACATGTCTTGTTTTGCCCCTATAGATGTGAACGCAAACATTGAATTATATCGTCTGATATTATCAATGAAATTGTTGCTCTTTGGGTGATCTCCGTTTATTAGTTCCATCAACAATTTTGGAGGTTTTTCCACTTCGTTTGTTAGTTTGACTTTTCCTTTGCCACAACAAATTGAAAATGAATCTGAATTTCCATGTGTGTTTCCTATCATACTTTCAGCGTGCCACAATAGTGCGTCACATGACGCGCATCTGTAAATTGGATCTCCATGGTCAAAGTATTCTGTAATTATGAAAATTAAATTTTAGCATAAAAATAACCTTCTATTTAGATATATATATTTAAAAAATGAATATTTATATTTATATTTAAATTTTATACCATTCGATATTCCTCCGAATGAGTTGTTGCCCATTCGTTGTTGGTCTTTCATCCTTTCTGATTTACGAGATGGAGGATCAGTATCTGTTACATTTAGACATTTTTAAAATATTATAGTAACAAATTTAGTTAATAAAATAATTATTGATGTTTTTTGTCATACATATTTTGTTTTTGCTATTTGGAGGGCGTCCGGGCCTTCGAAGTGATATGTCTGTTGTGTCTGCTATGTCTGATACTCCGTTTGTTGAACCTTGTTTTGCGTTTTATTGTTTGTACCAAGTTAAGTAAATCATAAATGCGTACATATTTTTATTTAACAATATATAAAAGTATCACATGAGTTATGCAATAACTTTACCTGCTTCTATTGGAGGTCGTCCTTTACGGGGCGTCGGTTGTACATCAGTTGTGGCTGTTGCAAACAAAACAACATTTTTTATTTTATTTTTTTAAAATCTTGTATCATAAGTTTTTTATTTGTCTTACGTGTGTTGTTTTAGATCTTTGGAGGACGGCCTCTAACTCGAAGTGATATGTCTGACATTGCCCTTGCTGTGCCTTATTTAAATTATTTTGTAAGAATTGGTTGAATGTATTTAAACAAAAATTAGTGTCATACTATGATAAAACAACGTAAACATATTATGATAACTATTACAGACATATAATGTTCACATATTGTTGTACAACGATACATAAAAGTATCAATTAAGATATGGAATAAGTTTACCTGCTTGTGTTGGTTGTTGTTCTCTAAGGCGAGGTAGTAGTCCATCAGTTGTGGCTGTTACAAATAAAACAAAAAAGTTGTGTTTATTTTTTTTGGTTGCTAAAAACTGGAATTATAAGTTTTGTATTTGTCTTACGTGTTTTGTTTTTGATATTTGGAGGGAATTCTCTCACTCGAAGTGCTATGGCTGGCATTGCATTTGTTGTACCTTATTTTGTATTTTTGTATGATTTGATTGAATGAGTTGAAATAAATGTTAATGACATATTATGATAAAACAATAAATAAATATTATGATAAAATATAAAGACTACATATTTTTATACAACAATACATAAAAGTATCAACCAACATATGTAATAAATTTACCTCGTTCTGTTGGATGTTGTTCTCCACTTGGAGGAACTTGTCCATCCGTTATGGCTGTTACAAATAAAAGTCCAAAGTTGTTATTATTTAATTTTTATTCCAACAAAAAAACTTGTATTATAAGTTTTGTATTAGTCTTACGTGTTTTTTTTGGATCTTTGGAGGACGACCTCTCACTCGAAGTGCTATGTCTGGCATTGCCCTTGATGCACCTTATTTAGTAGTTGAATGAATTAAAACAGAAATTAGTTGCATATTGTGATAAAACAAAAGATAAAATATTATTTTTATTTAAATGATTAGCTTACTTGTTTGTGTTAGACTATGTATATGTCTTTTTTTACTTGCTGTTTCATTATCCTCCGCTGTTTGTTGATGTATTCCTGTATAATGAAGATATTAGTTAACCGACTAAGAGTTTTAAATTAGTTAACAAAGAACAACATTGATTAAGGTTCATGTAAATGATGTTGCATAAGAAGGAAGTAAACATAGTTTAATTTCTGCAAAAAATAACTAATAAAAAGAATCACATGAATTTTGTACCTGATGATAGAATGTTCATAGTCTTGTTGTGTGTTTGTTATTCTGTGTGTTTTTTTGGATTTGTTTGTTTTTTATAAATAAATAATCATGATTTGGTTTAAGAAAAGATTTGGATATATATTTTAAAACATTAGAAGATATATATTCAATATTTTTGTATTTTAATTCTGTTATTAATATATATGAATCTAAACAATGTATATATGTATAATTTTTATTAATATATTTTATTGTTTTCTAAATCTTAATTTTATAATAACAATAACTTAAAAAACATAAAATATATTAATTTAACAGATTTTATAAGTTGTGCCTTGTTTTGTTTCCTTTATCGGTTGATCCATTAAAAGCTGAATTATTGTTAAGGTGATTATGTTTTGTTGTTTGAATATATGAAATAATTATAATTTTGGTTGTTAATTGCAGGAAATAAAAGCAAATGATAACCATTGGATGTTTTTATGGAATAACATAGCAAGGTACTTTTTCTGATTTTGTTAACAGGTTATATAAAATTTTCATTTTTTAACTGAAACAAACACTTATATATCTAAAACTTTATTATGTGTTAGTTTTGACATATATATGTTCCATTTAAGTAACATGATGTCTAATTAATTGTACAATTAGAAAAACTATTTCTGAATTTCACTAAATAAAACATATATATGAAGCACACAATAAGATAACTTATTTTATTAAGTAATTATTAAAAACGTCTTAATTTGTAATAATTGAGAACAAAAATTATCAAAAGTAAATCCGTAAAACATGAATATTGAAACACAAAATTCTTAAACAAATATTGTAAAGGCATTAAAACTCATCATCACTGTCTGTGGAATCATATTCCGTAGTGTTGTCATCGATAAAGCTATCATTTTCATCTTCATCTGATACGGATCTGACGCTGTACATGTCAGAATCGTATAAATCTTCTCCAATGTCATCATCAAATAGATTGTCATCGTTATGCATATCATATGTATGTTTATAATTTTTGTTGATATTAAACCATGACTCCTTGTTAATAAAGCTGTGTTTGTCATAAAATTCTTCATCTGAGTCTTCATCAATGATAGTTTGTTTTTGTTGTTTGTCTTGTCCTTTGATTTGCTGCTTTCTTGATCGTTTAAAAATATAATGTTCTTCGTCCTCAGACTCCTGCATGTTTAAGGGGTTAAAAATATTAGAAATAGCATGTTCTATTATATATGGTTTTTAAAAATATAAAAATTATTGATGATTAGTAACTTATTACCATTAGTATCTTAGATGCTGATTTGTCATCAGTGACGATGGTTTCAGTGTCTATAAATTGAGTTTTCTGTATTTTTAGGAAAAAAAGTGAGTAGCATGCTGTATTGTATATTAGTTTATAAATATGTAAATATTTTTTTTAGAAAGTACGTACCTTCTCTTGTGTATTTTGTATTGATTGAAGACTTTGTTTTTTTCCAGCAGTTTTGTGTTTTGTATGATCATGTGATGTGATCACATCACTATCGTTGTGGTTAATGTAGTTTCCATTTTTTGTTAACCGGCGACGCTTGTTTGTGACAGGAATAGACTTGAATTCTGTGCAAGTTTCTGGTTTTTTTTATAACATACAAATAAAAGCAATTAGATACTATCAAATCATGTAAGAGCGTAACAAATAATATTATTCTATTCAGAATTACGCATATACAATAAGCCGTTAAAAGAGTTTGACAATAATCCTTTTAAATAAACTTTTCTATCTATTAATTGTGAATGGTTAAATTACCTGATTTGTGAATGTAGTTTTCATTTTTTGTTAACCGGTGACGCATGTTTGGGACAGGAATAGACTTCAATTCTGTGCAAGTTTCTGGTATTTTTTTTATAAAATACAAATAAAAAAATTAGATACTATCAAATCATGTAAGAGCGTAACAAATAATATTACTTATATTCAGAATTACGCATATACAAAAAGCCGTTAAAATAGTTTGATAATAATCAGTTTAAATAAACTTATGTAAGTACTAATTGTGAATGGTTAAAGTACCTGATTTATGAATTCCTTCCTTTTGTTTTTTGTCAAGAGTTTGTTTTTTTGAATTTGATTTGGGGATCTTCTCATCATCCCTTGATGTATCATCAATAACAATGATTTCAAAATCTTTCTTGCATCTACCCTCCTGCGTTTTAATGGTGAAAAAAGTAAATCATGAACATTTTATATGTAAAATTGGTTTAAAGAAATAAACTTTAGTGATAGTTGGAAAGTTAATACCATTCCTTCGTTATTTGATGGGATAAGATCTGTTGAGGAAGTTGCGAAGTTACTAATGGACATTAAACAGGTTTAATAAATTTATGAAACTATTCATTGATGGTAAACAAACAATTGTATTAACTGTAGAATGTAAAATAATATACCTATGAATGTAAAAAAAAAAAAAATAGTAAAGTACCTGATTTAGGATTTTTTTCCTTTGGTTTACAGCTTATTGGTTAGTTATGGATGTATTGTATGCAGTAATCAACAGCTGAATATATAGTTGTTTGGTCAGTAATCTAAGTTTATTTTAAGGTTTAGATATGCATATATATTCTGTATGACTTATCATTCAAGTATATATTCTCTAATTATATACATAATCAAATATTTTTTTGGATATATCATTAACTTAATTTTAACCAATTAATAATGTTTATCTTAAATTTAAATATATCTTGATATTTTTACCAGGATTTTTGTTTAAAATTATATATATATAAATATTGTATAAGATAATATCAAAATATATATTATATTGTTTAATGTTGTATAAAATATTAAGCAAAACTTTTTACGTAGCAGGAAAATTTTTATTATTACTTATAATTGTATTATTTTCCCATGAACAATAATTTGAAACTGTATGGGCTGCCACTAAAAGATAGCAAAACTATTCATGTTTTATAAGCTGGCAGAACAATAATTGTAAAGTTCAAAAGATCCGTAAAGGAATTTCTGTTGAAGAATAATCAATTAACAAATGCAAAACTTGCAAAATTACCTGGAAGAAATGATCCTTCAGAATCCTCGTAGTGTCACTTGTAACATAAATAGAAATTCAGGAACACCCTTATACTTGCTGAGTGGCTAAATACATGTTATATTTTCCAGTACTTTGCATGACAAGTTTATTATCCGACATTATTATGTTTATGCATAAGTTACAGAATTTTACTCATTGGAAGTTCACATGCGATACAACATACTGATAACTAATCATGAAAAAATAAAAAAAATAACTTTTCATCATTTAAGAATATCTACATTAGCAATTCCAAACAGTGTTTCATGAATCCTACCAACTTGATTTAACGATTAACTGCAAATGTTACGAACGTTACTGCAAAAAATGGGCAACTGGGTCAGTGTAGGTTATATTATCTCATCAACAGTTTTAAATTATAGAAATATACTAATCAATCACAAGAGTCAAGAGTTGAGACACACCTTAATTTATCTCTCGCTCACTTAACCTAATCCCAAATAGAACCGCCACTTTTACTTCATCTCATATCTCATCACTGCAGTCAGAAAAAAGAAACACAATCCTCCCAACCCGATCTCATCAACTGCCCCCATTTCTCCATTTTCTTTCAAACATCTTAGCCACAAATAATAAATCCTCCTATTGATCCAATCTATTCCATCTGTATCTCATACAACCGTCTCCCCATCCTCTTACTAATCAAATCAGGCCACAATCAAATCAAAACGTATGAAACTTATGAATCGAAGGTGACAGGTAGGTTGATGTGATTGCATGTGGATTGATTTACGTTTTATGCATCATACCGAAAAAAATGATGATTTTAACACAATTGTTATAAGTCTATTTTTTTCAAACGAAATGTTGGACGGCGGTGGTGTTTTTGGTAAATACACATTTTTGTAACCTTGGATGTAAATTTTCTACTTACATCTGAAGGTGTTGTATGCAAGTCTCAAAATTTGGTTAAATTTTCTTTGTTTCATTGTGTTTAGGTTTCTGATCTTTCTGTTGAGGATTACATCACCGCCACTGCTTCAAAGCACCAAATCTACATGCCCCACACCGCCGGAAGGTACCAAGCTAGGAGGTTCAGAAAGGGTCAATGGCCAATTGTTGAGCGTTTGACCAACTCTCTCATGATGCACGGAAGGAACAATGGTAAGAAGTTGATGGCTGTCCGTATTATCAAGCATGCCATGGAGATCATCCACCTTTTGATTGATGTCAACCCCATCCAGATCATTGTTGATGCTGTGATTAACAGGTACCTGTAGCTTGTTTGCTGTTAGTACATCTGATGTTGATGTTCCATTTTCGTTTAATAGTGTTTGTGCTTTTTAATACAACGATGCTAATTCATAATCTTTACGTTTTCAAAATGCAGTGGACCAACAGTAGATGCCACCAGAATTGGGTCTGTTGGTGTTGTGAGGCGTCAGGCTGTTGATATCTCTCCTTTGAGACGTGTCAACCAGGCTATCTACCTCCTCACCACTGGTGCATGTGAGAGTGCTTTCAGGAATGTTAAGACAATTGCAGAGTGCCTTGCTGATGAGCTTATCAATGCTGGCAAGGGTTCTTTTAACAGGTATAGTATTCTCAATGCCAAAGATTTCTTAGGTATCACTCTTCCCTATATAGTAGATTAGTATCATATTGTAGTATAGAAAATGCATTACATGGGTGGTAACGTAAAAAAACATAACTGCACAGCCAACAAACGCCCAACATTAGTAATAAGATCACATGAACATCAATTCTAAGAGACAATTTCAATTTGGGTTCTAATCCCAGATGAGTCTAATCAAGTATATCAAGTAATAAAACATGTCACATATCAAAAGTTATCTATGAGGCATTGCACACATACTGACCCAAGAAGGTTTGGTTGAGACAAATATTCCTCTTAAATGTTCTTCACATGAGTTTATGGACATTAAATATATAAATATTGTTTTCGTGTGTGATAAGTTAAAGAGATATAATCAGTAATGAAAACCATGTTAGTAATTTACATTTATGAATATAAAGAAATGATTAACTTTTATAAATTATTAAAAAAACACAATCTGAAGCATACCCCTTTAACAGTAACCATATTATGTAACTATTGTAAATTTCCATAAACTATTATAGTTTTGATTGAGTTGTCCGCAAATCAATTAATTCAGAGAAACAAAAACATAAACCAAACACAAACAAATTTATTCCGAAAAACAAAAACATCAACCTAAGACAAACCAATTTATTTCAGAAAAGAAAATCATAAACCTAAGACAAACCAATGTTTGTAAATTATTTGATGGGAAATTAAAATTTTGCTGAAAAATAAATGCATAGATGATTAATATCTATTCTTGTTCCCTATCAAGGGTTTTTTTCCACCTTCACTGTCACAATTTTCTTCTCGGTCGTTGAATCATCCTCTTCATCTTCTGTTTCATAGTCATATAAATCTATAAAAACATATTCTTTTTTCTTTTCATTTCTTGTTGTTTCAAAAGTGGCTTCTTTGTTCTGAATGATTTGTATGGATTCCTGTAATAATTCCCAATTTGGTTAACAAATCATATATTACAGAAAAACATCAATTACATAAAAATCAATAATAAAGTTTATACTATATTTTTTTTATTTAAGTTATAATTTATACACTGAAATGTTTATTTTGAAAACAGTCTACAAAGTTTTCTTAAACTTTTTTTAAAATGTAAACAATCTGTAATACCTCAATTGGTTCATCTGATGGAGTTGTAGCCACATCTTCTACATCTTTTGTAATATCATTAGCTTCTCCATCTTTAGAAACATCATCATCTTTTGAAGCCTGATCATCTTCTGAATCCTATTGATAATAAACACAAAAATTAATTTTATGTAAAAATGCATGTTTTTAAGGATGTTTTTTTCAAAAGTATAATACCTCTATTTGTTCAATAGAGTCACTTGAATAATTTTCATCTTCAAACTGTAACATTTTGATTAAAAAGGATTTAGGAATATAATTTTAACAAAATAATGATTGTTAAAATAATGGATTTAACCTCATCATCAAAGAAACCATTTTTAAAGTAGTTGATTGTTGCAACATCATTAGTAACTTTTTCGGCTCGGTAGACATGATTGTTTTTCTTGTAATTAGATTCAGAAAACTTTACTTTAAACAGATATTGTTTCCCAATAATCTGATTAAGATCATTAGGAAAGTAATCATCTGTATTTGTGCTTGTTCTTGTATAATCTTCCATGTTGATAACTTGGTCATGTTATACACACTATTATCAAAAATGACAACTTGTGCTGTCCCAGTTTCATCAAATATACGGATAATCAACTTGAACCTACAAATGGCAAATAATATTCATCATCAAATGTTTGTATTTTTCATGTTTATATAATTAAAAAAATAATATAAACAGAGTATTATACCTAGATACCACTGAATATGTTTCTCCATGTTTCTCCATGTTTCTTACAAAGCCAAAGTTGTTTCTTGTTTCTTAAAGAAGATAATCCTTTAGACTCAACTGCAGTGACCTTTGTGTTGCATGCTTGGCATCCAGTATAAACCCACCCATTTTCATATTCTATGCTGTGTACTCTTGCATAAATAATGCAATAAGTATCCTATTTTACAGTTAAAAATTTTGGTTAGGCATATACTAAAAAGAAAAACAATAAATATTAAAAAACCAATGCAATATGTATGCTAGTTTATAGTTTAAACTATAGGTTAGACATATACTCAAAAGAAAAACAAAAAATATTAAAAAAAATGTTCTCATACCGGTTCAATGTTGCGGATCATCCCAACCATTCTTTTCACAGATCCTTGCATAAATTCAGCAGGTGTCACAACATGTATGTCCTCAGTATGAGGTTGAATTCGAAACTCACTTGCATCATATCCATTTTGGGCTTCATAGCTGTTGATTTGTAAATTGTATTTAAATCAAAAGTCAAATTATTAAATCAATTGCCTATTCAAAGAGTAACGATAAATATTTTGTAGGTTACCTTTTTCGAAAAGAAATTAACTGAGGGTATTCTTTGTTTATGTAAATTCTTGTTCCGAATAAAGCATTATGTATAACTGGCTTACCTGCATTATTAGTCATTTATATATTATTATGTAAATACAAATGTTAAGAATAAAAAATAAAAAATATGGGATTTAAAAAAAACAATACCATTCCAATATTTAACCTTCGCCATCATCAGCATGAAGTCTAAATGATCTATTTCATCAAGCTTTTCAGCGTATTCATTCCACATGACTGCCCATTTATCCCAGAAAGTGCATTCAATCCTTAAAGATCTACATAAAGTGATTAAAATTTAAGTATGGACCTGTTGTAATACGTTTTAATACATATTTCTAAATATTTTACTTACTCCGCGTCTTCAATAATAACTGATCTGCGAATCTTAGAACATCCAAAACCGTTGACAGATACAATATCTCCAATAGCTACCACCGTTCCAATAATATCTGCAACTCAAAAAAGAAAAAAGTTTAATAGAAATAAATAATTAGGTAGTTTATATTTTTTTATACAGTATATAATACATACCAACACAATCATGATCATGATACTCATTGTTTGTGTCCAAAATACGTGCCAAAGGTTCGTTGACAAATCCAGTGAAGTTGTCATCGATTTGTTCAACTCTAGTCACTTCAGTTCCTTTATAAAAACATACTTTCCAAGTATTTGGCAACAATGGTAATCTTCCGCTATTTTCAGCCACTCCAAAGTTAGAGATTACATAGCATTGACCCTCTTGAAGAAGAGGTTCAAATTTGAACATTATCTCTCTTTTGACAAAAATCTGAATCCTGTTAGACTGTTTAGCATGTAATAGCAATTAGAGTTTGTTTAAAAAAAATACATATAAAAATAAATATATAAATTAATCTTACCTCTTCGTCCTGGAATACACAATCTAGACTGTATGGATCGTGTATTTCATTTAACTTGTGTGAATGCCACACAGAGATACATCTCCCTTTAATTGTTATGTTGTTAATCATTGGGTTTACATCTTTAATGCCAACAATTTTTCGTTCCGTCAACTTGAATGTTGTAATTTAAAACGTATTACATTAACGACATGTATTTATAGAATAATAAAAATATCTTTTTATAATTCAAAATAAACCTGTGGCACAACCTTCAGAAGTGGAAGAAGGGACTCCAGTCTTTTGTTTTTTGTTTGATACATATTCAAAACTGGTACTATGGCGTCTTGAGTTGTTTTGGTAACCAAAGTGGGAAGTGTCCTTTGTTGTATTTTTCTGGTTACCGAAACACGTATATTCGCTTCTAGAGACTTGTCGGTTACTGAATGTATTGTTGCTCAGAGAGGATTTTGGCTTAGAAGTTATGTTAGAATCAGTACCTTTGTTTTTTGGGAAACAAAATTTGTTATCATGACTTTCATCGCTTTCCTGGTAACCAAACCTGGGAGTTCCTCTCACAATGCTTTCCATTTGTTGGGGTGTTTGTTGTGGGGTAACATCTGTGACTCTAATAGTTGTTTTACCTCTTGTTTCTACAGAGGTAGTTGTTTTACCTCTTGTTTCTACAGAGGTTTTCTTCTGATGTTTCTTGACACCAACTGATTCACCAACTATTTAAAATAAATTAATAGATGCAGCCTTTTTGAGAAGGAAAGCAAAATAATTTTTTGAGAATACGTAAAAGAGTAGCACACGCAAAAAAGGTAAAAACAAATTCAATCTATAGGAAATCAAACTGGTACTATGTCATGATGCAATGCTTATTGATTTTGGAATTTACATATAATTAATGCTCAAATTATACTTTGTAACAGGTTCAAACTCTACCTATGTCTACACGTTCAAATTCTACTAATTCTACTTACCTGGTGGTTTAGCTGTGCTAAATACAAAAGTGACAATTGTTAGAAAGGTATATATTTTACATACTACCATTCTGTTTGTCATAATGATGTAACATCATAACTAACTTTCACTTGAGGTGCTGATAGGTTTCTTTTGTATGCTGCAATATGGGAGAGATATATCAGAATATAGAAGAGATATATGACAAAACGATACTATGCATGACTTGTTGTTGAAGATATATCAAAATATGGGAGAGATATATCAGAATATAGAAGAGATATATGACAAATATTTTCATTAACATTGTTGGACCAAATCTACATCTTTTAAAACGAAACAGAAAGATATATTGTATAACTGGTAAAAGATATATCATAATATTTAAAAAAAAGGTGCAGTAAGATATATTCTAAAAATGTTAAAAACAAAAAATAATTTGGAAGATATATTATACAATTATAAAAAACGGAAAAAAAAACAAAAAATAAAAAAAAACAACATGATAGTATTTTTGGATATTGACTATTGAAATTGTATAAAAATTTAAAATAAAAAGATATATATACTACAATTGGTGACTAAAATTGGCAGTTGTATGAAAATTTCAAAAGTAATTAAAAATAATATTTTTGGATATTGACTATTGAAATTGTATAAAAATTTAAAATATAAAGATATATACTACAATTGGTGACTAAAATTGGCAGTCGTATGAAAATTTCAAAAGTAATTAAAAATAGTAAATGTACTATTCAAATTGATTTAAAATTAAAAGATATATACTACAAATTTTCTAAAATTACTTTTTCAAAAGTTACTAAAAATAATAAATGTGACATGGCATTATGAGGTGCTTATGTGGGGTCGCTTTTTATATATATATATATATATATATATATATATATATATATATATATATATATATATATATATATATATATACTAGCGTCGTAACCCGTCCAACGGGCGGGGTCGCTTTTTTTTTGTTCCGGAGGATTTATTGTTGTGCGTTTTTAGTTTCTTGAATTTGTAATTTAACCTTTAATATATTTTATTTATAGTTTACGCTTAAGTAACGTTTATTTGCGGCCAACGGGCGGGATTATTTTTTAATATGAACGAACCATTGACGATGGACCCGTGACTCGGTGACTCAATCGGGTTGACCCAATGATAGATCTCGTTACCCGGTGGTGGTGAAACCGCAACCTGATATATTGCTATTATATGATTCTTAAATTTATGTTAAAAATAGATATTTTTTAAAGATTTAAAATTCAATCCGAATTTTAAAAATATATATTTCAAAAATTAATAAAAGATTCCATGTCTAAACCTTACAAACTCGCATTAATGAAAACAAAACCCTTTACACTCGGGTAAACGTTAAAAACAATACCGAATTTCACAAAAACAACGTTATTTTTCTATACTGGCATGACGCAAGTTTAACAGTAGCAATTGTTATTTTGGGGTCTTTAAATATATTTTTATCCGAAGCAAGTTTTTGTGTTTAATATTTATTATTCCATGGCAATTTTTACATGTCTAAACCTTTACACTCGGATAATTATTGAGGTGTTAAAATTAATCCAAAATTTAAAAAATTAAAAATTTGAAACTTAAAGAAAACTAATAAAAATATTTCGAAAATTAAAAACAAAAAATAAAGGGGTTGTGAAAAACTTTTTATAATTTTCTGCTTTTAAATTTCTAGAGAATGAAAGAGTTTTCTTTTCTAGAGTAGAGTTAAAAATCTTGAACACCTGTTTAGATGGTATTTTTCATTTTCTAAAAAAATAAACAATGTTTAGACGAAACTATTTTTAATCATTTTTTTTCATGATCAATCTTTTTTCACGTTTTTGCTAGTTTTTTACATTTTCATCTGTTTTTGCCTGTCTTCTTTTTAACGTTTTCATAAGTTTTTTACGCTTTCATCAGTTTTTCTATGTTTTCACCATCTTTTTATGTTTTTATCAGTATTATTACGGGTGTTCGATTTTTTAGGGTTTCATCAGTTTTTTACGTTTTTGTTTGATTCTTTACGTTTTCGTCTCATTTTTTAGGGTTTCATCAGCGTTTTTACGTATTCATTTTCATTTTTATGCTTTCATCAGTAATTTATGCTTTCGTCAGTAACTTCACGTTTTCGTCATTATTTTTACGGTTTCCTCGGTATTTATACGTTTTCGTCGGTATTTACGTTTTCGTCCAAATTTTTATGTTTTCGTCAGTATTTTTATATCTTTGTCTGTATTTTACGTTTTTGTCCGTTTTTACGGTTTCATCAGCGTTTTTATGTTTTGCTCATTATTTTTTGCATATTTTGGACGAAAACGTAAAAATACTAACAAAAACTTAAAACTACAGATGAAAACGTAAAATTACTGATAAAAAACGTAAAAACGCTGATGAAAAAGTAAAAAATTAGACTAAAACATAAAAAATCGGACGAAAACGTAAAAAAATCACTTAAACGTAAAAATTCGAATGAAGACGTAAAAAAGCTGACGAAAACGTAAAAAATCGGACAAAAGCGTAAAAAATCGGACGAAAACGTAAAAATCAGACAAAAACGTAAAACAACTCGGACAAAAACGTAAAAATACTCACGAAAACGAAAAAATCGGAAGAAAAAGCAAAAATTCAGAGGAAAACGTAAAAATTCGGACGAAAACATAAATATTCTGGCGAAAACGTAAAAAATCTGACGAAAACGTAAAAGTACTGGCGAAAACGTAAAAATTCGGACGAAAACGTAAAATTTCAGACGAAAAAGTGAAAATACTGACGAAAACGTAATATTACTGATGGAAACGTTAAAATACTGACGAAAACGGACTAAACCGAAGAAGAAAACTTAAAAATACTGACGAAAACGTAAATATACTGATGAAAACGTAAAATTATTGACGAAAACGTAAACAACTGACAAGAACGTGAAAACCTAACCAAAACGTAAAAATAACTGACGAAGGCATAAAAAACTGACAAAAACGTAAACAAAACGGCGAAAACGTGAAATATGAAGAAACTTAAAGAAAACTGACAAAAACGCGAGAAACTGTCGAAACGTAAATTTTTTGAAAAAAAACGTTAAAAAGTGACGAAAACGTAAAATAGGGCTAGAAATAAATATGTGAACATGTTTTATTTTTATTTGGGAAAAGAAATAGAAGAGGGGGTAATATGGGGTTTTCTAGTTTCTATAGGAAATAAAAATTTCATGATTTTTGGAAAATATAGAAAGAAAAGTTGAAATAAACATGTTTTTAATCCGAAATTTAGAAAATAAAAAAATTTGAAACGTAAAAAGAAAACTAATAAAAATATTTTAAAAATCAAAAACAAAAAATAAAGGTATTTAGTTTTAGTGAGTTTAAGTATATGGGTTAGTAACAATTAAATAAAACCTTACCATAGCAAGTTGGTAAGTTTAATTTCCCCTAAAAGAAAGGTCCCATGTTCAATTCTTGCAAATGACATATTTTTTTCAAAAAAAGGGAAATAATAAAAACTGCGTTGTTTCAAAACGTAATTTCCAAAACAACATTTGCAAAACGCAGTTTTAGAAAAGTTTCAAAACAGCGTTTTCAAAACGCAGTTTCTAAAAAATGCGATTTCAAATCACAAAAAACATGGAAAATGGAGATTTTCTAGGAATTTCTCAAATCCTATTGGTTTAAAGATGTGACTGGGTTATGACTGGATTAAAAAGTATGGTTTCAAATCATATTTATACCTATATATAATATAAGATATATATATATATATATATATATATATATATATATATATATATATATATATATATATATATATATATATATATATATATATATATATATATATATATATATATATATATATATATATATATATATATATATATAGTTAGGATCAAATAAGAAGATTAAGTAAAATGAGAAGAATGAGAAGAAACCATAACCACACATTTCAGATGCACCTACAAAGTCAGATGCATCTCCCCTTAAAATTCTCCTTCCTTTGTGGAATTTGTCGTCAGGATTTCTTCTTATTCTTCTCATTTTATTTTTTCTTCTTACTGAATCCCTACTATATATATATATATATATATATATATATATATATATATATATATATATATATATATATATATATATATATATATATATATATATATATATATATATATATATATATATATATATATATATATATATATATATATATATATATATATATATATATATATATATATATATATATATATATATATATATATATATATATATATATATATATATATATATATATATGTATATATATATATATGTATATATATATATGTATATATATATATATATATATATATATATATATATATATATATATATATATATATATATATATATATATATATATATATATATATATATATATATATATATATATATATATATATATATATATATATATATATATATATATATATATATATATATATATATATATATATATGATAGAATGCATGTTTCAAGAGTTTATATTGACTAGGGTCTTTGCCCGCGCTCCGCCGCGGCGAGAGCTGGGCGTTGGTGGGTAGGGTGCGATGGTCTTTTGCGTACATGCGTAGTTATACGCGTTTGTTGCTGGGTAACGTTGGTGGAAAAAGTAACTTAACAGTTCTACGAAACATTAAAAGTTACGAAACATTAAAAGCATACCATGGCCAGAAGTGGGCTGGTTATAAATTAAATACATTTTAACAGTTTGTAAAATATAAGTGTGCTGCCCAAAAGAGAGATGACTGGTTACATATTACACACAGGCAACAGTTTGTAAAGTAAGCGTTTTTCCCAAAACAGAGCGGACTGGTGCAGGTTGCTGGTGAAGTAGGTAGTCATACAATAGATAAGTTACAAAAGTCTGCATAGTAAGGGGTTTTTGACAAAAGAGTCTTCAGTGGTTGTGGTTGGTTTTGGTGTTCTAATTTTTTTTCCCTTTCTTTGATGGGTGTTCTACGTCTGTGAACAAAGCTCTTTTCGAAGAGCTTGTTTTCGTTTAAGGTTCGGCAGTCTTGAAGCTTTTGAGAATTGTTTCTGCGACTTTGTAAACAACAGGGGTGGCTGGGGTACCTGCTTCGTAAACATAATAATTAGTTAGTTGTAAGCGCTGAGTATTAAGTCGTGAACTGGTTTGTAAATAAATGGCATAATGTGTTTATGAATTGTATTGTCATGTACAGGAACTCTTTTTTGAACACTAAATGATAGCTGTGGCTGGCAGACTTGGTTTGTGGTTACAATCCAGTCAAACATCTATCAACTGTCTTTACTGTAAATGCACATGCAGCATGGGTGAGTTGGGTTGTGTGTGCCTTGTAATATAACACTTAAAGCTGTTGTTATGCTAAAGTTGCCAGGGATGGTTGGGCACTATATGTTTAGGTAGATTAAAATATTGTATGGCATCCAAAGCTCTATGTCAACAGTTGGTTGGAACCTCTATATAAGTGTTAAGTGTAGCTATTGGCAATATAGGTCATAGAATATAGTAACTAATAAGGTGCACTAAAAATGGCTTGGAGGCAAATCTTGGAAGTCTTGCAACAGCAATGTGGTTCAAATGACTTTCCAAACATTTTCTATCACTATCTGCGTGATCGTGTGCAACAGGAGGATGTTTGGAGGAGAAATCTTGGGTCTATGTATGCGCAAAAGAGGACTGCAATTACAGCAAGGGATGGATTTATAAGTGAGCTGTCCTGCATTTCCCCAAGCGGCCTTGTGAGGCGAATGGTCCGTCTTTTGCTGGACATGCAAGAACGTGATCAGGAAGAGCTCTTACGTCTGCAAGGATTGATGGACGCGTCAGATGCGCGTGTGCATGACATGGAGCTCTTCATGCGTCGTCTGTGAGCGGTGGGAAGCATTGTTGTGGACGGGTAGTCAGTGTTGTGTGTGTTTTTAAATTTGAATAAATGGCGACTGTGACTCGTGTGTGGGGCAGGTGGTTCATGTTTCTGTCTCTCCTCCAGAATGGTGCTGGTCGTTTCTGTTTTGTGTCTTTTGTTTGTTCTTGTGTGTATTTGTTGTGTCTTAGAACGTGTCATCGAACCTGCCTTTGTAATGCAGAATGTTGTAAGTCCCACTTGGGCGTATTCTAATTCAATGTATGTTTTTAGTTGAATGTATTATGTGTTTGTGCATAGATCTTGTGAAATAAAGTAACTTTAGTGAATATCAAACAAAAACAATGGCTGAAAAGACAAAAGGGGTTACGAACAGTAAGATATGTTAATATTGGTTCAGGCATGTGTGTTTGGTCATATCAAGAAGGTTTTTTTTTGCTCAACCTTTTTATCCTACTTTTGGAAAGAGTGGCATATGACCATGTAAATGGTGAGTGCTGTTACTGTGTTTTGTTGTTTTTTTGCTTGTCCATATATAGGTTTTTTTTTACCAGTACAAAATGTGGATATGGTTTTTTTGAGGGTTTACTTTTGCTGACCACTTTTGGAAAGGACAAAAGATGACCATGTAAATGGTGAGTGGTCATACTGTATGTTGTTGGTGGGAACTGTTGGCGGTGATAAAAAGATGAGTGGATTGTGTGGAATAGCTGTAGAAAGGGGTGAATGTCTTTCTATTTAAGGGGGCAACACTTGGTTTGGTTTCTTCACATTTGCAGCAGTTCCTGTATTAGGAAAGAAAGAAGAAAAGACATGTCTGATCTTCGTAGGTGTGCGGCGCTTCAGGCTGAAGCCCAGTCGAGCGACTGGAATGATATGTTTGCATGCTATGTTTCGAATGACATCGCTGATGAGACAGCTTGGAAGGCACAGGTTGAAAGTATGTATGAGGATTTGAACGTGAGGATTATGGGTCGTGAACATTTATGCCAGGAACTGAGGACAGTCAGAGGTGGACGGGTTGTTGAACAAATGGTCGCGTACCTCAACAAAACTATGGACACTGAGGGTCGTTTCCGTGATAAACTAAAGGCATAGGGTGAGGCGTCCGCAAAGAGTCTACGCGGAAAAGAAACATACCTGCGAAGGTTGACTGGTAACAGGGCTAACTGAGGACCCTAACTGGAATTGGTTGAGAATCTCTTGTGTGTGATGGTGTGATTGTGTGCAATGTTAATAAAGTGGGTTGTTTCTGGCGATGGCCCACCTTTTTTTTTTTAAGGTTTCTGTATCCGATGGCATGATGTCATATTAAAGCTCCTAGAGAGCATGTATGTATAATAAGTAAGGGTACTTTGTGTTGACCCGTGTGTTTATTTGTTTCGTACGCGAAGCGCGGTTTGTGCGCTTTGCGGGCAATGTATTGTCAGTTTGAAGGTGTTAATTTTGAATTGTTGTTTTAATAATTCAATAAAACTAAAATAGGGGTGTTTTTTTTAAATCCGCTTGAGAGAAACATACCTGGTTCAATGGCTTTCATGGGCTGAGCAGGGGTAGATGGTGGGTTGTGTATTGTAGTACCGGGCCCAATGGAAGCTTTCTGTTCTTCGTATATGTCTTCTTTCCCTGCGGTGTTTTTATAAGGTTATGAAGATAAAGTGGAAAGATGCAGTAAGAATGTCGATGCGAAGGGAACATACCATAAGGTAATGCATCGGTCTCATATGGCGGTGGTTGTTCAATAGCCTCTGGAACGGGCGGACTTTCGGGTTCAATTGACATAGGCAAAGTGGCAGACGTGTTTCCAAGTGTTGTTTGGTCGGAATTTTCAAGCAAGGGTACTTTGGTTGATAGCTTGTCAACGCTGAATTCTGCTGAACCTTTCTTTGTCCCGGGAGAAAACCGTATGACAAATTTCTCGGTCCTTCCAACGATTGAACTGATTTCGATAGGAATAATGTTTGTGGCCATGCCTCGGTATTTGGCAGCGAGTTCAGCACATTCATGACCTGTAATCTGGAGGCCAGAGTCTGTAAAGAAAGTGAAGTAGGCTTTTGCGGTCCCGTCGTGAACGGATGTTTTGAAACTGTACCTGCGTATTGTTTTCCGATATTGATAGAGTTAACTAAACAGAAACGATAACAGTTTCACGGATATTGTAAGTTAGGTTAATTTTGGCGACCTGAAATCAGGGCTTTCCACTTCCCCGTCGTCTTCACACATATACATGTCACCCAAGTCCATTGGACGTTTACCACATTTCTTGCATATCACAAAATACCAGTTCCTGTTGTGAAAGACTGTACTGATTGTCGCGGTGACCGTGAATTGAATTCCCTAAAAAGGTTATCTGTTAGGATGGGTTTGTAGGTTGTTTTTCTTAATAATGCATGGATCAGGAGTTGGATATACCTTGTAGCCGGCTGGATTTTGAAGGAGCAAAGCAGACAATGTTTGGGGGTTGGCCTTTCTCTCGGTACCAGGATCCTTGAAGTGGTATTTGGTAACCTGTAGCATTGGCGTTGTTTTGAAACGTTCAATAAACCTGCGTTTCTAACACTTGTTAGATCTATGATTGTTACAAAATAATAAGGTGGTCAGAGATACGTACACGGCGCGGGCCTCGTCAACCTCGAGCGTTCTAGGATTGATGTAATAGAATGTAGCAGGTGACGATGAGATCTCAAATGTGCCTGTAATAGTAAGATGTTTCTTAGTGTATACGATATCAGTTTTGTTAGAATTGTTATTCATGTTGTAACGAACCTTTGTAAGTGCCAACGCGGCAAGATGTAATCGCAAGCATGACAGGGGGCTCGAGCTTCTCATATGTCTCTTTGTCAAAGTGTATGGCAAGTGTATCCCATAGAGTTAACTCAATAACGGTCCCACTGTTCGGGTCGGCAAAGGGGAAAATGCAAAGTTAGTTGGTTGTAAGAACAGGCAAACGATAGTATGCAAGACCAATAGGGAAAAAAAACACATGACCCTTACTCTATGTTCTCTCTGTCAATCTTACGGCGAATTTTGCCTTGTGTAGGCAGATCCCCAATCGAACGGATGCAACCTAAATAATCTTGGGCCATTTAACAAAAAAATGTTAGCAACTGCTAATAAGAAGATAGAAAGGAAAGGTGGTATTGGTACCTGCCAAAGGTGGGTAAACTGTTTTCGTCCGTTCACGTTTGATTGGCAACCTTGTATTGAGCTTGTTATACGGCACAAAGTCAAAGTAATGCAGCGGGTAATCCTGTTCATGGCCTGCTAGCTGCTCGAATTTTGTGATCTTTCCAAACCGTAGAGTGGTCTCCCTTTGAAGTGTTTGCTGGTATGTATTTGTTTTTTCACAGAAAAACGCGCTGATACGATAAACTTTCCCATAAGTGAGTAACGAATCAAAGTACGTGGCATTCGAGGCATCCATGATTGCATTTATAGCGTCCCCCTGCACGTACATGACGAAAATGTAAGACGCTAACAATTCCATAGTTTATTGTTTTGCTGTTGGCCTAGGGATGAAAAAGTTACCTGTTTGTCAATCAACATGCAGCAGAAATTAAGATCTTTCATCACTGGGTCGTTTTCGGTTGGGATGCTTCTGGCCATCCATTTCCGATATACTTTTGCTTCGAGAACACATCCTCTTTTTCCAGGAGCGAGTTCTGAAATAGGTGTCGGGGTGACAACTAACGCAGTGCTGCTTGTACCAGCCATACGAAATAGCTAACTGCATTTAAAGAATATAACACGTTAGACAACTTGCACGATAACTGAGCAGGTTTTTTTTAAAGGCAAACTATGGTTCGTAAAGAGCTATATAAAAAGAATAACCTGAGAGCAGCAGCCAGTAAAAAAAAGAAATGGTATTATGTATCTGATTCTAAGGTAAATTTCATATTTCCTTTAATGTATTGGTAAAAACAAAAATATGTAGCAGACAATATAGGAGAACGCATGTGGGTGACAGCAATTATTTTTACGCGCACATAGGATAGTAAGCACAAACAAAGCATGTTAGCAAGTTGGATGTTAGCAAGTATAGCAACGTATTCCTGAAGTGTATGGTATATGTGGTTTGCTATAACCGTGTTGTTTATATCTGTTTCAGGAATTCTTTGTACACAATGTTTTTTGTACAGTTGTAAGGTTTGTTGCCAGTATTCTGAATAAGGATTTTTAGCCCATTCGGTGAAGTGGCTCTCGAGAGAGCAACATATAGCTGGCCATGGCTAAACACGGGCTCGGGCAGATATACACCTATCTTAGACAACGACTGACCTTGGCTTTTGTTTATAGTCATAGCGTAACATAACTTAACTGGAAACTGTTTCTGTTTAAATGTGAAAGACATGTTAGGATCATGGTGTGCCAGCGGGATTCTATGTATATATACTTTTTCTCCAACCCGTGTCCCAGTTATAATTTGAGCCTGGATTAACTTGGATCCCAGGGACTTGACAATCATCCGTGTACCGTTGCATAGCCCGCCTGCCAAGTTCGTGTTCCTAAGCAACATGATAGGACATCCTACCTTCAATTGTAACTCATGAGGTGGAAACCCCGGGAATTGCAACGTATTTAAAAACTCTGGTGGGTATAACATGTCGGTTTCAGATGTATTGCCTCCTGTTGGATATGCTTGGTCATCACTTAGATACGTAAATGTTTCTCCAGGGATCTGCGAGAGTATCTTTTCGTTGATAATATCAGCTGTGTCATTCTTTGGGCAAACAATCGCCTTCTCTTGGAAACTGGCTGCAGTGGGCCTTTGTAGGGTTTCGTCATCGTAAATAAATCCGATCAGATTTTCAAGTCCTGTTCCATCGTCATCAGGCACACAGAACTGGGGCGGGATGGATATCCAGGATGCGCTTTGTGGTTCTTCGTTATCTGTTTCTCCAACCTCACCATTTCCAACTGCAAGTAGCCACGCGGCAAATTCTTGTGCGGTCTCTCGCTGAAATGGAGTCAGATCCCCTCGCATAAGGCGCATATTTTCTGTCAGTGTGTGTACTTTGAAGTGGCACCATAGGTCTGAATGGGCAATGGATAAGGTTATAAGCTCAAGCATTGATGCGCCCTTCTTAACAGGAAGGGTTTGGCGAAAATCACCGCCGAGAATGACTGTCTTGCCACCAAAAACACACTCTGGCGTACCCATAAGATCTCGAAGGGACCTGTCCAACGCTTCAAAGCAACGACGGTTATTCATCGGTGCTTCGTCCCATATTATAGCATCTGTGTCAGTCAATAGGCGACCAAGCTGTGTGTTTTTTTTAACGTGACACGTCGACTCATCAGTTAACTCCAGAGGTATTTTAAACCTAGAGTGTGCTGTTCTGCCAGCCGGTAGAAGTAGTGATGCAATGCCTGATGAAGCAACAGTTAAAACAATTTTCCCTTGTGATCGTAGGGCGCCCGTAAGCGTTTTCCAAAGAAAAGTTTTACCCGTTCTGCCGTGGCCATACACAAAGATCAATTCTTGTCTGTTTTCTGTCGATGCAACAACAACTGAGTCAAATATTTTCCTTTGAGCGGTGTTTAATTTCGGTAATGCTTGCATAGTTTCTTCCATCAACAATTGCCGGTTATATCCTTTTTCTTCCATCAGCAACTTGTTTTTAATATCGTCTAGGAGTGACTGTGGAGGGTCCGGAAGGCCGAACTCACGTAATGTCCGGCCGTAGTCACTTAGGATACAGATACTGTCGAAAAGTATGTATCCTTTCTTCTCAGCATCATTGACGAAAAGGCGGGGTATCCCTGTTTGGGCTGAAACCCGAGTGGATATATCGTCAGACATGGAAATCCAGATTAATTATTAATGAGTAGCACAGAAGGCCACTCGCGCCACAGAAGTGGTATATAAGTGGTTATCCTTAGCAGAGTGGTGGTACGACACTACTTATCATACTACAATGAAAATGACCCCATTTGAATTGAAGCCCTCTATCGCTATTGATAATGTTCCCTTCCCAACAGTTGGAACTTGTCTTGGGGCGTCTTTGGCTTTACGAGAGAAAGCTCGCCGTAGAAAAAAGTCTTTCTCTTCCCGTCCGGGGTCATAGGTGCGCCCACAGAAGAGGAACTAGTATGCGGGGTTCTTCCTTCTACCCTGCTATCCCTGCTCTATAGAGGTAAGACAGCGAATAGAGGCTACTATATGATTGACTTGCCCTCTGCTGAGAGAGGTTATTGAACAGGCTACTCTTCGTGCTTCTCACTCCTGTAGAGAGCAGGAAGATTGAAGGGAGCTACGTCTGAGTTAAACTTGGAGATGGAAGTCTTCTTTCGTTTCTCGACAGTGAAGTAAGACCAAGCTCATGAGCTTATTATCTCAGGTCGGAAACTGACTTACTCGTGGCAACCTTCCGGCCGCCCAACGACCTATAACGCTAGTCACTACTCCCACTGGGGCTAGGAAGTAAGCCCTTTCGACTTTTCCTCTCTCCTTTAGTTTGTGTTTCCACCCGGGCTTTTCCTTCTGTTTTATAGAGACCGAGGAAATTCTTCTAAAAATGCATGTAGAAAGGTGAGGCACGGAGAAACCACCCCAAAGCCAAGTCACTATGGTATCTCCTACTACAGGTATGGCGCTAGCTAAGCTTGTAATTACTGTAGCCCCCCAAAAGCTCATCTGACCCCAAGGTAGTACGTATCCTATAAAAGCTGTCACAATCATTTGTCCCATAGTTTGCGAGGGTCAGCTATCTCGCAGAACAGAAGCATTTGTGCAAAGAGTGTTCGTATTTCTGCGGAGGTCGCGCTGCCAGCAGCCTCTTCTAGAGCGATGTCCCATTCACGATCATCACCTAGGAGGCCCAATGCATCGCAAGCAGCACGATATGTTGGATACACTTCATTGTTAATAGTGCGGACTTCGACAGGTGACCTACAGCCTTTTTTGTGCGACAATAACATCCTAAAATAAAACAACTCTCCAGCACTTGGGTGTACAAATGCAAGCCTTCCAAATGAGTGTTTTGTACGGACTACCCTACGACGCCAACTTTTGGAGTCTGCGTACCACACAAATTCTGTTGGGAATTTTAGATATGTGAGATGCCGGCCATCCTCGTAGAGTGCATTGTACGCGTACCACTCTGTTAGCGTTGTCTTTTTTTGTGAGGAAGATTAACAATACATGCGATATCGTCCTTTTCACGGAAATTTATTTGTTGCATGTTTTCTAGGTGGACGGCCAATATCTGAACAGCGGGTTCCCTGCTGTGTATAGGGAAATCGAAGATGCGCCAGCAAGCTTCATGGGGACATATGAAACGACCATCAACAAAATCTTGGATCTCATCCCTAGCCGCTGGTGCAGGAGCCGTTGAAGTTGACGCCTCTCCAATAGGAGGAGACACTCTAGCAAAGATCCGATCAGGTCCTTTTGAGATGTATTTGAAAAGATATTTTATCAGCATACTCCATCCACAATATTCGACGTTGATATGAGCATTGAATGCGATAGACAGGGTCCTATTAAACGGCACCACGTACGCATTGTCTAGCTGGACACCTTTCTTTGTGACATGTATGCCGTTGTCTCGTCTTCGATAATGAACGTACCCCGCATCATCGAAGTAGGTACGCTCATTGTATTTTTTTGGGAAATGTTTACTGCAAGAACCATCCTTCATGCAGGGTGAGGTCATGTTTTTTGGGCCACACGGGCCATGGAGCATAAGGTCAGAAACTATTGCAAAAGCCTCAGGATCGCTGTCAGGATCAGGGAGTTCAGCACTAACATATTGGTCTAGTTGCGCTGGGTCAATAATTCTGTCTTTCTCATGTAGCCAAACCAGCGTGTGGCAGTGCGGAAGGCCCCTTTTTTGGAACTCGATTGTGTACAAAACTGATAAGAGAAGTGAAGGTTGTTAGGAAACACAGGAAATAGCAATTGGAAACGGGCAAGGGAAAAATGGTGTGTATACCTCCTGTTACTGCCCCGAAAGGCTGGACCTCTTTTAAGAATTTAACGAAGTCGGTTACTTTCTGTTCGAAGACCCTACATACAGCATCGGGTCTGTCCGACGTTGACAACAGCGGGTAATCAGCCATGAACCGGTTCAGCTCGGGCCATTTTTCATTACACGTGAATGTGACAAAAAAACTGAGGATTCCCTAACTCCCTGCACAACGCGAGTGCGTCAAGGTAGTGGTTGTACATGTACCGAGGGCCTCCCGTGAAAGACATTGGCAGGATGATGTTCTTACCACATTGGATACCCTCACGATCACCTCTGTTCAAAGAATCGTATAAGCCGGCAAGATAATCAGACCGTATATCATTTTGATGGGTACGGATGAAATCAAGCCTCGCCATTTCCAAAGCACAATACACACCAACTACATACTGTTGAAATAGTCTGCCACCTCTAAAGAGCAAACCATATTGACATGCGCGTTGGTGAAGCTGGTATTTGTAATAGCGGTTCATAGAAATGGTAGTCCCTTCACCATGACCGTCACGTGGCATGACAATCAGCTTTTTATGATACCCTGGTTCGCCAAATATAAACAGAAGCGGGTATTGGAGAGACATATAGGATTTATGGAGTTTATTGATACGCTTGAGGGGCCCACCCCTGTGTTCAATAATGACATCGTAATCAGTCCTGGTATCCTGCCCAGCGTTAAATACAATTCCACCAATATCCCGTGCTGTAGGTAGTTCGTAACCGCGCGCATCTCCAGTGTTGTATAAACGGATTTTGAATTCAGGAATACTGCCGTCAAGACACTTATCCCTTGCTGTCCTAAACAGCTGTACCAGAACGTTTGTGCTATTGAGAATCTCTATCAGATGCTGGACAATCAAAGGGTTCAAAGAGCCATCTGCTAGGCCTCCAAAAGGAGCCATCCGGTTAGCGACTTCATTTTGTGTATCATATATGTAGAGCTGTAGGAACCGCGGTGGTTTGCCTGGTTCGGGGACCAGAGATCCTAGCCGATGGTATACTTGGCCAGAAATTTTAAACACGTAAGGGCCCTCCGAACGGTTAACAGATTCATCGATTATTGCTCCCAAGGAAGTCATACCAAACATCTGGTTATACGCCCGTATGTTTTCCATGAAATGTCGTTGACTGAAGAGTTGTTGTATCGACTGAGGTGGCGGGCGTGTTGGTGGCAAATACATTTTCCCCCCACCACAACAGGTATGATATTCTGGGCGTCTCATGTAACGTGTTGACTTTAAACGTTCACCATACCAGAAAAGTGCACGACAGAATTGACATTCGTACGTGCAGTCACCAAGATCGCGGTAAACAGGAGAGGCTGAAAGAAGATAATGAATCGGAAGGTAAATTAGGCAAGGGTAACCATATAAATGGTAGAAGCATTGTGAACCAACTGTATACCTGGGGTACTCGTCGATGACGTAGCACCATTTGTAGGCATAACCGATGGGCTAACTTGCGAGACAGGTGGTGCAGTGCTGGTAGATGCTTCATTATGCGAGCCGCGTGAGGATGTTGGGTTTGGGTGGTAAACAGCACCCGGAACACGACGAGCAGACTGTTCGTTGGTTGTACCAAGTTCGGGCAACTGACCTGAGATAGACGTCGCGAGAATGGAACGCATATTATGGAAGAAGTATAACGTGTGTTAGCGCGGTAAAGTGTATGTATAGAAACAAACGGTTACCGTTTGGTGTGGGATGCTGGCCAGATACAGTTGAAGGGAAAACCAAGCGCCGACGCGGACCTATGTAAAGACCCGTCCGACGAATACCCAGCTGGTTTACAGGGTCGGCATCAGGCGAAGTTTGTGGAAGGACCTGCCGTGCTGCAGGCGACGTTGCTGAACAAACAGACAGATAAGTTTAAATGATATGTGATGAGCACGGAATGTTTAGGGTGTTAAGTGATTACCTATGGCAGGCAATTGTGGTTGGTCAAAATTGAATAGCAAAGTATCAGACGGGGGGGGGTTCCGGTAATATCAGCCCATAAGCGTGGCTGGGGCAGGAGTTTCAGACCACGTTTGTCCATATACCTACGGTATGCCTCTGCCAAAAGGGGGAAAGAAATGTTTGTTTTAGGAACATATATTCGTAGAGGTATTAGGTGTATATGAAAGCGTATGGCATGGGCAACGGACCTGTGATGAGGGAGCTGACAACGGTGTCTGTCCGGGCACGGGCCAAACACGCAGAACACATAATCCCAAACCCCGCGTTACCACATACGGGACACAAACTAACGTTGGATGAATCTGAACCCGATGGATCAGACATTGTGCTGAGCATGTCCCGAAATAAAAAGAAACAAAGCTACTGTCATAAAGACCGGGACGGTCTACAATGGTAAAACAACATACACACGCCTATTTACTCTGAGACAACAAACATACGCTAATCTATAAGCTAATAATATAGTAACTAACAGACATGAACAATGAAAAACAACTGCAAGATACCGTGTATAAACTAACTACAAAACAAAGCAGCAAACAGACATTTTAGGCCGGCAGATAGAGTGTATAACAACTAAACAACTGAGCCGAAAAAAAATTGTACCTTTTAGGGGGTGTTTGGTTTGGCTTATACTCCATAAGCCCATTTTGGCCTATATAACATAAGCCATATTTTTGTGGCTTATTCGGATACTTATGGGCTTATAGAAGTTTATTATATCATAATAAGCGTAATAAGCTTATATAAGCCCCTAAATCTCCAAATCATCCACAAAATTAGGGCTTATGTTACGTAAACCGGAAATAAGTAATATTCTGGCTTATATTTGCTAAACCTCAATTTTTTAGGCTTATTTGAAGAATTATTAGGTTAGATAAGTTTATTATGTCGTTATAAATTTATATAAGCTAATAAGTCTGTAAATAAGACACAGCATTGAACTATGCTGTATAAGCCGAAAATAAGCCATATTTCGGCTTATATTTCATAAACTTCAATTTTTTAAGCTTATTTGAATAATCATTAGCTTATATAAGTTTATTATATCATTATAAATTTATATAAGCCAATAAGTCTCTAAATAAGGCAGTAAATTGCAGCTTATGTTATATAAGCCTAAATGAGCTTATGCCATATAAGCGAAAACAAACGACCCCTTAGACCCAAAAAAAAGTTAGGAGAAAGGGAATCAGAAAACTAACCAATGGTTTTCAGTAAAACAAAGGCACCGAAAATGGCAGAAGGAAAGCAGATTCTAGACCGACCAAGAACACCACGCGAACAATAATGTGACTCTTGATCAAAAAACTTGGAAGACATGAGGTATATATGCATGCTACAGTTGAGGACACGGGGCAGCCTAGATGAACCCCGTTGTGCCCAATAATTTCTTGGAATAATAGCAACCGTAAGATCATTTTCTCACCACAGCTAACCCAAAACGGAAAACGCCAACGACCAATCAACGGTTGAGGCCAACAATTAACTCCGTAACCCGTTTGAACGAAAAACCAACGGCCAGGATCATCTTTTAAGGGAAATTAATTGGGCAACGTGGATGAATTGGATTTTTTAAAGGCAATAATTGGAGTCACTGGCCACAAATGGTTAATTGGATTAATTTAATTGCCACAAAATGTTGAAGAACATTAATGAAGATCTACAGTAGCAGGAGAGTATGTGTGTTGTGTATGTGTTGTGTATGTGTTGTGTGAGAAGGCGAATAAAAAAAGAGTTTAACTGTGAGGGGGGAACTGTTCATTGGGGAACGTGATTCCCCCCTCTTATTAAGGATATAATTTTTAAAAAAATACACATGCAAAATATGTTTTTTCTTATGGTTTGTTTGATATATCATATATGATAGTTATATCATATATGCTAATTGATTATATATCATATATGACATATCTATCATATATGATAACTGATGATATGTCATATATGATATATCAAGCTTATTTCAGCCTACATCGGCAAACTTAATTCAACTTACATAAAATACCTTATGATTCGTTAAAACAAGCTCATAAGCTAGCTTATTCATAACTCTCGTGTAATTTGTAAGCTTATTCACAAAACTCCTATTTAATTCACAAGATTATTCATAACTCTCGTCTAATTTAAAAATATTACTCAAACAAATTATCTTATTCACATAAATCACCTAATTAAAAGCTAATTAATATAATTTGTTCAAAATAAGAACAATCAATCGGAATAATTTGATCAAATTAAGAACTATCAATTAGAATATTTCGTTCAAAATAAGTTAATGATAATAAATTAATAAGCTTATTCAAAATTAAATAAGCTAAAAAAATAAGAACATATTATATACAAATATGAAATCGTGTTAATTAATTGATCTAATTAATCGATTCATAATGGATTAACGATGATGTTCGTGACAGATTTATGATTGTAAGCTTTGTTTTGTAGAAAGAAGCTAGATTGGGGTAGAGAGAGAATGGACATACGATGTATGTGTTTTTATGAGAAATGAAAGAGAAAAATGCTTATATAGTGGGTGGGTGAAATGACGAAAATACCCCTGCAATTTAAACAAGGATTTTGTAAAACTTGTATTTTTTAGGTTTTGACTATGAATATATATATATATATATATATATATATATATATATATATATATATATATATATATATATATATATATACTAGCCTTTAGACCCGTCCGGTGGACGGGCTAGTTTTAAGTATATATTTATTAATGAAAATTGAAGTTATGTGTGTTTGTATTAGAAATTTAGTATATGTAGTGTTAGTTATAACATTAATATTTTAATAATGTAGCATAGAATGGACAAAAATAACGTAGTTTACAATATTTTATTTATTTAAGAATATTATGAGTTACTTAAATTTGCATACGTTAACGTTATGAATGAGTTTGTTACATTAAAAATTTTTAGAATTTTAATAATATTGTATAAATATTTTATGTATTTTTTATTTTTATGAGGTAATAAATTTTGTATATTGTAATGTTATGAATTTATTTTTTACATTGATTTTTTTTATGTAATTTTGAATTTTATGAGGTAAGAAATTTTATATGTTGTAATGTTAAGTTTTTTTTGTTAGCGAAAATGTTATAATTAAATATTTTTTAAAATTGATTTTGTTTTGAAAGTTTTGTGGTAAAGTGTATAAAGTAAGCCCAAAAAGCCCATTCATGGTATTATCTTTTTTCACGTGTATAATATAACAATATATAGCCCAGTCTAAAACTTGAGAGTCCGAATATCTAAAAATATTCTCATTTTAGTAAGTGAAACTATTGTGAATCATTTGTAATTCCTATTTTCTTTTTAGAACATTTTATGGAAACCCTTTAATGAATTACATGTGTCATTCTTATAAAATTTTGTAATTAAAGCATCATTTGTAATTCCTATTTTCTTTTTGAAGTATTTTATGAAAACCCTTTAATGAATTATATGTGTCATTTTTATAAAATTTTGTATTTAAGACATTGTTTCACAATTCTTAAAGCCCGTCCATCGGATTAGTATAAGCCCACAATAAAGTTTTCACTGAATGTAAAATATCAAACCGTTAAAAATAGTTGATTTGTTATGTTACTAAATTAGTGTTAATTTTGGCCAAAACATATGAACTTTGATTTTTATAAAATATCTGGGTTTTTTTTTTGTTTTACACATAACAGGCCAAAGAAAAGTACACATGAGGCCCAATCTTGATGGACTATCAAATGGATTAATCCCTAAAAATATGTATGTATCGCTACACCACTAAAGTATAATGTTTACACATACTATAATGTTCAAACCAATCGCATCTTCAAAGGAAGCTGGAGGGGGTTTGACAGGGATTACTCAAATCGGGTAAAATCCTTCAATTCGTCTTTGTATTTCAGTCAAATCATTTTTACCCTTCAGTTTGCTCCTTTTTCCACGTTCATTTTCACCTTCAATTGTCCTAACGTAAAAATCAGCACAAAATAGTCAGAAATTGCTGTAAAAATCAGCATACCAATCAACTCTAAATATTAGCACAAACACTCTTTAAAAATAAGCATATTAAGTAAATCAGCACAAAGTACCTATGGCGTATCAGTTATATATAGTTGAATCATCGTTGAAAAAAAAAGTTCAAGGAAACAATGAATATGATGACAAGGAGCTTAGGATATTAATTGACCTATACATGTCAATATGTCATTAAAAAAATACTAAAACATCTTGACTCTCCCATTAACCAGTTAACCCAACTCACCTTAAAATGACATTATCTAAATCCATCATTGGAGCTTAGGATATTAACTGGCCCATTCATTAAACTGGGGTTATATTTTAGTTTGTTTGCCTTTCTAAGATACTTTAGTGTACTTTCTACTCATATTATGTTTTCTTACAGCCTGGTGCAAGTAAAAGCCAAAAGACGTACATAAGATATTGACATTTCTGAATCAGTAATAGTTATAATATAATACTAATAGACGTACCTGAGATGAATGACTAACCTTTTGAACAGTTTCAGAGTTGTTGACGAAGCCGTAAATTCTTCCATTTCAACTTGTCATGATTTAGTCTAAACACCTCATCAACGCCCCTATCAGCCTCAAAAAAGAGACCACAACCAAACATAACCCATACGTTATATGAACTATAAGAAATGAATATGTTCCTATAGCCTTAATTTCATCGATTCGACAAAGGATAAAAATAATTTGATACCTGGAAGGTTTGCTTTACAATTTAATTTTGAAAATTTGAAAGACATTAAATACATTTTAAGGATTCCATTTACATGCTATCTCGAGCGTCTTGCTTCTACATTGTGAAAAGATAGCTCTTTGAACCTATGCACGTATTTTAGAGATATGCACGATCATGCCAGTTGGCACCAACACTTAAATAAACCATGTCAGAAATCTGATATAGCCTAGGGTAAGTCTTCTAAACATTGCAACAGTACGCTTCGTCCCCATTGATCACTCGAGCAGTATTCCATATCCAAGTACTTGAAAAGATTTGGAACACATTTAGTAGCAAATCACATTTATAAAACTAATTTAAACTTTTTCTTATTACTTATAATCACCGAGTGTTGACACCACATAAATTTTGTAGTTTGAGAATTCTACAATAGATCTTTAACAGTATTTACAGCGAGATCCTTTTGCAATGAACTCCCAAGCTTACACCCAACTTTTTTCCTGATAGTAAGATGTCAGTTAAGAATGATAAGTACAAAAAAATATGTAAATATGTGTTTAATAACTTACATTGTCGTTACAGATAAAGTTAGTGTGTAAGTCTACTATTTCAATAATTGACGTAATGAAGTTATATACCATTACATGAATGCGTAACTACGATAAATCTAATGGTTATATGCAGTAAGAAGCCAAAACAAAAGTTTTTTTCAGTGTGTGCAACATCAATACAATTTATGTTTGTGCGTATATGATTCATTAGCTCAACATCTGTTCGTTTTTGGTGAAATGTGAAATCAAGACATGAACATTTTTCAATACCTGTAACATCAGTACAATATCTGGTTCATGTAGGATTCTGTCTAAAGTTGTGGTTTAGCATAAGTAGATCTTGTGGCCAAAAGTGAAAGCATCTTATATGGTAATGGATCTCTATAAGGGAGGGTTTACTTTAGCTCGCGTAGCTCTTGCCCATGAGACCGGAAAATAACAAACAACTTCTCATACTTGGAAGTTACTTTACCTTTCTCCATATTAACAAGTGTTGAGTGTTCCCTCAACCTTTCTACCTAGCCTCTAATATTTACATTACTCATTCGAGGGAACTTTTCTAGTGCCAAATTCAGTTGCAAAGGCATCCAAAGCATCAGCGACACATGTACATATTTCGATGATGGTTCCGAATACTTTGGATACGAAAGCAAGGGAATAAAATCAGGTCTGGTTAGACATTTGATTGAGTACATGACAGGGGTTTATTAAGCTTCTTAAATGACATCTTATTATCGCATAATCTAAGAGACTTTCTTTGTAGTGAAACTCCTAAATAATCAGACTCATAAATAGCTTAGTATACCAGAAAATGAAATAATCAAGGGGTTGTTTCGCAATGCACATTTTACTTCTAAATAATGAGTATTCAAATAGAGCTTCTGGTGATGATTAACGTATATTATAAAAAGGTAAAGATGGAGATTGAAGTTACGTGAGTCTCTAGGAAATCCCAAGGTTGTGAGTCTCTTCTTCTTATTTGATTTAATGAACAACTACAAAAATCTCAGGTTTATTAGATTCCTAATTGTTCTTTCAATAATTCCAAGTGACAAACAACTATAACTAAAACATTGCCTAAATATTATAATTTGTCTCTGGATTCGTCAAGTTATCTAGAGCTCTTTGAGTTTCATTTTCATTTATTCAACGCAACTTTGTAGCGAGTTATCTTTCAAAACTACCAATATCAAGAACCATCTCAAATTATATAAAGAATTATCATCTATAGCCAAATTTAGTCCATTTGTATAAATCCTTACGAACACCCCGTAAAAGAAAAATAAAAATTTTGTCTAAACAACCAACAACACATGTTATGTCTAAACAACCCATGACTCTCGGGTCATTCAAAGCAGACAAGCTTTAGAAATTTCTAAACTGTCCACCACTATGCAAAATACCACTAAAAACGTTCTTATAGGCTGTAAACACATTCAAATACACAACTTAGATCTAGAAATCCACACATGTTTCATCATTTGACTAATATTTTTCAATAAAGAATCAACCTGTGTCACATAAAACCCCTTGTGAAATTCATATAACATCGTAGTTAACTATAATCTACATCTTAAATGTTTAAATTATGAAAAAATCAATATACCTTTATGTTAAGACATTTAACTGAACATCCTCCATGCCGCCTCCAAATCATATACCTTGAATACATTAATTAGTTTAATAAAATTAATTATGATTCAATTTTTGAAAAAAATACAATTCAAAAAAACGTATGAAGAATTAAATCAAACACACATTTGACTTATTTTAACTGAAATAAGTGTTAGCAATTTATCCCCAAACAATACGATACAAAGTATTACATGAATAATTAAGACGATATCAAAAATTCAGCAGAATAAGGAAAAATCCATTACTTTTAGACATTCAAGTGGGTTGTTTTAACTGTAGTTAATCACAATCATCCATCATTAGTCATTCAGTACCAAGTCTACATCAACGGTCAACTAAAGTAAAAAGGTAAAAACAAATTAAGTTTTTGCAAATAAAAAAACTAATATTACCTATTAGAATATTGGCACTGATCGTTAATTATCACACTTGAATTGGGATAAAATTCAATTCTTTTAATATCATGAATCATTTATTCAGGGGTTATTAGTTAGGTAAAATTCAACTTTTTTAATATCATGAATCATTTAGTTCAGGGGTTATTAGTTAGGATATGATTTTTTGAATATGGGATTTTAAAATGCGATGTTGATTTGGGGATTTTAGATCGGGTTTTTGAGATTTGATTTTGACTGATAAAAAGTAGGGATGAGTGATGGTGATGCGTTTGGATAACGAATGATATTTTTATTGCTGGGGCGGGTGAATATGATAGTTATGGAAATTGTTTATTGAATTACACGTGTAGTTTTTATATAATTTTGGAGTTAAGGAAATGTTCATATATATATGGGAGCGTTCTATGCAGAACCACTTTTTTATTACAGAACTTACAGAACCAACTTTTTATATATGAAAATGCATGATGTACATGACCTCAATGCAAAGTGTCAGTTTTGTAAATATAAACTACTATATTTTAAAAAGAAATTAAGTTAAGGGTAATTTTGGTATTTTGATTTTTCATTAAGTTTTTATTTTTTTCAGAATTTTTTAATTAAAATTACAATTTGTAAGAACGATTCATTGTTTATTTTTTTTAGTTTCAAATTGTTTTCCATGTTAAAAGTTTTTTTATAAAAAATTTGCATATATGTTATTTTTAAATATTACGTAAACATTACTCAGGTTTTTGCCAAACTTGTTTTCTTCTTAAAATGACACTTGCATATCTATTAGTGGGATTCATTATTTTCAAAAATAAAAAACAAAAAACATAAAAATACACTAGCAAAATCATAAAAACAATACACACGGGATTTGATATCAACTAAAATATAATTTATGTACAAATGTATATGGCTTAACACTGATGTGCAAGAGATCCAAATCACGTATGCACTTCTCGAAGAAAAAACTTGCACGTCTTTGAAAACATATACGCGCGACGTCTAAAATATGTATGCACGGCTTCGAAAACATATATGCACGGCTTCGAAAACATATACGCATGGCTTCGGAAACATATACGTGCGGCTTCGAAGACATATACATGCGGCTATAAAAACATATACGCGCGGCTTCGAAAACATGTATGCATGGCTTCGAAAACATATACGTACAGCTTCGAAAACATATATGCACGCCACCTAAAAGCACAAGTATGTCCATTGATCATCTTCCTCAAATACCGTCATTTCTATGATTGAGCCATCACACTGAAACAAATATAAAAATAAACATAAAATTAGTAAAATCAAATTAAATCATAATCTAGTTGAACAAATAATACTTAAAAAAATATGTCATTGGACTAGTTCACATTGATAGTAATGTTTGTAGTTGATCCTATAATCAAATTTTGCTTTTAGCCAAGAAATCGTAATATTTGTCCACCAAATTAGATCTTATCTTTGACATAAAAGCTTTTGATCATATCTATCGACTATCATATTTCAAACGAACAAAAAAACTATCAAATCAAGATGAGTTTTTGACAATTGCCCTTATCGCATAATTAACTAGTTTTCAAAAAGCTAGGCCAAAATCAAATAAACAAATAAAGACAATCATTCACTTTTTCAAATTATACATGCACAATTATTTCTTTTAAACAAAAGTGTAAAAGTTATATGAACAAGTATCACAGATCCTCTTTATTCACAACAATTATTGAAGATATAATAAGACAAAAAATTGTACCTGAATAGAAGCCACACCAATAAAAACATACAGGTATTCTCTTAATAATCAGTAAACGTCATTTAAATGGGATGGTTTTGTTGTTTGTGAGTATTCTTTCATCCATCTCACGATGACCAGATCTATAAACACGGACACACCTTTAAATCATAACTTGATAGTTGAGACTCAACGAGAATAAAAGTCTACTGTGATTCAAAAAACTGGGTCTGTGTATCAACACCGAATATAAAAGTAGACTGGTTGATTTTTTTTGGGCCGAATAAGGGATCCACAATGAGAGAGAGACGGCGTTTACTTTTTGGGGTTGGATCTAGGTTCTGATGAAGTAACGTATATGGAAACTCAAATATAGTTTCTAGCTTTTTTTGGAAGTTACGAAATACCTGATTTGTCCTTTATGTATTATTTTTTTACATTATATTTATAAAACTGCCCTTCTGCATTACTATGTGTACATCATGTATTATTAAAGGTAAAAAATTAGTTCTACAAGTTATGTAGAAAAGAATTGGTTTTGCGTTGAATACTTCACTATATATATATATATATATATATATATATATATATATATATATATATATATATATATATATATATATATATATATATATATATATATATATATATATTCACCTTTGCATAAATTTTGCACAATCATATCCATCATTCATAAGCATACATCATTTTTATCACTGAAACTTTGAGCATTTATCATATCTGGAACAATTGAAAACATTTGAACAACAAGAACTTTGAACAATGCATTATGATTGTGAATATTCAATCATGGGATCACAGGAACAACATGTATGACTACATTTCTATGAGCATACAGAACACAAGACATCACTTTGGGACTTTTCAGTCACCTGTAAACTCATGAGCATACTCATGCATCATTTTAGGATTTTAAAAACCTAAAACCATGATCACAAATAATAATATTTATCTAGTATCATCTTACTACAAAATATATATATTATGTATTTCTCTACACTTTAAGTGTTTCAACGATCAACAAAGACTATTGACACCATATAATTTTGCTTATAACAAAATTATGACATTTATTTAAGTGTCTTACACTTTTAATAAGTAAAACTATACTTTTAATTATTTTAGACAATACTTTTACCAAAAACCCTAAAACCTAATCAAATCGACTTGGACTCGAACCTACTCATACAATATAATACCTAGACTCCTAGTAACCACACAATAACACTAGAATTGAACTAAAACTTATCCTAGACTTGTTATCTAGTCGAAATACATCATACCTAAACCTTTACACTTACTTAAAAGTCTTGTAAACTCACACTAGCCACCACTTGACTTGTACATACCCTCATTTAAACCATACACTATGCAAACACCTCTTTGTCTCCTTTGACTCTAAGTATGCGACGACTAGGAGGGTTTTTAGGGGGCAAGTGTACATCAACCCATTAAAACCTAGTACTACAACAAATCTCTTGTAAGATACAATATGTACTAGTTAGATTACACAAAGATCTTGCATATCTCTCTCTCTTGTCGTGTAAACAAACCAAGCCACACACCTTCATCTACATTGGATACTTAACTACCTTAAACATAATCTCACTTGTAGGAACTTCCATATTCGGATCTACTACATCACACACACACGAAACATACATTCCTACATCATTTACTACATAAATCCTTGTCTCGAGAACATTAAGTGCAAGCATTGAATACCATATCTCGATTCTTGGATCACAAGGAAAACGAAACCATCACCATAAGTCGCGGCTAAGGTTCTAACCGTGTAGAACTCAAGCAGAAACAAAGAGGTTTGGCTAGTTCTTATTCATCCATCATCATCTTCACAAACAAGTAAGTAAAACACCTCCAAGCCTCCATTTCATTTCTTTTCTTACTCTCCATTACATGCCATACATGTAGATTCCTAGAAAATGCGACTAGGAGTACATGCACACGTAAAAATCAAGCCAAAACTAGACTAGATAACCCACGGCTTGAATTTAGTTAGTTGTAAACAAACCTAAGTTTTGCATCTATGAAACCTTGCCTTAAGAACACTAAAAGGATTAGATTTATCAAAATAAAGTAGTAAACTTAATGAGCTAAAACAATAAGCCCAAAAACATAAGCCTATAGGTCTCGGCTTATTTTAAGCCGAGTAGGAGACCTTGGTTAATGAGCTTATTTAGTTGGAATAATTATCTAGGATTAGAGGAACTTAGTTAATAGGTTAGTACCTAAATAAGATATCTAGTATAAGCCCATAAGCTTAGATAAGCTACGGACCAAATAAGCCATAAGCCCATGATACAGCTTATTAATATAAGTCGAATAAGTTGTAAGCCCACTAAGCTCAAATAATTAGTTGGTTCATTTAAAAGGCTTAATAAACTAGTATTAGTATTAAACAAGCCCAAAATGAGCCCGTTAAGCCCAAGAATCCAAACCGGACCCTAATGGGCCAACCGAGTCCATTTAACACTAAATCCACTATTTAAAGACTTTTTGTTCCATTTTTGCCAAAGTGTGAAAGTATAGGCTAAAAACATAACTTTACAAAACATAATTATTGTTTTCGAGGCTTTTTGAAAAGATAAAGGACCAAATATGCCAAGTTTAAAAGTATAGGGTGCGTTTGTTTTTATACCGAGACCCAAAACAACCATAAGGACCAAAACAACCATAAGGACCATATATGCATATTTATTGTGCATATACCGAGTCATATAAATTAGTTAGGTAATTTCACTACTTCGTGATCCTACGGTTCCAGTGCATTCAGTGACATTATCCCTACATCGTCACTAATGAGGTAAGTTCATGGCCCTATCTTTTACTGTTTTATAACTGGGTGAGAAAACATACTTAATTATTGTTTATACAAACGCTTATAGACAACAAAATATTACTGCCTATTGTTTGCCCCATTATTCTTGTGGACTGTAATAGTTAATAGTGTAGCGCGGAATGTTATCGATAGATCTATCTGGGTATTGACAACACCCGGCCTGTGTGACTTGCTATCACGAAACGCTTAGGCCAAGCAACAAGTTTATTTCAATGTCGGACTGAGGGTCTCTCATCAGGATGACCTATTTTTAGGCACCTAAGCATCATGTCTAACCTCTGTTACAGGGCAATAGGAACTACTATAGTATGTGGCTTTATGCGTTGCTATCCCCGTGGTGTTTTGCATAACAATACTTTTACTTTATATTAAACTTGTGAATTCACCAACCTAGTGTTGACCCCCATATTTTACGTTCTATGTTTTCTCAGGAAAGTAAGCAGGTAGTTGCATTGGATTCTAGCATCATAGGAAGCATCATGTTTACCATCAGGCTGGGATTTTCTACAAATAATGTTTTCAAGACAATTATTTACTTTGCACAATTAAACTCATGTAATATGTTTTAATGTCATTTTATGATCAGTTCTCTATATATTGTGTGCTATCGATCCACCTTCAAAAGTAACACCCCAAACGTACCTGTCCGCTGCATTTGACCATTTGGGGGTGTTACAAAAATGGTATCAGAGCGCATAGTTATAGAGAACCAGATCTAAAACTAAAATTTTTAAATACTAAAATTTTATAACTGGACTATAACTGAATTTAAAAATCAATATTTACAAAATTTTGATTTGTGGGAAACCCTTATAGTTAGGCATACACATATAGAGCATACATATTGTGTGAGCTAACTATGCATTGATATATGGCTTTTGCTATATGATCATCTAAGTACCTACGTAATTTTGATTACACTACTGCATGCATACATAAGCATCACATATGCATCTTTTGAAAACTTTTTGAATTGTGTAAGCTTTTTTCTAACACAATTGTGTAAGCTAATACTTACTCAACTTTGAAATGCTATTATTTTCAGATTATCATGACGTCACCGACTATCGTGACTACATTTGGCGCTCTCATGACACCTGCTGCTGCACCCGTATCACCGACATCCGTACTACACGGACTTGACTCCGACACAGAATCCAGAGATCACTCGATAGAGGAGGTTATCGTGTTGACTGATTCCCCTACTCCATCGCCACCAGTTGTACCTGTATCTCCACCCAGGGAACCTGATCAGGTTGTGCCTGTTGTACCCACTCTACCACCTCTACCACCACTCTCTACTCTTCATACTTACCCCACTAGAGCTTTGCCACCTCACAAGAGGAGGCACACCTCTACTCCTGTCTCCACGTTTGAGATAGGAGAGGGTTCAGGAGCCAGTCAGGCTAGACTTGACACTATGCAGACGCAGATTGACGCGCTAGTTGCCAGACATGCACAGGATACTGCTCTTATCCGTGCATTACTACACGCGGACCAGCAGGGACGTGCTGTACTTCAGGATAGGATGGCTTCTCTCTACTGGTCAGTGGCTGTTGAGTCACAGGCTGCGCAGGGTTCTTGGACGACTGTCTAGAATAACCTGCAATGGCTACTTGAGGAGAACTTTACTCTCTGTCATCGCCTATCATCTCTTAAGGGTCATCATCATGAGACCCACACTGTTGTATTGACCCAAGAGGAGACCTTCAGGATCTTCTTCGACTTAGCCGAGATTCATCATCAGGGGACGATTGCAGAGACCGACTATTTGAGTAACACCGACACTGCTCGTCAGATTCAGCTTTTGGAGGATCTCTGACTTTCTAGAGAGACCAGAGATGCCCTGATCATGATGCAGGATACTCGGGCACCCATACCACCAGCTGGACCAGCCGCACTTGCAGACAGTCACACTAGTTTAGTATAGATATCTTTGTATATCATGCCAAGCATTGAGTTGCATCTCAGCTTGCATGATTTAGGACTTTTGTACTGTATCTCTTATTTTCTTTTTTTTGTTGTATTCCTATCATTAGCACCTAACCATAGTAGGTAGGTTATCTTTTGTTGTACTACAAACACTTGTACCACTATTTCAGACAGGCTTGTTGTATCCCTGTCTTAGATCGGTTGTACGTGTATGATATTGTTATTTTTCCAGAAATGACTTGTACCAACATTACTCTATTACCTCTTGTACTTATATTATTATGAACTCTTAACAGGTTATACAATTTTTTGTGAATTCTATGCATACATTTTCCATGTAGTTTAACATAACCATCATATTGATCAACTAATAAATCTCATCCTTGTGTATTATAGAAAAATGGCACAAAGAGTCACTCGACAGAATCTCGAAGCTGCTCCCACAGCAACTATTTCGGAAGCACAACTTAGAGTGCTTATCGGTCAAGGCATCGCTGACGCCTTAGCCGCCAGGGAAACACATCCCAGCGGGAACCAAGGCGACAACCAAAACTCCAATGCTAGAGACTGAGTTACCAGAGGGTGTACTTACCCTGACTTCCTAAAATGCAAGCCCAGCTACTTCAAGGGCAAAGAAGGGGTAGTTGAGCTCATGCAATGGTTCGAGAGAACCGAGACTGTGTTCCGTATTAGTGATTGTACGAAGGAGAACAAGGTAAAATTTGCTACTTGTACACTACTGGAACACGCTCTCACTTGGTGGAATTCACTAATTGCTACCATCAGGCATGATAATGCCTATGGGATGACTTGGACTGCACTAAAAGAAAGACTGACCGGGAAGTATTGTCCTCGCGGTGAAATCAAGAAGCTGGAGATTGAACTATGGAATCTCAAATGCACCAACTATGACATCACAGCCTACAACCATAGGTTTCAGGAATTGACCTTGATGTGTACCAGGATGTTTCTTGAGGGGAAGGACAAGATTGAGAAGTACGTTAGTGGACTTCCAGAGTCTGTTCACAACAGTGTGCTAGCATCTCAACCCACTACAGTCGAGAGTGCCATCGAGTTCGCCACTGAACTGATGGAAAAACGACGTCGTGATCATGCAATCAAACAGTCCGAGCACAAGAGGAAAGCCGACGAGAACTCCCGTAATCATCACCAGACCCAACCAAAGATGCAGAACCCAGGGCCGATTTATAGTGCTACTTTCTCAGGATCACCTCCATATGTGGGCAGCAAGCCTAAGTGTCCTAAGTGCAATTTTCACCACTATAGTGACGCATATTGCCGAAGGCCCGAACAAAGCAATGCCTATGTTTCTACTGATAGAAACAACTCTAGCACCACCTTCAGGCCCAACAATGGGAATGGCCAGAGCTTCTGTGGCAACAGACAGCAGGGAAATCATCCTCGCACAGGGGGAAATGATGGGGAACGGAAGGAGGTTCGTTACTATGGTTGTGGAGAAGCCGAACATATCTGACCCGATTGCCCGAAGAAAGAAAGCAAGAACGGAAATAGAGGAGGAGCACCAGCCAGAGTTTACGTGATAGGAGACACCAGGACCGACTCCAATGTGGTTATCGGTACGTTTCTTTTGAACAATCGATATGCATCCATTTTTTTTTATACCGGAGCTGATAGGAGTTTCATATCTATCGGGTTTAGCAATTTACTAGACATCATCCCTACCCAGTTAGACAACTGTTACAGAGTCGAATTAGCCGACGGCAAAATCATCGAAACCAATGCTATTTTAAGGGGTTGCACCCTAGACCCCACCCCTTTGATATCAACTTAATCCTAGTGAATCATGGTAGTTTCGACGTGATCATCGGTATGGACTGGTTAGCAAAATATCATGCAACCATTGTGTGTGACGAAAAGCTAGTCCGTATACCGTGGGGGAAAGAAAACTTGATTGTACGAGGAGAAGGAAATTTAGTGTAGGACTAAATCACACAACTAATCAAACGCAAATAACATGATGATGATTAAACTAAAAAAGAAAGATTAGATTAAGATGAAGAGAAGAATAGAAATACAAAGTTGGTGTTTTCCTAGTGAGAGAAACAAACACCTTTCTCTCTCTAGAACTAATCAAATGGAAAGCACACACACAAATGAGGATTATACTAAGTAACAAATGTTTAGGAGGCCTTCCTCATTTGTCTGTTCGAGACTAAATACCGTTACATAAACAATAATAACTAAAAACTCTCGACATCATTAAGTAACATTTTTCACGAGCTTCGCAACGATATATTATATGACCATCACTTTAATTACTTCTAACAATCTCCCCCTAAGGGGTGGTCATGTAATATGTGACTTCACTTCTTTGTTGTTGCAGACTTTGAAGCTCGATGTCTTGAGAGTTTCTTCATAGTTCATTTCATGACTTGTGATCTTGGATCTTTGATCTTTGCCTTGACTTGATCTTGTAACTTTGCCAGCTTGTGTTCTTGTGTCTTTCTCCACATACTCATGTTTTGTGTTGACTTGAAAGCTTGTTAACAATCTCCCTTGATCATCAGAGTAGCGGAAGTCTTTGTCTTTAGATGTTCTTGAGCTTTCTTCATTTATATGAGCATGTGGTCTTGAGTTACGACTTCTTGAAGTTACGCCACCGTTTGCATTCCTCCGGTTTCCCGTTATACAGTAAGAATATTGTACCTGTGATTAGGTAAGTTCAAAAACTTCCTTGACAGGGTTTCCGGTTGTGGTAGACGTTCTTAATACTTGAGTTTATCGAAAGATAATTCATAGTAATGAGTGAATCATACAGTTCCATTCTGCTGATTAAGTCGTCAATTCAATTTCCTGGAACAAGTTTGAATCAATTAAGAATCAAACCATCGTTGCTTTCCAGTTGACACAAGTTTGATTCATATAGATTCACACAAGTTACCTACCGTAGTGCTGTTTGATGATGACACTGGAAGGATTTCCATTCGTCACTGTAAATACTGAAAAGTATTGCTCTGAATGTTCTGGCAAGATCATAAAGATATTGCGTTGAGACCTGGAACGAGTTTGAATCAATTAAGAATCAAACCACTGTTGCTTTCCAGTTAGCATATGTTTAATTCAAAGTGAATCGTACATATGACCTACCGCGTAACACTGGAAGGATTTCCATTCATTACTGTGAATACTAGAAAGTATCACTCTGAATGTTTTAGCAATACCACACGGATAGAGCGTAGGACTCTGTAAATTATCGCTTGTGTTCTAATGATGAACAACAATTGATATAAGGAATAAGTGTCCTAATGAGATTTTTAATGAATTTCGTTGGTTTTAGACTCTATAAGTGCACGTTTATTTGGTGATCGGAGGCTGGAGCAGACTGCTACCTTTTCAATATCTACTATCTCGGAGTGAGAAAGTCGATAGAAATGAGTTAAACTCCGTGACAATAAAACAAACTTCTTTTGAGAGAAGCTTGAGTAGGCTGGGAAGGGTTGTGCTTTGCATCACTGGGTCCATGATGCTTTGTCTTCAATACCGGAAATCATCAACGTGATTCTGATAGTAGATGTATTGACCCGGTTTCTACCTAAGTTGTATGGAGGGCTATTTCTTTTCACCCTTTATCCTTACATTTCTTTTTCAGTCTTCAACCCCTTCAATGCTTACCAAGACGTCATAACTAGCACCTTGTTGTGATTGTTCTAGTGCTAGCTTAAGTCATTAGTCGGCATTATTCCCGTACACTCAACTACTCCATCTTTCCTAAGGACTTCTAAGTTCTAATGGATTGTCCCTGGGAAGATCCCTCCGGTTCTGGTTGGATCATAGGACGAATACCTAACCACCTTTTGACACCAATACCATCGTGAATTAATGTGTTGAAGGGTATAGATATCATAACCAGAAAAATCAATTGAAAGTGCAAACAAGGTGTTGATGAAATGAATGTTTACACCTTGAAAGTTTTCTATATCACCAAAAACGCTCCCCCTACATATGTGCATCATAAAAAGAAGGTTTTTGCACATATTAGGAAGAGAAAGCACTTATATCCAAGATAACACATTTTAATCACTATTCTCCCCCTCAAAAATTGCATGAAATTGAATTTTTTGTGAAACTAGTGATAAAACATGGAGAGAATAATGTGTCATGAAACTTTGGAACAAATGTTTATGAAATCATTATACTCCCCCTCGAAAAGAGATTCTATTTAAATAGGGGAGTATATGAGCACATTGTATTGAAATATAATGAAAAATTGTGCTCAAAAGTCCGAGAAAATTGAGTTCATGAGCTTAAAACTTTGAATGTTTTGATATAAGCTCATGACCGAGAAAAACAAATTTCTCGTAGTTGAGGATAAGTCAAAGACTTTCCTTTATTTAGGGACCGGGTTATAGTCTGACATGTGACTATAAGCCGTTATGAGAAGAAAATAGAAAAGACATGTTTTGAAAACATTTGAACTCTCATTCGAACTTTATGTACGTACCCGTGTCGTTATTGAACAAAATTTCTAAGTACGTCCATATTATCGATGCTGAGAGACATGTCGAAGGAGAATATTTTTTGGTATTTTGAAAGATTTTCTCATTTTTTATTTTGTTTTTATAGGTTTTATCTTTTTGTATTTTGATTTTCTGATAAATATATACAAGGTTACTGCGAATGTGCAAGACGTTCAAGTTCATCAGGAGTGAAACTACGCATAGCAAGTCGACGAACCAAGAATTCAAATCTGTCTTGAGAAAGAGCTTTGGTGAAGATGTCGGCTAGTTGGTAGTCCGTCTTGACAAAAAACAGTTCTATCGTTCCTCTTTCCACATGCTCCTTTATGAAATGGAATCAGACTGCTATGTGCTTGGTCTTCGAGTGTTGGACCGGGTTACAGGATATGACTATGGCTGATTGGGAATCACAATAAATAGGAACTTTATTAAAGTAAAAGCCATAATCCGTGAGTTGTGTTCACGTCCAAAGAACTTGAGCACTACATACGGATAGAGACACATATTCTGCTTCCGCGGTGGACAACGTCGTACAGTCTTCTTTTCTTGATGACCAGCTCACTAGCTTCTCGCCTAAGAATTGTGCTCCATCGGAAGTGCTTTTGAATGTATCATGACACCCTGCATGGTCGGCATTTGAAAAACCAGTTAGATTAAAACCAGAATCCTTCGTATACCAGAGACCCATGTGAATGGTTCCCCGGAGATAACGAAAGATCCTTTTAACCTCCTTGAGGTGCTTCTCGGTTGGCTTAGCCTGATACCGAGCACATAAACAAGTAGCATGCACAATGTCCGGTCTACTTGAGGTTAAGTACATAAGGGACCCGATCATACTTTGGTATTTTGTAGAATCTACAAATGTCCCTTTCTTATCCAAATCAAGCTTGTGTTTAGTGTCCATTGGAGTACCAATAGGATCACAGTTCTCCATTCCAAATTTCTTTAGAATTTCAAGCACATATTTGGCCTGATATATGAAAATGCCACAGGGGGATTGGTGAACTTGGAGACCAAGAAAAAACGTCATTTACCCCATCATGGACATTTCAAATCGACTTTTCATAAGGTCTGCAAATAATATGGAATATTTTGGTTTAGTAGAACCAAATATAATATCATCTACATAGACCTGAGCCACCAATATGTCATTGCCGTAGTGCTTGATAAACAAAGTTGGATCAATGGTTCCTTTGCTAAAGTGATTTTGTAAAAGAAATGATGATAATTCGTCGTACCATGCCATCGGTGCTTGTTTCAAACCATAAATTGCCTTTTTCAACTTGTAGACATGGCTTGGATGTTCGGTGTTGATGAAACCTTCAGGTTGACATACATACACATCTTCTTTTAACGGTCCATGCAAGAAAGCCGTCTTCACGTCCATTTGATACACAGTGAACGATTTGTGTGCAGCGTAGGCCAAGAAAATCCTAATAGCTTCCATTCGAGCAACCGGGGCGAAGGATTCAGCGAAATCAATTCCCTCTTGTTGTTTATAACCTCGCAGAACTAACCGAGTCTTGTTCCTAATGACCGTTTGCTCCTCATCCATCTTATTTTTGAATAACCATTTCGGAGTAAGGGGATCGATATTGTCCGGTCGAGGTACTAACTCCCATACATCAAGCGGGATGAACTGATTGAGTTCTTCTTGCATAGACTCAATCCATGATGCATCGGTCATTGCTTCTTTCACACTAGTTGGTTCCATTGTGCTGACTGATAGTGCATAGATACACATATCACCGTCAGTACGCAGCTGATTTCGTGTTGAGACTGGTCTTGAGAGATTACCAATCACTTGAACCAAAGGATGATTCTTAGTCCATTTTTGTTCATGTGGAAGTGTATGAAAAACTTGATGCGAGCTCGACGGATCCACATATGGTGTTGAAGGCTGAGTAGAACTTGTGGAAGCCGCAAATGGATTAACAAACTCGTGTTCGTTGAGCATCGCATTGTTTGCATTTTCAGCAACTATTTCATTCTAAAGATGAACATGATTTAGAATTTGCTGAGAATGTTGTTGAGTTACGTCAGCAGTCGGAGACGTGGTTGGAATGTTTGGAGTCAATATGGTTGAGGTTGACGTAGATGGTGCAAAAACGGATGTCGTTGGTGTAGATGCAGCTGGTGGTTCTTGAACTACCGCAACAGGTGCAGCCGGGGCATTTTGAGGAACACCAAATGACGAAGGACCCTCCATATATTCATCATAAATTGGCCCAAATAAAACTTCCAAGTCACGTTCCGAAGGTTGTAACGATGAGATTGCTGACGGTGCAAATTGAAGTACGAGTCCTGAACTTACGTGTCCAGAAGTCTGACTTTGAAGCTCGGGGTGAGAACTTCTATGTTGAGAGGCCATACCCGAGAGTTCATCAAAGGTAACATTCATAGTCTCCATTACCTTTCTTGTCCTTCGATTATAAACCCTGTAAGGACAAGCAGTTGAAGAATAACCAATGAAAAAACCAATATCACCTTTATGTTCAAGTTTACCGATATCTTCACGATCATTCTTCGGATAACATAAAGCACCAAAGACATGTAAAAATGAAATATCCGGTTTTGTTCCATTAATGATCTCATAAGGTGTTTTGTTGAAACGGGTGTGAATAATGGCGCGGTTTTGAGTATAACATGCAGTTGCTATAGCATTAGCCCAAAGGAATAACGGTGCACTGGAGGAGAGAAGCATCGTCCGAGCAGCTTCAACTAACGTACGATTCCTCCGTTCCACAACTCCATTCTGCTCTGGAGTTCTTACAGCCGAAGTTTGATGAGAAATCCCAACTTCGTCAAAATAAGCTTTCAGTTTTTGATTGGTGACTTCTGCACCGTTATCCGTTCTTACAATGATAACAGGGGCTTGAAGTAGCACTGATGTTTTCTTCAAGAAATTGATAATTACATCCGGGGCTTCATCTTTCAAAGCAAGAAAATGAACCCATGTGTAACGAGAATAATCATCCACAATCACAAGGACATACCGCTTTCTATTAATACTTTTGATTCTCATTGGGCCACACAAATCCATATGAAGGAGATGCAACCTATTCGTCGAATTTGGAACAGGTTTGGGTTTGTGAGGCTTCTTCTTGCTTTTACCTAGCTCATATGATGGAAAAAGATGGTCTTTAGTATATTTGAACTTTGGAAGAACGGTAACGAGATCATCTTTTGCAAGTTGGGTGATGGCATCGAAATTGAGATGAGATAACCTTTGATGCCATAAGCATGACTTTGTTGAAGTGGCCCGGGCCATGAGACAAATTGGAGATGCAGCATACATTTGAAAAAGATCAATGCTGTAAAGGTTTGTTGTGCGATTTCCTTTCAACAGATCAATTCCTTCAAGATCCCTAACAAAGCAAGTATGACTTCTGAAGGCAACCTCCAAATCTGAATCACAAAATTGCCCAACCGAGAACAAATTGTGTCCCAACCATCAACAAAAGAAACTCTGGTGATGATAATATTTCCCCAATGAAGATCACCATAGCCTAGAACTGCCGCAACATGATCATTTCCAAATCGAACAGTTCCCATAAAACGCCATACAAAGTTCTTGAGAAGACTTCGATTCCCAGTCATATGTTTGGAACAGCCCGAGTCCACACACCAGAGACAAATTTCAACAGCCTGCCAATGATAAGAGAAGAGAAAATTTGGCAACCGAAGAAATATGTTCCTGTATGGTTAGGTAATAATTAAGCCATATCACATACCGACATTTCACTGTCAGTATGAGATCTACTAGAATCAATAACATGACCATTAGAGGCAAAATATCTTCCAGTAGGCAACCACTTAGAGGTAACTCTAGGACTTCTAGGCGTAGCAAGACTTTCAGTGGACCCTACCTGCTTAGTTTTCGGAACATACACTTTAGCCTTAGGAGTGCTATGTGTTTCGCTGATAGAAAGCTTGTCAAGTCGAGTGTAACCACCATAGTTTAAACCATTCATAGTCAAACCACAAACATCATGACTAAAAGTAAAGAAACATTTATTATATTTAGCACATATAACCTCAGATTTTTCATTCCGAATAGCACGTTTAAAGTCATTACATTCAGAAGAATTAAGTTTCTGATTATGAATTAAAAATGGTAAATTCCTACGGTGTTCTTCTACTTCCACATTATTAGCCTTGGGACGACTACTTCTAGAGGCAAAAGGGACCCTATCATTCCTTATATTGCTCGTAGGTTGTGGCCTTCTGCTCTTAGTGTAGTTGTTCATTCCTGTAGAAAAAGACACACGCTTGTTAGAATTAGCATTTTTTAAATCAATGACTTGTAGTTGTACGATAGTGGTCGGTTTGTCCTAACGCTTGCTTTACGTTGGTTGCTAGGCACAGAGATATCTACCCTAGTTGGAGATGAAGGTCTAACGCGAAACATTCCTGGGGCTATAACAGCAGCTTTCATTCCAGCAGCCTTGGGAAATGGTGTTACAGCAATACGAGTGGGTCCCGAGGTTGCTGGTTTCTGGATCATCGTATCCACAATCGAGCTAGGCTCAGAAGTCTTATCTTTTAACAAGGCCTTTAATTTACAGTTTTCATAGATTTTATCAATAAGTTTCTGATAGACAGACTTGCTTTGTTCAACAGCCCGCTTATATGAAACAACAACAGATTCTAAATCTGCAATCCTAGCCTGAAGCTTCTGAACATTACCATCACTAGCACTCTCTAACCCTGAAGAGGCCAAATTCGGTTCCTTAACCCCTCCTAACTGAGCCTGCAACCGAGCGATAGTTTGTTGCATTTCATTGTAAGCTTTTTCATACGAAATCTTGTCATATTTGCATTCATCACATTTTTGACAAATTTATTCCAAAGATCGATGAATTCTTTATCTTTTTTAATGACATAAGATTCCATTTTCTCTTTCATAAGATCAAGCTCAGTTTGAAGGTTTTCATTATGCGACACAGAGGTACTTAACTCAATAGGGCTACTATCAATACAATCACGAGCTTTAGAGAGGCGTTCAAGATCATTTTCCTAAACTTTGACTTTTTCAAGAGATTCATCAGCTTCCTTCGCCAAAGATTTAAAGTCTTCAACAAAGTTGGCAAATTCTTTTAGAAAAGCGTTTTCCAAATTACCTAGCCTAGCATCAACTTGAATAATAATTGGATTAATATCGTTTTGAAGAATTTTCTGGACCTCAATCTGAACAGGTGATGTAAAATTTCCTCCAGTTATTTTGGAATTAACAACACGTTTAAGGATGACAAAGTTATCTTTAAGCTCGTTTAGAAATCAGCGTGTGATACTCCGTTTAGGAGGGTCATCAAACAATTCCTCACTTGGTAGCAAAAGCATTTCAGTACTCATTTTAGACCGAACAAAAACAGTTGGAGGATTAACTTTTGGATAATAAACGGGTATCACTTCTTTATCAAGCTTTTTCATTCTTAAACGAGTCTCTACAGCAAGTTCAGTAGTTTCCTCGGAATCATGCACACTAGGAGGATCATGCTCATCAGACAATAGCACACTGCCATTATATAAAGTTTCATTAGTGGCCTGAACTTGCTTAAGGTATCCGGGATTAGGGGGAAGAGGACAACCTAAAGCCAATTTGTATCGAGTGTAATTTATCTCATTCACTTTTGGTGCGAGCATATTTATCGTCTGCATAGTTTGGCCACGTTTAACTAAAAGGTTGTCTAATTCTCTAATCCTATCCTGAGCTTTGCAAAAATCTTCAAGAAGCCCATCTTCTCGAATTTTGAAATCATGTTTCAGCTTTTTTCGTTCTTCTTTTAAATCCAAAATAATAGATTTTTTAGTTGAAAGCTGTTTATTAAGAGAAGTGATTTCATCATTCAATTCGCTTATCTTTTTAGCACTACTTAAATGTAAGGCATTTAATTTCTTATTTGTGCATTTTTCTTGATAAACCGATGTAGCATGAGCTTGTTCAAGTTCTTTAATTTTAGCCTGATGAATTTCAAAACATTTCTCCCGTTCCTTATATCCCGCAAGCTCAGTGGTCAATTTGGCATTAGTTTCTCTAAACTTATTATTAACCACCGTAGCATGATCTACATCCTTAGCAAGCTTATCAAATAGAGATTTATAATACGCATGAGTTTCATCAGGAAGGGTTGTAGGCTGAGCAACTTGATCCACAGTAAGGTCCACACTAGGCTCATTCGAAATAATATTACTATTATTCGTTTGATCCTCGTGTGTCTCAGTGTAGGGCTCAAGCATCTCAGTATACTCTTCCTCCTGATTAGACATATTATATATATCATTATCATCAAAACGTGGGTGTACCTCATAGGGACCGTCTGAATCATAGACGGGAGCTCTGTCATCATGCATTCCTGAGGTTGATGCTTGCTGTAAGTTTGCCATCAAGATGTAGTTGGCATTCACCTCTTCTTCCTCGTCATATTCTGCAGCAGAAGCCATAAGATCAAATTCCTCAGCTTGAAGTGGAATCACTGCCTCTTCTTTTTGTGCTATGAGAAGCTGAGTCTGAAGATAAGCCGCGTCCCTCTTCTTTTTGGTTGTGCAATCTCGAGCATAATGACCAATTCCTCTACAGTTGTAGCACTGAACCTGACGATTGTTGTTTCCATTTCCCGTACCAGTATTCTCAGCCCTTGCAGCCACAATGTTTCCCATCTGATTACCAACCGCTAGCACAACTATTAACCCATTCTGATTACCCATATTTGGAACATTCGGATTCTGACCACGAATTTGTCCATACTGATTTCCTGCATTCCCAACATTCTGACCATGTTGTGTCCCAGTAGCTACCAATTAACGATCTTGATTCGCATTCATGAAAGGTTGAGCAATCTGCCTATTTCTAGTGTTCGAGGAGATTCTCTGATTGTTGTTGGTGGGGTTAATGGTAAATTTGAATGCCTTTTGCAAGAAGTGCAAGACCAGTATTAATCGCATGAGTAGGATCGGTGATGTCATCAAAACAGGCAATGGGTTGTTGTAAGTAGTTCACCGCAGCAGGAGGTTGATATCCATAAGGAGTGAGTTGTTGTTGTTGTTGTTGTGGCGTGAAGTTACTTGATGAGGGTTGATGGTAAGGTACCATGGGATATGACATAGATGATGGAGAGTTTGCCATGAAATCCAATGGATCTTGTGTCTTGGCACGTCTTTCAGCCCTAACTTCGTTAGCTTCATCTTGATTCATCTTCAAATAATCATATACTTGAGTGTAGTCCACTACATGAAGATCGTTTGTTTGATTGACAAGAGTGACATATCTTGACCATTCATAAGGAAGATTATCAAGAAATTTGATGTTTGTAGCAATTTGTGCAGGTTCATGTTTGTTTCTTCTAAGATGATTCATGAGGGTTGAAAACCGATGATAGTAAGGTTCAATTTGTTCCCCTTCAGTAGACGTAAATTTCTCCCATTCACGAAGCAACTTAGTTTCCTTTTCTTGTAAACCGATATCACTCCCCTTCATCATTTTCTGAATCCTAAGCCACATCTCGTGTGCGGTTTCACAACTGTCGACAGCAGCATAAACATCTTCGGGAAGTCCCATAAGGATGACTTGAATTGCTTGATCATCAGCGTCGAGTTGTTTAGATTCAGTTTCAGTTAATTCTTCATCTGTTTGCTCATGACTTGAGTCAGCCACTGGGTTAGCATTCGTAGGGTCCCCAGGCACAATGATTGTTCTTCTAACATACGGACCTTTTTGAATCGAGTTGACAATCAATTTTCCCAAAGGTTTACATTTTGCATAACGAAGGAGACGACTAGCCCATGTAGTGTAGTTCTCCTTGGTGAGCATTGGAGGACGATTCTCAGTACCCGCAGCGTAAATATCTTGTTGAGACGTCATCGTAGAAGTCGTGTGAAAAACAGGATCTCAATTCGTAGAAAGCAGAATGTTGAAGTTAAAATCCCCTAAATATGATTAAATCCCCTAAAGATGAGCTCTCCTGAAACCAAAAATTCCAAGGCCAAAAAAACACATAAAAACAAATTTTGAAAATATTTTCGGAATAATGGCTTTTTCAGAAAAAAACACTTTTTCGGAATAAAGGTTTTTTCGGAATAAAGGTTTTTTCGGAATAAAGGGGTTTTCAGAAAAAAATCACTTTTTCGGAATAAATGGAGTTTTCAGAAAAAAACACTTTTCGGAATAAATGGAGTTTTCAGAAAAAACACTTTTTCGGAATAAATGGATTTTCAGAGAAAATAGCTTTTTCGGAATAAATGGATTTTCAAAGAAAATGGCTTTTTCGGAATAAATGGATTTTCAGAGAAAATGCTTTTTCGGAATAAATGGATTTTCAGAAAAAAAAACTTTTTCGGAATAAATGGATTTTCAGAGAAAATGGCTTTTTCGGAATAAATGATATTTTCAGAGAAATATTTTCGGAAAAATGAGTTTTTCAGAGAAAAAACTTTTTCGGAAAAATGAGTTTTTCAGAGAAAATTTTTCTGAAAAATGGGTTTTTTCAGAAAAAAATTTCAGAAAAATGGCAAGATTTCGGAATATAAAACCCTTTTGCGAAGAAAATTCCGAAAATACAGGGATTCAGAATATAGACGACAGAGATAAACTTAAATCACCAAAACCATACCTCGAATCCACCAAAATCAATAACCACTTCGATCATACCAATAACAACACACCAATAACAACACCCCAAAGCCTCAAATACTAATCGAATTCAATAGCCTAAACCAAAAACCCACGTAATCAATACCAAATCCACACCAAATCAACACCAAAGCTAACTACGAATCCCTTGGCGAATGATACCACTTATAGGACTAAATCACACGACTAATCAAACACAAATAACATGATGATGATTAAACTAAAAAAGAAAGATTAGGTTAAGATGAAGAGAAGAAAAGAAATACAAAGTTGGTGTTTTCTTAGTGAGAGAAACAAACACCTTTCTCTCTCTAGAACTAATCAAATGGAAAGCACACACAAATGAGGATTAGGAAGCCTTTTATACTAAGTAACAAATGTTTAGGAGGCCTTCCTCATTTGTGTGTTTGGGACTAAATCCCGTTACATAAACAATAATAACTAAAAACTCTCGACATCATTAAATAACATTTTTCATGAGCTTCGCAACGATATATTATATGACCATAACTTTAATTACTTCTAACATTTAGACAGGACTGACACTAGACTAAGTGTCATCTCATGCACCAAAGTCCAGAAATACATACTAAAAGGATGTCCTATCTTTTTAGCACATATTTCTAAGGCAGATAAGGAAGACGAACCAGAGAAGAAACAAATCAAGGACATACCAATTTTCCGCGATTATCCTGAAGTTTTCCCAGACGACTTACCTGGTTTACCACCCACTCGTCAAGTAGAATTTCATATCGACTTGATACCAGGATCTGCACCTGTAGCTAAAGCACCATACCGGTTAGCACCGACCGAGATGAAAGAACTCACAGAACAACTCCAAGAACTGTCAGACAAAGCTTTTATTAGACCTAGTTCCTCGTATTGGGGATCTCCATTACTATTTGTCAAAAAGAAATACAGTTCTTTCCGAATGTGTATTGATTACAGAGAACTGAATAAGTTAACTGTGAAAAATCGTTACCCACTTCCTCGAATCGATGACCTATTTGATAAACTACAAGGATCAAGTGTGTACTCCAAGATCGACCTACGATCCGGATACCATCAGTTGAGGGTGAGAGAGGAAGACATACAAAAGACAGCTTTCAGAACTCGTTACGGTCACTACGAATTTCAGGTCATGCCATTTGGATTGACCAACGCACCAGCCATATTCATGGACCTCATGAGTCGAGTGTGCAGACCTTATATGGATAAATTCGTCATCGTGTTCATCGACAACATACTTATCTATTCCAATAATGAGCAAGAGCACGGAGAACATTTTGCTCAGGTACTGAAATTACTTAAGGAAGAGAAGTTGTACGCCAAGTTCTCTAAATGTGATTTTTGGATTCCTAAAGTGCATTTCCTTGGTCATGTGATTGATAGCAAGGGAATACAAGTAGACCCCGCAAAATTCGAATCCGTAAAGGTTTGGGCATCACCTACGTCACCGAAAAAGATTCGCCAATTCTTAGGTCTTGCCGGTTACTATTAGAGATTTATAGAAGGATTTTCTAAGATATCTAAGTCTATGACGAAGCTTACTCAGAAAGGCGTGAAGTTTGAATGGGGAGAGAAAGAGGAATCAACCTTCCAAACCATCAAACAGAAGTTGTTAGTGCACCTATTCTAGCCTTGCCCGAAGGCAACGAAGACTTCGTTGTCTACTGTGATGCTTCACACAAAGGCTTAGGTGTTTTACTGATGCAAAGAAAGAAAGTAATTGCCTATGCTTCAAGAAAACTGAAGAAGCACGAACAAAATTACTCTACTCATGATCTAGAGCTTGGATCCGTAGTTTTTGCCTTAAAATGTGGAGGCACTACATGTATGGAACAAAGTGTATTGTGCATACCGACCACACATTCTAGACCAAAAGGAGCTGAACATAAGACAACGTCGTTGGATAGAATTGCTCAGTGACTATGATTGTGACATCAAATACCATCCAGGTAAAGCCAACGTAGTTGCAGATGCACTAAGCCGCAAGGGAACTGATCCTCCCATGAGAGTTTGAGCCTTAGTTATGACCGTTAGCTTGGATTCACCCAAGCAGATATTAGAGGCTCAACTCCAAGCACAGAAGCCTGAAAACATTGGAAAGGAAGACATAGGAGGAATGCTTAGAACTGCTCTAAGTAAGGAGAAGTTAGAGGCCAGATCAGACGGAACATTATGTTTACATGGAAGAAGTTGGTTACCATGTTACGGAGACTTGAGAAGCGTGATAATGCACGAATCTCATAAGTCTAAGTACTCCATACATCCTGGATTTGAAAAAATGTATCAGGACGTGAAGAAGCTGTATTAGTGGCCAAACATGAAGGCACACATTGCCACATACGTGAAAAAATGTCTAACTTGTGCCAGAGTGAAGACTGAACATCAAAGACCGTCAGGGTTACTGTCTAACCTGAGATACCCAAGTAGAAATGGGACAACATCACCATGGACTTCATCACCAAACTTCCTACTTTATCTCACGGATACGATACAATTTGGGTAATCGTCGACTGACTCACAAAATCCGCTCATTTTCTACCCATAAGAGAAAATGACTCTTTGAATAAGCTAGTGAAACTGTACCTGAAGGAAGTTGTGACTAGACACGGTATAACAGTCCCAGTTATTTGTGATCGAGACAGTAGGTTTACGTCAAACTTTTGGAAAGCTTTTCAAAGAGCTTTAGGAACAAATTTGGATATGAGTACCGCTTATCACCCACATACCGACGGTCAGAGCGAAAGAACAATCCAAGCCATGGAAGACATGCTGAGGGCATGTGTGATCGAATTTGGAAAAGGATGGGTCGAACATATACCATTAGTTGAATTCTCCTACAACAATAGCTACTATGCCAGCATCAAAGCAGCACCATTTAAGGCTCTCTATGGCCGCAGTGCAGATCACCCATGTGCTGGGCAGAGGTAGGAGAATTTCAACTCACCGGACCCGAACTAATCCAAGAGACTACTAAGAAGATCACTCTCATCAGACAGAGAATTCAAGCTGCACAAGACTAACAGAAGAGCTATGTAGATCGTAAACGGAAACCTATGGAATTTGAAGTAGGTGATCGTGTTATGCTTAAGGTAACACCTTGGAAAGGTTTTGTACGCTTTGGAAAACGTAGAAAGCTAAACCCACGATATGTAGGACCCTTCAAAGTGATTGCCAGAAGTGGTGAAGTTGCTTATCATCCAGAGTTACCCCAGCAATTGAGCCGGGTACACTCTACCTTTCATGTTTCAAACCTAAAGAAGTGCTACACGGATGAGTTGTTAGCCATGCCATTGGAGGGAGTTCATTTCGATGACAAACTCCAGTTTTATAGAAGAACCCGTAGAAGTCATGGAGAGAGCAGTCAAAAAACTGAAGCGCAGCCAAATTCCGTTGGTTAAGATACGTTGGAACTACAAGAGAGGTCCTAAGTTCACGTGGGAACGCGAAGATTCGTTTAGAGCTAAGTACCCACACCTGTTTACCTAAGCAGTAACGTCATCTTAAGCTTTGAGGACAGAGCTAAAATAACGGGATAGTGCTGTAAAACCTGTAGTTTTCAGGTTTTGACTATGACATCATTATACACGTCACCTCATGATATATATATATCTATACCCTATAAAGGGTTTATCCCATTTGTTGAAAAATTGAAAATTGAAACTTGAAAGTTGAAAAATCAATAATTTAGGAAACTTAAAAAAACTCGGTACTTGAAAACTAGCTGTGGTTGAAAAAATAATTTAGGAAACTTAAAACATCTAAGCTAGCTGTGGTTGAAAAATCATCTCAATTGATGAGGATACAAATTCAATTTATAGTAAATATGTGGTTGAAAAAAATAAATATAACAAATTCTGAAACTTAAAACATCCGTGGTTTGTGGTTTAAATATGTGGTTTAGATAGTACTTTTATTTACACAAAATATTGATTCGTTCTAAACAATTTAAAATATACACGTCATGCGTATCACACTGTTCTTAGTAACATATTTAAAAAACATAATGGATCTATCAGACTATCTTGTTTTGTTACCGAATAAACCCATCCAAACATAATCTCGTGCATTGTTTTTTGTCCACATCTTAAAATCATATTCTAATTTTTACCAAAACATAACAACGCTTCTGATAAGCAAACCCCAACATCTACAAGATCATTCACATTTCCGAGTGAATAACCATTCCTAAGCTGTTTCAATTTTTTGTCTACATCTGTAATCACGCGTATCATTATGATTTTCTATTTATGACAGGTCTTGTAAAAAACACGCTATTAGAGGATAACTATTTTCTAACTAAAGAAATATGTTACGAAAATACATTCCATTTATAATACACGTTTTTTAAATGACCTGTAATACCACCACGATCAACCCTACTACTAATCGTGTATAGTATAAATTGAAACACTGCATCCTCATCATCAATCATAAACATAATAAAAACCAAAAGAAAGCTTTACCCCGGTATATGAGTACTTTAGAATTAGCATAAAGATAAAGATTTCCCGCAATATACAATGAAAACACATGCGCATAGCCCATCAAATCATGCAGATGCAAATGATGGTCAACCTGTTGGCCATGTAGTTGGTACCACTTCCGGTCAAAATGAGGTTTACATCGAACACAATTTGTTAAGCCTTTTCTAATATATTCGTTTGATGCAGCATTCTAATATATATTGTCTTCCTGTTAGATCGACTCGGAAATCCTTGCGGCTTTTGCTCCTATGGAAGTTGATCCTGTATTCAACCCTAACCATGTTGATAATAAAGTTGAGGTAACCCAATAGATATACCATTTACATTTTTAATTCATATATTAATTGTTACATATCATAATTTAATCCCAGTATTATGTAAACTAGCATATGATAACATAATATGCACATAATCTTAGGAAGATCCAAATATAATTCTGAGTATTCATTTTAACCTGCTGCAATGTTACATTTTGTGATATTAAACCCTAGGACTTTTTCATGATTTTATATGCCTATTTTGGCTCTTTTATTGGAATCTAAATACAGTAGGAATAAGGAACTATAATGGAGCACATTTAAATTGAACTCAAAATGGGTAAATGATAAAACGTGGTATAGAATCATCAACTTTTTAGATGATTTTAATAATTATAATTTGCACAAAACACATTCTTTTTTGGCTTACATAAAACTATAATAGATAAGATCTTGCTGCTATTTTTTTCAGACCACACTCTCTTTACATTTCTAGGTTCCTGTTAGTAAATATGTGCAACATGATGGGTATATAAAGAGGTCATCGATGAAGACTACATACGAATACCTGATGAAATGACCATTCCATACACTACGGAAGTCGCCTCAAAAGATGCATTGATCAATGAAATTTTTCCTTCCTTTGCCACCAACGTTCATAATTCTTTTGATATAGTTTCAAGAGCAATATTATCAACTAAAAATGAACATGTGGATAAAATTAATGAGTTGTTGATTGAAAGATTTCCCGGCGAAGAACAGGTTTACTATAGTTTTGATGAAGCGGAAGATGATACACACAACTATTACCCTTTGGAATTCTTAAACTCGCTCAACGTTGGCGGATTGCCTCCACATTACTTGCGCTTGAAAGTTGGATGCCCGATTATTCTGTTAAGGAATCTTGATCCGGCAAATGGATTATGTAATGGCATAATAACTGAGATTTTACTAGTTAAAAAGTTCACGATTCAATTCGAATTGACTTCCGGTTTAAAGCATGACTCAGTCGTTTTTGGTTAACAAAAAGGTAAATTTGATTATCTATTTCTACTAAAAAGGTAAATGCGGAACGTAACTAAAAGAAGCTAAAACTAATTAAATAATGATAACGAGACAATTTAAAATAATATAACGAGAATTAAAACTAAACAATTAATAATTAATGAAAACTAAAAGACAAAATTAACTATCGACTAAAAAGGTAAATGCGCGAATTACTAAAAATAAGCTAAAAACAAATTCCAGAAAAACTGTCACTTTTTCTGTAAAATTAGAAAACTACTTGGTAAAAACAGAGATTTCGAGAAACGTGCTATTTTTGGAAAAATAAAAATTACAAAACTAAGAAAAACTATTCATTCGGAAAAATACCTTCACTCGGGAAAAATACCTTCACTCGGGAAATACCTTCGTTCGGAATAAACTAGCTTCGTTCGGAATAATTACCTTCGTTCGGAATATTTCCTTCACTCGGGAAAAATACCTTCGTTCGGAATAATTCCTTCACTCGGGAAAATTTACTCGTTCGGAAAAATCCCTTCGTTCGGAATTTCTACTTCGTTCGGGAAAATAAAAACTAAAACACTGGTTCGGGAAAACTAATTGGTTCGGTAAAATTAATGCTCATTCGGGAAATCTACTTGGTTCGGGAAAGAAGAACTGGTTCGGTAAAAACTGGGCAAAATGAAACAGTGACGAAAATATGGAAAAACAAGGCACGAATTTAACTAAAAACAACCATAATCAATCTAAAAATTAAACTAAACTAACCACTAATAGTCAACTATCAATAACAAATCAAACCAAATCAATAAAACTAACATTAATAACCAAATCAATCAAAACCCACTTAATCAAATCTATCAAAAACTCATCAACACAACCAAAAACATAAACTAAGATTAAACCATTGAGAACAAGAAAGGAAGAAGGAGATGAATTAAAAGCTTGATTAAAAATATAAGATTCAACAATTAAAACATAAAGATTAAAGGTTCTACAAATTAATCTAGAGAGAGAAAATTAAAAAACTAGAGAGAGAAATAAACTACACCTATATAAAACTACTCCTAAATTAACTAACTCCCAAATATGGGTGTTGGGTCCTCTATTTATAGGGGAGTGGTGAGGTTGGTAGGTGGTGACTTGTCTTCTTTCTTTTCTTCCGTCTCGTCTTTAAATTAAATTAAAGTCTCGACTTTGGCTCGGGATTTGTCGATAAAATCTTGAACTTGTCTTAATATTTTTTCATTTATTAGACTTGGGTTCTTCGACTTGTAAATCTTCCATCTTTGGTCCTTTTCTTCAATAAATCTTCAAAATAGGCCCATTGACTTCCAATCTTTTGCACTCTTGATCTTTTGACTTCGTCTTTTGTCTCTTTCTTCGATAAAAGCCCGTGAAAGCCCGTGTTTTCCTCCTTTTTCATCTTTTTGTCCTAAAACACAATAAAAACACAAACCACGCATAACTCCGATATTTACGACATAAAATACACGTTTTGGTTTGGTTATTATTATAATTAAGTGGTCAAAGGGGATGGGTGTTTTCACACCTATCAAATCCCCTACACTTGACCATTGCAATGCCCTCATGCAATGCATTAATTACAAAGCAAGATTTACATTTTCCATCATAATCAATCCACATTGGCCTTTATTAAAGAGACAAAATATTTAAAGGAAGAAAACAAGTAAAAAGATCAAAAACTTACTTTAAGGTTTTGCAATGTCATGAAATTTTATCATCCTCAAGTTTCACGTTCCCCATACCAAGCTTAAAAACGAGATCATTGTTATTATAAGTTAGCAAACTATCACAAATTCATGTGGCCCAATTATTTACTTAGACTCCCTTATTCCTAGGTGTATCTCTTATATTTTATTGTTGTCTTGAATGATCACGAGGATGCATTATTGACTTATTTCGATAGTCATTTAGATAGAAAATAAAGTAGGACGATTTAATAAATAGTTAGCTAAAGGACAAAATCTTTTAAAACTGCTTCTCGGGACCTCATAAAGTTCATATCTTGGCGTAACTCGCTTCACGATTTGAGACCTTTCTCGGACCGATATTTGGCAGTGACTTCATACTTCAAATCTTGAGAGACGTTCATGAAATAATGGTCTTCTCTTCATAATAGGAATTTCTTCACTTGAACTTTTTGAGAGATTCTTCATACTTGGACCACGACTTCATTTTTCTCCAATCTTTATTTGGGATTTTGATATACAACGATCCGCCTCCTTTTAGGACTTGGATCTATTTATCCTCATACCTTGTTAGGACCTTTTTGGATAGACTTCTCCATGATCTTTAGGGGAGTATTTGCTTTTCATCGTGTGTCTTGATCCTTCATATTGATTTTTGATAAATGATTCTTCACATCACTTTGGATCTTTAGCAACAAAATGTAGCCCTCATGTCTTGTTAGGACCTTTTCGGACTCGCCAATCTTCGCATCCCGCTTCAATAAGTTATGCCTTGGCTATGAACTCTAATTAATACCGAGCAACTTTTAAACGATCTTGGGCTAGAAGCTAAGTAACTTTTTAAATCGTACGACCTTATTTATTGCAATTATATTTATTAACAAGCGATGGGAGAAAAAGCTCATAATCAACTCACATAAATTCATGAAAGAATACCAAACTTATAAGTGACTCTATCATCTCTCGTTCTCCACAGTTTAAAATCTCAAGGAATGAGACTCGTAGATGCTTAGCCAATTAAATCAAAATTTTGGGTTTTCAAGTCATCTATAGGATCTTGCAATTTCTTAGACTCTTTCAAGTTTAGAATTCGCATTTTAAAGTTCCCTTGATAAACGACTTTCTAGGATCAATTATAGGAACTTGCGAAAAGTTCTTGTTCTTAACCCGTAAGAGTTAAGACTTTCGCGTTTTAAAGTCCCCTATATAAAAGCCTAGCAAAACTTGACTTAAACACGTTAAGGATACTAGCTAGAGTAAACTTAGATAAGTAAACTCGGGTTGAGTCAAAAGATTCATAACGTTTTAAAATTTATTCTAATAAAGAAAGAAAATAACTATAACAAAGATAAATACTAATAGGCCAAAATAGATCAAAAATTTTGAAAAATGTCAAAAAAATCAATTTTTCGGTTAGAATGAGGACAAATATAAGGAAAAGCCCACTTAACTTCGATAGAAGTCCCCCTACACTTAACATAAACATTGTCCTCAATGTTTAAGCATGTGGAAGTAAACTCCCCTACAGTTAGGACATTGTGCACGTTGTTTAAATCTTGCTAAGGAAAAGACAACTAAAGTGATTCCTATTTTAATATTGAATAATATAAAATAGAGAATCAAAAGAGTTTAGGATAAAACCTGGAAGACGGGTACACGGAATCACGGGTTGTCAAAAGGCATCAAGAATGTATCTTTGAAAGCTCGAATCCCTGCACATGATAAGAAATAAAACAACAAACACATACTAGGGTCTCCCCCTACACTTATTATAAAAACAAAGAAAAAGGATAGATACTGCGTGTTGCCTCCCGAGAAGCTCTTGTTTTTGTTAACCGAGTCGTGAGCCTGACTCGACCTTGATTAGCATAGGACGAAGCTTGAAACATATCCACCGGGATCAAATACATGGTTTTCATCCATCAAGTAGCACAAGCTTAAGGCGAACAAGGCAAGCCAAAAAAGAGTAGGCAAGGTTCCCTTAAGCGAAGATGGAGCACGGTGGTAGCAAGTGTGCTGAGGTGCAAGCATATCTCCATTGTGTCCAAAAATCTTTCCTTTTATTTCATCAGATGGATACTTAGATGGCTTAAAAATTGCAATACCGGGATCGAACACCTTTTCCTTTAGGGGAAAATAAGACTTGGGCTCAGTATAATTTGAAGAAGATCCGCTCATAAATCTCACAATCTCATCCTCAGAGGGAGGATAGAGAGGTGTCAATACATAAGAACTGCGGATATCGGTGTCGGCTGGCTTCTTCTCCTTTAAAACAGGTTTCTTCATATCCAAAGGAGGATAAAGACCATAATCATCAAAGGTCAAAGGAGGGGCATCACTCTCATTTGGGAAGTAAGTGTTGAGAAAAGAAGCAAAGTATTCCTCAAATGAGTATTCATCCAAAGTAGGATCAAGCATTGTTGGTGGAGGATCTTCATCAAAAGTAGGTGCAAGGTCATCATGAGAAGAATTACTCGAGAGAGTATCAACCTCATCAAAATCATCATAAGTGGGCATGTCTGGATACTCAGAAGTAAAATCATCAGAATCATCCCCATAGGAACTAGAATCATCATAGATCGGTGGAGGATCATAGATTGGTGGGGGATCCAATGTGGAGAAAGAATCATTAACATCATCCACATCGTCTTGGAAAAGTGGATTATAATGGGAAGACTCGAAAAGAGGATTATCATATACAACAAAGTCATCAAGCTTAAAACTTTCCAAAGTATAAGTAAGCTCTTCTTGAAGCACATTAATCATTTTCGCGGATCCTTTTCCATTTGTCTTACTAGTAATCTTCCCCATCTTAAAAACTTGAGCATCATTCCCGACTCTTAAGATTAGCTCACCTTCGGCAACATTGACTAATGCTTTTCCGGTTCTCAAGAATGGCCGACCAAGTATTAATGGAATACGAGGGTCCATTTCATAATCAACAACAACAAAATCAACCGGAAAAGTGAAGGTGCCAACTTTAATAAACACATCTTCGGCAATACCAACGGGGTAAGCGAGAGTGCGATTTGCTAGCTCAAGAGTCATCTTTGTCGTTGTAAGGTCGGGTAATGATAGCTTTTTCCACACACTTAATGGCATCAGATTTATACTGGCCCTAGATCGGCTAAGCCAGTAAATTCTTCGGTTTTTTGAAAATGCAAGGCAACACAAAACGATCGGGATCTCCAAGTTTTTCCGGAAGTTCTTTAAGAATGACTGCAGAACAGTTTTCATTTAAGCGTGTGTTGACAAACTCAGCCATCTTTTCCTTCTTGTTAAGCAACTCCTTGAACGTTTTCACAAATTTCGGCATTTGGACAAGTGCTTGAACAAGGCTAATGTTAAAGTTCATTTGGGAGATCATCTTCAAAAAGGAATGATAACTCGATTTTACTCAGGTTAAATTGATTCGTTGTTCCAATCTCTTCTAATTGTTGTTCTCGGTATCTTAACGAATTGATCTAGGTTCCCTATGTGACTCAGTCGTTCTTTGGTGAAACAAATAATTTTGGTTGTTTTTAAATAAATGTGCAAAACTTTAAAGTAAATGACTTGAAAGTAAATCTAAGTCTAATTAAATTAGAGTGCAAGTATTTAAAAACTTGATTGAAATTAAAGGCACTAAGAATAAATGACGCAAACTTAAATCTAACTAAAGCAATCTTAAAACGCAACTAAAACTTAAAACTAAGGCAATGCTAAAATAAAACTAAAGCAAGTAATCTTAAAGTGCAATTTAAATAAAAGGCGGGAAAAATAAAGATTAAAATAAAAGACTGAAATTTAAAAACAAAGACTAAAAAAAAGAACTGAAAGAAACCTTGATTCGGAAGTTCAAAACTTCCGAATGAACTAGCTTGATCCGGAACTTAGCCCTTGATTCGGAACTTTTAAGTTCCGAATGAACAAAAAGATGTTGATCCGGAACTTCTTCCGAATGAAACACTCTTGACTCGGAACTTATTGACCCGGAACTTGGTTCGGAAGATCTGGCTGATTCGGAACTTTGTCCTTCGTCCGGAACTTCTAAGTTGATCCGGAACTTTTGAGTTCCGAATGAATCTCCTTGATCCGGAACTTTTTAAGTTCCGAATGAAGTATATTGATCCGGAACTTTTAAGTTCCGAATGAACAAATGCTTGAGTCGGAACTTTCGTTCGGAAGTATTGACTCGGAACTTTTGGAGTTCCGAATGAACACTCTTGATCCGGAACTTTGAATGTTCCGGATGAAACCCCTTGGTTCGGAACTTCAGACTTCCGAATGAACACTCCTCTCTTGCCTTGGCTCGGAACTTTTTCTGAGATACAGAAACACAAATAAACACCCCGAAGAACAAGGGAATCACAGAAACAAGAGATCTAAAGCAGATTAATCAAAATCAACACAACGATTAAGCTAAACAAATAACGAATCAACAGCTAAACATAAACAAACAATTTAAATCAACAAAACAAACAAATTTAACCACAATAATCAAAAACCCATTTGATCAAAATAAAGACATGAACATTAACACAAACATAAACATAAAAATCAAGAATTAAGAAAGGTAGATGAGAGATTAACAAGATAAAGTAAAGATTGACAAAGATTAAATGAAAACTTACTTGAAATTAAAGGAATTTAATGTGCAAGACAAGGTAATTAAATTGACAAGTATTTAAATGACAAGGTAATTAAAAGTGGAAGACTAATTGTCACACTTAGCCAACAAGAAAGAAAATTAACAACTAATGACTATTTATAGGGGAGGATTAAGGAAGCTTCCTCCCCTCTTTCCTTTTCTCTTAATTACAAGCTTAAGTCCCTCCTTCTTTAATTCTTCATTAATTGCATGCTTAGTCCTTTTCTTCTAATATTCTTTAAACTTGGACTTTAAGGACTTTTGGCTTCGGGATTTCTTTGAACTCGTCTTTAAATTCTTCAATAAAATAGACTTGAATTCTTCGGCTTTTGATAAAACTTCCGTCTTTTGACTTTTTCTTCGATAAATCTTCAGAATTGGTCTTGGACTTCCGTTCTTTTTGCACTCTTGACTTCTTGACTTCGTCTTTCATCTTTTTCTTCAATAAAAGTCCGTAAATGCCCGTGAATTCCCGTGTTTTCTCCACTTTTCACCTTTTCGTCCTAAATCACAACAAAAACACAAACCACGCATAATTCCGACATAAAAGACATAAAATACACGTTTTGGTTCGGTTATTATTGTAATTAAGTGGTAGAAAAGATGGGTGTTTACACACCTATCAAGGTAGTAACTTGGGAATCCTCCTTAGTGAGCACTTTGCACTTGTCTAACCGTGAGGGATAAGGAATATTAGTTTTAGGAGGTGTAGGTGTAGAAGGTGAAGGTTGAGAAGTAGAAGGATTAGAGGTGGAAAGTGGGGATGGTGAAGGGTTTTTCTTAGGTACTTTTTCCATAATAGGTGGAGGCGGTAATGGGGAACTAGTACTAGGCGTGGTAGTAGGAGGGTTAAATGGGGGTGGAGGAGGTGTATATGGAGTAACCGGGGAAGGGGTAGAAGGTTCTACGAAAGTAGCTCTACTGCGTGTAGTAATAGCACTCACATTAGCTCTCGGGTTTGTTTCGGTGGTGGAAGGAAGAGCACCTTGGGGACGAAGGGTTTGTAGTAGTTGAAAGAATTTCCTATACGTGGACTCTTGTATTTGTCTAGTAGATTCTTGCATTGCTTGCATGATTTTCTCATGTTCATTCAATTTATGCAAAACCAAGTCCATTGGCGGATGAGGTAAATTGAACCCTTGTTGTTGAAAACCTTGGTTTGGGTATAGGAAAACCTTGAGGATTGAAACCTTGGTTTGGAAAGCCTTGATTTTGCATTTGATAATTTCCCTGATTTGCATTTGAGCCCCTCACATTGACATTACCTTGAAAATTAGCTCTTGGTGGCCCTTGATTGTTTTGGGTGGGTGGGTGTGGTCTTTGTTGAAAGCCGGGTGGAGCCAAATAATTCGTATAATTATAGGACAAATGATTAACATCGACATTCGGCTTGAAATGAACACTCTCCGTGTTGTTGTAAGCATACACTTCCGCGTGAGATTGATCATAAGCTTTATCACAGTTAGCATAAGAGTGTGGCCCACCACAAGTTTCACAAGTTATATTAAGAGCATGGGCATGTTAAGTAGGAGGGTTATCTCGTAGAACAAGATGTTTTACTATAGAAGTAAGCTCCTTGATTTGAGTAGTGACTTCACTCTCACTGACACTAGCCATAGTAGCCCTAACACTCTTGGTTTGGACTTTGGCTTTGTTCTCAATGATAGCCCAAGCTTCATTCATAGTTTTAGCCAAAATATTACCCCCAAGGCACTATTTAGTGAATCTTGGTCATTCAAACTTAATCTATTATAAAAAGTATTAATTTGATGTACCTTTGTAAAACCGTGTTGTGGACACTTTCTTAAAAGTTCCTTAAAACGATCCCAAGATTCACTAAATGTCTCACCGTACTTTTGTTCAAAATTGATAATGTCATTCCGCAAAGCGGTAGTACGTGAGGGTGGGAAAAAGTAATTGATAAACTTGGTCTCAAGGTCCATCCATGTTGTAATACTTTGGGGTGGTTCTTTATCAAGCCAAGTCCGGGCTTGTCCCTCGAGGGAGAAAGGAAAGAGGAGCAAACGAATTGCCTCTTGAGAGACCCCATTGTATTTAACAGTATTAGATAAGTATACAAACCTCTTGATGTGATCATGAGGATCGTCATGAGTACGGCCTAGAAAAGTTGTTGCTGAAACCATTTGAATAAACCCGGACTTGAGCTCGAAGTTATTTGCATCAATAGCCGGAACCACAATCGCATCTTCATTGCCTTCAACATGTGATTGCAAGAGCTCGATCATTGGACGGTTATCCATTGTGTTAACAACAGGAGGCTCGACAACCGGAGGTTGAATGATTGTAGCTTGAATGGATTTCTTCTTGCGTGAGCGAGTACGCATACACCTACAAAAGAAATTAGAGCAAAGAAATAGAAGGAATAAAACTAACGTAAAAAGAAAATATTTATGGTGCACAACTTTTGAAAAAGAAATGCTTTTTATGATTTTTTTAATGTTTTTGTATCTTTGAAATTTTTAATTTTTATGGATTTTTGAAAAAAAAGTTATGAAAAATGTGCAAGAAAAATAACGTTCACTAGTGAATGGATCCCAAAATCCAACGCGTCTCTCACAAAAAACCGTTAATCTTTACGAAAAGAGCCGGCAGCGGCGCCATTTTAATAACTGAGATTTTACTAGTTAAAAAGTTCACGATTCAATTCGAATTGACTTCCGGTTTAAAGCGTGACTCAGTCGTTTTTGGTTAACAAAAAGGTAAATTTGATTATCTATTTCTACTAAAAAGGTAAAAGCGGAACGTAACTAAAAGAAGCTAAAACTAATTAAATAATGATAACGAGACAATTTAAAATAATAGAACGAGAATTAAAATTAAACAATTAATAATTAATGAAAACTAAAAGACAAAATTAACTATCGACTAAAAAGGTAAATGCGCGAATTACTAAAAATAAGCTAAAAACAAATTCCAGAAAAACTGTCACTTTTTCTGTAAAATTAGAAAACTACTTGGTAAATACAGAGATTTCGGGAAACGTGCTATTTTTGGAAAAATAAAAATTACAAAACTAAGAAAAACTATTCGCTCGGAAAATACCTTCACTCGGGAAAAATACCTTCACTCGGGAAATACCTTCGTTCGGAATAAACTAGCTTCGTTCGGAATAATTACCTTCGTTCGAAATATTTCCTTCACTCGGGAAAAATACCTTCGTTCGGAATAATTCCTTCACTCGGAAAAATTTACTCGTTCGGAATATTAGCTCGTTCGGAAAAATCCCTTCGTTCGGAATTTCTACTTCGTTCGGGAAAATAAAAACTAAAACACTGGTTCGGGAAAACTAATTGGTTCGGTAAAATTAATGCTCATTCGGGAAATCTACTTGGTTCGGGAAAGAAGAACTGGTTCGGTAAAAACTGGGCAAAATGAAACAGTGACGAAAATATGGAAAAACAAGGCACGAATTTAACTAAAAACAACCATAATCAATCTAAAAATTAAACTAAACTAACCACTAATAGTCAACTATCAATAACAAATCAAACCAAATCAATAAAACTAACATTAATAACCAAATCAATCAAAACCCATTTAATCAAATCTATAAAAAAACTCATAAACACAACCGAAAACATAAACTAAGATTAAACCATTGAGATTAAGAAAGGAAGAAGGAGATGAATTAAAAGCTTGATTAAAAATATAAGATTCAACAATTAAAACATAAAGATTAAAGGTTCTACAAATTAATCTAGAGAGAGAAAATTAAAAAACTAGAGAGAGAAATAAACTACACCTATATAAAACTACTCCTAAATTAACTAACTCCCAAATATGGGTGTGAGGTCCTCTATTTATAGGGGAATGGTGAGGTTGGTAGGTGGTGACTTGTCTTCTTTCTTCCGTCTCGTCTTTAAATTAAATTAAAGTCTCGACTTTGGCTCGGGATTTGTCGATAAAATCTTGAACTTGTCTTAATATTTCTTCATTTATTAGACTTGGGTTCTTCGACTTGTAAATATTCCATCTTTGGTCCTTTTCTTCAATAAATCTTCAAAATAGGCCAATTGACTTCCAATCTTTTGCACTCTTGATCTTTTGACTTCGTCTTTTGTCTTTTTCTTCGATAAAAGCCCGTGAAAGCCCATGTTTTCCTCCTTTTCATCTTTTAGTCCTAAAACACAATAAAAACACAAACCACGCATAATTCCGATATTTACGACATAAAATACACGTTTTGGCTTGGTTATTATTATAAGTAAGTCGTCAAAGGATGGGTGTTTTCACACCTATCATGGCACAAGGTTGATATGCAAAAGTTTTGATCCTAATGTCATCAATGCCGAAATTGCTGTTGGGCAGCACGCTGGAGTTATAGTACTCTTACCAAGAATTCCTTTCGCTTCATCTGAATATGACATGTTCCCTTTCAAGCTTAAGAGAACACAATTCCCTATTTGACTTAGCTTTGCGATGACTATCAATAAAGCTCAAGGGAAAACAATTCCAAATGTCGGTGTATTTACCCGACTCGGTTTTCTCGCATGGCCAACTTTATGTTGCGTTGTCTAGAGGGATATCACGTACAACTACAAAGGTTTTAGTGAAACCCGTCAAAGAGTTTGGTGAAGGAGTCTACACCTCAAATGTCGTGTACCAAGAAGTTTTACGCGACGAGTAGCACGAGTTGTTAAACTTTATCTCATTATTGATAATTCATGTAATGTTTCCCTATCATCATATACATTAATTGTTTTTTATGTGTTTCCTACATGTTAAGAATTCATCGAATGTTATGAATGTTTCTAATTCTATATTAGCAAATTCACTTTCGGTTTCAAAAAACATTTGCTATAAAATAAGTCGTTTCGTTAACCATCTGCCGCTATGCGCGGGTATTCGCCTAGTATGTATATATATATATATATACACACACACACACACACACACACACATATATATATATATATATATATATATATATATATATATATATATATATATATATATATATATATATATATATATATATATATATATATATATATATATATATATATATATATATATATATATATATATATATATATATATATATATATATATATATATATAGAGAGAGAGAGAGAGAGAGAGAGAGAGAGAGAGAGAGAGTTAGGTTAATGTGGTGTATTACCTTAAAATTGTTAAAGTAAAAAGTAATTTAGACCATTGATTTTTACTAATTGTCATTTAATAAAGATTGGTAATTAATTAGGGTTGCATTAATTAAATGGAATTACAAGGGTATTTTTTAGAAGTAACACATTTGCTACTCCATCGAGTTTTATTTGTCTCCTTGTCACTTGTATTTTCAAAAACAAGACATCGGCACATGATTATTTCAGAACGAGACAAAAAAAGAATCAAAACTAGACAAAGTAAGCTAGTCTAACGTCACTTTGTTGATCACAATATATGATTAAAAAACAAATAAACCTCCTAACTAGTTAACTACTAGATTAATGTGGCCCATCTACTACTATACACATATAAGCCACAACCCATTTTAAATGTTAACCAGCGTGTTAACAAATTCTTCTTTCTATAGTTCATACATCCATTTTGCGACAATTAAAATGAATAAAACATGATACACAAGGTTGAACTGGTACATAAGAAAATAAGATAGACCATAACGAACTCGAGCCACTCCAAACATGACTCGTACATCAAGATGAAGTCGAGTCTCCCCACACCCGAATGGTACACCATCGACTCGTACAAAATTGTGTGCTCGATCCTCGCCACACACGAATGTTACACCACCTCGTACACGACTGTGAACTCGAGCCTCACCATACACGAATGTTACACCACCAACTCGTACACAATCGTGAACTCGAGCTTCGCCACACATTAATGGTACCCCACCGACTCCTACACAATCACAAACTCGCCAAAAATGAATGATACACCACCGGCTCATACACGATGAACTCATACACTATGGTGAACTTGACCTTCGCGATACGACTCGTACAGTCGTACACCACCAACTCATACACCATAGATCGTACACAATAGTGAATTTAAACCATGCAACACACCGAATCGTAAACCATGGATCATACACTACCAACTCGTACACCATACCATTGTGAACTCCAGCCTCATGACACTGGACTCGTACACCACCGAACCTTAATTGTATTGTCACTTCAAAAAATTAAACATCAAATCTGAGAGCAGCTAAGGTTTTGTCAAGGTTTCCAACGAGCAGCGTTTCGACGAACAAAATAATGATACACACCTCTCCGAAAAAAAGCGGGTGTTTGGATGATGGACGGTGAATACAGACGGCAGCAAGTAGGGTTCAAGAGGGATAGTGTGGACCGAAAAATGTGTAACAGGGACGATGGCTTTATATTTTCTAATAATAAATGATGATGGTTATCTTTAAATCACATATTCAAGGAAAATAATGACGGCAATTAATAGTTAGAGATATTTAAGGATAAATTCAATTACCTAAATTGCCCGTGATAATATAAAAAAGTACATAATTATATTTTATATTTTCATTTATTGAGATTGATGTATCTTAATCAAAGTTGATCCAAAGGTTTAAAACACTTTTTATTTTAACAATTATAAACTACTACACTACTTTAACTAAATTCTCTCTCTCTCTCTCTCTCTCTATATATATATATATATATATATATATATATATATATATATATATATATATATATATATATATATATATATATATATATATATATATATATATATATATATATATATATATATATATATATATATATATATATATATATATATATATATATATATATATATATATATATATATATATATATATATATATATATATATATATTCACCTTTGCATAAATTTTACACAATAATATGCATCATTCATAAGCATACATCATTTTTATCACTGAAACTTTGAGCATTTATCATATTTGGAACAGTTGAAAACATTTGAGCAACAAGAACTTTGAACAATGCATTATGATTGTGAATATTCAATCATGGGATCACAGGAACAACATGTATGACTACATTTTTATGAGCATACATAACACAAGACATCACTTTGGGACTTTTAAGTCACCTGTAAACTCATGAGAATACTCATGCATCATTTTAGGATTTTAAAAACCAGAAACCATTATCACAATTAATAATATTTATCTAGTATCATCTTATTACAAAATATATATATTATGTATTTCTCTACACTTTAAGTGTTTCAACGATCAACAAAGACTATTGTCACCATATAATTTTGCTTCTAACAAAATTATAACATTATATAAGTGTCTTAAACTTTTAATAAGTAATTTAATTATTTTAGACTATACTTTCACCAAAAACCTTTAAACCTAACCAAATCGACTTGGACTCGAATCTACTCATACAATATAATACCTATACTCCTAGTAACCACACAATAACACTAGAATTGAACTAAAACCTATCCTAGACATGTTATCTAGCTGAAATACATCATACCTAAACCTTTACACTTACTTAAAAGTCTTGTAAACTCACACTAGCCACCACTTGACTTGTACATACCCTCATTTAAACCATACATTATGCAAACACCTCTTTTTCTCATTTGACTCTAAGTATGCGACAACTATGAGGGTTTTTAGGGGGCAAGTGTATATCAACCCATTAAAACCTAGTACTACAACAAATCTCATGTAAGATACAATATGTACTAGGTAGATTACACAAAGATCTTGCATATCTATCTCTCTTGTCGTGTAAACAACCCGAGCCACACACCTTCATCTACATTGGATACTTAACTACCTTAAACACAATCTCACTTGTAGGAACTTCCATATTCGGATCTACTACATCACACACACACGAAACATACATTCCTACATCATTTACTACAGAAATCCTTGTCTCAAGAACATTAAGTGCAAGCATTGAATACCATATCTCGATTCTTGGATCACAAGGCAAACAAAACCATCACCATAAGTCGCGGCTAAGGTTCTAACCGTGTAGAACTCAAGTAGAAACAACGAGGTTTGGCTAGTTCTTGTTCATCCATCATCATCTTCACAAACAAGTAAGTAAAACACCTCCAAGCCTCCATTTCATTTCTTTTCTTACTCCCCATTACATGCCTACATGTAGAATCCTAGAAAACGCGACTAGGAGTACATGCACACGTAAAAATCAAGCCAAAACTCGACTAGAAAACCCACGGATTGAATTTACTTAGTTTTAAACAAACTTAAGTTTTGCATCTATGAAACCTTGCCTTAAGAACACTAAAAGGATTAGATTTATCAAAACTAAAGTAGTACACTTAATGAGCTAAAACAATAAGCCTAAAAATGTAAGCCTATAGGTCTCGGCTTATTTTAAGCCGAGTAGGAGACCTTGGTTAATGAGCTTATTTAGTTGGAATAATTATCTAGGATTAGAGGAACTTAGTTAATAGGTTAGTAACTAAATAAGATATCTAGTATAAGCCCATAAGCTTAGATAAGCTACGAACCAAATAATCCATAAGCCAATGATACAGCTTATTAATATAATCTGAATAAGTTGTAAGCCCACTAAGCTCAAATAATTAGTTGGTTAATTTAAAAGGCTTAATAAACTAGTATTAGTATTAAACAAGCCCAAAAATGAGCCCGTTAAGCCCAAGAATCCAAACCGGACCCTAATGGGCCAACAGAGCCCATTTAACACTAAATTCACTATTTAAAGACTTTTTGTTCCATTTTTGCCAAAGTGTGAAAGTAAACATAACTTTACAAAACATAATTGTTGTTTTCGAGGCTTTTTGAAAAGATAAATGACCAAATATGCCAAGTTTAAAAGTATAGGGTGCGTTTGTTTTTATACTGAGACCCAAAACAACCATAAGGACCATATGTGTTAATCTTTAAACTTAAAACAAGCCCTAACTACCTTTTATAATTAATTCGAGAATTGGAGGGTTCGTTTTGCCATATTACCAAACTTAACCGAGCCCTAGGGACTCGGTTTATAATTATCCAAAAGTTATAAACCCTAGGGGTCACTTTTTCCACATTTCGAAAGTAATATGAGCCCTAGGGGTGTTTTTGGAAATAAATATAATGAATAAGGACTAACGAAGTAATACACTTAACGAACGAAACCCTAGGGGTTATTTTGGAAGTTATTATTTTTACAAGGAGTAATGTATAAATTTAATTTAATTAAAACATTAATAAAATTGTTTTATTAATAAATTAAATTAAGTTATATTATCATTAATTAAATTAAATAAACTATTAGAGTTATTTACGACATTTTATAACGAACGAATTACGTTAGTACATTTGAAACCCTAAGAAAATTTGTGAAACATATTATTTTCTTACGAACAATTAATTAAATAAAATCTATTTAGTTAATTTATTTCACTTTGATTGTACGAACAATTACATATATTTTTAGAAACTAAAAATATATTATTATCGATAACTTACTATAGGTTTAACGTTTAAACAATAGTAACAGCTTAATTCGTGATCATGCATTTTCATCAGTTACATTTACATGTGCATATTTATTGTGCATATACCGAGTCATATAAATTACTTAGGTAATTTCACTACTTCGTGATCCTACGGTTCCAGTGCATTCAATGACATTTTCCCTACATCATCACTACTGAGGTGAGTTCATGGCCCCATCTTTTACTGTTTTATAACTGGGGGAGAAAACATACTTAATTATTGTTTATGCAAACGCTTACAGACAACAACAAATTACTGCCTATTGTTTGCCCTATTATTCCCGTGGACTGTAATAGTTAATAGTGTAGCGTGAAATGTTATCGATAGATCTATCTGGGTATTGAGAACACCCGGCCTGCGTGACTTGCTATCACGAAACGCTTAGGCCAAGCAACAAGTTTATTTCATTGTCAGACTGAGGGTCTCTCATCAGGATGACCTATTTTTCGGCACCTGAGCATCATGTCTAGCATCTGTTACAGGGCAATAGGAAATACTATAGTATGTGGCTTTATGCGCTGCTATTCCCGTGGTGTTTTGCATAACGATACTTTTACTTTATATTAAACCTGTGAATTCACCAACCTAGTGTTGACCCCCACATTTTACTTTCTATGTTTTCTCAGGAAAGTAAGCAGGTACTTGCATTGGATTCCAGCATTATAGGAAGCATCATGTTTACCATCGGACTGGGATTTTCTACAAATAATGTTATCAAGACAATTATTTACTTTGCACAATTAAACTCATGTAATATGTTTTAATGTCATTTTATGATCATTTCTCTATATACGGTGTGCTATCGATCCACCTTCAAAAGTAACACCCCAAACATACCTTTCTGCTGCATTTGACCATTTGGGGGTGTTACAGATTTAATCTCAGCCATTAGGTTGAGAGATAAAAGGTGGACATAAATCCACATATCTTAGATAGATTTACTATCCAAGTGAACTTAAATGAACTTAAATCTAAATGTTTTTAAAAAACATATATAATACTCCATCCGTCCCAATTTATTAGTCCACTATTTACTTTTGAAGTATTTTCTACTAAACTTTGACCTTAAATTATTATGTTTGTGTTATGTAATACTTAATGAAAATTATACTAAATGAAAACTCAATCCAAACATATATTTTGCATCAAGTATTATATAACACAATGACATTAATTTAAAGTCAAAATCGAATAAAAAAACTTTAAAAGTTAATAGTGGACTAATAAATTGGAACAGAGGGAGTATATATAAAACCGTAATAACAAAATTCTTATTTAATTTATTTTTTATGTTCGAATCTTGTAAGTACGCAAACATTAAAACTAGGGTAAAAGCTATAGAATAGCGACGTACTTTTCATTTTGTTCAATTATGAAAACATACTATTTTTTGTACTCATTTGCCGAATATACATTCAAATTTGACTATGTTATGACCAACCAATATGACAATGAAATGACTAAAATACCCTTATAAATTTTTAGAATAACATCTTACAATTACTTACATCTTCTTTCTTTATATATTTTTATTATCCTCTATTATTCCCAACCACCATCCAAATATCTCTTATTTTTCTTGATATTCTCATTCCTAACCACCTTCATCTCAAATCCTAAAATTAGATGATAACTTTGAATTTGATTGACAGATTTGATCAAACAATTCTACAACCAAAATCTTTAGGTCCTCAAGGAGCCGAGATCATTTTATTGAAGCAATGAAGGAAGACGGAGTAAACAGATGCCATATACAAGAATAGTAATCAAAATTCAAGTCCTCAACCATAAAAACCATAATTCACGAGTTTCCTGAATCCTTCATCCATTATCTTCTCGATGATTCTGGCTCGTTCTTTCTTCCACTCTCTAACGACGATGCATTACCCAACAGAATCCACAATCCCTTATGTTAATTCAATGATGCCTAAAAACGTTACTTGCATTTTTCGGTCTCGCTTTGTTTTGATTACGACAATATGTAAAAACAAGCATTTACGAAAACAATGAAAAACGAATTCTTGGGTTCAAGTATTTTTCATTTCAACCATTATCACTTAAGGTATGAACAAACAAAGAATTATACTAATTAAGTGATCAAGGATTTAATATTTTCTTAAAACTCATTTTTTATTAAGTGTGACAAAGTTTTATCATTAAACTTTCTTTTTAAGAAAATGTTTTATTAAATTAATTATTTGAAAATTTGAAATTTGAAAATGACATATTCTATCTTGGTTTGGAATATCATTTCAGGATATTTTAATCCCCAGATTCGATCCAACCCACTAAAAGACAAAAAGGAGCGGACTCTACGCCGGCGGTTCCTTAGCGCCTATGGCGGTTCCTCATCGACAAGGAATCGCGGGCTGCAATAAAGAACCGCGGGCAGATATAGCCGTTGGACATTTGTCTTATAAATAGTGGACCATTCTCAGACTTTTAATTCACCTCTTTTGCACATAAACTTTCAAATTCTTACATACTTCTTAAATCACTCAAATCCTTGATCATTTGTTTGATCACTACTTGTTTAGAAGTGAATATTTCTCCTCCCATCTTTTCCTCTCAAAGTGCAAAGATAAGAACACTATCATTGTTGAAGTGTTGTGTCTACCTCAAAGATCCATTGAAAATCAAAACTTATTTATTCATTGTTGTGTCATTGTTGTGAAGATCCAAGTAGTTGTGTATATTTGGAAGTTGTGTATGTATTAGGGTTAATACTTAGTCCTCAAAGTATATTGGTGTAGATTGGTCCTATCTAAGATTAGGGCTCGACTTTTAGCTTAGAGTCGGAAATTGGTTAAGCGACGTTGTGTACGGTTTCTCCACCTTAAGGAGCTTGTTGATTAGTGAACTCTCGAGTAAGGAGTACTCGAGGAGTGGAGTAGGAACGAGGAGTGAGCTTCGTTGTCGAACCACTATAAATCCTTGGTGTTTGGTTTGATCTTTTCTTCCTTTATCTCTTTACATTCTTTATTCTTTATACTTGTGATTATTAGTTTAGTTACATTCATTATTCTTTATACTTGTGATTATTAGTTAGTTGCACTATACCTTATTCATATTGTGCATAAGAAGGTTTCACATAAATATTCAAGCTTAAGTTTTTGAAAAAGGATTTTTTTAAACCAAACTTTAACAAGCAAATTTAAGAAACTATTCAACCCCCTTCTAGTTTCTACACCTTAGATGAAGAAGACTACACAATCTCAGAACAACAATCCGATAGCGAATCAGAACCATCTTCACCACATCAACCACCACCTTCTTTTTCAGAACTCGAATCACAAATCCACCTATCAATCGAAACCCTAGGTGGGTCCATGTCCATCTTCCCGAAGCTCAACTGGAGCTCTGCTAAAGACTCTGCTTGGGTAAGCCCAAACCGAAGTCTCAAATGCACTTCTTTTAGCGAAATCACACTCTTACTAAAATCATCCCACTCAGTATTTCATGATATTTGTCGTGCTTAGGATCCCTGCGTCGACAGTAATTTAGCCCGACCTGATAAGTGATGGTTTATGATTGTCATAACAATTATAAAAACCCTAACATAGATCAAAGAGCATACAACGGAAGCAGATTAACAAGATATTTATATAACACAATTATAATTAATCAAGGCTAGGGTTACATACCTTTATCTTAGCAGAACGATCACCGGTAAAGATAGATCACAGACACCACCAGGATGTAATCTAAAATAAGATCACACCACGATCTTGTACACACGTGATACGGTGAGTTAACCGTGAGTCTAGCACGAGCAAAACCGAGCTTTCTAAGTCTATGGAAGATCTACCCAACAACCCTAGAGAGGGGCTAAGACTAGATCTAAAATAGCTTATAGAAAATCAAAGATGAACCCTAAAAGGGTGTATATGGCCGGCGGTATAAGGCAAAGAAAGAAGAATATGGAGTGAAAAATTATGAGGCCTTAAGGTTTGTTTATATACACCTTGGAAACTTATCTTCCAATGTTTAAACAAGATAAAGCCAAAATCTTTTTCCTCCTCATCTCCTTTCTTTAAAAACCGGTTATACACATGCTCAAAAGGGGGTTTCCGGAACTTTCCGACACCTTCTTTTAGCTTCTTTAACATTCTATAACGATCATTTAATACTTAACTTTTAATTACTTAACGATCGTTAGCTACAGTTTGATTTAATAAATATAATAAATATATTTAATAAATAAATTAACTCTTCACGTAATGTGTGCAATCCCGTGATCTCGAGTTCGATCCTATCACACGACTATCGATTTTAAAGTCCATAAACTTTCAGCTCCCACTTGGACAAAATTCGAATGTCGTGATCACATTGATTAGCGTCTAGTTACACTAACAATGTCACTAGTACAACTCGAGTAAGGCTTCCTGGACAAAACCTTTTAATGATATATAATCATTATTATTATCCTCTCATTTCAAATACATTGTTAACAAGGATATGGATCTTAGTCATTCCTTCATTAACTATTCTGTTTCTCGTTTACGGATATAGCAAGATTACCAAAACACATTTGGGTGTGGCCACACAAACATCTTACTATTCCCCCGAGGGGCCCAGTTGTATTTATACTTCAAATAATAATTTGAAGGAAACGAATCCCATTTCGACTACAAGCAAAACACATGAACTTCGCAACACTTCTGAAAATAACCCTTATGACTACCAGTTACGTTTAGCGTTAGGTTACCTTACAGAAATGCACTATATTCAATGCAGTTTTCTGGCATCTCAGGTCTAAGGATAACTATTTATGATTTACTTAATGACAAAGATCCATAAAGTAAAATCACATAGTTGGGATAAGTCCAATATTTGATCCATCAAATATCATCCAAAATTGACCAATATACTTTCAAGTATACTCTGTCACTATTTTGAATTGTCTTAGTTTAATAATACTCCCATATTATTAATTGACAACGGACATTTAGAAACATCATAATGCTTACGGATTAAAACATGTAAAATAGGATACAAAATCAAATAACAGAAAAATAAACGAAATCCAATCTTTATTTCATCAATTCAATAATGTCTTACATCCTTTATCCAAATACTAATCAACAGATTTATTGCATGAATTCGCTAGCTAGTTGCAGCCCAATTGCCTTGGCATGCTTAACTACCTTTGGCCTAGACAAAGCCTTAGTAAAAGGATCAGCTACGTTATCATCTGTGTGAACTTTTATTAATTTTATTTCTCGAGCTTCCACTTGTTCTCAAACGTAGTGATATCTACGTTTAAAGTGTCTGGCGCCCTTCATGACTCCAGGGTCATTGGCGAATATTATTGCCGCAGAGTTGTCGCAATATATATCAATAGGTTCTTTAATTGAAGGCATCACTCCAAGATCTCCAATAAACTTCCTAATCCAAACAGCTTCCATTGCAGCTTCTGAAGCGGCCATGTACTCAGATTGAGTCGCATGCATAGCAATGGTTTTCTGCTTACTGCTCTTCCAGTCAACTGCTCCTCTATTGATGACAAACACGCAACCCGTCTGAGACTTCGTATCGTCTTTATCACATTGCCAGGACGCATCACAGAATCCTGTTACATTCAATTATGTGTCTGGTTTACCCCCGAATACCAAAAACATATCTTTCGTACTTCTTAAATACTTTAGAATATGCTTAACAGCAGTCCAGTGGGACTTTCCTGGATTCTGTTGGTATCTACTGACCAAGTTCTGAGCAAATGCCACATCATGCCTTGTGCATCTTACAACATACATAATAGATCCTACAGCCGAAGCATAAGGCACCTTCTTCATGTAAGCCACCTCTTCAGGTGATGATGCATCTTTCTCATGACTTAACTCATGCTTAACCTCCATCGGTAAGAAACCTTTCTTAGAGTTATGCATGTTATATTTCTTCAATATCTTATCAATATAAGCATCTTGGCTAAGACCAATTAACCGTCTACTCCTATCTCGATAGATCTTAATTCCCAGAATATATGCAGCATCTCCCAAATCTTTCATAGAAAAACATTTACCAAGATAATCCTTAACTTCCTTAAGTCTTGGAATGTTACTTCCCATGATCAATATGTCATCGACATATAGAATTAGGAACACTACATTACTCCCACTAGCTTTGCGGTATACACATGGCTCATCACGATTTTGAATAAATCCAAACTTTTTGATTTCTTCATCAAATTGCTTATTCCATTGACGTGATGCTTGCTTCAAGCCATAAATAGACCTTTGAAGTTTGCACACGCGTTTTGGATATTTAGGATCAACATACCCTTCCGGTTGTTGCATATAGATGTCTTCATCTAAGCGACCGTTCAAGAAGGCAATTTTAACATCCATTTGCCATATCTCATAGTCATAGTATGCTACTATAGCTATGAGAATCCTAATAGCTCGTAAGTCTGCTACAGGAGAGAATGTCTCCTCGTAGTCTATGCCAAAAGTTTGAGTAAAACCTTTAGCCACTAAACGTGCTTTATAGGATTGTACATCACCATCCATGTCAGTTTTCTTCTTATAGATCCACCTATTTTTCACTACTTTAGCATTTTTAGGTGCGTCTACAAGACTCCAAACATCATTGATTTCCATGGATTTCATTTCCTCATTCATCGCAACTATCCATTTTGACTTTTCTGGATAAGACATTGCGGATCGATAGTTAGCAGGTTCACCAAGATCCCCTACTTCCTCCTCATCATCCTCTATGTATAGACATAGTTTGTCCAGCGCACGTATAGCCCTTTGAGACCTACGTGGAGGAATTAATTCCGGTGGAACACTCAGACTTTCTGGTTCTACAGGAATTTCATCGCTAGTATTTTCAGAAGGCAATGTATCTTCTTGAATTTCTTCAAGATCATAATTTCTCCCACTGAATTCTTGATTTACAAGATCATTTTCAAGGAAGTCTCCATACCGAGCCACAACTATCTTGTTCTCAGCCGGATAATAGAAGTAGTAACCCATAGTTTCCTTAGGGTAACCTACAAAGATACATTTTACTGAGCGTTGTTTTATCTCCAGAGTCACGTTTCACATACGCCTCACAACCCCATACTTTCAAATAAGACAAATATGGCTTCTTGCCATGCCATAGTTCATATGGTGTCTTATCAACCTTCTTTGTGGGAACCATATTCAGAATACGAACAGCAGTTTCAAGAGCATAATCCCAAAAGGATAATGGTAAAGTTGTAAGATTCAACATAGATCGTACCATATCCAATAATGTACGATTTCTCCTTTCAGATACACCATTTTGTTGTGGAGTATATGGAGAAGTAAGTTTCTGAACAATTCCATTCTTACTTAAATAATCTTTAAACTCTTGACTTAAATATTCACCACCACGATCAGAACGAAGAGCTTTAATCTTCTTTCCTAGTTGTAACTCTACTTCGGCTTTAAACGTTTTGAATGTTTCAAATACCTCATGTTTATGTTTAAGCAAATAAACATAACCATAACGGCTATAATCATCAGTAAACGTCAAGAAGTAGCTAGCACCTTTCCTTGACACATGTCTAAGTGGTCCACACACATCAGTGTGTATTAAACCAAGTAGTTCAGTAGCCCTTTCAATATTGCTATTAAAAGGTTTCTTGGTCATCTTCCCAGAGATACAAGATTAACATTTACCAAATGATTCATCATTGATACTTTCCAAAAGCCCATCACGTTGAAGCTTTTGTATGCGAGTCTTCCCAATGTGGGCAAGCCTACAATGCCAAAGATAAGAAGAGTTCTTGTCTAACTTACTCTTCTTATTCATGCTAAAAACAGAATTATTTTTCCTCTTGGGATTTTTATCATGCATGTTAATTTCAAAAACACCATTCACAAAAATTGCATCAAAATAGAATAAACCATCTTTGAAAACAGAAATTCTATTATTATCAATCGTGTGAGTAAATCCAAGATCCAACATACTAGAAAAGGAAATAACACCCCTAACAATTGTAGGTGCATAATGACAATTATTTAAAGACAGTACTAAACCCGAAGGTAAAACTAATTTAAATATTCCTATAGCTTCAACTGCTGCTTGTGCGCCATTGCCCACTTGCAGAAATTGTTCCCCATAGGTAAGTCTCCTCTTCAACTCAAATCCCTGTAGGGTATTACAAATATTAATACCACATCCCGTATCATATACCCAGGAGTTTGATTTGTATGAAAGATTAAATAACTCTATCATAAATAAGTTACCTGAAGATGGTGCTGCAGCAACTTGCTCAGCCTTCTTCTTATGTTCTGCCATTTCATGGAGATAGAGAGAGCAATTCCTCTTCCAGTGTCCAGTCATCTTGCAGTAGTGACAAGTCTCATCTTTCAGAGATTTCTTAGCAAAGTTTTGCTTTGGTTTTGATGTAGTCGTAACTTGCTTGCTCTTATCAACCTTGCCTTTGCCTTTCTGCTTCTTATTCACTTGCGGTTTTGGTTTCGACACTCTACCCTTTTGTACATAAAGTACTTGAGGAGTAGCAGTGGGTGCCTTATCTTTCAAACCCTTTTCAAAGTCAATGAGCATTGCATGCAAATCATTAACTGTCTTCCCCGTGCAATGCATATTATAGTTACGAACGAAATCATTGAAGTCCTTATTAAGGGACCTATTGATCAACTTAATAGCCATATTATTATCAAAGGGTTGTCCTAGTGCGATGAGTTGTTCCATATAACCCCTCATCTCCATATAATGGTCACTTACGGACTTTCCAGGAGCTTGCTTGCAACTATGTAGAGCATTAACCAGATCATAGATCTCTACAGCCTGCGGCGTTTCATACACAACCTTGAGTTCATCAAGCATTTGCTGAGGAGAAGCTAGCTCATACTTCATTTGAAGTGATGGAGCCATTCTCCCTAACATTACAGCAGCCACCTCATGGTGCTTCTTAACGTTAGCAGCATGTTGAAGCCTTTCCGCATCAGTTGCTCCTTCAGCAAGATCCTCCGGAAAAGGAGTTTCCAAGATATTGATGGTACCCGCTGCTCTCAGAACAATTCTTAGTGAGCGGTACCAATCATTGAAATTAGGGCCAATAAGTTCAGGCCGTTCAAAAAATGCTTTGAACGCCGAGCTTATTGTCAGATTGTTTTCGGGTTGAGCCATTTCTACAGAAATAAGTTCAAACATTAGTATTTTCGATAATAAAATTCAAGAAAATAAAATTACCCCAGTAATAAAACCATAGTATTTTCCTTGAAAAACTAGAATCCATATTGACATAGATTTATCACATCAGTTGATCTGCTAGTGACAAATGTATTCAACATAGTAACTTGTCGAACAATAATTGCCAAATCATATTGCAATTTCTAGATATGTCAGGGATTTACATTGCCAAAAACATTTGCATTGTAAACATGTTTTATCCCTTCTTTATGCCTTAAGTTTCCAGTTCTCACTGAGTAACTCAATTAAGTCGACTAATCTAAAGAACGTAAAACCTTCATGTGCAATCTTATTCAGTCATGAAGTTTTCTCTCCATTACAACATCGTCCGATATCTTATATGACGACAATTGTAACTTCAAGTGTTCGTCAATTAGAGGGCATATGACTTAAATTTTAGGGTATAGATTTTGGTGTCAAAATCATGTATGGAGAAGCATGCATACATCTCATAGCATAAGTTTAATAAAACGTTTAGTAAACTTTTTGGTGAGACTAAAAGTTCATCATATATTTGCAAGTTGAGGTATTGGTTAAACCAAACAACCTTAAAGAATTATACCAATAACAACCGTAGGTAATTCCAATTTTGACGCACAGGCGAGCCGGGAATTTGGTCAGCGCTGAAGCATAACACCTCCTTCCTTAACCGGGTACTTGACCAGCGGTGCGTTATACCCACTTTATAGTTTGTCAAAATTGAGTAGGCCGTTAAGTTGCTATTGCAATTCTAATCAACACAAATCATATGTAATTTAGACCTCAAAACAATTCATTAATTTTGATAAGATTTAGTCCATATTATTTTTCTTAAAAAAAATTACCCTTGTTTACAACATACAATTAAAAACAAAAGCGCATGAAAACAAGTAGTACAAAAAAAAACTAAATCAAATAGCCACATGCAAAACAATTTATTCAAAGAACATCAAATCTAGGGTTTTTATGAACATAAAAAGTCTTCCCTAATTTTTAAAACTTTGAATCAAATAAAGCAAATAGCAATCAAAATTATATGATCCGTAAAAAACATGCATGTTTATTACGGATCTTCCATATTCTCTTAACAATTAAAAAACTACTACGGATCGTAACCACACATGACATAACAATTAATCCATGCATACATCTAAAGTTAATTACCATGTAATTTTAGGGTTTACAAATTTTATTTTTATTATTTTATTTTTATAAAAAAATCGGCAAAGCCGTTTTAAAAAAAAAAAAAAAACCCTAATTTTTATAAAGCCTAAAAAACAACATGTAATTTTTAACACAAATCAATATTAGTTAAAAAACTTTAGATCTTGATAATTATAATCATGTTAAAACGGCTCTCGATGCCACTGATGGTTTATGATTGTCATAACAATTATAAAAACCCTAACATAGATCAAAGAGCATACAGCGGAAGTAGATTAACAAGATCTTTATATAACACAATTACAATTAATCAAGGCTAGGGTTACATACCTTTATCTTAGCAGAACGATCACCGGTAAAGATAGATCACAAACACCACCAGGATGTAATCTAAAATAAGATCACACCACGATCTTGTACACACGTGATACGGTGAGTTAACCGTGAGTCTAGCACGAGCAAAACCGAGCTTTCCAAGTCTATGGAAGATCTACCCAACAACCCTAGAGAGGGGCTAAGACTAGATCTAAAATAGCTTATAGAAAATCAAAGATGAACCCTAAAAGGGTGTATATGGCCGACGGTATAAGGCAAAGAAAGAAGAATATGGAGTGAAAAATTATGAGGCCTTAAGGTTTGTTTATATACACCATGGAAACTTATCTTCCAAGGTTTAACAAGATAAAGCCAAAATCTTTTTTCTCCTTATCTCCTTTCTTTAAAAACCGGTTATACACATGCTCAAAAGGGGGTTTCCGGAACTTTCCGACACCTTCTTTTAGCTTCTTTAACATTCTATAACGATCGTTTAATACTTAACTTTTAATTACTTAACGATCGTTAGCTACAGTTTGATTTAATAAATATAATAAATATATTTAATAAATAAATTAACTCTTCACGTAATGTGTGCAATCCCGTGATCTCGAGTTCGATCCTATCACACGACTATCGATTTTAAAGTCCATAAACTTTCAATAAGTTCGTCATCGCCTTTCGGAAATGGTACCAAAATCTTCACCCTGAGATGGAATTCAGGTGCTTTGGACGGAACCATAATCTAATCAGAATATGCCAACGCGAAGTTACCGGATTTTACTCGGTTTTGATTGAGGAGAAAGATAATCTGGAATCGGAATTTAGAGAGTTTTATACGGATTAAGTGAGTATTGAATTCGATTTAGAAAGCTACACCTTTAGAATTGTGGATAGTCAGTTGGGAGTGAGGCCGGGTTTGAAAGCTGTGGTTCCTTGTGATTATCTGGATACAAGTGAGGGTAAATTGAAGATAGAAGAGTATTTTAGTCATTTATAAGGGTATTTTAATCATTTCATTGTCATATTGGTAATAACATAGTCAAATTTGAATGTATATTGAGCCAATGAGTAAAAAAATTGTATGTTTTTCACAATGAAATAAAATGAAAAGTACGTAGTTATAGTATAGCTTGGACCCTTAAAACTACTATTTACAAACTTAAAATAATGAATCATGCTCACCTAATTATCCTAAATTCCTAATCCTATCGCAACTATGAATTACTCCGTACTAATTCGGTCGTAACACAAACTAGTTGTGTTCTTTTTTATAACAACAAAAAGTCCAAACAACAACACTTTACTTTTATGTTTTAACATTAACAAAGAAAAAGAAAAAAAACAAAACATCATTATTACCTCTCCTTCCTCATGATTTCATCACTTCTCACCTAATACAATCATAAACCCTTTTACAAACAAATTTTTATAAAAAAAAAAAGTATTCATAGATGATAGTATAATTGTTATAAAAAAAAATCATATACAGATTATGTATAGTAGATCTGGAAGTGCAGCAATAATGGCATGGAACATATTCAAGTTTTGTACAGCATTAAGAGGATTAGGTTCAATAATGATCTTATTAGTTCTTGGTGTTGTTGGTGTTTCTTATTATGCTCTTGTTTTCTCTATTTATGGCCCTGCTTTGTTTGCCTCTTCTTCTGTTGTTGATTCTTTCATTGCGATGCTTGTCTTGATCCTCTTTCATTTTCTGGTAAGTTTTTTTTTTATGTTTAATTGTTGGATTATAGCTAAATATGATGTTTGTATTAGGTTCTGAATTGGGTTCCTTTTTGTTTGTTGGATTATATGTTTATATTGGCTTTTTTGAATTTTTTTTTATAAACGGCAAGTTAGTAGTTAGTGATTTGGTCAGTATGCAACCCACGGACCGGGAAAAATCAGGAATTTTTAGAAAAATTCACACTATGCGACAAACATAACTCGGGTTCCCGTGAACCCCCTAGGTCTGCCCCTGAATGGGCTTGTGTTAATTTGTTGGATTATGGGTTTTTGTAGGGTAATTTAGGTGATATAATGATGAAGTTGTTAGCTTTTGGTTGTTATTGTGTTCTTGATGCTAGTTTTAGTCATATTTAATTTGGGTATTACTAAATTGGGTTGTTGTTCATTGTTGGATTATAGGTTTTCTTGGGGGTACACAATGTGTATTTAGTAGTACTAAATTTAGTGACAGCCTTAAAAGCTTATTTGATTTCGGCTTATATTTCACAAGCTCATATTTTTCGGCTTATTTTGAGACTTGCGAGTTTATATAAGTTTATTACGATATGATAATCTTATATAAGCCCATCAGTCTCAAAATAAGCCTGAAAATTCGAGCTTATGAAACATAATCCGAAATCAAATAAGCTCATAAGCCAACATATAAGCCGAAACAAACACCCTGTATATGTTTATATTGGCTTTTTTAATGAGTATTTAGTACTGAATTAGTTTAGAAAACGGAGATTGTTTTTGTTATAATGGGTTTGTGTTGGGTGATTTTAGGTGATATAATGATAAAGTTGTGTGCTTTTGGTTGTTATTGTGTTCTTGATGCTAATTTTAGTGATAATATTTAATTTTTTTTATTTATTAAAATTTTATGTTATTACTAAATTGTGCTTGTTATTGATTGTCGGATTATAGGTTTTCTTGGGGTACAAAATGTGTATTTTAGTAGTACTAAATTTGGTGAGTAAGTGAGGCTGGTTGACTTTGTGTAAGCGATTATAATTTGTATTGAATGGTTTTGTTATAATGGGTTTTTGTTTAATTGTTGGATTATGGATTTTTATTGGGAGATTTTAGCTGATTAAATTATAAAGGTGCGAGCTTTTGGGGAAATTGGATCGTTTTGTGTTTAAGTACTGGATTATCGTATGCATTATATTGGGATACTTTAGCAGATTAAATCATAAAGCTGTGAGCTTTTGTTTAATTTTAGTGAAATTTGATTAGGGTATGTCATAAAGATAATTTATTTATTGTATTTACGTTTTGATGTTTTTATCAAAGTTGGTCTGTTCTTAGGAGGTGTTTGGTTCGGCTTATATAGCCGGCTTTTGGCTTATTTGGTTCTGGGCTTATGTTTCATAAGCTCACTTTGTGTGGCTTATTTTGAAACTTTTCGGCTTATATAAGTTCATCATGATATAAACTAATAGGTTTTTTTGGGCCTTGTTTTGTGTTTGTAGTACTAAATATTGTGAAGTAAACTGAGGTTGACTTTGTGTAAGTGACTGTAATTTGAATGGTTGATAGTTGATACATTGATACCCAAATTGGGAAATTTAAGCTGCGTGCCTGCGTATAATTTTAACTGCTAAAGATCATGTTTTTGTAAGGTATCATATGAATATTGTCAGTATGTTGGAGTTGGGAGTCACAATTTCGTTTAAGGAGTAAATATAGGTGTACCTTTAGCTAAAGTTTACTTGATGCTAGTGGAAATAAGATTGAACGGGATTAATAATGGATATACGTGTCTGTCTTGAGTTTAAGCAACTCATTATGCTTCTTCAAGCAACAGTAGAAATCACTTTAAAAGCCCTATCCAAACACCCCATAAATATTAGGGCTAATTTTTCTATCATTGGTCCTGATTTGACCAATTGTAGCTATCATTATTCATACATTTTTCTTACTTTTGGTAAACATTTGGCTGTAAATGCTTTTTACTAAAGAGGGGTTTTACTTCTGAAGTGCTATGCTTGGATTTCGGGTTATGGTTTGTATTTTTAACGCATGTGTTCTTTTAGTTCTAATTATAGCTAAGGAAAATGAGCCTGGCCATATGTGGAGCATCGCGATTTTAATTGTATCCCTGTTTGTATACCTAAGAATTGACTGATTATATGCTCGTTAAATGGCCAATTTTAATATTTTAGGTAGTTTTTGAGCTTTAATACATGCTGGTTAACTTGTCAACATGCTACTGATATTGAACTGAGTTTTATAACGGGTTTTAGAAGTTAGGCAGATGATATTAACCTTTTTTGCCTTTATGATAATATTATTACGGAGTAACTAATGTTTCTATCTTCCCCTTGTTTCATTCTGTTCTAAAATACTACACTATATTTCGCCTATTATACTTACAGTAACAACTTTGTTAATGCAGTTGGTGATGCTATTATGGAGTTATTTCTCTGTGGTTTTCACAGACCCTGGTGGTGTCCCACCTAATTATAGACCAATGGTAGACGTGGAAAGAGGGGATTCTGAATCAGAATTCAGCTCATTGGCAACACCTGATCCAACGAATACTAGAATCCGTTATTGTAGAAAGTGTAACCAAGTAAAACCTCCTCGTTGTCACCATTGTTCTGTCTGTAAGTCCAGTTCATTCTTATTTAGATATCGTTATTTATTCCTTTGCTAGTATAGTAGCAAGTCCATTTTATAATGCAGAAAGATAATCTTTCATCGTAATGTTAGATACCAATATACAATAAGAAAGACTGTTTAGGGTAATCAAACGTCGTCGTGATAAAACTTAAAAATTGAAAATTCCAGAGATCTATGAAAATCGTAAAAGTGCGACTCTTGTTTTGAGGATTTTTGGTTACTTATTCTCACATTGCAAGTGCGAGAGCCTTGCCTCGTCACTTTTAAGTGTTTTGTTTACTTTTTATCATAAGAGATTATCATGGTGACATGATACAACTGTGTATTCATATTTCACCCTTTCTTATCTCAAAGCTGATAAAAGTTTATATGTTTTTTTGTTTAGGTGGAAGGTGTGTGCTAAAAATGGATCATCACTGTGTATGGGTTGTTAATTGTGTTGGTGCATTAAACTACAAGTACTTTCTTCTCTTCTTGGTATGTTCTCTACTTCTCTTGTACCGCAACTTCAAGTAGTTTATGAGCAGTCAAAATACACTTCACAGAGTCGAATACTGAAATCTTATGTATTCCCGTTCATTAAAAAATGCATTTTAGAAGACACTAAAAATCACACCGAATGTTGGAAAGGCTGCCCACACTTTAAAATAGCACTAGTGAATTACAAAATGATATATAAGTCCAAGATGCGGACTTAGGACCTCTAGGAGTCTAGGTTATCTACCAGAGCATCACTTGGGCAAGCTTAACTAGCGCATTTTAGGTTAGTCGGGTTTGTGCTGTGTTGTTTACCTAATGCAGTAATCAATTTTGATTTTGATGTTGGATAGCTCGAGTTTGCTTCTGATAATCAGCTTTATACCAACTGCAACAAAATACTTGTCTATTTCGAGGGATTTGCACTCAAACTTAATAAAAAGCATTTTTTTTTCTGACAAAATGTACATATTTTTTTTGTCATTTTATTTATTAATTTCTTAAATAATCATAAGCTGGCTAATATCTGATCATTAAAAGTTGAACTCCAGAACCCTTTTTGTTACAAATGATTAATAGATTCCGACTCTGTGTACATCCAAAAACTCCTCTATTACTATTTGGCAATACTTTTTTTCCGCAAAAGTAACTATTCTGCAACACTGGTTATAATTGGATTTACCATTAGAGTACTTCTTTGGTTTTCACGTAGTTATGCTTATTGGAATAGTATTTATGGTATTTTATCTTTGCAAAAATTTGTGATGAACAATGTTGTTTGATGCAGTTCTATACGCTTCTCGAGACAACTCTTGTAACTTTATCCTTGTTACCATATTTCATAACATTCTTTAGTGATGGAGAGATTGCTGGGTCCCCCAGCACTCTAGCAACCACTTTTCTCGCCTTTGGTATGATCTTTTGAAGTCTTATACTTACAAATTCCAACCCTTGTGCTAGCTCTTTGCTCACTATTTTTAACTTTTGTTTTATTCTTTTACAGTTTTGAACTTGGCTTTCGCTTTAAGTGTTTTTGGGTTCTTAATTATGCACATATCGCTAGTGTCGGGTAATACTACAACAATTGAGGTATCATTTTCTTGTCTCTATATGTTTGAATACAAATCTACTCTGAGTTTCGTTTTCTGAATCTAAGTCTTGTTTTCATCAGGCATACGAGAAGAAGACGAGTCCAAAATGGCGATATGATCTTGGCCGCAAGAGAAACTTTGAGCAGGTATTGTATATTGTTGTGTATAATGCTCTCTGTGTGCTTCATGTTTGGGGGGGGAACCTAATAAGTTCTTGATCTATATATTCTCAATTGGTAATATTACAATTGTACATTTAAGCGGGAGCATGTAGTGACTCAGTAATGACACACACATAAGTAATCATAGAAATACAACTAAGATCCTGTGTATGTGAGATTTGTTAAGCCTCAAGTTCGCGTTCCTTGCAACTGAGGTTTGATATAGGATATTCTAAAGCAGTTGTGCGTTTGAAACTATGTGATATTGGATAAATAGCTCTAATGGAACGTCCTAAAGTAGTGTCGAGATAGTGTTTGAATGCGCTCTTGGTATTTGAAGTTTTGATGACAAGATAACCATTATTGGCACTTTCATTAAAATATGTTTTTTTATTGGTTTCTCAAGTCTTTTAATCCGAATGTTTGGTGAATATACAGGTATTCGGAACTGTTGAGAAATACTGGTTTATTCCAGCTTACAGCGAGGAAGATCTGCGGAGAATGCCAGCCCTACAAGGTCTCGAGTATCCCTCAAAGCCAGATTTGGACTCCCAAGAATTCTAAACGCCCAGTTGGAAATAAAACATTTTTCTTCGTATATTAACATGAACCCTGAAGCCACCCGACATACGTCAAACCTGTTACAACTGATTTTGGGTGACGCCATTTTGAGAAGCAGCACTTACTGAGACAAAATACGAAGGTGTTCATGGAAGCAGATGAAGCAAAATTCGGTACTTCAGATTAGTTTGGGTTCATGAAGTTATTGTTAGTTGTATTTACAGTTCACACGAGATGTACATTATATAGCGTTTTCATGACATGACAAATGTAACAGTCAAACTAGTTTTCGCAATGGTATGTTGTTTTACATAGTATCGGTGTGGAGTTGAAGGTTTGTATAAAAATATAGCATTGCAGCTGATTGTAGAGCTTAGAAACCGAGAGCTTAACTTTTGATAAGGTTGCATAACAAGGTATTAGTTCCTGCCTGGTGCAAAAAAATTGTCAAAAAGATCGAGTTCTCTCAACTCTATATATAGCAGGCTAGTAAGTAGGGGTGTCGGAAAAAGTCTTACCCGAACCTGACCTGAACCCGAATAAACATTTGGGTCAATTCGGTTGACCCAAATTGACCCGATTTTTAATTAGGTTTGGGTTCGGGTTTATATTTTTTAGCCTTGACCTGATCCGATTTGACCCGAATCCGACCAACCCGCGAATAACATTTTTTACATTGTATTAATACTTAAATAAGCCATTTTTTACACTTTTTCGTTATACCTAGGTTGACTCGAACACGAATTGACCCGACTCGAATTGACTCGAACCCGAGTAATCTGAGTTCTAGTTAGGCTCGGGTTCAGGTATGACTTTTTAGCCTCAACCCGAGTTGACCCAAACCTGACCGAGTCAACCCGAAGCACACCTCTACTAGTAAGGTATCTGTGCGTAAAGGCTACTGTAATTAATAATTTTGACGATTATTGATTTTGGCTTTACATGTTTTAGGTGACAACGAATTCACGTACAGCGAGAACTTTTAGTTTTATTAACTTTCAAGTGCCAGACTTGACTGTACCATACAAAAACAACTAGTAACGTAACTGACACAATGTCGATACTTTGTAAAGCTATATGACATATATATAAAAAACTGTACTTACAAATAAAAAAAATAAAATTTTAATTTCTCTTTACAAAAGTGTCATGTAAAACTTTAAATATACTTTCATATATGGTAATAAAAAATAGTTTTACGAATATACATCTTATAAAGTGGAATATATATATATATATACTAGCTAAAAGACCCGTGAAATTCACGGGTATTTTTAAGGTAAAGTTGAAGAAGGTAGTAAATCACAGCGTGTATGCCGAAGTTATTAGTTAGAGAGAACCTGAAGAAAAAACTTAACAAGAAAGATTTAAACAAGATTGAACCTTGAACTCAAACGTTTCATAGATAAATCAAAGATAAAGTAACAAAACATGATAAAGATCACCACAGCTAATCTGGTGTGATCCTATTATCTAAATGATAATAGTTTTATAAAGATAAACAAGAAATGATCTGGGTTACATGATTTGAAAAACAAGAGAGAACACACAAAAACACACAGATGAAAAATAACCCAGATAAAATGACAAGAATGGAGAGCGTCCCATTATATTCCCAAGAGTCAAATGAGTCAAAGCTTCAAAGAGACGTTTGTCTCTAATATACATCCAAGTCTTCAACTTTCACATAAGCCAGCTTAAGCCCTCCACCTCATCAGCATCCTTCAAGACTTGTCCAAAGTAACCATGAAACATTCAAAGTTAACAAAATAAGTCCCTCTACTTATAGTGTGGTATCTGATTAGGTCCAAATATTTTAACATCCCCCCTTAATCAGATACCCAATACAGATTACACATGCCAAGTTTTTTAACAAGAGCATTGTGTTGTAATGTATCCAGTCCCTTTGTGAGGATATCTGCTATTTGATTAGCAGAATCCACCTTACAAGTTTTAACAACACCACTCAGAATTTTTTCCCTCACAAAATGTAAGTCAATTTCTAAGTGCTTGGTTCTTTCATGGAATACTGGATTAGCAGCTATCTTGATAGCTGAGTTACTGTCACAGTACAAGGTAACAGGTAAAAGATTTTCACATTTTAAGTCTTTCAAAATCTTTAAAATCCAAATGACTTCACTGGTTACTGAAGCAAGAGCTCTATACTCTGCTTCAGTAGAGGATTTGGAGAGAGTGTTTTGCTTTTTACTCTTCCAAGAAACAAGATTGTTATTAACAAAAACACAATAGCCGGTAACTGATCTCCTAGTAACAACACACTTAGCCCAATCAGCATCAGAATAAGCATTTAGAAACATACCAGAAGTCTTCTTAATGTGAATGCCCAAACCTGGAGAACCTTTAAGATATCTTAATATCTTGAAGGCTGTTTTTAGATGAGATTTCAAAGGAGAGTGCATGAATTGACTCAAGCAGTGAACTGCATAAGATATGTCAGGCCTGGTATTGGTTAAGTAAATAAGCTTACCCATCAGCTTTTGAAAGTCAACAATATTATCAAGTAAAGGGTCATCAATGGTTGCCTCATTAGAAACAACAAGTTTAGTAACCAAAGGAGTGCTAGCAGGTTTGCAAGCCAACATACCATACTCAGAAAGAAGGTCCAAAACATACTTCCTTTGATTTAAGCAAATGCCACAATTAGTATCAATAACCTCAATACCCAAGAAATATTTCAACTTGCCTAAGTCCTTAATCATAAACTTAGTTTTCAGAAACATCTTAAATTTTTCAATTTCACCAACATTGTTTCCAGTAATAATGATATCATCAACATACACAAGCAAGACAAGAAAAATATTACCAAAAGACTTAGTGTACAAAGAATAGTCAGATTTACTTTGAACAAAACCATTTTCACTTAACACAGCTGTAAGCTTAGCATTCCATTGTCTAGGAGCTTGTTTAAGCCCATACAATGACTTTTTTAGTCTGCAGACCATGTTATCACCACCAACAAGATAGCCTTGAGGTGGTTTCATGTAAACAGTCTCATCAAGGTCACCATAAAGAAAAGCATTATTAATATCAAGTTGGAAAACAGGCCAAGAATGCACAATAGCAATGTTAAGTAAGCATCTAACAGTAACCATCTTAACAACAGGGGCAAAAGTTTCATCAAAGTCAATTCCTTCTTTTTGACCAAAGCCTTGGGCAACAACCCTAGCCTTGTATCTTTCAATTTCACCACTAGATTTAAACTTAAGTTTCCAAACCCACTTACTACCTAAGGCCTTTCTACCTTTTGGTAATTCAACAATGTCCCAAGTATCATTCTTAAGAAGGGCTGCAAGTTCAGTGTTCATAGCATTGACCCAATCAGGATTTTGAGAAGCTTCAAAAAAGCTTTTTGGTTCACTATTTTTATTAAGTTGGGTGACAAAGCAAAAGTTTTCAGAATTAAGCTTAGAGTATCCCATAAATTTTTCAAGACCATATTTAACTTTGGAGTTAACCACATAATCATTATAGTTTTTTGGTAAACAGAGGTTCTGGTAGACCTTCTAACACCCTGAGTAGGAGCACTTGGATTTTGATCCAAGTGACCTTCAGATTCATTGTTATCATCAAGTGTTGCAGCCTCCCCTTCCAAACCAGCTTCAATATCCTCACTGTTATGAGCATCATCTCCAATAATAGGAGAATCAACAGTGTCCATATTGTTCCCAGGATTAGAAGGGTGGCTACCCTCACTTTGTGACTCATGGTCACTATTATGCCTAGACATTACTCTCTCATCATCATTAGGTAGCTCAGGGTTATCTAAATCAAAAAAGTTTAACAGATTTTTATCTTGACTAAGACTAGGAACATTAGACTCATCATGCTTGTTTTTTGAGACAGAATCCTTAAAAGGAAATATAGACTCAAAGAAACTCACATCTCTAGAGACAAAAAACTGTTTTCTATCAAGACTAAAAAGCCTGTAGCCCTTCTGAGAATTAGAGTAACCCATCATAACACATTTTTCAGACTTAATAGACAGTTTATCATGACTATTCAAAATAGTAGCAAAGCACAAACATCCAAACATTCTGATAAGAGAGAGATTAGGACAAGTATTGTAAATCATTTCATAGGGGGACTTTCCATTTAACACAGAAGAGGGTAATCTGTTAATGAGAAAGGTAGCAGTTAGAATGCATTCAGACCAAAATTTCAAAGGAATTCCCCCTGAAACATAAGACACCTAGCCACATTTAACAAGTGTCTAATGTTTCCTTTCAGCCACCCCATTTTGCTGTAGGGTATAGGCACATGAAGTTTGATGAAGTATGCCATTGTTGTTACAAAACTTATTGAAAGTTTGGTTAACAAATTCAGTACCATTATCACTTCTAAAGATCTTAATGTTTCTTTTAAACTGATTTTTAATCATTTTATAAAACACATCAATAAAAGTGACAACTTCATCTTTAGACTTAATGAGATATACCCAAACAGCTCTAGTAAATTCATCAACAATGGTCAGAAAGTATCTATGGCCAGTATGACTAGTCACCTTATAAGGACCCCATAAATCAAGGTGAACAATGTCCCCCAAACACTTGGTATTATGGTCACTTAAAGGAAAGGGTTTTCTGGATTGCTTAGCCCTTTGACAAACTTCACAATAGTCATACTTATCATGTTTATCAAGTTTCAAAGTGGCTTTTAAGATGTCTAAAGCAGGGTCACCAGGATGGCCAAGTCTATAATGCCAACCATAATAAGATAGAGAACAAATAGGGACAGTTTGACTAGCATTACTCTTAATACCTTTAGTATCTAAGTAGTATAAACCACCACATTGATTACCAATCCCTAGAATGTTTTTCAGATTCAAATCCTGATTCAAAAAAGGCATTTATTTTCATCAAAAACCACAAATATCTTGTTATCCTTGGCTAATTTATGCACAGATATTAAAGTAACACAATACTCAGGAATAACCAACACATCAAACAAGACAAGACCATTTCCCAGTTTCAGATTTCCAATCTTAGATATGAAAGCTTCAGTCCCATTAGGATGACTGACTTTAATTTTTAAGTGAGAAATATCAAACACATTGTCCAGTTCTTTTTCATCATTAGTCATATGTTGGTTAGCCCCAGAGTCAACCACTTTCCCATGTTGAGTAACTTTAGAATGAATATTAGAACAAAAAAAGTTACTAAAGTTATCATTGAAGGCTTTACTGGAATTTAGGTAAGTACCTGCCATATTGGCTTGCACACCCTTCTCACTCCCATTGTTCTCTTTGATAAGAGAGAGTAAAGCAGAAAGTTGTTCATCAGAAAAGACAGAATTCGGATTAGTCCCCACATAATTGTTAGAAACATTTTTTCGTTTAGAGTTTTGGCCAGGTCTCTTTTTTCCAAAATCAGCAGGGTACCCAATAGGTCTAAAACATCTATCAATAGTATGCCCATTGTACCTACAATTTTCACAAATCACTTCAGAATTCCCATTGGTATTCCCATTAGGTCTGTATGTGTTCCCATTGGGCCTATAGGTATTCCCATTGGGCACATTAGGTCTAGGGTTACTATTGTAGTTGGGGGTAGCATTGAAGTTAGGTCTAAAGCCACCAGAGTTATTACTCTGATTTCTTTGAACCACATTTCTGGTGGGCCCATTAGCAAAAAAAGCAGATGTCTGATTCCTTTGGGAGGAACTAGACACATTGCCAGAGGCAACTCTGTGAGACTCCTCACTAGAGATAATAGCATAAGCCCCTTTGACATCAGGTAAAACTTCCCTAGAAAGAATAGAACTTCTAATGGTCATGTAAGAGTCATCAAGACCCATTAAGAATTGCATTAATTTCAACAGATTGTTATGGTTCTTAAATTCACTAGTAGCATAACACACACAATTAGGAAGCTCAACCATAGCATCATATTGTTTCCACAAAGCATTCAAACCATGATAGTAATCAGATAGATTAGAACCATTTTGTTTCAAAGTATTAATTTTATGATGCAAATTAAAGATCACAGACCCATCAACCTTATGATAAGTCTCCTTTAAGTCATTCCAAACATGTTCAGCCTTTTTAGAGAAAATCTGACCTAAAAACAACTCTTCAGATATAGAATTAAGAATCCAACCAAGCACAACAGCATTGACTCTGTCCCATTGTTTTCTCAAAACATAATTAGTTAAGGATCTTTTACAAGAACCATTAATAAAACCAGTTTTATTTTTTCCTTCCAAAGCCAAAAGCATAGCATTAGACCAAACTTGGTAGTTCTCAGTACCTTTAAGCTTTATAGAAATCACACTTAATGTGGCAGAGTCATTTGGGTGAAGATGCAAAGGGTCACTAATGTCAAGTTTGCTAATCAAGGTGACAGATTCTTCCCCAATCTGATCATCTTGGTGTTCAGTATCTGTGTCACCATGAACACTAGTCATGGTGAACAATCACAGATATAAACACAAAAAAAACCAAAAATAACTTAACCAAGGTCAACAAAGTTCCAAGGAATCCAAACCACTCAAGGGTGGTAGGTCAAGGGCAAGACCAAGATTAAGGGTCCACATATAAGAAGTCCCCACACAAAAAACACAAACACGTATAAGAGAGAGTAATATGAACAAACCACAAAAAGAGCCAAGAAACCACGTATGTAAAACAATAATGAATAAACAAAAAGAAGAGAGAGCAGAGGTGTTACAGTGCAAACACAAAAGCTCAATCGATCTATTTCCTCTAGATTCACTTAGTCTAGAAGAAATAGAACCTCCTATCCAAACCCTATTTTAAGGAAAAATAGGGAATAGATAAATCATCAATAGATCTATGAAATAGATCAAAGAACCAACATCCCTGTACCACGAGCAAAGTTAGAACAAGTATATATAAGAAACCCCCAAAAAAGTTTGAAACCCTAAAATTAAAAAGTTGATTTTAGAACAATTAAACCACAAAAAAGAGTAAATCTTTTTGAATCTGGCTATCTCAATAGCAGATCTTTCCAAAAAACATATCAATTTAAGAAAACCCCAAAAATTTTCGAAACCCTAAAAAAAACTTTTTAACGATTTCAGAGCAACCTGGCTCTGATACCATGAAGAAAAAACTTAACAAGAAAGATTTAAACAAGATTGAACCTTGAACTCAAACGTTTCATAGATAAATCAAAGATAAAGTAACAAAACCTGATAAAGATCACCACAGCTAATCTGGTGTGATCCTATTATCTAAATGATAATAGTTTTACAAAGATAAACAAGAAATGATCTGGGTTACATGATTTGAAAAACAAGAGAGAACACACAAAAACACACAGATGAAAAATAACCCAAATAAAATGACAAGAATGGGGAGCGTCCCATTATATTCCCAAGAGTCAAATGAGTCAAAGCTTCAAAGAGACGTTTGTCTCTAATATACATCCAAGTCTTCAACTTTCACATAAGCCAGCTTAAGCCCTCCACCTCATCAGCATCCTTCAAGACTTGTCCAAAGTAACCCTGAAACATTCAAAGTTAACAAAATAAGTCCCTCTACTTATAGTGTGGTATCTGATTAGGTCCAAATATTTTAACAGAACCACGTGTATAAACAAACATAATGTATACAGGTTGTAATAATCAAGCGTACGTTATATGAAAACAGTGGCAAAATCACATGAAATTAATGTGATATGGTCTATGTTTTATTACAATTGGGAAATCCGTCAATTATCGTAATGAAGTAGGACCAAGCCGCCAAACCAATCCATTTTTACCCTGTACTAAAACGAACCTTCTTTGGTCTAAAGTCCTAAACACATTCCGACCCATTAACGAATCCTTACATCTTGCCACAACTAATGGAATTCCTTGCCTCTGTCACAGGTTTAAGTGCCGGCAGAGGGTTTGCCTTGCAAGTAACAACATAAAAATTACAGTACTACAATGGAAAGCCGCATTACGTGTTGCTCAAATACCAAACAAAAGCAAACTTGTTGTAACAAACATAAACCATAAGGCCATAACTGATCAGAAGGTATCAATTTGGTTTCAAAACCAAAAACACCTTTTAGAAATCATGTACCTCCAGAATATAACAACATTACGTCTCATAACACCACGTGGTTTCGTTCTTTTAAACACCATGGACGGCTCGTTCATAGCCCTATGCATACACCATATCTCTGGTTTACGTGAATAAGGTTTTACAGACTTGGCAGACACATAACCAATCTCAACTAATGCCTCTCTTGAACGTAAATCCAATATTTTTACATTCTTCTTCATATCCTGACTATAAAAAGTCCCATGATAGTAATCAGTAAAAACAAACACTACTTTAAAATGCATGTACAATAAGATCAACTTAACCACAAATACACGGCATGACTCGAGTTTAATGTATATTTTATACTATCCTAATCAATACATTTTATGTTCAAAATTCTAACAAATAGACAAAGTATCAATGGCTGGTAGGACCAATTTGACTAACCCATTAGCATGTAGTTTGTCTATTTGTTAAATGGCTGGTAGGACCAATTTGACTAACCCATTATATTCTTTTGTTTTAATTGGAATACTTTAAAAATGCTTAGAAGTAGAAAGTAGTTTGTTATAAATGTCCAATAGAATGTTTTTTCCTTAAATGCTTCAAGGAAACTTGAGAGACCGGCTAAATTCGTTGACATCTTCTCATACTTTTTAAAAAAATGACATGTTATTTTTTGTTTTTTAGAGATAGTCTCTCAAATCTCTCATGTCTCCTTGAGACATTTAAAGAAAAAACATATTAGTGGGTCCATCTAGCATAAACACAAATGAACTATTAATTTGAGACCTCAAAATTTAAGTCTTGACACTCTATTTGTTTCTAAGTTTTAGAAAATATGTTTATTCTCTATCCGTCATATAATTATAGTTCCCCGATAGAAAAGACGTCTTTAAATAAAACATCACTATTTCAGTTTTCTCTCTTATTTTTTACACAACGAAAATTTTATATTTAATAAATTAATTTACAACTTCTTTATTGTTTGTAATAATACATTCAAGTGAGCGTAATATGATAAACTTATTTTACATTCTTTATCTATTTTTGAAAATAAACTATTAATTTAAAACGTCAAAAATAATAATATGAACTATAATTTCGAGACAGAGAGAGTAATAAAAATAGATAGATCACATACAATAAACACTATTTATAAAATAACTTAGGAAGATGTCATAAATCAAAAAACTTAAAGCGGATATTAGAAGACATGTAATTTAATGGGTTGTGTAATTTGTACATCCTCTAAGAGCTTCTATTATGGTATTTTATAGGGGTGTGCACTGTTCGATTTGGATCGGTTTTTGGCAAAAATCAAAACCGAACCGTAATATTTGGTTTTTATAAAACCAAAAATGGAAACCATTCGGTTTTGTGTGGTTCGGTTTTTTCGGTTTTTAGTTGGTTTCGGTTCGGTTTTTTCGGTTTTAAAACCGTTTATATGTGTGCTTGGCCAATTTATACTAACAAACTTGTTTTACGTAAAAAAAGAATTGGCTATTTCTTCTTTTTTTCGTTCTAAGCCTAGTAACGTTTATCTCAAAAATATAGAATTAAACATACATCTAGAAAATACACACACATAAATGTGAACATACGAATTATACATAAACGATCGTTGTGACATATGTAATTATATTTTGAAGTAAACACGTACATATAAATACACATATAAATATTAAGATGAATATATTATATTTCACCCATCAAACGAATATTTTAGTAGTTAGAATTATTATTTATTATATATATATATATATATATATATTAAATATATTGTTATGTAGTTAAGAGGTTCGGTTCGGTTTTTACGGTTCGGTTTTTTATGAAAACCGAAACCGAACCGTTTATTTTCGTTTTTTGAAAAGGTAAAAACCAAGCCATCTGGTTTTTCGGTCGGTTTTTCGGTTCGTTTTTTCGGTTTTTGATTTTTTTTGCTCATCCCTAGTATTTTAAACATAGGCTTAATAGTTTATGAAGAGGTTTTTCCAATAGTGAGATACCATTTCATGCCTAAGTGACATGAGCAGGTCATTAAGGAAATGTCCAAAATTTATTTATTACCTCTTTTTAATTTTTCTTTGTAGCTAAATAATTAATGATATAAACCTCAAAAGTTTATATAGTGGGAATATCTTCACAACTTGAAATGTAGTATAAATTAATAACATTTCAGAATGTGACAATTTTATAAACCTCTTAATAGGTTCATCATAGTGCATGCCCTAAAGGTTAAAAAGTACAAACGGTACTTTCTAGTTCCGTATTTTTCAACAGGTTAATACTTTTTGCAGACCAAACAATTATATATATTTTTTTGCACTTTCCGTTTTATTGCGTTATAGAGGTATATGAATAACTTGCCCCAATTTAATTCACACACAATTTACTGGTCGCTGAATAAATTTAGATCATCATCAACATCACCTATATCAAGATGACATAGTTACTTAATTAGTTGATATGCCATACCATAATTTGACATTAGTTTTTGTAAGGCATGCTTAGAGATTCTAAATTTAAGATCTGAATACATACATAGTGTTAGTAATTTAGATATAACATGTACAAAGTGTTAGTAATTTAGATATAACATGTACCGTAGTATAGTAAAAAACTCAAAATACAACATAACAGTCTACATCCAAAAGTCAGATGTTTTAGTCCTCTAATGTTTGGATCTTTGGTCACTTTAAAGTGTCTCTTGAACTAAGTTCTTGCCCATACAGTTCATTTGAAAACTAACAATGTTCCCCTCATTCCAATTGGTGTTTGCAATCTGTAACTACAAAATCAAACACGTAAAAATCTACTAAAATAATATCAAAAATAAATGACATCTAAAAAATCTAACAAAACATAAATAAGTGATAATCCATTACCTCTGGTTTGATACGGACGGTTTGCATAGAAGGCATACAAACACATAGTAAGACGATAGAGTATTTTGTAGCACTCAGATCGGAGATTAACCCGGTCTGAGTTCTCTCCATCGGGTTATGTCTAATAAAGAGGTGAAGTATTGTAAGGGAATAAGAATGATTCACCTTCATGAATGTATATATAAGCCCAAATGACAAAAGATATATACGATCTTTCTTCATGAATTGATATGGGTATCAATCAAGTTTCTTATTTCTGATAGAGATCTACATGTGATTTTAAAAAGAAATCATACAAAAGGTTCACTAATATAGTAATATGTTGTAAATACTTTCCAGCACATGGACACCAACACAAATAAACTTTTGTTAGAAACATAAAAGTTATTTATGGATGATTGTTTTAAATGGTAACTTGTTTTAGGATTTGATATGAACATTTTTTTTGTAAAGATGTGTTGTATTTTTATTTTTCATTCAATTTGATGGTGTTTTATTGGGGGGAGATTTGTAACTGAAGATTTGATATGATTATTTTGGTACTTGTTAAGCTGTCAAAGGAAGCGTTTTTTTTATTTACTTGTTTATTAGTCAAAGTTTATCAAAGGAGCATTTTTTTACTGCAGATATTAGTCAAAAGGCAGTGTGGCTAATGTGTTGTACTTTCCAAATATAAGCTTGAACATGAGACTGACACATCAACGGAATTTAATGTGTCTTGCTTTAGAATACTTGTAAAAAACTGTGTTTTATTAGTAGTATATATATATATATATATATATATATATATATATATATATATATATATATATATATATATATATATATATATATATATATATATATATACTAGTGGAAAAACCCGTCCGATGGACGGGTATGACTTCTTATTTTTGTATAACTTTTTTTTATTTAGTAAATTTTTGTTTGTAATATCTGATTGACGGGTATGTCTTCTTATTGTTATTTAATTTTTTTATTTGATGAATATTTGTTTGTAATTTTTTCTGTATAGTTGTTTTCCAATGCATTATTAGTCGTGATGACTTGTATTTGTTGTTTAAGTTTATTATTTACGGTTTCAATTGTTTGTAAATTTTCCGTTTGGGTAAATATTTGTTTGTATTTTTTAAATCATATCGTTGTTTATTTAATGTTTTATTTAGTATAATTCTTTAATGCATGATTAGTCGGCGTGACTTCTGTTTTATTTATTATTTTTGTTAGAGTACCTAGGTTGTTTTTTTTATATATAAATGTGTTTTTATTTTGTATTTTTATATAATTTTGTATCTTATTTTGTTGTAAAGCCCGCTTTATGGGTGGTCATTATTTATGATTATGGATGAGATTTATTTTAAGTTTTAAGTTGGTGTTAAAGAATTGCGTATTATGTAAAGTATATTTAAATATGGTGTTTAGTTTGTTATATTATTAAATATATTTTATTACTATTGAAATAACTTTCAGTGAAAACATTTCAATTAGTTTATTGAATGTATTAACAATAAAGGATATTTGTGTTCATGAGATGTGAAAAAATAAGAAGTAATAAAATACCCTCACGAACATACATCATACATTTAAGAGGTAATAATACATTTAAAAGTTCAATTTAAATTCATGTTTTATGTGTAATAGGTCAAATTAGTAAAATTAACCATTAGTATTTTTGATGTCTCAAACAACGAATAACATAAGCGTCACGAGATAATTCTTTTGAAAATCGGTATATACACGTGTATAAAAAACACAATGCACAACAGTAACATTTTCAATTAAGAGATCCAGTTTGATCACGAATACATATGAAATTATAATGGTTTAGATGGATGACCATCCTAAAAGACTATCTAAATATTCTATGATATACAACTTTATTTTTGAATGAAAATATGCCTTAAGAAACATATCATCCATACATATCATTCCTTGAAAGCGAGATAAGTTTCTTCGAAGAAAGTAATATCCCAACTAAACCCTAAAGTGGAAAAGCCTCATATTAACATCGAAAGTAATATTTTGTGTTGAGATAGCAGTCACTTTCATATACTCCTATAGATTTTTTAAACGGGTATAATTCTAGGTTCTTATTCTCCTTTTAATTGTGATTTTATCATTCAAATGTTATATGGTGTTGTTAATACTTGCATAATTGAAGCTCAAATTAAAATTTAAATATGCACAAGCACCTCTATGACACATATACCTCCTAAAAATTTTAGTATGCTACTAATATTGTTCACTGCGTATATATACTATCTCCGTATTCATATTAAACAAATCCAACCTCGTCTACATCATTATCAACATGGCTCGAAACATATTAATCATTAATGATTTCAGGTTTATTTGTAGTGACACTAATATATGTCTTGGACTTAAAGATCAAGCACACGAAATATATACTTCATCACAGATCCGTATTAGAGCGGTAGTTTTTAATACTCGAAATTTAAATGAAAGGACGATAGAAAACTTTTTGCCATTCCTTTTTTGTTTCAGGTAAAACAAAAAAAAAATCACATTAAAGCCACCATACCCGAGACCTTATGAAATCTTAAAGTTGAACAAACTCGACCATGGACAAGACCGGACTGGACCGAACATATTTCGGTTCGGTCCGGTCCTTGTCCATGATAAGGTGATAAACAAAATATAAGAAAACACTTTCTTAGCATGAGTAAGGATTAGCTCAAAAGATTAGCAATTTACACATTTGATAACAACAATGCGAAGTTAAAATAAGATCAGCTTCTTAACAATGTATCTATAATCTACTACCATGTATTAATTGTTTCTCGTCAACTCTTTAGTACAACAAGATGTCAACGTTTAAGGATTTAGACTCCATTTGTGTTGGATGAGTACACTTGTCTTTCAGTTGCTGATGACCGAGCCTTCACTGTCGTCAATGGATCGAACAAATGTCGTGTGCCATCATTAATTGTGCTTTCATTTGTTGAAAGTCGGTGGTTCACCTCCACACCTATTACTCAGGGGATTGAGAACATGCTGCAATAAGATGCATTGAGTGACTAACGCTTGTCATTTGTTTATAATCTACATTTAAAGTTGCAAATACTTACAGTTATTTTACTCGGTAGTGACATACTACTATACATGTGGTGTCTGCTAGAAGTAACACGGGCATCTATGCCTTTACTACATAGGTCTGCAAATCCTTTCAAAGTGATACCTTTGAGGAACATCTGCAACTGCATGAACCGTCTTGCATTCCTCCTGTTGTAGTTCTCAAGTTCTTTTTTCTGTTCATTCCTACAATTTTGAAACACTTTCAACTGTTCTTTGAAGAATATTCCTAGAAAGAACATCTACACAAGCATAACGAAAGAGAATGAATAAGAAAAAAAGATTATCGTATTACAATATGAAACTAATATGTAAAAATAAAATGTGGAAAAAAATGTACTCAAAGAGGCATGAACGACAAAAAGTACTTGTAATTCAAAAAGAGTAATTTCACATAAACAGAGCAGTCAAAGTCATTTATGAAAATGTAAAGCGTAAATGCTTCAAGATTTGTTTATCAACTTTACATTTGAAATACCAAGATTGAATATTGATAAAGGAAATTTAAATCACGACAAGTAAGCATATTTAACATTATCCACAGATCATTGTTAGCTTAAATCACACCATATTCTAAAGTTATTTGGTTTCACATCAGCAATATATAGGACAAGCATAATCATTTAAAGACGAATGATGTAACATTTTTAGTAAAATGAAAAGTGACCAATTAAACTACTCATTTTACGTAAGACATTAGAATTTTGAAGTGTACCATTGGCAACTTCAGAACATGTTTTGTTTCAATCACGGCGTCTTTCGTTATAGCTGACAGACGACCGTAATAAATATTGTAAACTTTTTTAAGTTTAGTAATATATTTTAAGTCAAAAGAAAATTATTAACACATGACAACGATATGAGAATTGATTTTTACACTCATGAAACCGATTGGAACACTTAACATTGTGCATTACAGAGTTGTACTGTATTTTACAGTGTGCTTTATTTGCTCATACTGTGAGTGTCCCAATCATTTTTATGAGTGTGCAAATCATCTTCCATCTCATATAGCTTTGTTTTATTAAATCGGGGAAACAAAAATGAACTACTTGCTTACATATAACAAAGTTTTATTGCCAACCATCTGAAAAATGAGAGTTTGATTTGGTTCGAGTGTGTGTAGCGATGAACTCAAACTTGTGCATTAATCGGTTAAAATGTCAAAAATCATGGTTAAAATAAAAAAATACTTTTATTGCCTCAAAAGTTTCCATGTTAACATCCTCTATAAATTTTTTCATGTCAACTAAAACTTTTTTATACCAAATTTTAATGTAATCTTAGAAATTTATGATTACAAATGACGTAATGGTATAATGAAAACATTAGTGTTAATTTAATTACAAATTTCGCAACATGGGAAAATGTTACAACACGCATTATAAATCCATCAAATAAAAAAGATTTAGTGACATTTTCATATTATATAAAATAAACCTCCAACTATTACCTAATCTTCTAATTTGACCATGCCACACATTTAAAATAAAAGAAAATCAAATCGATAAATTTTCCACCATGTAATAAAGTTAGGAGCAACTTGTCGTATAAGGTTTATGTGGCGGACCAATCATTGTCAAAAGGAAGATTGGGAAAAGGGCAGCCATCACAAGTTTTTGCCTAAAATTTTGTAGACGCTATTCGGCTAGGCAATTTAATAACGAAATGTAAATACGTAATAATGATTTGGTAATTATTTGTCGTTACAGATTTAGTGACATCATGAGTAAAATTCCCAATACTTTCCTGATTCAAATTCTAAAACGACCATTTTCGAAAAAGATACTAAGTAAAAATCCATAGCAATGTATTACTTTTACTATTGATGCCTAAAACTACAAAGCTGATTCTGAAACGACACATATAAGTAAATGCAATTAACAGACAATTCATAAACATTTAACAACGTGCAGAAATTCTTAATGACCCACTATATAAAAGCAGCTAATATCAAAACATGAGTGATGATTGTGGAAAGTAGCTTGTGCTTAACTATTAGGTATAACATAAGGAAGCGCTTCCGCGGTGTTCCCTTTGAATTAAGGGTGTCGTCTTGATGCCTTAATCAGAGCTGTTTCAAGGGTTGTTTAGGTTCTTCTGTAATTTGTGTTTCTTCATCGAAAGCTTTCATTGCCTGGTGAAATAAAGGGCGTTAAAATTAGAAACAAATAAAATGTCATAAGTTAGATTCTTTAAAAGATTGGATTATCAGTTCTGGTTTTTTTAGGTTCAAGTTAATTATAATTGAGGGGCGGATAATGTATTTTTTCCTCTTTCAATAAAATCCTAGCCTTGAAGAATATATTGAAGTATAACGAACATGTATGTGATTATCTGAATTCAAAGAAAATGTTATAAAAATATGAGTAATTACCATTATCTTCAACCAAGTCAAGAAAAGTTTGCAGCTTTAAGGCTTTCTGACACTACATCGTCATTGATGCATACAAAGGTAATCCGCAACCGATGCTACAGTCACACCTAATCCTTCATTATCGACATAAATTGACTGTACGGTTCTGATTGTTGGTTGCATAAGTTGCAATTGCAGCATCAGCTGACTTCAAAGTGGCATCGCCCTTACAGAAGGCAATCTCGTGTAGCGATTATGGTAACTCGTCACGTTATCTAGAAAATCATGATTTACGAAGACACATAATTGGACATCACATATTGATCAGATAAACTCCCTGTCCGTTTTGTAAGCATATTGAATGACCCGTTTCTTGCTTAATACCTACCTGATAAGGTGTAGTGCACGTCATATGTTTTCAGCACTGTCATGTCTTAGAGGGTCCAATAGAGGCAATAAATTAATAAGCATCCATGGGCCTCCTGGGCGCTCTCCTTTGTTTTCTCAAGTACCGCCTATATAACTTCCAAGAAAATCTACAGCGTCAAACTTATAAAACCATAAATCTTTATGAACACCAGAATATAGAAACTTACTTGTTTGCAAACAGCTAGAGAACGAAGACCACGTTCAGCAAATTTATTGAAAATACTTTGTTCTTGTCTTCATATTTTTAGGTTACGTATATCCACAATCTGAGATTTTTACATGTCATGTGTATATACAAATAAGGAAAAGATCATTAGCTTTAAAAAAGTTTAGAAGAGTCTATTGTACCTACTTAGGTGCACCTTTGATCACTCTCTGCCTATTTCCATTTTGATCGGATTATGTTATCAATGTTCGTTTGTCCACTGGATTGAAGGGGAGCAAATGAACCTCACTGATCCCTGCTCGTGCCTGCATAAGAAAAAGAGATAATTCAGTGTAATTCCAATTTGAAACATTAGTAACAATGGAGAAATTAATAAAGCAACATACCTGGCGGTATTAACATAAGAAGTTAATCCACATACCCTCCTATATGCAGGAGGAGCCCTTGGAGCATATTTCTCAGCCATTCTAACACCAATTTTATAACGTCTCAGCTCAGTAGAAAGATTTGATCCAATAGAAGAAGTTTGATACTTGACTGGCCTCAACGCTTTAATATTATCAATTTGAGGTATTGTATATCTACATCAAGATTCTCGATGTCAAGTCCAAGTGCTGCCACATCAGTACACAGAAGACAATCATGAAGTAGACTATCATCTTCTTTGACTTGTATTTGGCTTTCCAACTTCTGAACCGAAGACGTCATGCTAAAGTAGAACAACGATTAGACCGAAGATCAGACGATCATCGTATCTTATTATTACAGATAATAATAAAATCTAAAATCTCTTGTCCTAACAAAAGGAAAAAAAACCAACCCAAATTGTTTTATTATGAAATAAGAAATGTTACTTAGGAATTTTTTTAATACTAAGATTCTTGATTGGAACTTCATCTTCGGCCCAGAATTTTATTAGACTTTTTACCTAAATTGCAAGAAAAAAGTACCGGTCTGTTAACAGTTTGGCTTATACAAAAAAGTGACGCCTTAAAAGTTCTGACCAAGATAAGCCCGATAATATTTTATAGGCCTTTCTAAATAGACAGGCACACGACTATTCTTCTTTCTTAGTAACAAACTCATAGTGTACGCTTATCAGATTATTCTACCATCAATTGCAACCAAATCATTCATTCTTCTTGTCTTAGATTAGAAGCATTTGTTTGCAACAGCGTTTTAAGAACAGATCCCTAAATCCTTTATGTATCCATAATCGATTTTAGCTAAATGACTGTTTATCTGGATGCTTCTTAAATATTAGTGTCATTTACAATATAAAGACACACATCACAAGATACTTTAGAATAAACTAAAAGAGGTTAGTATACCTGAGATGGGATGTGAAGAATTGAAAGACCCGATCATCCATATATATTCTCTTGTATCAATACAATGTCTACTGGTGTGCTTGGTAAAGTTTCTAAATTGAGGCATATATGAGACATGCGCTACTATTATCATTAACTGACAACAATTCAGGTGATACTTGCCGTGAATCTGATATTTAAAAACCTTCGTTTCGGATTAAGAGAATTTAACAGCTCCTAAATACTCTTCTAAAATTCTCACAACAACGTACATTTTCATATTAATGCATTGCAAAAAAAAAATTATCTGCTACCACAAACTTGATACGTATTTATGATTCTAAATCAAAAATATATAAAACTAATATTACCTCTTCATTCGTCTCGTGACTAACAAGATGAAAACCAAGAAGTTTTACCATCCTTGCTAAGAGATATAGTTTCTTTGCAAGCCTTCCCTTGCATGAGATACTTGAGCAATAATATGGCCATTGATGCACTATCAGTTTCTAAATCGAGGCCTATTGGCAACATCTTTGGGAAGAGGGTGAACGCCCCAGGTTTCAGCTCCATAGTTAAGATGCAAATTATACGATCCGCTCCCTCCCTTGCCCTCCAATAATGTGGTATCAAAGATTATTTTGTTCAGGTCCGAGTCACCTATACATGCCCATATAAACCTTGTAGAGTCCATAGATAGCATGGTTGTTGACAGCTGCACCATATGATCCTTCAAAGGTACTCCTGAAACAGAAAACTTATTTCATAAGACAAAATTTTGAGTTATATAAGTTAGTAAAAGGTTGCTCACCCTTACTGTCTATAATTTCATCCTTGAACAGCTTCTGAAGGCTCAAGAGCAAAGACAGAAGCGCAGCCGAGCCATAAAAAAAGTTGCAAATCTGACACCCATCTTCTTTGCAACTCTTACGACCCATCCCATGCAATAGTCAACAATCACGCAAGTGATTTTCTGATCGTCTGTTTTGTGAATACCTTTTATCAGCTCTTCTAATTTTCCAGGCATGAATTGGGAAATTGTTTTGTCAACTTTCCTAGGTCATTCCTATCAGCTAGTGGCTCCATCCCGTCAGGAATCCAAACCATTTGCAATAAATCACCGGACATGTCCTTCTCTGACAAGAAACTCGTAACCCTTTTGTGAGCAACCTCTGTTCACAAATGTCCGTTGGTGGTAAAGCACCTTGCCAACTTCATAAGAGGAATCACATGGCCTTGCGCTGGATACGAAATTATCAAAACATGAATATTATTTCAATTATAATGACCGTCTTTCTATTTATAGACATAAATAGCTGAAATTCCAGCTATTTTAAACTAATGTCGTGATTTGTTTTGAGTTGATTCCATTTTAACAATTATTGGCCCACCAAGTGCAGAGTTAACACTGATTTTGGTTGTTGTAAAGGCTCCAAAGCCCGTAGAATCAATTTTTTGTGGTGGGTTAAAACCCATTCGTGGTCCTCCACTAAATCTACTTCTGGGAGGTGGGCTCATGGACCGTGGATCATCATAGTGTGATGGGAATGTTGGTTTTCCTAATTCCCATTATGGACATAATGACCTTTGTCACCAAACCGACATCCTTCTGTTGTGTTGTATTTGCTGCAGAGGCGACTTTTGACAACTGGTGCCTGGTGGAGATGAACTGTCTAGAAAGCAAGGTCGGATTACAGGGTTGTTCCTGTTATATATTCAACCACCATCTGTAAAAAAGAAAATTACAGGTGAAGCACTTCTAATGGAAAAAGTCTTTTTGTTTATTAACACAAATACGTCATTAATTTCTTGTGGATGCATAGATATAGGTACCTGTAGCCTGAGATCAACACCAACGATCTTCATCCCTAAGATGTGCTCCTCTTCATTGAAAACTTCCAACATTACTATTTGGAATATAATGAATTAGGTGGTTGTATGGATTAATAACACACTTCTGACAATTTTTAACTCATTTGACCTCTTCCCTTTATAGATAAACTTCTTCATTTGACCCATAGAAGATTAAAATCAACCAACATTGACCTATTCGTAAGTAAATGGGTGGGAACTCCACGTCAAAATCAAATGAAATGTGTGAGATGAAGATGAGTACGGTACCAAAAATACTCGTCCAAATCATCATAATTTCTCCATTGAGAATGTTTATCTTTCCTCCTTTGCTTTTGTGAGACTCCTGTAAATGTAAACAATCGAACTATAGATTGAAATTTATGAAACAAATTAAATTTTTTACATAGGTTTACTACACCTTCCAAATTATATTGTAAGAGTCACACCTTTTCTCAAAATGGCTTCCTTCTAACCCCCCGTTAGCAGGCTTTATATTCTCACCAGTAACAGAACTTATACTTCCAGCCAAGATTCCATCAAGCTCAAATGCCATCTTGGAACCAAGGAAGTAACAAAATAGCTTAATATACACTTTTGATACAACATCTACATTGATATAAATCGATTAGGAACTACAGTATAACAGAAGCAAACATAAGTAATCATACAAACTTTTAAAAAAAGTTATCATTAACGCTTAATAAATCTTTGTTTATACCTCAGTTTGATTCCTCAATATTGCTGCACGAATGTTTATATTGGGCAAGCTTCCATCAGGTAATGGCTCAAGCCAATTTCTCAAAAGGGTTAAAACTCCGTGATCCAAAAACTATAGCTGTAGTTGTTTCTTGGATCAAAAAATGGCAATGTAAATGAAATAAGCATACTACAACTCCTATGTGTGACCTGGATCGACACCAGTATCATCTATGAAGTTATCATCATCTGCTAACGTAGGGTCGTCTTTGTCATCCTGCAAAACAATAAAGAAAAGCTCCATCAAGAAACATACAATATAGTCCACATAACAAAATTTCTCCCTCTATAGGGGAGCAGTGACCAGTGGGTGGTTCCTAAGAACAGCAAAGATATTTAAACAAAAAGTCTTCATGAAAATAATTTCATTGTATATCTAAGCATGTATATTTTATAAGGTGTTTGATCAAAATTAGGTGAATTAATATAATTTGATTAGCAATAATTTAACTAAAATCATATTACAATGAAATCGAATGACATGTACTACCTGACATAGGATTGGAAAATCGTGGATTATGTGCAAAAACTGGAGATTATCTAATGACACAGTGTTAATTATCGAGATAGTTTTGATCATGCTGTGATGGAGGTGGAACAATTATATATACAAATTATTTAGATGAGGCATGTACCTCAGGAGCATAACTTTTTGCCGCAACAAACAAACCACCAACATGAATTGACTGAATATGTGGTAACCGCATGCATTATAAACTGGATTATCAAGGATACCAAATATGTGAACACTTCGTTCAGTACCATGTTGGGCCGACTGTGAACCTGATTTGTTGTCACTTCCAACCTGTTTATGATGCCTAGGAGTGGATTGAGCAAATACACACAGGCATTAAAAAAGTAAAAGGAAACACTTTTAAAACAAATCAATTCATCAGATTTTTAAAAATTATTTGGGGAATAACAAATAATATCCACCTTCAAAACTATTGAAAGTGATTACTTCAGGTTCACGATCCAAAGTTTGTGGTGCGCTCTCGACACATGATCTAATCAATAACTCAACACATCCCTCCCAAATACTCCTAAATAAATAATAGATGCTAAATATTGCACAATATTATTCTTAGGGACTCACCCGGGACTTGTGAATTTCATTACAGGTTCCATTACCAAGCAAGTTAAAAGCTCTGATCTAATGCATCGAACTATACGGAACTGATTCATTCTACAAAGAAAAGTAGGTTATCACCTCAATGATATTATCAATAATAATACTTTGTGATTCTTACTTCAAAGCAGAAAAAACAAAAGGCTAGAGAACTTGTTTATTTGTAAAGTAACGTCATCCATGAATGATTAATATGGAACCTGGGAAAACAAACAAAAGGTTAAAATCATTGATATATACTACAAAAGTGGTTAATAGTAGTATATTCTTTTCACACATTACAATAACATGACTTCACCTTTTTTACGAATTGAGAATGAAGAACAGATGATTCATGGGTACACTTTTTTTCGTGGGGTTGAGTTTAGGATTTTGGGGAAACGAATAGTAGACGGGCTGATCTATGCTTGAGATGGTGTGGAATCTGGGTTTTAGACTTTCAGATTGTTTATGGTTTTTTGTTTTATGATATTTTACTTTAATAATCGGGCCTTAATCCAATTTACATAGTGTGGACTTCAAAGAAAGTTTCGAATGTTGGCTTATATACTTAGTTTTTAAAAACATACTATATTTGCTATTATGATCTGGTGGTAGACATGTTAGTTTATTAACTAAAATACTCGGGTTCGATTCTTGAAGAAGGCAAATTTTTAATTATTTTCAGAATTTTAAAATATCAAAAATTTGGGAAAAAAATCGGAAATTGTTTAAAAAATATTAAACTAATTTAATTTCGAAAATTGCTAAAAATAAATTGATGACATGGATTTACTGACTGCTTATGTGGCATTTCCCTCCTGTTATATATAATGTAAAGATATATATATATATATATATATATATATATATATATATATATAGGGTGAGGTTATTTTCAGAACCAAATAAATGTACAGAACTGCGAGAACCACTTTTTTACTCTTAAAATGCACATATATTCATCGAGTTAGTTCATTAGGTAGAAATACATGAATTTTCATTGTCGTATGTCACTAGGAATATGTATCATATGATCATGCACATGTATTTGTTTTGTATGTATTATAACTATCTTTTCGTTGGATAATATGAAAACACATGTGCACTCTTAATATCGCTCATCATACTCGAATCTATAACCAATAAAACAATCATTAAATGTTAATTTAAACATAATAATGAAAATACATATCCATTTTTAAGAGTATAAAGGTGGTTCTCGCAGTTCTGTACATTTATTTGGTTCTGAAAATAACCTTACACTATATATATATATATATATATATATATATATATATATATATATATATATATATATATATATATATATATATATATATATATATATATATATATATATATATATATATATATATATATATATATATATATATATATATATATATATATATATATATATATATATATATATATATATATATATATATATATATATATATATATATATATATATATAGAGAGAGAGAGAGAGAGAGTAGGGATCCAGTAAGAAGAAAAAATAAAATGAGAAGAATAAGAAGAAATCCTGACCACAAAGGAAGGAGAAAGGGGAGATGCATCTGACTTTGTGGGTGCATCTGAAATGTGTGGATGTGGTTTCTTCTCATTCTTCTCATTTTACACAATCTTCTTATTTGATCCTAACTCTCTCTCTCTCTCTCTCTCTCTCTCTCTCTCTCTCTATATATATATATATATATATATATATATATATATATATATATATATATATATATATATATATATATATATATATATATATATATATATATATATATATATATATATATATATATATATATATATTTATAAACATATCTATACTATTAACTATGTTTGTTGTACTTGTCTCACTTAGATAGAAGATATAAACAAAAAAATGTTTACAATGTAAATAAAATTTAAATGTTCATGAAACTATGTGGATATAAGTATAGACATTATAGGTATTAATATATAATAATTGAATTAGCACTTTGCACATATGCATTATTAGTTTTCAATCTCAATTTTTTAATAAAAGACCGCTTCTTGTTATTGTGGTTAATGTTTATGCGTAACAAAATAAATATGATAAACTTGTTAATCGGGAGTATAATAAAAAATGACCATAATCCGACCTGGTTCACCCGTTAATACCGAGTTCACCCGGTTATATCCGTTTTCTTTTCGCACGACTTATATTGGCTAGCTGAACGGATGGTCACTTTAGTTTTCGGTTAAGCCATTGGTCTGGTCTGGTTAAAACCATATTTACCACCAACTTGTAAGTTATATGAAGTTTTTTTGGTTTTATTAGTTGTGCAATATGTATAATAAGATGTATTTTTCATTTTAGGGGAATTTTTAAAATATTATTAATTAGGGTGTTTAATATATTAATTAATATGTTCTTAATAACATTTATTTATTAGAATTAACTTTAAAAAGGTGATTATAACGCTTAATTGACTTGTACAAAATGTTTTAAAATTTGTATTAATTAAAATTTAATAATGAGAGAGTGCATAAAATATTTTATAAGATATGCTTAAGTAACTTGTACAATATGTTTTAAATTTGTATTACTTAAAAATTTAATAAAAAGAGAGTGCATAAATTATTAAGAAGATAATCATACAAAAATCAGGAGTATTCGCGAGATGGTACGACAAATAAGGTTGAATAATCCGCGACGAATGGGGTTCAATAGTCCGAGAAGCGGATGGACCGCTCAGTTCAAAACCGAAAAATCAAGAAATTGAAGAAATGTTAATTTAAAATACCCGCTCATCATGGTACGGATTTTATTTTACTTTTAGATATCCACAGTTAACCAAATCGAATCGTTCAATATATAAATGTTACTTAACTAAAAATTCAAATATTTATACAAGTGATAATTATATTATTGCACAATCAATGTATAGAGTTTTTTTTTTTTGCTTCTGATATAAATATTTCTAAACATGTCTATGTGTGAAAATTGATTAATATGGTTATAATGCTTAAATGTAGTATAAATATTTTCTTTTGTTAATATGTTACGTATGAATATTTGAATATAATTATTTTAACAAAACAGCTTATATGACTTTTATCTATTTAGTGTCATGTAATTTGATTAGAATTACATTTTATGTTCTAGATCATGTCGCTATTTATATAGTTATAAACTTGATTACACGTCTAAAATGATTAACTCTTACCCGAAGTGCGGGTAGCCACTCACTTCGGGTACTACATGTCCAATTAATCCAGAAAATAATTTAAATCATCTAATTAACTGAACCTTGCTTCGTAAACACCCTAAGGGGAATATAGCCAAGGGGGTAATCTGTGAGATCCTGAAGATAACTTGTCAAAATGGTTGACAACAACATATGATCGCAAGTAGCTACGAGATCGTCTGATGTTATGAGGCTCCAAAGGGTTTTTAGTTGGTTTCGGAGGGCAAATTTCACGATTTAGCAATATTGATATAGAGAATTTTAATTTAATATCCATTTGCAAGTCTAGAGTCCGAAATTTTATACACGTATAACAATTTACAAGTGAAGCGTTAAAATTTTGTGAAAAAGTTAACACTGAAAAAACACACTTGACACTTGAATAAGCCAGACAACCACAACTTATTGGTGGCTAGGCATTGATCCCATGGTTGAAGGTTTAACATGGTGTATTAGTTTTATGGTCAAACAAGAAATGATGGGAGAGTAAAGGTATGCATCGAAACATATCGAAGTCAATAAGTAGAAATAAATAGGGTAAATGTCAAAAATACACAATGTACTTTCTCAGATTATTCATTATACACATCGTAATATTTTATGTACGATTTGCACACTGATTTTGGTCAAACATTTGAATTTAACTTTGACTTAACGAACCGTTAGTTAACTTAAAATTTAATTTTACATTGTTGGTCCCTTAGCTAACAATTACCAAACCATCATCATCTTCATCTTCATACCAAATCCATCATCATCTTAATCTTCAACAATTACCAGATTCATCATCTTCATCTTCAACATTTAAAGTTTCACCACTGTTGACTCCTAAACCTCTCCTCCCTATCCTCACCCTCCTTCTTCCCCCGCAACTGCTCGAAATCAAACAAACCGTGCGAATTAAACCCTGAAACCCTTCCACCACCACTACCTTTATCCCTAAAAAAAACCTCAAAAGGGTCGGTTCTTAACACAACCAAACCCCTTTCTACAAAAGAGCCAGATCACGACCCCCCCATTTCTGCCACCTAACCCCTTATCACGTCACCATCTCTGATAACGGCGATCTTCAAGCTAAACCCAAATCCAAACCCAACCCAGATTAGGATTCATCTGATTACGAACACCCAGATTTGGTTTTGTCCTTATCCGTTTATAAAGACGGGATCTTGAGGCTCAAGATCGATGAAAATCAAGATAACCGAGAAAAGAAAAAACAAAGGTTTCATCTTCAACCTTACATCTAATTAGATGTAAGGATCTGGTATTTGTGTTTTGATTCCGTGTGATATGGAAGTATTGGATCACCTCAATTGCTGAAAACGTTTGGTGTGAATTTGATTAAAGATGATGATGATGTTTGATTTCTGGATGTGGATCTGGAAATTACATCATGAAGATGATGATGATGTTTGATTTCTGGAAGTATTGGATCTGGTATTTGTTTTCTGGATGATGATGATGTTTGATTTCTGGAAGTATTGGATCTGGTATTTGTTTTATGGACGTGGATCTGGAAATTACATCATGAAGATGATGATGATGTTTGATGAAGATGATAATGATATTGATTGTGGTAAAATACGACCTTTTAGAGAAAAGGCGTAAAAGCGGTAAGTATTAAGTGATGATTTAGGAAAATCAAACACTAATGACCCTTATGATGTGAAAAGTTCGTTTCCCAAGGAGGTATATGTGTGTGACTAAAATGTAGCAAGATTTGAGATTAATATTGGATAGAAGGGGATGAGTAAATGTAATGACGAAGACGTGAAATTAATTACTACTACGACTAAACGTAAAACCGTAAAAAGTTCAAAAATAAAAATTAATTCTAAAAATTCCAAAAAATTTACCAAAAATCAATAAATAAACTAAGAGTTTACCAATGATCAAAACTTTTAATTAATTAAATATTAATTTTTAAATGCTAATTAAAGCCCTCAAAATCAAATTAATTATCAAAAAGCCCAAATAAATATTTTTCAATTTGTAAACCTCTAAAATGACCTAAAAAGATTAAAAACTATTTTTATAAAATTTTAAACTAATAAAAACTATTTAAAATGATTTAAAACTATTAAAACTTAAAATAATTATAAAAATTAATCTAAATATGATAAAATTAATCTAAGAGTTGCAAAAATCCTATTTTAATGTATTTAAGCTAAGAAAAATATAAAAAGTGCAAAAATGTGAAATTTGAAAAATAATATTAAAATAATATTAAAAATCCAAAAATTATAAAAAATTCTAAAAACTTGCAAACTAGTTTATTTTAACCTAAATAATCAGAAAATGAAATTGAAATTACCAAAATACCCCTATGGGCCCCAAATGGGCTAAAATAAAAAACAGTCAATTCTATTGGGCTTTTTAGCCCAAAAAGTCAAACAAGGCCCAAATGACCTGAAAAAACCCTATCTGACTCAAAATTTGATTCTAAGCACAAAAGTCTGAAGGCCCAAAAGCTAAAAATGAGCTTTCACAGCTTAAATAATAAACTGCTTATGCTTATTGGGCCAATAAGCCCATTAAGCAATAAGCCCATTAAGCAATAAGCCAATGCCATAAGCTCTGCTTAAACACACAACCTTCTTTTGAGATGCCTAAGAGATTTGTAAAAAGAAATTTTGAAAAAGCCCACTCAATAAGCCAGAAATAAGCAAAATAGAAATCCACTAAACGACAAAATAGTCGGGTTAGAGTTCTAGGGGGTTTCAGAAGCTCTGGTTTGTTGCAAAAGCTCACAAATAACTTAACTAAGAATACTCAAACAAGAAAATCACAAAAAGCCAAGTAGAATAAGATGTATGAACCAATAAGCTGGCGGAAAAAGCCAAATAAGCTAGTTTTCTAGCAAAAGCTTAACCAAAAGACTTGTAACATTCCAGACTTGTTATTAAGCTGAGAAAAATGAGTTCTATTACAAAAACAAAGTTGTTGTATGTACCAATAAGCAAAACAAATTCAATAAGCTTGTTGACCAAGTTTGACCTTAAGTCAAACGCTGACAAGAGCAATTCAAACGCTGACAAGCACAATTTTGGGCGTTGACAGACTTAAGGAAGTGTTTAAGCTTTGTTTTCAACCTGCTGGTCAAGGTTTGAGTACAAACCTTGTGAATCAAGGTCTACCAGTTGGGTAAACTTGATGAGTTTTGGCACAAATAAGCTAATAAGCCAGTAAGCTTATAAGCTAGCAACAAAGCAAACCAAATAGCCAAATATTCTCACAAGCAGCACATAAACAAGATCCAAGCAACAAATCAACAAGGCATACACTAGAATCACAAATACAATCACAAAATGAGGTGGTCACTTTGCTGATGCAAATGACCACTTCAGCCAATTTTGATAAGCTATAGCACACTCAATAAGCCACCAAATTCAACAACCAGATAATCAATAGATAGCTTATCACCTAAACTATTCCCATACCTGATTTCAGACCTTAGATCCAACAAACAAAGAAGTTATTAGATCTGATGTGTTTGACCAATTCCAAAACACTTTTTATCAGATTTTTTCAAAACTTAAAATCCCTTTTCCAAACTTTCAGAAACTTAACCAATGACTAACACTTGTTTAATATGACTTGTTTAGACTTCCCAAACCCTAAGAACCAAGGGCACAAGGCCACAAGGCCTTATGAACCAGTAATCCCAAACAATCCTTTAATAAGCACTTTTCAAACAAAATTCTTAATCCTTCAAACAACCTACTGTTTTTAATGATCAAAAAGCTACACTAGGTGACAACTAACAGATACCAACCATAAAACACAAAGCACAAACACAAAATCACCAAATCACATACCAAATCATAAAACAGACCATAACATGTGATTTTTTAGAGGAATCTTAACAAGAGGTTATACCTGTCCTCCACAACATCCTAGGAGGACCAGCAATGCTCCTTAGACCTTGTTCAACAACTAGAACAAGACTAAGGTACTTTAACAAGAAAGATGGATGACTGCCTTGGTTGATGTTTTAAAGCAGAAACTAAAGGGCTTGATTTCTTCAACACAATGAACAAACAGCCCAACCAAAGGCTCCAATCTCTTCACAAGCTTGGTGTCAACAAGCTTGTAAGAGCTTATAGCTTTTGGTTAAGGTAGTACAACAAAAATAGCAAAATCAGAAACCACTTTTTAAGCTTTTTTCAAACTTGAAAACCTTACCAAACATAAGCGTCCTTAAACCACAAGATTCAAGCACACTTATAACATATAATGGAACTTAGAATTACCCTTAAACAACACCAACTTTCAAAATAAAAAGGAATTACAATTTTCTCAAAATACCAACTTTTATAAATTTCAAAAAGGAATTACAATGTTTAAAAGGTAAAACTGGAACAAGGCTCTCACACAAGTTGAGGAGTCCTTGTATAGGCCACAAAGGCTGAGATTACAATGAGAAAACCCTAGCTATGAAGTACCTAAAATACCCTTGAATCTTCTAGACGAATTTTGATATTGAGCTGTCCAAATGCATCAAAATCATTTATTTTAGCTTTCTAGTTAAGCATTGAGTATGGGCTGTTGATTTTGACACCTATCATTCCTTGGAGGCTAAGTTGTGATGTGGTGGGTGGACGTCCTTGAGTGTGGGGCCCTTTGGTGAGTGGAGGTGAGGGTTTTGTGTGTGGGACAGGTTTCTGCGTGTGTGAATCAAGCATGTGTCAAGGTAAATGGGATTTACCCTTTGGTTTAAGTGAGATAGTAACTGGGGGTGAAAGGTGAATAGTAAACATTTTGATCCGGTTTTGGTGGAGTGTGTATGTGTTTGGCGCATTTTGTTGAGTTTGAATGTTTCATTTGCACATGTTTAGTCCTTGTCTTTTGGTGAAAGTTGTAAAACACGTTTTCAGCCAACAAAACTCAATTCCCTTTGTTAATAAACTTATAAACTTCACACTTTTGCCCCAAAACTTTGTCAAAAGTGTTTCAAGGGTTATTTTTGCCATTCTTGAATATTTGAGGGACTGATTTTGGACTTTCTTGATCTTCAAAGGTCTTCATTGGCTCTTTGACTTCATGAGGGACCATAATTGACAAATTAGAATTGATGAGGGACTAATCTTGCCATTTCTTCAAAGTTGAAGGACCATTTTGTAATTTTTACAAACTTAAGGGACCAAACTTGTAATTATGAATATACAAGGGTTTTAAGTGTCATTTCTTCATATTTTGAGGATCAATCTTGTACATCTTCAAGTCTTCAAGGTTTAATCTTGGATAAATCATGAACTAGGGCCCGGTTCTTTGTACGGCTTCGTTTCTCGTGTCCGTTTTTCCTTGTTTCTTGTGATCTTTTGTCTTTTTCACGATATCCATACCTAAAACACACAAGTAAACAAATACAAGCATATATATGGTATTTTATGACATTTTTATGCATTTAAAGCCCGAAAAGAACGATGAGATCATGTATAAATGCCATCTCATCACTCCCCCATACTAAGCCATTTCCGTGCCCTCATGCAATGCTAGAATAAAGTATCTAAGCATCACCAAATTTCAATTTTATTAACCTTTATTAAAAAGTAAAAGACTTGCAACAATACTACGAAGATGTGTAAAGACATAATGTATGATTTTCATCACGAGTGTGACTTTTAGGGTCAATGAATAGAAACAAGTAAATGTCCTATAGAGTAAATTTTGTCATCCTTGATTGTCATACATCCCATGTTAAGTGCAAAAACGAGATCATTGTTGGTACAAGTCACAATGCTAACACTACTCAAATGTCCAAATTGTGTAATACTTTTTCTCCCCGCAATCCTAGTTATTATAAAAGGAAATGGGTTACTAGCAATTTTTTACTATTTGTCATGGATCACAAGTGATTCATATTGACTTATTTGAGTATTTATTGGTCCGAAAGTAAAGTAGCAAGATTTAATCGATAGTTAGCCGAAGGACAAAATCTTTTAAAACGGCTTCTCATGTATCTCCTTAAGTTCATATCTTGGCATAACTCGTTTCACGATTTGAGACCTTTCTCGGACCGATATTTGGCATGTACTTCATACTTCAAATCTTGGGAAGACGTTCTTGAAATTATGGTCTTCTCTACATATTTTGGAATTTCTTCACTTGACGTTTTTGGAGAGATTCTTCATACTTGGACCACGACTTCATCATTTTTCTTCAATCTTGATTTTGGACTTTGATATACAACGATCCGCCTCCTTTTCGGACTTGGATATATTTATCCTCATACCTTGTTAGGGTCTTTTTGGATAGACTTTCTCTATGATCTTTAGGGGAGTAATTGCTTTTCGTCGTGTGTCTCGATCCTTCATATTGATTTAGGAATAATGATACTTCACATCATCTTGGATCTTTAGCAAAAATAGAGCTCCTCATGCCTTGTTAGGGCCTTTTTGGATCTTCACCAATCTTTGCGTCCCGCTTCAATAAGTTATGCCTTGGCTATGAACTCTATTCAACCCCGAGGAACTTTTAAACGATCTTGGGCTAGAAGCTAAGTAACCTTTCAAATCGTACGACCTTACTTATTGCAATTATTTTTATTCCTAATGCATTGATCTTATGGGAAGAAAAAGCCACAATTAAAAACATATGAGTTTTTGAAAGAACATTTTAATGTTCTACATTTAGCATGATCACTTGTATAACTCTATCACTTCTCGTTCTTCACTATTTAAAGACCTCTAATTAAAGAGACTCGTGAATACTTAGCCATGCAAGTCAAAATTAAGCCAAATTTGGATTAGATTTCATTAAGATTATATCAAATCAACGTTTTGGGTTTTCAAGCCACCTATAGGATCTTGCACTTTCTTGGAATTTTTCAAGTTTAGAGAATGCGTTTTATAGTTCCCTTGATAAGTGACTTTCTAGGATCAATTATAGGAACTTGCGAAAAGTTCTTGTTCTTAACCCGAATGAGCTAAGACTTTCGCGTTTTAAAGTTCCCTATATAAAAGTCTAGCAAAACTTGAATTGAGCGGGTTAAGGAATTTAAAGGGATCCAAATGCCCATCAAGTCAAAAATTAGCTCTTATTCTACCCATCGGAAAATATACATTCGTGTCTTAAAAACACTTATTAAAACTAAGAAAAATTTTAAATTTTGGCCATTTTTAGCCTTATTAGCAACAAAACAAAACAAAACATTGAAAGTTGGAAAACATGAGGGCGTAGCAAAGCAAGTACCTATTCACCCCCATACTAAAAGTAAACATTGTCCTCAATGTTTCGAGTCTAAAGGTGGAGCACCCCCATACTAGAGACGAAGAGTCGAATGCTTAGGATCTAGCATGGAAAGGGTGATCAACAATATATCTAAAGCCGTTTATTAAGTATGCTAAAAGATAATTGTTAGAACGATAAAGGATATGTCATGGATTCGTGAAAAACTTCTTCAAACAAACGATGGAGGCTCACGTAAACGAACACGAGAGTCTTCAATCGTAGATGATGATGATCTAGATAACACAATCACAAACAACCACGAGACAACGAGTTGGAAGGGCACAAATCCCTCTCATTATTTATTAGAAAACATAAAAGGATAAGCATGGGATCTCCCCCACGAGGCACCTCGTTGTTGATTACTGAGTCATGAGCTCGACTCGATCCCCTCAAAATGTGAACATTTAGGGAAAATCATGGTATGGTCAATTTTTGATGGGGCTTACATGATAAACAAGGCCCAAAAAGCAACAGGTATTAAGGACTAAGTCCTTAAATGATGCAAAATACCGGGATCGATGATGGCGTATTCGTTTTCATTGGATAAACAATTCAACGCCACTTCAACACGTGCCATAAACTCAAAGAGTTTGAAGAAAAGAGATGAGAAGTAGAAGGGTGGGACAATTGGTAAGACAAACTTTTGAGCTACTCGAGGTAGACTCACACCAAGCAAATAGATATAGTTTCCATTTATTGCATCGGTGGAAGACCGAGATTTCCCTTTATAATAGATTCCGGGATCGAATATCTCGTCCTCGGTGGACAAAGATGAGGGAAAATAAGGGGCTTCCCCCATACTAAAACCACGCAAAGCATCGTCAAAAGGAGTAGACGATCTTGTAGCACTCAAAACACGTGGTGATGAGGAGTTAGATTTGTAGAAAAATCAATTAAATCACATTTAAAATCTTTTCCTTTTTTAGCTTTTAAACTCTCCTTATGAAAACCCTTTTTGATTATGTCGAAAATATTTGGTGTTTCTAAGACGATGTTAGTCACACTAAAAATTCTCACATTTGAAAATCGTTTTAGTTTTGGTGGTGGTAAGTTCTTAAAACGTTTATCGACAAAGAAAACCTCCCCATCGGGGTCTACATATTCGTCATCTGAAATATCTTCCTTAGAAACCGACAACTTATCAACACTTTTCAAGAATGAATGTTCCAGGTGAGGCAAAGGATTTTTTGATTCAAGTATTGATGGTTTCTTCTTTGTAGGCTTTACACTCATAACCTCCACCGGCGGAGGAAATGGTAAATTGTTTTTGGCGACATTTCCTAAAACTCTTGGTGAAAATTCTTTACAAACGACATTGGTTGAATCACCATGGTTTAAAGTTGCAATAGAATAGACATGAGAAAGATTGGAGTTTTGTGTTGCATTGATGACAAGTTCTTCCTCATTGAAACGAAGGGTGATTTTTCGAGCATGAACATCAATAAGTGCTCTTGATGTATCCAAAAATGAACGACCCAAAATGAGAGGAACTTTTTGATCGATAGGAATGTCTACAACGATAAAGTCAACGGGATAGTAAAACTTTCCGACTTTAACGAAAACGTCCTCGGCTACTCCACATGCTAAAATTGTAGAATGATCGGCCATCTCGATAGACATGTTCGAAGGAGTAAGAGCCGAAAGCGAAAGCGATTTGAAAATCTCAAGAGGCATTAAATTAATACTAGTACCAAGATCGGCCAAGGCGTAGCATTCCTCCATACCTTGAATTGCACACGGAATCAAAAATTTACCGGGATCACCGACTTTTTATGGTATGCGGCTAAGAAATACCGATGAACAACTAGACGATTGTTGTAACTTCTCTTTGTTGTTCAGCATACTTTTGAATTGCGGCGAATCGAGGCATCATGATAAGAGCGTCGGCAAAACTTATGTTAAAATGTATGTCACGAAACATTTTCATAAAAAGCTCAAATTGATAATTATTCCGTTCTTGTGCCTTTTCCTTGTCACGTCTCGAAGGGTAAGGTAAGGGTGGTGTGGGTTGGACATTAGGCAACGGCCTTAGAATCTCGGGTTCCATAATTGGTATTGGTTCAACTGTAGGTGTGGTATGAGCGGTACTTCGTGGGATTGTAATATGCTCCTTTTCGACCATCACCTCGGGCTCTTTCACGATTTCCTTCTCCGTAGAAGTACTTGGACGAGAGATTGGTTCCTTGAATGTTTTACCACTTCGTGTAGTAATAACCTTCATTTCTCCCTTCGGGTTTGCAATGGTATCACTAGGAAGACCACCCGAGGAAGAGGGTTTACACATGATTACTTCAAACATTTTTGCCATTCGGTCTTCAAATTTTGATTGTCTTAAATCCGCTTTTAATAATTCTTGCTTAATCTCATGTTGTCCTTGTTCCATCTTTTGTTGATTTTGTTGAAGATGTTGGACATTTCCTTCCATTTTATTTGCATGAGTTTTAAGTTCATTAGCAAGTTCGTTCTTAAGCTCGTTTTTCAACTCGGATCTTAAGCTAATCATCTCACGTTGCATGTTATCAAACTTAGCATCATTTGCTTTAGCATAATCCAAAAATTCTCCTTGAAGATTTTTAGTGTGAGCATTTTGAAAACCTTGTGTAGTGTTTTGAAAATCACAGTTTTGGTTGTGATTAGTAACTTGTCCATTCCCACTTTGATAATTCCCTTTGTTATAGTTACGTGAATTGCCTTGATAATTACCACCTTGATTGTTGTTTCGATAGTTATTAGCATTTTGATTTGGTGGAGCTTGATTTGGGCGGGAACCTTGGCCGTTTTGGTTGTAAGTTCCCGTTGCTACGTAAGCACTCGAAGTGTTACCACCGGCGGTAATGCACTCGGAAGATCATGAGCTCCACCACCAGACAAACAACTCTTATCAACCGCTTTAACCGAAGCGGAATTCAAGGCATCTTGTACTTTCCAATGAGTCATAAGATCTGAAAACCTATCGAAAAACCGATTTTCCTCATTAGCTTCATCATGTAAGGCATTAATGCTACGAGATGATGACGACGATGACGAACCCATATTGGCAACACTCGGTGTGTTACGAGGGTTGTAAACCTTAGATCTATTCTCAATAATCTTTAAAGCTTCATCGGTCGTTTTGTACAAAAAATTACCACCCGCGGCGGCATTCAAATAATCTCGTTCATGATCATTAAGCCCATTATAAAAAGTATCAACTTGATGCAATTCCGAAAAGTCATGGTGTGGACATTCATGTAACATTTCCTTAAATCGTTCCCATGCCACTGAAAAACTTTCATTATTTCGTTGTACAAATCTTGAAATCTCATTTTTCAAATGTGTTGTTTTAGATGGTGGAAAGAATTTGTTCACAAACTTAGAAACGAGATCACCCCATGTCAAAATGGATTTGGCGGTTCTTTCTCAAGCCAAATTTTAACGGGTCCATCTAACGAGTATGGAAACAACAACATCTTAATGGCGTCATGTGGAACATCCTTAAACTTGCTAGTAGCGGTGAGACGATTAAAATTCCTTATGTGATAATGCGGGTTGTCTTTCTCATGACCTATAAACTTATTAGCTTGCAACATCGACATTAAACCCGTCTTAATCTTGAAATTCTCCGCAAGGATAGCGGGAATCACAATGGCCTCTCCAAAACCCTCGGTGGGTGCTTGAAGCAACTCCATCATAGTACGATTAGCCATGACGACTTCTTGTTCTACAATTGAAGTTTGTTCTTCAATCAACGTCTCCTGATTTCCTTGATTTTGACGACGTTTACGAGCTCGTTTAACTTGACTACGAGTTAGCATAAACTTCACGTAGAATGGGAGGTGAGCAAAGAAGATTTTTTTTGGGTGTTTTGTGAATTTTTAATTTTTTTGTGTTTTTGATTGTTTTTAATTTTTTTTGGATTTTGGTGTATCTTCGTAGACAACAATCTACCAAATCTCTCCTCGAATCAAACTCTTGATTAAAGAAGCCTCACAAGAATGAAAACGATCACGTGGAGTGAACGCCTTCGAATGACTTTAGAACTTTGGTGAAAACCAAATTGTTCAAGAGGGTTTAATCACAAAGAAACCAAGCAAATATATATGATACGTAATAATACTCTGGGCGGCAAAACCCTCGACTAGCCTTCAATCTTAAAATAATCACAAGCAAGCAGGGAAACGAGGCGGCGCGAAGCACTTAAGAGCCTTTTTCCTTAGGGTATATTTTATAATACCCGCCTTATACCACCTTATAGTTCGTATTTTTCAAAATCGAGCTTCACGAAAGTATTTATCTATTTTTGCCTTTTTCTTTTGTTTGAGATTCAAATACAATAATTAGGAGATCAAGTCCCAATTAAGGTTGTGTTTTCACACTTTTGGAGATATTTTGAATTGATTGTGATTCTTAATACAATATAGTAATAATAATTTCACAAGAAAAATAAAAAAACCGATAATACGTATTAGTAGATTTCTACTAATACAAATACTATTTATGGTTAATATTAAAAACAACAAGACAAATTAATCATGACACACCTCTCCGGTAGCGGCGCCAAAATGATTGTGGTAAAATACGACCTTTTAGGGAAAAGGCGTAAAAGCGGTGAGTATTAAGTGATGATTTAGGAAAATCAAACACTAATGACCCTTATGATGTGAAAAGTTCGTTTCCCAAGGAGGTATATGTGTGTGACTAAAATGTAGCAAGATTTGAGATTAATATTGGATAGAAGGGGATGAGAAAATGGAATGACGAAGACGTGAAATTAATTACTACTACGACTAAACGTAAAACCATAAAAAGTTCAAAAATAAAAATTAATTCTAAAAATTCCCAAAAATTTACCAAAAATCAAAATAAATAAAATAAGAGTTTACCAATGATCAAAACTTTTTCAAACCTTTTAATTAATTAAATATTAATTTTTAAATGCTAATTAAAGCCCTCAAAATCATATTAATTATCGAAAAGCCCAAATAAAGATTTTTCAATTAGTAAACCTCTAAAATGACCTAAAAAGATTAAAAATTATTTTTATAAATTTTTAAACTAATAAAAACTATTTAAAATGATTTAAAAACTATTAAAATTTAAAATAATTATAAAAATTAATCTAAATATGATAAAATTAATATAAGAGTTACAAAAATCCTATTTTAATGTATTTAAGCTAAGAAAAAAAAAGTGCAAAAATGTGAAATTTGAAAAATAATAATAAAATAATATTAAAATAATATTAAAAATCCAAAAATTATAAAAAAATTTAAAAACGTGCAAACTAGTTTATTTTAACCTAAATAATCAGAAAATGAAATTGAAATTACCAAAATACCCCTAATGGGCTAAAATAAAAAACAGTCAACTCTATTGGGCTTTTTAGCCCAAAAAGTCAAACAAGGCCCAAATGACCTGAAAAAGCCCTATCTGACTCAAAATTTAATTCTAAGCACAAAAGTCTGAAGGCCCAAAAGCTGAAAATGAGCTTATCACAACTTAAATGACAAACAGCTTATGCTTATTGGGCCAATAAGCCTATTAAGCAATAAGCCAATGCCATAAGCTCTACTTAAACACACAACCTTCTTTTGAGATGCCTAAGAGATCTGTAAATAGAAATTTTGAAAAAGCTCACTCAATAAGTAATACAAATGATTTTGCAACCAAAAGTATCAAAGTTCGTTATAGTTCCGAATCTTTTCGAATTGAAAACCGGTTTTAAGTGCGACTCAATCGTCTTTTGGTGAATCAAGAGAATGGTTTGGTTTGTTTTAAACTACTAGCAAATAATTAAAGTGTCGTTGAGTAAATTTGAAACTTGGACAAAATTAAAATTAAAGTTAATTAAGAAAATACTTGAAACTTAAAACCTTGAAGAACTTAAAAACTTAAAAACTTAATCAATCGGAATAGGGTTAAAGTCATAAATTACCAACGAACTTTACTTTTTTTCTCTATATTACAAATATAGAAGATAAAATACTTATATAGCCATTAAACTTGTTGGTACCGGCTATTATTAGTAACATGAAAATATTAATTTCCACGTCATTTTTAATTTTCACCTAACGTTGACTTTTGTTGATTTTTTCCACGTCATTGTTGAGTTGTTTAACCCTACCCGACTGCTATTTTTTGCCCCACCCGTTTGTTACCCCCCTTTCATAAACTAACAAAATCAATTTGAGAATCTATACTTTCCATATACAGAGTAACCAAGATGGATAGTGATAGTATGCACGAATAGTCAAATAGTAATGATTCCATCGGTATATATATGTCTGTTATGAAAAATGGGTTTGCTTTTTGTGATGAAAGAATAGTTTCTAGCATAGAGCCTTTAGATCTAGTAATATTGAAACCTTCCATCTGCTATGTTTTGATTATGAAACCAAAAGATCCTTCCATCCACCACGATTTAATCATGAAACCAGAAGATTCACAATGGAGATCGTTTACTTCTTTTGAACTTGGAGGAGGTAATTCCTCAGGTTCTCATGCTCCGATCCATGTGAAATCAGCTCCAAGGAGATGCATAAAGTCCGATCCATTTGAAATCATCTCCAAGGAGATGCATAACGTCCTTAGGTTCTCATGCTCCGATCCATTTGAAATCATTACTTAACCATGTATTTATACTATACTAAAAAATAGGGACCTCAAAAGATCCATCCTTTCGTCCCTTTTGATTGAAAATTAACTGAGCAATAGATTGTTAAATTAGGGTTCTTATTGATTTGGGGGAAATGGTGAAGTGTAAGGTCTGTGGTGGGAGTTGGAGTATTTATAGAGGTTTGACTTTGAGGGTTAGTGGATTAGATGTGGAGATATAGTGAGCAACGTGGATAAAAAAAATAATGAAAATTAGTATTTACCGGTTGAGGATGGTGATGTGTAGGTTGATTTTATTTTAGTACCTGCTAACAAAGGTTACTATTGAGAATGTTTGTAATATTAAAAAAAATTATGAAGTTTGATGGTTAGAATAGGAGTATGTATTTCATATTAGTAATATCGAGAAAAAACATAAAGTTCATTGGTAATTTATGGCTTTAACCCATCGGAATAAAGCAATTCATGTCCATCGGAATACACCAAAATTGCAACCATCGGAATATAACTAACATTAACCATCGGAATAGTCAAGATCAATACTATCGCAATGATCATCTATCGGAAAGCCACTATCGCGATGATTCAGATCGGAATGATGTAAGGTGCAACTGTCGCAATGTATATCTATCGGAATGATGCTGTCGAAAAATGGGCAGCACTTCGTCTTAACCAAGGCCTTAAGACCCGTCGGAATATGCGATCGCAATAAGCGATCGCAACCCAGATCGGAATAAGGGGGAAAATCAAACCGATCGCAAAGTAAAACCCTAATGGGTTATTGCGATCAAAAAACAAAACCTATCGGAATGTGGAGTAAACCGTCGGAATATGTGTCAAAACCCTAGGATTGCGATGGATGGAAACTGATTCCGAAATTTGTGGCAAGAGTGAATCTCAATAAGCAAACGCAATAAGCAAATCCAAACGGAACTTAAGCAATTCAAAAAGCTTAAATTTAACACTTCTAAAACATAAAATCAAGAACTTTATGAAATGAACTTTAAACTTACTAAATCCTTTTGCAAAATCCGAGAATCAATAAGATAAGATTCGAATAAGCCAATAAGCATTATGAGCTTATGACCTAAACGTGTAAAAGCTTGTGCGTAAACCAAAAGATCAAACCTTTATTCACGAAAAGCATCAAATCATACGAGTGAGATGTGAAATTCGGATCAAAGGTAGAGTAAATCAAGAAGTGTAGAATGAGAATAAGGATCAAAAGCTTAAAATAGAACTTTGATTAATGAAATAAGCAATACAAAAAAAATGTTTAATCTTGAAAGATTAAAAGAAAAAGATGAACTAGTGAGAGAAAGTTTAAGACTTTCTCTCTCTAAAAACTATAAAGAAACTTAAGAAATAAAAACTAGCTAACCCTCTCCTAATGTGATTAGGAGGGTATTTATAGGGAAGTGGGAGGCATGTGTGGTGCTTTCTTCTTTCTTTTTCTTCTCGACTCGATTTTAATTCTTCGTCTTTGTAGTCTCGGGATTTGAACTTGTCTTTTAATTTTCTTCTTCTATTAGACTTAAGTTATTTGACTTCATTAAACTTCCGTCTTTAGACTTGCTCTTCGATAAATCTCCAGAATAGGTCTTGGACATCCGTTCTTTAAGCACTCTTGATCTTTTGACTTCGTCTTTTCCCGTTTTCTTCGATAAAAGCCCGTGAAAGCCCGTGTTTTCTTCCTTTTTCATCTTTTGGTCCTAAAACACAATAAAAACACAAACCACGCATAATTCCGACTTTTACGACATAAATCACACGTTTTGGTCTTGTTATTATTGGAAATAAGTGGTAAAAGGATAAGTGTCTTCACACTTATTAAATCCCCTACACTTGACCATTGCAATTCCCTCATGCAATGCATTAATTTTAAGCACGGTTTACATTTCCCATCATAAATAACCCACCTTGGCCTTTATTAAAGTCTAAACATAAAAGATAGAAATAAGTAAAGAAATTAAAAACTTACATTGGGCTTTGGCGGCCATGAACATTTTTCATCCTCAAGTTTCACGTTCCCCATACCAAGCTTAAAAACGAGATCATTGTTATTATAAGTTGGCAAACTATCACGAACTCGTGTGGGCCAATTATTCACTTAGACTCCCTTATTCCTAGGTGTATCTCTTATATTTTATTTTTGTCTTGAATGATCACGAGGATGCATTGTTTGACTTATTTCGATAGTTATTTAGTCCGAAAATAAGGTGAACGATTTAATCAATAGTTAGCTAAAGGACCAAATCTTGTAAAACTGCTTCTCGGGATATCAGAAAGTTCATATCTTGGCATAACTTGGTTCGCGATTTGAGACCTTTCTCGGGCCGATATTTGGCAGCGACTTCATACTTCGAATCTTCGAGAGACGTTCTTGAAATTAGGGTCTTCTCTTCATAATAGGAATTTCTTCACTTGAAGTTTTTGAGAGATTCTTCATCTTTGGACCACGACTTCTTCATTTTTCTCCAATCTTTATTTTGGACTTTGATATACAACGATCCGCCTCCTTTTAGGACTTGGATCTTTTTATCCTCATACCTTGTTAGGGTCTTTTCGGATAGACTTCTCCATGACTTTTGGGGAGTTTTTGCTTTTCGTCGTGTGTCTCGATCCTTCATATTGATTTTCGATAAATGATTCTTCACATCACTTTTGGATCTTTAGCAACAAAATGTAGCCCTCATGCCTTGTTAGGGCCTTTTCGGACTTGCCAATCTTCGCGCCCCGCTTCATAAGTTATGCCTTGGCTATGAACTCTCGTCATTACCGAGCAACTTTTAAACGATCAGGGGCTAGAAGCTAAGTAACCTTTTAAATCGTACAACCTTATTTATTAGCAGATTAATTTATTAGCAAGCGGAGGGAGAATAGGCTCATAATTAACTCACATAAATTCACGAAGGAATACCGGACTTATAATTGACTCTATCATCTCTCGTTCTCCACAGTTTAAAATCTCAAGAAATGAGACTCGTGGATACTTAGCCAATTAAATCAAAGTTTTGGGTTTTCGAGTCGCCTATAGGATCTTGCAAATTCTTGGACTTTTTCAAGTTTAGAAATCGCATTTTAAAGTTCCCTTGATAAACGACTCTCTAGGATCAATTATAGGAACTTGCGAAAAGTTCTTGTTCTTAACCCGTGAGAGTTAAGACTTTCGCGTTTTATAGCTCCCTATATAAAAGCCTAGCAAAACTTGACTTAAACACGTTAAGGATACTAGCTAGAGTAAACTTAGGCAAGTAAACTCGGGTTGAGTCAAAATGTTCACGACTAAGAAAAACCTAAATTTATTCTAGTAAAGGAAACGTAACAAAGGCAAATACAACTATACAACTAGGCCAAAATAGATTAAAAATTTTGAAAAATGTCGAAAAATCAAATTTTCCGGTTAAAATGAGGGCAAATACATGGAAAAGACCACTTACTTCGATAGAAGTCCCCCCTACACTTATTATAAACATTGTCCTCAATGTTTAAGCATTTGGGAGTAAACTCCCCTACACTTAGGACATTGTGCACGTTGTTTAAATCTTGCTAAGGAAAGGACAACTAAAGTGAATTCAATGTGAACATATAGAATATGAAATATTGAATCACAAGAGTTTAGAATAGAACCGGGAAGATGGGAAACACGGTATCACGGTTCGTCAAAAGTCATCAAGATGCTCTCTGAAGCTTTAATCCCTGCACAGCACAAGAAACAAGACAACAAACATATGCGGGGCTCCCCCTACACTTATTATGAAAGCAGTAAAGGATAGAACACGGGTTGCCTCCCGAGAAGCGCTCGTTTTTGTTCACCGAGTCATGAGTCTGACTCGACCCAATTTTAGTTCATGGGGAACATGGTGAGGGATGGAATCATCTCTTGAGAGATGTCCTCACCAAAGTACAACTTCAAACGCTGGCCATTCACCTTGAAATTGGGCCCATTCGGCTGAGAAAGCTCAATGGTCCCATATGGAAAGACTTTGGCGACGGTGAATGGACCAGTCCAGCGGCTCTTCAACTTGCCAGAGAAGATCTTCAACCGAGAGTTAAAGAGTAGAACTTGATCTCCAACGTGGAACTCTCGGTTCTTGATTTTAGCATCGTGGATCATCTTCGTCTTCTCCTTGTAGATCAGCGAGTTCTCATAAGCTTCATTCCTCAGTTCATTTAGCTCGTGGAGTTGAGCCTTGCGATGATCACCGGATTTGATGATGTCGAAGTTCGCCCACTTCAAGGCCCAGTGCGCCTTATGTTCCAGCTCGATGGGTAGGTGGCAGGCTTTCCCGTACACAAGACGATACGGTGTACAACCGATCGGGGTCTTGTAAGCAGTACGGAAAGCCCACAGAGCATCATCTAACTTATCGGCCCATGCGGCACGATGCTCTCCCACAGTTCGCTCCAAAATTCTCTTCAAGCCACGATTGGAAATTTCGGCTTGCCCATTGGTTTGGGGATGATAGGCGGTGGAAAGACGGTGAGTGACACCATACTTTGCCATGACTCTTGCAAATTGATCGTTGCAAAAATGAGTCCCGCGGTCACTGATGATAGCACGAGGAACGCCAAATCGAGCGAAAAGCTGCTTCAAAAAGTTCACAACCACCCTCGCATCATTCGTAGGAAGAGCCTTAGCTTCAACCCATTTAGAGACGTAGTCGACGGCGACGAGGATGTACTTGTTCCCTTTGGATGATGGAAATGGCCCCATAAAGTCGATGCCCCATACATCAAAGATTTCACATTCCTGTATGAAATTTTGAGGCATCTCATCCTTATGTGTGATCTTGCCTTGACGTTGGCAAGCATCACAATGCTTAACCATTTCGTAAGCGTCACGATAAATGGTGGGCCAGTAGAATCCAGAATCAAACACTTTCTTAGCGGTGTAGTTGGGACCAAAGTGACCACCGGTGGGTCCTTTGTGGCAAGCTTGGAGGATGTCAAAAGCTACCGGTCCGTCAACACAACGACGAATAATCAGATCAGCACACTGTTTGAATAGATAAGGGTCATCCCAAAAGTAAGTCTTGACATCATTCAAGAACTTCTTCTTTTGTTGGGATGTTAACCCTTGGATGAGAATACCACCCGCTAAGTAGTTTGCAATGTCTGCAAACCACGGGGTGCCATCAAGATTGAGATTTATAGACATTAGAGTCTCCAGGGGGAAAGAGTCATTTATCTCTTTGTTCGGATGATCCCCCTGATATGGATCCTCAAGTCGACTCAGATGATCCGCGGCCAGGTTTTCGGCTCCCTTCTTGTCACGAATTTCAATGTTGAATTCTTGAAGGAGCAAAACCCAGCGAAGAAGTCTTGGCTTAGAATCGTTCTTAGTCATCAAGTACTTCAACGCGGAATGGTCCGTGTATACGATGGTGGTGGATAAAACAAGATAGGGGCGAAATTTCTCAAAAGCATAGACAACAGCTAAAAGCTCTTTTTTGGTTGTCGTATAATGCAATTGAGCCCCTGTCATTGTTTTGCTAGCATAGTGGATTGGTTGGAAGTGTTTATTCACTCTTTGGCCCAAAACCGCACCAATAGCAAAATCGCTAGCATCGCACATCAATTCAAAAGGCAGCTCCCAATTAGGGGTAACCAAGACCGGTGCCTTAGTTAGCTTGTCCCTAAGAAGATTGAAGGCTTCGAGACACTCTTTAGAAAAGATAAAAGGAGTATCTTTTTCCAAGAGGTGGGTCATCGGGCGAGCGATTTTAGAGAAATCCTGAATGAATCTACGATAGAAGCCCGCATGACCCAGAAAACTTCTCACACCCTTCACGGTTGAAGGTGGAGGTAATTTGGCTATGACATCAACTTTAGCACGGTCAACTTCAAGACCGGCTTTAGAGATTTTGTGTCCTAGCACAATGCCTTCTTTTACCATAAAATGGCATTTTTCCCAATTCAGAACAAGGCGAGTGTCTTCGCACCGCTTAAGCATACGTTCCAAATTGGCAAGGCAAGCAGAGAAGGAATCCCCGAAGACCGAGAAATCATCCATGAAGACTTCCATGGTTTGCTCAACCATGTCATGGAAGATAGCCAACATGCACCTTTGGAAAGTCCCGGGGGCATTGCATAAGCCAAAAGGCATACGTTTATAAGCAAATGTGCCATAGGGACAAGTGAATGTTGTCTTCTCTTGATCTTGGGGATCGATGGGTATTTGAAAATAACTCGAGAAACCATCAAGAAAGCAGTAATATTCATTACCAGCTAAACGTTCAAGCATTTGGTCCATAAAAGGTAGGGGGAAATGATCCTTTCTCGTGGCATCATTGAGTTTGCGGTAGTCTATACAAACTCTCCACCCAGTAACGAGACGGGTAGGAATTAACTCGTTGTTTGCATTGGGCACAACGGTGATTCCGCCTTTCTTAGGCACACAATGGACTGGACTAACCCACGGTGAATCCGAAATAGGGTAAATCATACCCGCATCAAGAAGTCTGATAACCTCTTTTTTGATGACTTCATGTATTTTAGGATTCACCCTTCTTTGGCTTTGAATTGTGGGCTTAAAGTCGTCCTCCATGAGAATTTTATGTGTGCAAAAGTGAGGATCAATTCCGCGGATGTCGGAGATTTTCCAAGCGATAGCTCTTTTATGCTTCTTTAACACAGCGACAAGGCGTTCTTTTTCGTCTTCTTTCAGATCCTTTGCGATGATGACCGGTAGCTTCTCGTCGTCTTCCAGAAAAACGTACTCAAGATGAGGCGGTAGGTCCTTAAGCTCAAGAGTAGGAGGATCCTCAATAGATGGTGAAACTAACGATGGATCATCATTAGTCACCTCTTTAGGAGCAGGAGGAGACAACGGGTCCTCATTGAGAAGTCTCTCAATAGTACTAATGTCTTCATCCCAATTTGTGGACAAATTATCATACTTAATATCGAGAGGACCCAAGCTAGCTTCGAAGTCATCCAAGTCACTTTCTCCGAAAGGAGTCAATGCTGGAGCAATTGAGGCAACGGTCTCAACATTGGGTAGAGAAGGAGTACTTTTACAAGCATCATGAAAATGTTCTTCACAAGCCTCATCGAGAACATCAATAGCATTAACGCTCTCATACGAATAAGGTTGCTTAGAAATCTTACCCATGTTGAAGACAATTTTATCGTCACCAACTCTCATGATTATTTCGCCTGCGGCAACATCAATGAGAGTGCGACCGGTCCTCAGAAATGGACGTCCAACGATTAATGGAACACGGGGATCCATTTCGTAATCAACGACGACAAAATCCGCCGGGAAGGTGAATTTGTCAACGCCAACAAAGACATCTTCAGCTATCCCCACTGGATAAGCAACCGTACGGTTGGCTAATTCCAAAGTCATTTTGGTGGGGACTAGCTCGGGGAGAGATAATTGCTTCCACACACTTAAAAGCATTAAGTTTATACTAGCACCTAGATCAGCTAGGGCCATGCAATTCTCTACTCCCGGGAAGTTGCAAGGAATCAAGAAGCGACCCGGATCACCAAGTTTGGTGGGCAATTTCCTTAAGAGCACTGCGGAGCAATTCTCATTAAGGTGGGTCTGAGCAATGTCAAGAAGCTTCTCCTTATCACTTAGAAGATCTTTAAACATCTTAGCGTATTCGGGCATGTGAGCGAGAGCCTCGGCAAAGGAGATGTTAAAATTCAATTGTTTGAACATTTTAAGGAAGTTCGAAACCTGAATATCATCCTTGCTCTTTTGCTTCTCTTTCCTCAACCTTGAAGGATAAGGTATATTGGATGAAGAAGAAGGCTTTAAAGGAATAGGATCACTCACAACCACGGGTGGTGGGGAAATGGGGATAGATGGTAAAGGAGGTGAAGAAAGTTGCTCTTTTTCCTTGTTCACAATCACCGGTGGAGGTGTAGGAAGCTCGGGTTCCATATAACCTTTTCCACTACGAGTGGTGATTGCTTTCATCTCCCCTCTTGGATTCGCAACGGTATTACTCGGAAGAGTACCCGAAGAAGAGGATTGATTACTTTGGATGAGCGAACCAATCATATCACGAAGGTGAAGAGCTTGATTGTTGAAAGAGTTTTGCATGTTGGCATTAATATCATTGCTGTGTTTGGCCATATCATTCCTTAGCTCGGCTCTAATATCACTCCCTTGTTTCACCATGTCATTCTTCAAGTTGACAAATTGGCTCTGAAGATTCGTCACCATCTCACGATTAGTCTTCATGAACGTCTCGACGTCTTGACTTACGGCCATCGGTTGATTGAGAGGTGGAGCTTGAGAATTTCCTTGAGTTGGGTATGGGTTTCTTTGGGATTGATATTGATTTTGAGCACGAGGTTGGGATTGGTTGTTTCGGTTGTAGCTTTGTTGTTGGTTTTGGTTTGCAGGAGGGAAACCGGGAGGAGCAAGATAATTGTTGGAGCGATAACTTAGCAAGTTACGGTCTCCTTGAGGGCGAGTTTGATAGCCTCCCGTGGGATAAGTGCCGTAAGCTGCGTTAACGTCTTCAGAATAATTGCCGTGAGTAGAAGGACACTCATTGTAGGAATGAGGACCACCACATGTGTCACAAGAAAGAGCAACGGCTTTAGCTTGTTGAGTTTGGTTAGAGGTCAAAATTTGGAGACTTTTGTTGATATCAAGAAGAGCATGTTCCAAAACAGACGAGTTGGTGGTGGAAGAAGTAGACGAAACATTGACTCTCTGATTAGATCTTGAGGATGCGGAAGAATCCCAATTGTTGTGGTGAGTAGTCATGTTTTCAATCAACTCTCGACACTCCTCCGGTCTCCTTTTCATAAAAGTACCACCGGCGGCGGCATTGATCGTGTCACGATCACGAAAGGTGAGACCATTGTAGAAGGTGTCAATGAGAGTGACGGGGAGCATATTGTGATTAGGACAGCGGTCGATCAAATCATTGTAACGTTCCCAAGCATCGAAAAGCGATTCATCATTCTCTTGCATAAATCCACTGATTTGGTTACGAAGGCTAGTGACCATGGATGGGGGAAAGTAGCGCGATAAAAAGCGTTGAGTCATGTCGTTCCACGTGTGAATAGAATTCTTAGGAAGACGGTCAAACCATTTTTCGGCATGGTGAGAAAGTGAGTGTGGAAAAAGTTGAAGGCGAAGGTCATCCATAGAAACACCGGGGCACTTCATGCTTTGGGTAATGGTAATGAATTTGTCGAGGTGTTTGTTGGCATCATCATCCGGAATTCCACGAAACGGGTTCGTTTGCACTTGTTGTATCATATGATGCTTTAACGAAAACTCCTGAGCCGTGACGTGCATTGGCGCAATCGGGCCTCCGCGTCCGTTCATGGTGGGTTGGCACAATTCCTCCATGGTTCGTAAATCAGGTTGAAGGACATTGTTGTTGTTATTATTGTTGTGGTTGTTATTCAAATTATTTTGAGGTGGGTGATTATTGTTGTTGTTAACACCAGCCATATCTAAATCTTCAAGAGTCTCGGGCTCAGAATAGTTTGTAGATCTAGTACGCATGCACCTGCAGAAGAAAAATATACACAAGGATATCTATATAATATTTTTGGTTTTTATGGGTTTTTTAATGTTTTTGTATTTTTGAAGAGTTTTATATTTTTATGGATTTTTGAAAATTTTTATAGCAATGAAAATAACGTTCAAAGAACGGATCCCAAAATTCAATGCGTCTCTCACTAGAAACCGTTTATCTTAACGAAAAGAGCCGGCAGCGGCGCCATTTAATACAAATGATTTTGCAACCAAAAGTATCAAAGTTCGTTATAGTTCCGAATCTTTTCGAATTGAAAACCGGTTTTAAGTGCGACTCAATCGTCTTTTGGTGAATCAAGAGAATGGTTTGGTTTGTTTTAAACTACTAGCAAATAATTAAAGTGTCGTTGAGTAAATTTGAAACTTGGACAAAATTAAAATTAAAGTTAATTAAGAAAATACTTGAAACTTAAAACCTTGAAGAACTTAAAAACTTAAAAACTTAATCAATCGGAATAAAGCAATTCATGTCCATCGGAATACACCAAAATTGCAACCATCGGAATATAACTAACATTAACCATCGGAATAGTCAAGATCAATACTATCGCAATGATCATCTATCGGAAAGCCACTATCGCGATGATTCAGATCGGAATGATGTAAGGTGCAACTGTCGCAATGTATATCTATCGGAATGATGCTGTCGAAAAATGGGCAGCACTTCGTCTTAACCAAGGCCTTAAGACCCGTCGGAATATGCGATCGCAATAAGCGATCGCAACCCAGATCGGAATAAGGGGGAAAATCAAACCGATCGCAAAGTAAAACCCTAATGGGTTATTGCGATCAAAAAACAAAACCTATCGGAATGTGGAGTAAACCGTCGGAATATGTGTCAAAACCCTAGGATTGCGATGGATGGAAACTGATTCCGAAATTTGTGGCAAGAGTGAATCTCAATAAGCAAACGCAATAAGCAAATCCAAACGGAACTTAAGCAATTCAAAAAGCTTAAATTTAACACTTCTAAAACATAAAATCAAGAACTTTATGAAATGAACTTTAAACTTACTAAATCCTTTTGCAAAATCCGAGAATCAATAAGATAAGATTCGAATAAGCCAATAAGCATTATGAGCTTATGACCTAAACGTGTAAAAGCTTGTGCGTAAACCAAAAGATCAAACCTTTATTCACGAAAAGCATCAAATCATACGAGTGAGATGTGAAATTCGGATCAAAGGTAGAGTAAATCAAGAAGTGTAGAATGAGAATAAGGATCAAAAGCTTAAAATAGAACTTTGATTAATGAAATAAGCAATACAAAAAAAATGTTTAATCTTGAAAGATTAAAAGAAAAAGATGAACTAGTGAGAGAAAGTTTAAGACTTTCTCTCTCTAAAAACTAGAAAGAAACTTAAGAAATAAAAACTAGCTAACCCTCTCCTAATGTGATTAGGAGGGTATTTATAGGGAAGTGGGAGGCATGTGTGGTGCTTTCTTCTTTCTTTTTCTTCTCGACTCGATTTTAATTCTTCGTCTTTGTAGTCTCGGGATTTGAACTTGTCTTTTAATTTTCTTCTTCTATTAGACTTAAGTTCTTTGACTTCATTAAACTTCCGTCTTTAGACTTGCTCTTCGATAAATCTCCAGAATAGGTCTTGGACATCCGTTCTTTAAGCACTCTTGATCTTTTGACTTCGTCTTTTCCCGTTTTCTTCGATAAAAGCCCGTGAAAGCCCGTGTTTTCTTCCTTTTTCATCTTTTGGTCCTAAAACACAATAAAAACACAAACCACGCATAATTCCGACTTTTACGACATAAATCACACGTTTTGGTCTTGTTATTATTGGAAATAAGTGGTAAAAGGATAAGTGTTTTCACACTTATTAATAAGCCAGAAATAAGCAAAATAGAAATCCACTAAACGACAAAATAGTCGGGTTAGAGTTCTAGGGGGTTTCAGAAACTCTGGTTAGTTGCAAAAGCTCACAAATAACTTAACTAAGAATAATCAAACAAGAAAATCACAAAAAGCCAAGTAGAATAAGCTGTATGAACCAATAAGATGGCTGAAAAATCCAAATAAGCTAGTTTTCTAGCAAAAGCTTAACCAAAAGACTTGTAACCTTCCAGACTTGTTATTAACCTGAGAAAAATGAGTTCTATTACAAAAACAAAGTTGTTGTATGTACCAATACGCAAAACAGATTCAATAAGATTGTTGACCAAGTTTGACCTTAAGTCAAACGCTGACAAGAGCAATTCAAACGCTGACAAGCACAATTTTGGGCGTTGACAGACTTAAGGAAGTGTTTAAGCTTTGTTTTCAACCTGCTGGTCAAGGCTTGAGTACAAACCTTGTGAATCAAGGTCTACCAGTTGGGTAAACTTGATGAGTTTTGGCACAAATAAGCTAATAAGCCACTAAGCTTATAAGCTAGCAAGAAAGCAAACTACATAGCCAAATATTCTCACAAGCAGCACATAAACAAGATCCAAGCAACAAATCAACAACGCATACACTAGAATCACAAATACAATCACAAAATGAAGTGGTCACTTTGCTGATGCAAATGACCACTTCAGCCAATTTTGATAAGCTATAGCACACTCAATAAGCCACCAAATTCAACAACCAGATAATCAATAGATAGCTTATCACCTAAACTATTCCCAAACCTGATTTCAGACCTTAGATCCAACAAACAAAGAAGTTATTGGATCTGATGTGTTTGACCAATTCCAAAACACTTTTATCAGTTTTTTGCAAAACTTAAAATCCCTTTTCCAAACTTTCAGAAACTTAACCAATGACTAAAACTTGTTTAATATGACTTGTTTAGACTTCCCAAACCCTAAGAACCAAGGGCACAAGGCCACAAGGCCTTATGAACCAGTAATCCCAAACAATCCTTTAATAAGCACTTTTCAAACAAAATTCTTAATCCTTCAAACTACCTATTGTTTTTAATGTTCAAAAAGCTACACTAGGTGACAACTAACAGATACCAACCACAAAACACAAAGCACAAACACAAAATCACCAAATCACATACCAAATCATAAAATAGACCATAACATGTAATTTTTTTAGAGAAATCTTAACAAGAGGTTATACCTGTCCTCCACAACATCCTAGGAGGACCAACAATGCTCCTTGGACCTTGTTCAACAACTAGAACAAGACCAAGGTACTTCAACAAGAAAGATGGATGACTGTCTTGGTTGATGTTTCAAAGCAGAAACTCAAGAGCTTGATTTCTTCAACACAATGAACAAACAACCCAACCAAAGGCTCCAATCCATTCACAAGCTTGGTGTCAACAAGCTTGTAAGAGCTTATAGCTTTTGGTTAAGGATTAGTACAACAAAAATAGCAAAATTAGAAACCACTTTTCAAGCTTTTTTCAAACTTGAAAACCTTACCAAACATAAACGTCCTTGAACCACAAGATTCAAGCACACTTATAACATATAATGGAACTCAGAATTACCCTTAAACAACACTAACTTTCAAAAACATAAAAAGGAATTACAATTTTCTCAAAATACCAACTTTTATAAATTTCAAAAAGGAATTACAATGTTTAAAAGGTAAAACTGGAACAAGGCTCTCTCACAAGTTGAGGAGTCCTTATATAGGCCACAAAGGCTGAGATTACAATGAGAAAACCCTAGCTATGAAGTCCCTAAAATGCCCTTGAATCTTCTAGACAAATTTTGCTATTGAGCTGTCCAAATGCATCCAAATCGTTCATTTTAGCTTTCTAGTTAAGCATTGAGTGTGGGCTGTTGATTTTGACACCTGGCATTCCTTGGAGGCTAATTTGTGATGTGGTGGGTGGACGTCCTTGAGTGTGGGGCCCTTTGGTGAGTGGAGGTGAGGGTTTTGTGTGTGGGATAGGTTTCTGCATGTGTGAATCAAGCATGTGTCAGGGTAATTGGGATTTACCCTTTGGTTTAAGTGAGATAGTAACTGGGGGTGAAAGGTGAATAGTAAACATTTTGATCAGGTTTTGGTGGAGTGTGTATGTGTTTGGCGCATTTTTGAGTTTGAATGTTTCATTTGCACATGTTTAGTCCTTGAATTTTGGTGAAAGTTGTAAAACACGTTTTCAGCCAACAAAACTCAATTCCCTTTGTTAATAAACTTATAAACTTCACACTTTTGCCCCAAAACTTTGGCAAAAGTGTTTCAAGGGTTATTTTTGCCATTCTTGAATATTTGAGGGACTGATTTTGGACTTTCTTGATCTTCAAAGGTCTTCATTGGTTCTTTGACTTCATGAGGGACCATAATTGACAAATTAGAATTGACGAGGGACTAATCTTGCCATTTCTTCAAAGTTGAAGGACCATTTTGTAATTTTGACAAACTTAAGGGACCAAACTTGTAATTATGATTATACAAGGGTTTTAAGTGTCATTTCTTCATATTTTGAGGATCAATCTTGTACATCTTCAAGTCTTCAAGGTTTAATCTTGGATAAATCATGAACTAGGGCCCGGTTCTTTGTACGGCTTCGTTTCTCGTGTCCGTTTTTCCTTATTTCTTGTGATCTTTTGTCTTTTTCACGATATCCATACCTAAAACACACAAGTAAACAAATACAAGCATATATATGGTATTTTATGACATTTTTATGCATTTAAAGCCCGAAAAGAACAATGAGATCATGTATAAATGCCATCTCATCAGATATGATGATTGTTAGATAAGGGACCAACAATGTAAAACAAAAGGTCAAGTTAACGAAATAACTAACGGTTCGTTAAGTCAAAGGTAAATTCAAATGTTTGACCAAAATCAGTGTGCAAATCGTACATAAAATAGTACGATGTGTATAATGAATAATCTGAGAAAGTACATTGTGTTTTTTTGAAATTTACCCAAATAAATAAGTAGGAAAGATTTGAAATATTGTAGTATTATTAAGTGTATAAATGTGTTATTCTAGTTACTTGAAGTATTGAGTATGTTGTATATGCATGTAAAATAGTAAGTAAACATGAGTTTGAATGACTATGCAAAATAAAGAATGGTAAATAAATAATTTATGAAATGTGCGAACAAATGATATGTGATGTTAAAAATGAGTAAAAATTATTTGTCTAAGGTTGGTCTCGGGTCGGAATGTTAACAAAATGTTACTCAAAGTACGCGAGACAACTTCTCGATTGCAATTTAATCAAGCACATATACATTCAAAATAAAAATAATTCAAGTTTAAAAATAATATAGAATATAAAAAATGTTGGTTGTCACACATAAATTCATATACTTGTTTGTTGGTACCATTAAATAAAAAAATTCATATACCAACCATTGATCCCACATTCACGATAAAATAAGATAGGGTAAAGCATGCATCATTAAGGATAAATGGTCCTTATTCACACTTTTATGAGAAGGTATACCTATTATGCTACATTTCTTAACTATTTACTTCTCAAACAACCAATATTTACCATCCTCACTATAACTCTTTAACAAAAAAAGAAAGTTAGGCATCACGTAACATGAAACACACAACTTTATAAAGATCCAACATAACCTTCTTTGACGGTCTATTGAGTGGACTAAGAAGGTTCATCTTTCATACACTCTTAATTTCACCCATCTTATAATGTCCACCTAAAATTATTACCCTTCACAATGAATAGCTCTACATTATGCTACATTCCTCTGAATTAGACTTCTTATTAGAGGTGTCATTCGATCCGGTTCTCGGGTTATTTAGTTTATTCGGTAAAATCTTTTTTAGGTCAATCCGAAAAACTCGAATTATCCAAATTATCCAAATTTTTCTAAAATAATATAGAATTCTATAGCTATTTAGCAATAAAAAATATTTCAAGTATAAAAAATTATTTTTATATTATGATTAAACTTAAATAATCATTATTAATATATATAATAATATATATATTTGTATAACTTTGTTTTTCGGTTCAGTATTCGGGTCCGATTGCCAAACCCACACCCAACCCGAAAATCGAAGTTGTAGTTTGGTTCGGTTCGGATATGACCCAAAACCCGGATTCTTTTTTCAGTTCGGTTCTAATTCGAATTTAATTCAATTCGATTTTTAACTTTTCTAGATCAAACCCAAATAATGGACACCCTTATTTCTTACTGTTGGAATTTATAAAAACCTTTTATCATATTAACACATTAATAATCACGAGTACGCAGCGGAATATAGGATCACGTATAGACATGTAATTAACATAAACGATAAAGAAACGCGCGCCTTTTAGCGATGGATTGAACACCTTTATCGAACCACCAATATAAACGAAAACCCAAAGATCAAAGAATGATCTCTCTAAGATTACGCACACAATACATTATAGCAAACAATTAAGTATGCTAGTACCAATAGAGATAAAGCTAACCAATATTTGTTTAAAACAAATAAACACTAAACTAACAATTTGAGTTGTTAGTTTAATCGCACAACCAAAACCAAAAACAAGAAATCGTTGATGCTTTGTTTTTATCTCATGGAATAATTTAATAACGATGGTCATTATATATATACACATGATACGTCGATAGTTCCAAACAATTAGGAATACTTCAATTGACGTCAAGATAACTATAGCATTATTTCTAGTTTTGCTTTTATTTGTTTTTATATATAAATCTTTGTAGTTAACTTTTAACTATCGCTTATAAAATCCCGTTAAGTAACGAATTAATTAACGTTCGTAATAGCTTATCACTAATTAATATATTACGCATAATATATTAATGTATAATTGTTTTACGTATTAACGTGTGCGTCTCCTTTGGCTCGGGACGAATTCCGAACATATATTATTTACGTGTATATATTCCTTCAGCTCCCACTTAGACATGTACAATAATATAATATAATAACATTGGTTAGCGTCTAGCAACACGTCAATGCTCCCGGAAACTCTCGAGTGTAGTTTTCCATAAAGTACATTTAAATGACTCAAACATTTATAATCCCTTTGTTTCTCAAATGCCATGTTAATAATGGATATGGATCAAAGTCATTCCATTTTAACTATTCTGTTTCTCCCATTACATAATTAATATAGATTACCAATCTAATCGAGACAAATCTAGATTATCATTGAGTATGGCCATACAAACATCTAATTAATTGACGAGGGGCCCAGTAGCATTATTCTTCAAACCTAGTTGAATGAACAAATTCTATCTTGACTACACGTGCCTCTTACATGTTTCAAGATACAAATGATTATAGTCTTTAATACTACCTTATTTAGGATAGCGTTAGAACTATAGCAAAAAGTACCATCCACGTATATAAGACCTGCTTGCATCTCAAGTCAAAGGATTTAGTAATGTAAATCATTTACAAGTTTCACTTAAAGACACCAATCCATAAAGCGATTGACTTGTACGTAGACGATGTCCGATATACAACTTTTGGATATCGTATGAGTTGGTGAACCGTTCTTACATATTCTACGAATATTACCATCTCTCATATATGTCTTAATTCAATTATATTCCCATATAATCAAATCGACATAGACAATTTAGAATAACATATTATTCAAGGATTTAAACATGCAAAATAGGACCAATAAATATTAAAGAAAACGAATATATCCAATACTTCAATTCATAAAATAAATATTGTTTAACAATGTCCTTTATCCAAATACTAAAACAGATTACATGAAACAACTAGCAGGACGAAGTCCCATGCTCCTAGCATGTTGAGTAAGCTTTTTACCAGGTAAAGCCTTCGTAAAAGGATCTGCTAGATTATTATCTGTATGAACCTTAACTAGATCAATCTCACCCAATTCGATACATTCTCTAACATAGTGATATCTCCTTTGATAGTGTCTGGCGCCTCTCTGAACTCCCGGTTCGTTAGCTATGATGATTGCACTTGAATTGTCACAATACATCTTTATAGGTTCTTCATTGGTAGGAACTACACCAAGTTCTCCAATAAACTTCCTCATCCAAACAGCTTCCTTTGCAGCTTCAAAATCAGCAATATATTCGGCTTCTGTAGCAGATTGTGTAGTAGTACTTTGTTTGGAGCTCTTCCATACTACCGCGCCTCCGTTCAAAACGAAAACATACCCAGTTTGAGATTTAGTGTCATCTCTATCGGTTTCGAATCCAGCATCACAATAACAATTAACTTGCAGCTCAGTAGCTTCAGGATTTCCACTATAAACCAAAAATGTATCCTTAGTATGTCTTAAATACTTAAGAATATTTTTCACAGCAGTCTAGTGACTTTCGCCTCGATTTTGCTGAAACCGGCTTGTAATATTTTGCGCAAACGCAACATCAGGTCTTGTGCACCTCACAGCATACATAATAGATCCTACAGCCGAAGCATAAGGAACATTTTGCATACGCTTCATCTCATCAGATGTAGTAGCACCTTGTTTTTTATTTAAGTCAGTGTGCACTTGCATAGGAATGAGACCACGCTTGGAATTATCCATTCTATACTTCTTTAAGATCTTATCAAGACATGCATTTTGACTTAGTCCAATTAATCGATTAAATCTATCTCTATAGATTTTGATTCCAAGAATAAATGCCGCTTTCCCTAAATCTTTCATAGAAAAACACTTCCCAAGATAGGTCTTTACCTCTTGTAAACTTGGAATATGATTTCCCATAATGATTATGTCAACATACAAGATTTGAAAAACAACATTACTCCCACTAGCTTTTTGATATACACATGGCTCATCTAGATTTTGATCAAAACCAAACTTTTTGATTTCTTCATCAAACCTTTTATTCCAGCTTCTTGATGCTTGCTTAAGTCCATAGATGGATCTTTGAAGCCTACATACTTTTCTGGGATGCTTAGGATCAACAAAACCTTCCGGTTGTTCCATATAGATTTCTTCTTCTAAGTAACCATTCAAGAACGCGGTTTTTACATCCATTTGCCATATCTCATAGTCATAGTACGCTGCTATAGCTATGAGAATCCTAATAGCTCTCAAATCTGCAACAGGAGAAAATGTTTCTTCATAGTCAACACCATAAGTTTGTGTAAACCCTTTTGCTACAAATCGAGCTTTATAGGTGTGTACAATGCCATCCATGTCCGTCTTCTTCTTGTAAATCCATTTACCCTTTACGACCTTCACATTGGGTGGTAAATCTACAAGTCTCCAGACTTGATTATCATACATAGATTGCATTTCCGCATTCATAGCAACAATCCACTTATCAGATTCAGAATCCAATATTGCATCTCTATAGTTAGTGGGTTCATTAAGATCCCCTAAACTATGTTCCTCGACTTCTACATTTAGACATAGTCGTTCAGGTGCTTTGATTGTTCTTTTTGATTTACGAATGGGGACAACATCCTCTTCTTGAGTTACATTAGGTGCAAGACTTTCTTCCTCAATTGGATGTTCGCTAGTAGTTTGAGAAGGTAAAATATCTTCATCCTCTAGTTCTACAATCCTCCCACTCTCTTTTTGAACTATGAGATTCTTTTCAAAGAAATCTGCATACCTCTCAACAACAATTTTGTTTTCAGGTGGGTAGTAGAAATAGTAAACCATAGTTTCCTTAGGGTAACCTATGAAGACACACTTAACCAATCTTGATTGAAGTTTGTCAGGCGTGTGACGTTTCACATGAGCCTCACAACCCCAGACCTTTAAGTAAGACAAGTTAGGAACTTTTCCATGCCATAGTTCATATGGAGTCTTGTCAACCTTCTTGGTTGGAACCATATTGAGAATGCGTGTAGCAGTCTCTAGAGCATAATCCCAAAAGGATAGTGGCAAAGTAGAAAGACTCATCATTGATCGAACCATGTTTAGCAAAGTTCGATTTCTCCTCTCAGAAACACCATTGTGTTGTGGTGTGTAAGGAGGAGTCAGCTATTGGACAATTCCACTAGCCTTTAGATAATCTTTAAATTCTTGACTAATATATTCACCACCACTATCCGATCGAATGGCTTTAATAGTCTTCCCGAGTTGATTTTCTACTTCATTTTTGAATACCTTGAATGTTTCAAAGACTTCATGTTTATGTTTAAGCAAATAAACATAACCATAACGACTATAATCATCAGTAAAGGTAATGAAGTATGTAGCACCTTGCTTTGACACATGTCTAAGTGGACCACATACATCGGTATGGATTAATCCAAGTAGATCTTTCACCTTTTCTGTTTTATGCGAAAAAGATTTCCTTGTCATCTTGCCCGATATACAAGAAACGCATTGATCAAACGGTTCACTATCCGTTGAGTTTAAAAGTCCATCATGTTGCAACTTTTCAATTCGCTTCTTGCTAATATGAGCAAGTCGACAATGTCAAAGATAAGTTGAATCTAAACTTGCTTTAGATTTCTTATTGCTAATTGAAAACATTGAATTCATAATTTGCAAAGTAGGATCATGCATATCAATTTCATAAATACCATTAACACGGATACAATTAAAATAAATCATATCATTAAAAGAAACGGTCATACCAGAATCCGTAAATTTATGAATAAATCCTTTATCATGCAAACAAGAAACTGAAACAACACCTCTAGTTATAGTAGGTGCATAATGACAATCATCCAAAACAAGAATTAAACCATTAGTTAAAACTAAGTCAAAACTTCCAATAGCTTCTACTTCAGCACGTACGTCGTTTCCAACATACAAGTAGACAGCACCTTGCTTCAGCTTCTTTGCTCATCTAAGCCCCTGTTTTGTGTTACAAATATTAGTACCACAACCAGTGTCATACACCCAGGAATTTTTAGAACAAGCAAATAATTCAATGGTATAAATACCTGAAGAAGTGGACGATCCAACTTGCTTCTTCTTTTTCATCAACTCAGCTAGATAAACAGGACAATTCCTCTTCCAATGTCCAACCTCTTTGTAGTGGTGACATGTGGAATCTTTTGCCGGATGCTCTTTCTTATAAGGTTGAGGCTTTTTAGGTTTAGGAGGATAAGAATTTTAAGGACCCTTATCCTTACCTTTACCTTTAGCCTTAACTCCTTGCGGTTTGTACTTCTGGATCCTACCACCTTGGATCGCCATCACTTGTGGTGTAGAAGAAGATGCAACATTTGACTTCTTGTTTTTCTTAACTCCTTTCTCAAATTCAATAAGCAAAGAATAAACTTCACTAATTGTCTTTCCCATGCTTTGCATATTGTAATTTTGCACAAAGCCCTCAAAATCACTTGAAAGTGAATTAAGAATCAAGCTGACAGAGACAGCTTCTAGAAGAACATAGTTGAGAGTTGCCAAATGATCCAAATAGATTTTCATCAATAGAACATAATCGCTAACGGATTGACCCTCTTCCTGCTTGCATGAATGGAAAGTGTGTACTAACTCTTGTAGTTCGACACCAGGAGGCTTTCCATACATCTTTTAGAGCTCAGTTATCATGTCCTTAGGACTTTTGTGTTCAAATTGCTGATAGAGCGATGGAGACATAGTTCCAAGCATTAAACAAGCAACTTCATTATGACGATCATAAAGAGCATTCCATTCTACTAATTGTTCATTAGTAGCAGTAGCACCAGGATGGTCAGGCAAAGGATTGTCATACACATCCTGTAGTTTCTCCACACGCACAACTAGTTTGAGCGCGCGTAACCACTCATTGAAGTTAGGAACAGTAAGTTGTTGCTTCTCAAGCATCGACCTGAAAGCCGAACTGTTTTGTTTGGTTTGGGCATTGTTCGTTGCCATCTACAAATAAACAAAGTTCAAATAATTTAGTATTTTTGATAATACTTCCTTTATAGAAAATTAAATACCCATGTTTATAAATAAACAATTAATTTTCTAAAAGCTAGAATCCACCATGACATACCACCACCGCATCAGTTGATCTGCTAGTGATGATGATATTCAAGGGGTAATTGACGTTCAATAATTGCATCCAATACAACTTCTAGAATTATGGGACTCAACTTTATATACATCACTTGTGACAATTCAAAAGTGAAAAAGCGAGCATGTTTATCCCATCTATTGCCACGAGTTAAGGTCTCACCTATCTTAACTTGTTTAAGTCGTCCAACCAAAAATCGTGATTATATAGCACCGACGTCTCACAATCGAGTGTATTATATCACCTTGGGTTAAAAAATCATCACAGTTTCACGTATGGTGAAAGAGTAAGTGCAAGTGCTTTTACACGTTGGATGGCAAATAAACTTATTCCAAAAGGTATAAATTTTGACAATTCAAAAACATGTACAAAGAAGCATGCAACATCTTTGTATCATGATAATTTATAAAATTTACTCAATTCGTTAATTATAAATATCACATATTTAACTCACAATTCAATTGTATAAATAGTGATATCATAAAAATTGACGATTCAACATGTATTCTATTTAAAGAAGTTTAATTTTATCACGGGAAAAAATTAAAGAATGATTAAAATCATTCAAACCCTAGACCATTCGCGGTTTCCTAAATAGTATGCAAGATAAGGAGACTACAAGTAGTCAAGTATTATAGGGCAATGGTATCTACAAGACCGTAGTCTTGATGAGTCTTCCCGAACCTTAGCCTTGCAACTAGATGGTACTTTTGCAAATTATGTCATTAATAAAATTTTACAACTTTAAAATAGAAAACAATTATAAACTTGATTCTTGCTAATCACGGCGTGAGTTAGATTTAAAACCATGTAAGGGCGACTCATTTGTTGCCACATATGATCGTGCAAGAACAAGATTATAATAAATCAAATTTCATATAGTTTTAGTCCGGTTTATTTTTATTTTTCGAAAAACCCTTTGCTTAAACCATGATACATAACAATTATAATCAAAAGCAAAACAAATAAACATTAACCTAAAACCTATACCCAATTAACAATTAATCACATACTTCATGCATACCACATCAATCATGACTTCAATTAAAACAATTAATCAAGAACACATGATCCATGGTAAACTTGCATGATTCCCATGGATCGAACCATAAATTTAACAATTAACGACGTGATAAATAACGACGTGATAAATAACGACTAATTAACAATTAACAACATATTTATCAACAAAAATTGCATACAACTTAGGGTTTGTCTAATTAATTTTATTAATCCTAATTAGGGTTTATGAAAAACTAATCATCAAGTAAAATAATTCAAACGCCATCATAGTAAGTTTACACAATTTTATCTCTTTCGTTATTTTTAATGTAATTAAAAGCTATACGAACGGCTCGTGATGCCACTGTTGGAATTTATAAAAACCTTTTATCATATTAACACATTAATAATCACGAGTACGCAGCGGAATATAGGATCACGTATAGACATGTAATTAACATAAACGATAAAGAAACGCGTACCTTTTAGCGATGGATTGAACACCTTTATCGAACCACCAATATAAACGAAAACCCAAATATCAAACAATGATCTCTCTAAGATTACGCACACAACACATTATAGCAAACAATTAAGTATGCTAGTACCAATAGAGATAAAGCTAACCAATATTTGTTTAAAACAAATAAACACTAACCTAACAATTTGAGCTGTTAGTTTAAGCGCACAACCAAAACCAAAAACAAGAAATCGTTGATGCTTTGTTTTTATCTCATGGAATAATTTAATAATGATGGTCATTATATATATACACATGATACGTCGGTAGTTCCAGACAATTAGGAATACATCAATTGACGTCAAGATAACTATAGCATTATTTCTAGTTTTGCTTTTATTTGTTTTTATATATAAATCTTTGTAGTTAACTTTTAACTATCGCTTATAAAATCCCGTTAAGTAACTAATTAATTAACGTTCGTAATAACTTATCACTAATTAATATATTACGCATAATATATTAATGTATAATTGTTTTACGTATTAACGTGTGCGTCTCCTTAGGCTCGGGACGAATTCCGGACATATATTATTTACGTGTGTATATTCCTTCACTTACTCCTAAAAACATAGCATGCTAGCTCCTCCCAATGCCAAACTAGCACTACTAATCTACTATGGTGTACAAGAAAGTATATCTAATGACTTTTTGCATTAAATATATTGATTATTGTTTTTATTTTTCTATGTACAAAGCTTTACTTGAAAATCTTATGCAATGACAAAAAGTTATAACAATATCTTTTTATGGTACCTTACTTGAATCATTTAATGCATATGACTTGGTTATTTCTATGTCAACCGCTTGACATATAGCAATTCTTTTGCTAAGAAGTCATTGACAAAGCTTTTATTGCAATGCATAAATTCATTCATAAAGCCTTTTTAATAGTGAAAAGTCTTGTAAACTCATGCATTGCATTTGCTCTAACATTGCGGATACTCGGTGTTTCTTTTTCTTGTTTTGCCTCTTAGTGGGAAGAGTTGTAGGCCCAAATTCCTTTCAACCACTTGTTCCACACTCACATAAAAAACTCTCTCTTTCCACTAAAAGCCTAATTACGAGGCTTATATGGCACCACTTGTTCCACACTCACATAAAAAACTCTCTTCCCACTAAAAGCCTTAAGTGTGAGGCTCTTAATTAGCCTCTTAGCGGGAAGAGATAGATTTTTGTGTGAGTGTGAAACAAGATGTTCAAAGTAATTTGGGCCCATAACTTTTCCCACTAAGAGTTATAAAAAAAAAACACCCCTTCCCATTACTGGTAAGACTTTGGTTTCATAAAAATCCTTTGAAAACTCCTCAATACCATATATTAGGTAGATAGATGCTCAATATATTTGCATAGCAAAAATCATTCATGATATAAGTTGAACACTCTCAGCATATGACAAACATTTATTTTTTCAATCTTCAACTTTGAATTTAACTTAAAATTTGGTCCCGAGGTAAGGAATAACCAGTTACACCAAAAAATGCAGTTAATACACCCAGAACCACACCTGTAACCCAAGTTAATTGACAGCTTACCGATCTTAAATGAAACAGTATTAAAAGTTTTCTGTCTAACTTGATCACTAACACTGCCAAAAAAAATAATACTCTTACATATTAGGATGCTACCCTGAATACTTACTGAACTCCTCAATGGTTTCTTTTATACATACCTTAAATGGACAATAAAAGCTACTCCTATTTAGACCAACCGAAAAGTCTAGAAATGTACGACGAGGTTTGAAAATTAGGTTAAAAACCTTTTGATAAAATTATTAAACTTTATAAACTAAAAAAATAAGCAAAAAAGTAAACAATAATGGATGGAGCTTTACCCCCAAACACACACAGAGGTATGTTAACCCCTAACCGAACATCATCTGTTACTATTATTTAATATTAGTATTTATTGAATCAAATATGTTTATGTTTATGTTGGTTCAACATTTTGGGGGTTTTATGTTTTCAATTAAGTAGTTTATGGCGTATAATTAGTTTATAAGCTTTTTATTGAGTGTTTGGTGGATTAACTTATACTAGAAGATTGCAAAAACCATCCATCCCTGTTAAATCATAGATGGAGTCGTGCACGCCTGATGAAAAGTGAAAGTGATTAAAATTGTCATTTGTCTTTTGTGAATTTGTCATTTTATTTTGGGGCATTTTAGTCATCTTAGGAGGTTTACTAAATTAAATGACTTCATATGAGGGTCTTAATTAGCCTCTTAGAGTACTAAGTACGGTCGGCTTGAGCTGTGGGATAACATCAAAAAATTTTGACGGTATGGTTAATTTTGTATAAATGTTCCCACAACACGAAAACCTCCGCAACACCAAAACTTTACCCTCCTTGGTTGGCTTGAGCCATGTGAAAAAAGCTGGGCCCTCATATTTCCACGTGTCAAGAAACTATTCGTTTAAAAAAAAAATTTAAATACGCGAAAACTCGCGTCGTCCCCTAGGCGCGAGACACGAAAACGCGAGGCACGGTGTGGTTTTTTCGGGTGGCGTTTTTCCACGGCGCCAAAAAAATTCTCTCCCCGTACCCTGTGCTTTTGGGGGAGACTCTACTTATAATGAGTCTCCCAATTAAGATGCATTAAGGATTTAGGCCACAATTCTTCCCCACTAAGAAGAAAAAAAGACCCCTTACTTTGAGACTGAAAGCTAGAGTTTCTTTTGGAATTTTTTTTGAAAGGGTTTTGTTTCAAAAATAGTCTTTTAGATTTTTATTTACAACCGTTAACTTTGGTAGTGTATCCTCTCAAGTTGAAAAGGTAACTTGATTGTTGTTGGCCAATCATAATTTATATCAATCTTTAAAAGTTTTTATTTTTGTGAAATGCTGGTCCACATGCATTTATCGGTATTGTGATTAAAAAATATGACCTATCAAGTTGGCTTCAACTTAAGAAGATTTTTTTTCATTAACTTTTAAATGAAAAGCTAATGAAACTTTTGAAATTGGTAAGAGCTTTTTTATCTATATTAGTAATTTATTAAATATGTTATTTTTAGTCATTTTATATCTTAATATTACATTTATCAAACACTTATATTGAAAAACATATCTTGAGACAAGATTCACCAACGGTTTTCGACTTTCTAAAAGGCCCAATTTGCACATATTACAAGACGGTTTTTGTAGTTTAAGAATTGTATCTCTCTCCCTAGTTTAATGTAAAAATTAAGTAATCTTAAGTGTTAATGCATAATGCATAACTTTTGATGTAACAAAATAATAAACTGGTTTGTTTCATTTTAATCCATAATACATTCATTACTTAAAAATATAATCATATATGGACAAAAGTCATGCCTCGCTAAAATGATGGTGTATATAGTTTTGAAAACTGAATCGGCTCGCCAATAAAATCCGTCCAAAGACGAACTGCGCCGTTGAAGCTCACAAAAATGAGTTAACTAGGCTTTACCAGGATCAAATTCTTTTTAATTCTCTCATTAATCGCCACAGGGTACTCGCCACCAAAACGCGCGGGTACCCTACTAGTAATAATAAGTTTGGGTTTAGGTCACAAAATAGCAACAAACGTTTTCCAAAGTTTCGTAGACGTGAACGGTAAAAAAATATTATTAGATGCAAAAAACATTTGTTTTAATATGCACATTTTAATGTCTTTTCGCATTAAAAATAGTGACACGGTATGAAATGCGATCTCAAGTCTTGTTGGCATGCTTTTCTAGTATGACAACATATCAAAGTGTGCATGTTTGAACACTTTGCAAAAGTTTGTTGCATTTAATTATCCTTTTTATAGTTCACGTAGCTACCATGATCGAAAGCAGTCTCCGTACCCGTGGGTTTTCCCGAAGATAGAGGTATGTGGTTTTCCCGAGGATAGGAGTATGATATGTCCGTATTTCACCTCCATGTACCCTATTTAAGCGGGATTATGTATCATTGTTGTTGTTGACCTACCAAGACGGGATTTTGGAAAAAATTAGTTGCTATCCAGATACGTCATGACACGGGATTATTTTGACTACAAAAGCAAGCCAGATTATAGATTGATAAGTAATAGTCGTCAACAAGTTGGGATGACCTAAACTCTAATAAGTTTAGAGTTAATTGCAAAAACGTATTAGACGATAGGTATTGGCCCAAGCCCGACATTAGGTTTAGGGTCATGTATTAGGTTGCTTATTATCAAAGTTAGTTATTTAGTATAACTACATATGCTATGTTATATTGTTATGTAATAGTCATTCAATCAATAAAAACATATCTAGTATTTTACATGGTATCAAAGCCAGTTTAGGTCCACTAACAAAATTTCTCATCCTCCGGTCATCGGTCTACATGTTGTGATTCAAAGGGATCCTCATTATTTCCGCTTTATTGTTTTTTTATTTTATTAGGATTTTGTTTTTTCTTATCCAATTCATAAACCTAAACGTAAAAAAAAAATTATGTTCACCTTCAATCAACCATATTTTTTTCGTCATCATCTATTTGTGTTCGTTATGTTCAAGATAATTGTCATTTTTCGAAAATAGTTGGCCAAAAAATGTCGCACCTACCTAAAGGCAAAGCAAGCCACGCAAAGGAGGAAGCCGCAAGCAACAAACAACTATGTCGTCGAATACAATTACATTTTCGCTCAAACAAAAAAGAAGATGAAGAAAAGAAGACGCGGTTCACAACATTTATTCGAGCTTGGATGTTCGGAAGCCTCCCGTTCAAACTGCGGAGGAGTATTAGACGATAGGTATTGGCCAAGCCCGATTGTGGGCTTGTGGTCCATTAGGTTTAGGGTTATGTATTAGGTTGCTTATTATCAAAGTTATGTATTTAGTATAGATACATATGCTATGTTATGTAATAGTCATTCAATAAATAAAAACACATCTAGTATTTTACAAAACGGTCCATGTCGTTTGTCCGTATCAAGTCTAAAACTTTGAAAGTGCGGACGCCGTCTATGTGGGAAACTTATTGTTTGGGATGTTGTTCCTGGTAATTTAAAATGACTAAAATGCCCTTATTCAAGTTGAAATACGAGGAGAATAAGACAAAGGTAAAATAGTCATTTCAATTTGGCTACTCATCGATGATTACGAATGTGCTTTCGATGTTATAGGGGGACTATAAGAAAATGTGTTTTGATTAACTTATGATGGTGTAATAACCAACAAAAAAGGCAAAACCGTCTTTTGTTAAATTAGCTACACAATAAGCCGTTAAGCTATGATCCCCTTAATAAATCGGGCTTCTAAACTCAAAGCCCAATTTTTATAGCTTATTTTTCGGTTTAGGTGTTTATGATACGAACCAAATCGATAAAAGAGATAAAAGATAGATAGATTATATTATTGAGATAACCCGACTCCTCGATGGCTTATATTAGCGAGATAAACAGACTTTTCAGTTGATTAACTAATCAATACTTCATTATCATTAAACATAATGTAATGAAAGCCCTAATATCCTCTATATATAATAATCAAAGGATAACATGTTCAATAAGAAAATACAATAAAATGTAATTAAATAAACTAATTATATACTGCAGGATCGGTTCAATACTCCCGCCCCCAAAACACCTTGTCCTCAAGGTGTTGTTTTAAAACGTCACATCATGTAATTCTAGAATCCCATGTTCTTCTTTAAGCACGAACTGGTTTTTGTTTCAGCCGAACATTAGTCGCAAGATGTTCGAGAGAGATCTCACATCCTAACTTCAATATAATTTGTTCTGCTTGATTTTGTTTGATTTTTCTTCCCAGTAGAACAAAACTTTTCTCAACGGATGCAACAACAACAAACTCGTTCTTGTTATTCACCCTATTTGATTCGATCAGAATAAGAGGCTTATCTAAGTCATCGACTCGTTCTTGTTAATCACCCTATTTGATTCGATCACCATAAGAGGCTTATCTAAGTTATCGATTAACTTTTGCCTTAAATTTTATTTAGATTCATCCTCGGTTAAAACATTTGGAAACTCCTCCAAACTACTATCATCTTTTCCACTTATTTCAATTGTGGCGGGTTGTATTGGAAACTATGCAATTTCGTCATTAGAACATGTAAAGTTTTTGTCTGGACTTGATCCATCATCACAATCCTCGACAAAGATTTGTGATTTAGGATTTGAAATTGTAACTTCGTATCACGCCACTTTTCCCATTCTCTAACCGCCTTAGTGAAACCTCTTGAAATCGCAACCTTCTTCAATCGATCTATAAGCTCTTTATGTTTACGAGCTGATAGCTCGATGCTCTTCCATCATAGCCCGTCATGAGTCCATTGATACTTGAAATTAATTTTTTTTGACTTTTTATCAACCGTAAATATGGTTTGATGAATAATGTGTTTCTGGTGGTCTATAGTGATTCAGATGAATAGTGTTCTGATAAACAGTATTTTTTTTGAAACCCTAGAATCGAACAACTCTGATATCAATTGATACGAACCGGATCGTTAAAGAGATAAATAGATAGATAGATTATATAAATCGGATAACCCGACCCCCGTAAGATAAACTGACTCTCCAATTGATGAACTAATCAATACTTCGTTATCGTTAAACATAATCAAGTAACAGCCCTAATATCCTCTATGTATAATAGGAAGGATAACTTGCTCAATAAGAAAATACAATAAAAGGTAAGTAAATAAATTAATTATATAATTAATATTACTATAATTGCCACTTTTTGGCATTGTAAGTAGACTTTTTTTTTCTTCCCATTGTATGTAGTCTATTTTTGAAAAAAGTAAATGGTCGCAAAATACACACAATGGCACATTTTCAAAAATAGACTACATACGATGGCAAAATAAATAGTCAATGACAAAAGTGGCAAGTATAATACATTTGTTTGCAATTAACCTAATAAACTAATAGGCCTCAAATAAAGTTTAAACAAACATCCCTTAAATAAGCTTATAAGTTTATCCAAACACTATGATAGTTTGATTTCTTTTAGCTAAATAAGCTAACAATAAGCTTCTAAGCTTATCCAAACACTATGATAGTTTGATTTCTTTTAGCTAAATAAGCTAACAATAAGCTTATAAGCTTATCCAAACACTATGATAGTTTGATTTCTTTTAGCTAAATAAGCTAACAAGCCTAATAAAAAGAAGCTAAAATAAACACCACCCTTTTCATTCCTATTAGAGACATTGACAGGCAACCAAGAAGAGATATGCATAATGGTCCAAGATTGTTACGAAACTCGAGTCCAATTCTTTCACAAAACTGGTTAGAGTAGGAAGATTCTGACATATATTTCATTATGTGAATTTTACTATCTGTTTGTGGGCCGGTTATAGCAGCATGTGACAAGTAATTCATGATGTGAATTTTGTTATCTGTTTGTGGGTCATTTATAGCAGCACAGCGTGAGGTGTTAAGTCATAAACTATGAGAATGTTATTAAGTTTAAAAGTAGCCATTGATGAATAAGAAGCTGAGAGTTTAGTACCCTAAGCTAGTAGAAAATTTGTGCTAAGTATGCTTAATTATCATTGAGCGTTTTAACAGTTAATTTTGGTGGTTGATTTTATATTTCTGCGGAATATAGAGGCAATAAAGAGAATTGTGAGCGACTTATCGACTTTAAGAGCTAGACAAAAAGTTAGACATGCCAAACAATGAAATTTTATATGTTGACATCACATCATGTATAATTATGTAACCATTTGTATGCTTGAATAGTTGAATTGCTAATTGAACTCTATGGAACTTGCAGCTTTTCGGGTCATGAAAGAAGATTTGATAATGATGGTTTACCAACAATACTAAGAAGCAACAGTAAGACAAATAGGCAATTTGAATCTCGATAAATGGAGTATGAGAATGATAAGAAGAGAATGAATGTGGAAAGCGACCGGCTAAGCAGCTTGCCAGATGATCTAATCCATAAAATCCTCTCTTTTATTGACACCATAGATGCCATTAAAATGAGTTGTTTGTCATCTAGATGGAGGTTTATCTGGACTACAATGCCGTTTTTTAATTTTCCGAATGATGATTTCTTTACTTCGCTTAAATTATCCCAGTTTTTTAGTGGCCGCAATAATCAAAGTGAAGTGTCTTCAGTGAATCTCAGTTTTCGCGGTAAGTCTACTGAAGAGATTGTTATGAAAATTTTGGAGTATGCATCCTCTCATAATGTCCGACGAATGAATCTTACATGCTTGGTTGAAAATGATATTATTGAATTTCCGCTCTCTAACATTAGTTCTAAGACTCTCCAACATCTAAATTTGAAAATGGATAATAGCAATAGGGCATTTAATCAGCTAGGTTCCATTGATCTTACATCAATGTGGGAGGTTCCAGCTTTAACCTCGTTGCATCTTGATAGAATCACATTGTCTCCTAACAATACCGATAACTTCAGTGATCTCGTCTCCAAATGTGTGAACCTGAGGAATCTCAGCCTACGTTACTGCCGAATGAGGGGATCGAATTTCAATATTATTCATCCACGACTTTCTGTTCTCACGATTGTTTTTGTACCCCCAAATGTGGGAATTATTAGTGTGGTTGCACCTCAACTCAAGAATCTCCATCTGAGACACTTGCATAGGGAGTTTCTTATTTCTGCACCTGACCTTGCATACTTGCTGCTTGATGGTCATGATGATGTGAATTTCTGTGGAGATGATTTCAACTCTTTGGAGAAGGTGGATATCTGTATTGACCATCCATCTAAAAAAGAACCTCATAAACTTGTTGGTCTCCTTCAACGTCTCTACAGTGTCAAATCACTCACACTTAACTTGGAAATTCTCGAGGTATATTGCTACTAGTCCTTAATTTTTCATATCTTGTTAGAGAGATGGATATGAATTATCATATGATAAACAGAGATATACATATATAATTTGTATCAGGAACTCAGGATCATGTGAGAAATTTCAGTTCCGTAGAAACGTGAAAAACAGCCCTTCACACACCTCATGGTGAGGGCACCCTTTGATTGCGTGAGATCTGTAATCTTCACCTTGAATGTGCGTGAAGGTTCTTTTTCATGTATTTACCATAAATGGCTTTTGGGGTTGGGTTTTGGCGTGGACGCCATTGTGAAGGTACCTTTACCTGTGTATGCGTGACTGTATTCTATATGCATGGGTGTGTTACTTATTAAGCTTCTTTTGGAAAATTTTGTGTAGATTCTTTCTTCATCTGCGGAACTTATGTCAGATCAACCTTCTCCATTTGTTAACTTAAGGAGTTTGAAGATTTATCCAAAAAGGTTCGAAATTGGGCTAAAGGAGAAAGTTGACATTTCTACTGAAGTCAAAAACTATTTGCTTGACGGTTCTCGAAGTGCCAGCTTCACAATCATTTCCCGCGAGGTATTTTTGCATATACCTCATCAAGTATATTCGTATGTCTAATGCATCATACTTACTCTATAAGACCCTTTAATATGGAACCCATACGAGTTAACACTGGTAGGGTATACCAGCTCTATGCTGCGATGGTAGTAAAGTGGTCGTAGTCGAGGTCAATGGTTCTTGGAGCTTATGAAGAATGCAGGGTATCATACCACTAATATATTTTTTCTATAAACTCTATTGAATCTTGTAGGAGATCATAGCAGAGAAGAATGCCATATCAGCAAAACACTATATGGCCGAATTACAGTTGCTACTAGATCAAGAGAAAGCTGATATCGAGACCAACAAGGATCATACAGAGCAAGAGAATGCATCAGAGAGCCACAATGCAAAGATGCATGAGCAACAGAACGCACATGCCGAGAACCAAATGCGAATTAAGGGAAACATTTCACATATCATTAGCTACTGGGACCGTCTGAACAAGCCGATTAAGCAAGGGAAAAAGAAGATTAAAAACATCATCTTGAAGTTGCACGAAATCAGAAATCTGCTGACAGAGCTACCTGCATTAACCAGAGCTGAGATGCAGCCATGTTTTACTAGTCTATGTGCACAGGCTGCCATTGTAATGAGCGAAATAACAAATTCCATGAAGGCCCAATTTGATGAGAATCAAAGCTGTTTAAATGTCAGCTTTCATGAACTTGCTACAACAATGCAGTCTTTTCCTTAGCAATTTGGTAAGTTATAGACAGCGAGTGAATATTATAATCCAAATGCCAAGTATTGGTGGTATATTAACTTTATGTTTTGATTTCAGGTCCTGCATTTTCGGTTATTACTCTGATGGAACAGTCAACAACATGATTATGCAACCAAGAAAGTAAATTACGGAGGAACAAACTTTTGGTACTTGCAGACTCAACCACATGAAGGATATGTGTCTTTGCTGCTATCATGGGAACTTTAAGATGTCAGCGATTGGGGTTGTAGTTTTTTGAAATCATGGATGTTTCCTTGGAAAAAACTGAATTAAGGATGGAACTGGAAAAGTGTTTTGGGTCATCTGTGTATCCACTATCCACTAACTACTTTTTGCTATGTACTTGACTTTAATTACCGTATTATAATCCTAACCTTAAATCTTGTTACTAGATTTGTAGTTTTTGTCTATTGGTGTATGCTAATAGTCCTCATGTGATCTATATTGTACTGGGTTTTTGGTGGTGTAAAACCGTAAAAGTGTATTTTTTTTCTGTAATTTTGGTGGTTGCGCTTAATTTAACGGACCCGGAGCCAAGAACAACTGAGAAGAACCGAATCAGCCAATCGTTTCTAGGTTTCGTTGGTTCGGTCCCGGTTCTCGGTTCCGACATCAAATATTCATAAAGTCTAAGGAATTAGATTTAAGTTCATTTGAATACCAAACTTTATTTAGAGGGTGTTTGGTTAAGCTTATGAGTGGGCTTAGGCTTATATTATATAAGCAAATTATGACTTTTATATAATAAGCTTATAAGCCTTTGTTAAGTGTTTGGTTTAGCTTATAGTAAAATGACAAAAAAATACATAAAAATAAAAAAGATGTAATTATTAAATGAGGGTATAAAAGTCATTTTATATTATATTTTTATATAAGCCCAACTAACCTTACATAAGCCACAAATTCTTGGCTTAGCAAAACACCTACATATAAGCTTATAAGCCCATTTATATAAGCTTAACCAAACACTTGCTTTCGGCTTATAAGCTTATATAAGCTAATAAGCTTATAAGCCCACTATATAAGCTAAAACAAACACCCCCTTAGATACTAAGGACTAATCTGTATCTTTTATATCCATTTTAATTTAATGGATATAATTAAACAAAAAATATATTTACACCATTTTTTTTCAAACATTAATATCTTTTAAACCATTAATCGTTATGCGAAAAAAAACATACCGTTACGAAGAACATTCAATTATTTTTCTATAAATATGTTATATGATACACTTTCGACAAATTTTTATTTTTTTTTCATTTTTCACGTTTTCGAAAATTATATACTAATATGATATATGATGTAACACCAGTATCATATATGATATAACCTATCATATATCATATAAACCAATATCATATATGATTTAACACTGTATCATACATGATGAGACAATATTATCATATATGATATTTTACGTATATTTTAATAAGGAGAAAAAAAACGATTTTTTTTCTTCGAAACTATATCATAGTGCATATTGGTATAAAGATAATTAAACGCTCGCTACGATGATATAATTATTTTCGTTTAACATTTAACGGTTTATAAGATATTTAAATTATAAAAAATAGGTGAAAAATAAAATATAATTAATCTTATCCAATAGATTAAAATGAGATGGATGGTGAGATAAGTCTCTCGTATCCAAAGAAAAATATGATATCAAAAATAACTATTCGATTATAATACTTCCTCCGTTCCAAAATTATTGTCAGCCGATAAAAAACACACAGTTTAAGAAAAGTACCACTTTTACAGTTTTCTCTCTCTTACTTTTTGAATAAATGGACAGTTTTACCCTTAACCAATTAATTTAAAACTTTTTTAAAGTTTGTAATTATAGTTTCAACTAAAGTTAATGTGAGAATCTCGATCTAAACTTTATATCTATTTTTAAAAGTGGACAATGAATTTAAGACAATTCAAAAAGGAAAGGCAGGCTATAATTTTGAGACAGAGGTAGAAGACAATTTTCATTCCATAAGATACTAAAAAGATACCCGTCATCTTTAACTCAACTGGAAATACCATAAACGCTAATTTTTAATCAGTTGAAAAAATCTATAAATCAATAATTAATTTAAGCTAATAATAACTATCATCATCGTCTTATATTATTTTTGTTTTACTTTGAAGTAATTATAATATGTTCATGATTGATCATGATGTGCTTGTAACATGTTCATGATTATTGTTAGTCTACCATATGTATTTAGAGTATAGATTGGGATGCCTAATCATATACCTATATTTATGTGTCACTATCTTGTAGGAGACTTCATCGCTTTTCATAAACCAATATAATATGACGACACTCACATCTATTAGAAACATATAATTAGTTCTTGATAGACACTTAATCAAGGATCAATCAAGATTTGTGATAAGCACAACTAGACAGATCACTCAAGGTTAAAGAAACATAGCAAAATGACTAAGTGGAATTAATTATGGCGGGAAAATGTTGTTTATTGATAGTAACTGAATTACAAGATGAGAGAAAAGTTAAATAAATTCTAGACAAGAAATGAAAGCAATGAACAAGTTTAGTATTTAAATTTGAGTTCTCACCAAAAGTGGAAACTGTTAGAGGTTGTTGGAGAGTGTCACGTGCACCTCACACTCCTGGCAAATAAGCCATTCATGTGCCCCTCACGTGCCAAACAACATAAACAGCTTCTTATCTTAGGTTATACTAAGCGAAGCTTATCATTCTACCCTTCTTAGAAAGCACGTCCTCAAGTTGTGCAATCGAAAGTAGGAAATTTAGGTTGCAATTCCTGAACTAGTTCCCATGTGGCATTTTCTGATGATCCATTAGCCCATTGCACAAGAACATAAATCTCCACCCATTGCCTTTCTTAGCCATTCTTCTTTCTAAAAAGAGCCACAAGTTCTAAGAGAAAAACTCCACTGTTTTCACAAGGTGATAGAGTCCCACACACTTAACCACTGCTTGGCTGTCTAAACCTCTTAAGTTGAGAGACATGAAAAACATTGTGTATTTGAAAAGATACAACAAGATATAACTTTTAGGCTACATGTCAAACTCTTTGTAAAACTTTGAAAGGACCAAAATACTTTGGGGAAAACTTATTCTACTCTATTTTCCTCAAAGAAACTTGCCTATAAGGTTGTAGTTTCAAAATTTCCCAAACTCCACACTCAAAGCTCTTATATGTTCTTCCTTTCTCAACATGAGACTTCATTCTACTCCGAGCTATGCCTATGTGAAACTTCAAAACTTCTACTACTGCCTCTATTTCACTATGTGTCTTATCCACCAAATCCACCTTACTTGCCCCTCCTATGTATGGTATGTGGATTGGTGGCGCTTTGCCATAAACTGCCTCGTATGGTGTGGTAAGAATAGAAGTATGAAAGTTAGTATTGTACCACCATTCTGCCAAAGAGAACCATTTCATCCAATGCTTTGGTTGTTTCACAGTCATACACTCCATACACCTATTGACCACTTCAGTTTGATCATCAGACTGTGGGTGATAAGTAGTAGACATGTTCAACTTGACTTGCAACAGCTTGAATAACTCCTTCCAAAATAGACTAACAAACATCTTATTCATATATGAAACAATGTCTTCTTGTACCCATAAAGCTTGTACACATGATCCAAGAACATTTAGAGCTACTTGTGAAGCAGTGAGAGGATGAGAAAGATACATGAAATGGGCATACTTACTCAACATGTCCACTACTACTAGAATGACATCTTAGCCTTGTGACTTTGGCAAATCCTCAATGAAATCCATGGAAATACTAGTCCAAGTGCTAGTAGGAATAGGTAAAGGTTGGAGCAAATCTAGGTAGGCTTCCAAATTTGGTTTATTCCTTTGACAAATGACACATTCTCTAACCACCTGCTTAACTTCCTTTCTCATCTTCTTCTAATTGAACAATGAACATAATTTGTGACTAGTGACTTTAACCCCTGAATGGCCATCTACTGCATCACCATGAATTTGTTGTAGTAAGTCTTGTCTCAAAGCAACATTGTTCCCCACCATAAGCTTGGCTTTTCTCCCGAGTTGTTGATTGTACCAAGTTTAATGACCCATTTGGTTTCCATTAGACTGCAATTTAGTGATAAGTGTCTTCAAAGAAGACAAATCTTGATTCCAACTATCTACCACTTGATTGTACAAGTCAGTGGTTATAGTAGAGGTACTTAAGATACTTAATAATGCAAGAGGATTTTGTAGTCTTGAGAGAGCATCTGCAGTGACATTATTAACCCCCTTATTATACATAATCTCAAAATCAAACCCCATTAGCTTTACTAGCCATTTCAATTGAGTTGGAGTTGTCATTCTTTGTTCCACCCAATATTTGAGGCTTATGTGATATGTCTTGATTTTGAAGTGCCTATCTAACAAATAACCTCTCCACTAATCCATATCTTGTACCAAAACTAAGAATTCTATCTAATAAGTAGACATAAGCTGATGTTTGGCAGATAGAGTCTTACTCGAAAAAGTTATAGGGTGACATTCTTAAAGTAAAATTGCACCTATTCCTACTTCTGAAACATCAGTTTTAATGGTGAATTCTTTGTTAAAGTCAGGTAACCTTAAGACTGGAGTAGTGATCATAGCTTGCTTTAATGCTTCAAAAGTTGTTTTAGTTACATCGTTGCAATGCCCTCATGCAATGCATTAATTTCAAAGCACAAATTACATTTCTCATCATAATTAACCCACATTGGCCTTTATTAAATACTAAACATTAAGGATACTAAAAAGATAGAAATATATACAAAACCAGTAAAGAAATCAAAGACTTACATTGGGGTTTTGCTGTCATGAATGTTTATCATCCTCAAGTTTTACGTTCCTCATACCAAGCTTAAAAACGAGATCATTGTTATTATAAGTTAGCAAACTAACACAAACTCATGTGGCCCAATTATTCACTTAGACTCCCTTATTCCTAGGTGTATCTCTTATATTTTATTATTGTCTTGAATGATCACGAGGATGCATTGTTGACTTATTTCGATAGTTTATTTAGGCCGAAAATAAAGTGGGACGATTTAATCAATAGTTAGCTAAAGGACAAAATCTTTTAAAACTGCTTTTCAGGACCTTTTAAAGTTCATATCTTGGCATAACTCGCTTCTCGATTTGAGACCTTTCTCGGACCGATATTTGGCAGCGACTTCATACTTCAAATATTGAGAGACGTTCTTGAAATTATGGTCTTCTCTTCATAATAGGAATTTCTTCACTTGAAGTTTTTGAGAGATTCTTCATACTTGGACCACGACTTCTTCATTTTTCTCCAATCTTTATTTTGGACTTTGATATACAACGATCCGCCTCCTTTTAGGACTTGGATCTATTTATCCTCATACCTTGTTAGGGCCTTTTTGGATAGACTTATCCATGATCTTTAGGGGAGTTTTTGCTTTTCGTCGTGTGTCTCGATCCTTCATATTGATTTTTGATAAATGATTATTCACATCACTTTTGGATCTTTAGCAACAAAATGTAGCCCTCATGTCTTGTTAGGACCTTTTTGGACTCGCCAATCTTCGCATCCCGCTTCAATAAGTTATGCCTTGGCTATGAACTCTAATTAATACCGAGCAACTTTTAAATGATCTTGGGCTAGAAGCTAAGTAACTTTTCAAATCGTACAACCTTATTTATTGCAGTTAAATTTATTAGCAAGCGATGGGAGAAAAAGCTTATAATCAACTCACATAAATTCACGAAAGAATACCAAACTTATAATTGACTCTATCATCTCTCGTTCTCCACAATTTAAAATCTCAAGGAATGAGATTCGTGGATGCTTAGCCAATTAAATCAAAGTTTTGGGTTTTCGAGTCATTTATAGGATCTTGCAAACTCTTAGACTTTTGCAAGTTTAGAAATCGTATTTTAAAGTTCGTTAAAAAGTTCGTTATTCTCGGTGTCTAATCGAATTGATTTCCGGTTGAAAGTGCGACTCAGTTTTTTTTGTTAAAGAAAAAAGGAAGTTTGGTTATCTATTTCTAAGTAAAAAGTAAATGCAAGCCTAACGCTAATAAAATAAAAGAACTAATAAAAAGACTTGTATAAAAACAATTAATAAAACAAATAATAAAACGTGAATTATAGCTAAACAATTAATAAAAATAAAACTAAACGAAGAAATTAACTATTGACTCGAAAATAAAGTTTACTTAATGAAAAATGAGAGAATAAAACTAAGATGGTACTTTGAAGCTAAACGACGCAAAACCTAAAGCGGGTACTAAATAAAAGATAAAACTTGAACTTTACGAAAAAATATTAATTTTAAAATTAGACGAAAAATAAAACTAAAAATACGTAACTTTCAAAATTAAAATCGGAACAACTTTTAGATTAAACTAAACAATTACGGAACAAAATAATAAATAAACAAGCTAGGAGGCAGCTAGCTCAAGCTAACAGCCTACTAGCTGAAATTGGCGGAAAAAAAAAATAAGGCATAAAAGGATGCATGTTAACTATCGGAATACTACTATAAGAAAAAAACATCGGAATATAAATGGAAACCATCAGAATGTTAATTAAAAAATGTATCGGAATGTTTAATAAAAAGAGTATCGGAATATTTAATATATATACGTGTCAGAATATTGTTTAAAAAGAAAAGTATCAGAATATTATGTAAAAACTGTCGGAATATTATATCAAAATTCTATCGGAATATGTAAGTCAAAATTTGGGCAGCATTTCGTCACAATAAGCCTTATACCCGATCGCAAAGTACGATGCCAGGGGCAATCGCAACTTACGATCGGAATAAGTGATCGGAAAAACTATCACAATAAGCTGTCACAATGTAGAAACCCTATTGTGATGGAAAAATCACAATATTTGGATGGAGTAAAAATAAGCATAAACTCGAATAAGCACTTATCTAAAAACTTAACCAAATCAAATTTAAGAAAAAGCTAATAGACCAAAATTTTAAAACTTTTAAAAATACTAAATAATAAAAATATTTAAAAACAACTTTTTATAAAAATTAACTAAAAAGCACTTAATCAAATATAAGAAAATTAACACAATAAGCAATAAAACACTTTAAGCTATAAAAATCAAACACTAAAAGATCAATAAGCACAAATTTGAAAACTTTCAAAATACGAAATAAGCAGACTTTATGAATCAAACTTTAAAAAGACTAAACTTTTTTAAGAAAACTAAAAAGTAAATAAACTAAACACAAAATAAGCCAATAAGCATGATAAGCTCAAAGCTTAAGTTGTATAAAAACTTAAAGATTGATAAAAAGATAAAAATTTTAATCAATCAAACATCAAGATTAAACAAAATCAAAGATTATTTCGAATCAAACATAATTAAAAAGATCAAGAAATGTAGAATGAGAATGATTGTAAAAAGCTTGAAATAAGATGAAGATTAAAGATTCAAATACAAGATTAAAGTGAAAAGCTTAAAACTTTAAAGAGAAACTAGAGAGAGGAAGTGAAAAACTAGAGAGAGAAAGTAATCTACTCCTACTCCTAAACTAATCTAACTAACCACCTCCTAATGACACATTAGGAGGGTATTTATAGGAGGAGTAAAATGTTGGTGCTTTCTTCCTTCTTTCTTCTTGTCTCGACTCGATTTAAATTCTTTGTCATTCTCGACGTCGTCTCGGGATTTGTCGATATAAATTGAACTCGTCTTATAATTGTCTTCTTTAATTAGACTTGGTTCTTCGACTTCATTAAACTTCCGTCTTTAGACTTTTTCTTCGATAAATCTTTAGAATAGGCCTTTGACTTCCGTTCTTTTTGCACTCTTGATCTTTTGACTTCGTCTTTTCTCGTTTTCTTCGATAAAAGCCCGTGTTTTCTTCCTTTTTCATCTTTTGGTCCTAAAACACAATAAAAACACAAACCACGCATAATTCCGACATTTACGACATAAAATACACGTTTTGGCCTGGTTATTATTATAATTAAGTGGTAAAAGGATGGGTGTTTTCACACCTATCAATCGTTCCATTCAAAAGGCCCCTTCTTAAGCAAGTGTGTTAAGGGTATACTAATACTTGCAAAGACTTTGATGATCCTCTTATAATATCTAGTTAATCCCAAGAACCTCCTTAACTGTTTGATGGTAGTTAGTGTGGGCCAATCAGCTATGGCTTGTATGTTTGCATGATTTGTAGCCACACCTTTAGCAGATATCACATGACCCAATTACTCAACTTATCTAGTTCCAAACACACATTTTCTCAACTTAGCATATAGTTTTTGAATCCTCATAATTTCAAGTATCAACTATAGGTGTGCCACATGCTCTTCTAAACAGTGACTATAAATGAGGATATCATCAAAAAAAAATACTAGAGTGAATTTTCTGAGAAAAGGTTTGAAAACCTCATTCATCAATGACTGTAAAGTAAATGGAGTATTAGTTAGACCAAATGGCATGACTAGAAACTCATAATGGCCTTCATAGATTCTGAATGCTATCTTAGCTACATCATCTTCATGCATTCTGATTTATTGGTACCCTGATCTCAAATCCAACTTGGTAAACCACTGAGCACCATGTAACTGATCTATAAGCTCTTCAATAATAGGAATAGGAAATTCATCTTTCATCGTATTCTTACTCAATTGCCTATATCAACACATATCCTCCAAGAGTTCTCCTTCTTCTTAACCATGACAATTGTTAATGCAAATGGACTTTAGCTTGGTTTAATCACCCTAGCTTCCAATAACTCCTTCACCATAACTTTAATAACATCTTTTTGAATTGGTGGATGTCTGTATGGCCTAATTTTAAGCTTAATTTACCAAAGGAATCTTGTGGTCATAGGATCTCTGTGGTGGAAGTTTAACAATTATAGAAAACATATCTTCGTAAGTACTCAAGAATGTATGGATTTCAGGTTATATTGTAAAAGGAACCCCTTCTAACTGGTGACAAGAAATAGATTGGACTCGGAACACACTCATACCCATGTAATGCAGCTCAACTTTTTGAGTAGCCTTCTTGGACTTTTTACCATTCAACCATTCCACTGTTGACTTATGAGTATCTCTGATTTGAACCTCCCTTCCTTCATGCTTGAATTCCATTTACTGAATGCCCAAGATCATCTCACAATCCCCCCAATGGAAGCAACATTACATTAGTTATGAATATGGTATTGTTAAATTTCCATTAAAACCCTTTACACTCAGAGCTAGTTACCTAATTATTGATATTTGCCACTGTAACTAATAATGGTCCAGTTGGCCTAATTTTATACCCCAATGTTTTTGCCACTTTCTTGTCAAAAAAATTATGTGTTGAACCACAACCAATCAGAATGTGGATGAGATTTTTCCTAAGTTTACCCAAAACTCTCATAGTTTGGTAATTCTAGGACTCAATCAAGGCATATAATCAGATTTGAGGATGCAACTCATCACTATACCCATTACTATGATTTTTCTATTGTGATACCCCGAACCCAACGCCATTATTTCATCCCAATTTACGTATATTTTTGAAAATTTTAAGAAATTTTCTTGGTAATATTATTTGACGGTTTAAGTTGGAACCGATGTTTTAGGCTTTATTTAAACGTTTGACGATTTGAGAAGAACCGATAACGACTACGATACCGACGGATGCCCAAAATTTATCTTTTATTATCGATTGATCGATATTTGAGTTTTTCGAAGTTTCTATTTTATGTACGTGTTAAGTCGAGTCGGAACCATTTTATATCATTTTGTGTGCGTTTGAACCATTTAAAAGTATTTTGAGGTAGCCGGGACGAACCCCGACTCCCGCAAAAATTTAAAACCGACTACTAGGCCGGTTCCCGCTCTTTAAATAATTGTTTTGTTATTAGGGCCAAAAGATAGCTAAAATTGCCACCTAGGTCCCACCATTTTTACAAAAAGGAAACCATAACACATACTTCTCATTTCCCACATTCAAAAAAAATTAGGGTTCTTCCCTTTTCTCTCTAGGCCGCCGGCCACCACCACACAACCACCACCACCTCCATTTTTTCATGAATTTTAAGAAATCCAATCAAAGACCCATCTCTAATTTGATCTCGTAGGTGTTTTAATCCAACAAAAATAAACATGCATCCATTTAATATTTACAAAAATTTATTCATATGAACAAGTGGGTTTTTGATCAAATTTTTCTCATTGCATGTTCTTAATTTGTGTTTAGGATTGAAGGAAACCATTTAATCAAGCTTAGGATTTATGTCTTTGGTGTTTTACAGCCCCAAAACCCATGAAATTATTGGGGGTTTGGGTGTTCTTGAGTGTTTGATTCTAATTGTGATGGGTAAGGTTCCTATTTCATGTTATTGGGTTTAATTAAATATTTTGATTGTTTGATTTTACTTTTATTATTTATGAAATGGGTTTTATTGAAGATTGTTCATACAAGTGATTAGGGATGTTTAGGATGTTTTATATTGATGATATGGTGATATAATAGGTCTAGGAATCAATTGGAGTGATTAGAATGATGATTTGTTATGAGTTTTAAAGTGTCATCTTCAAACAGAATGTTAAGGTTGTTTTCGTGGTTTTAATTCCAAGTCCAGGTTTCTAGTATAGAATATAGTTGTAGAGCTTCTTTCTACCTTTGATTCGGTATAAGGTAGAGCTTTTAACTCCAAACGAGTCAAAAGTTACGATATTTTGAGTTTTTCGTGTACTGGGAGATGCATATCGACACAATACGAAATTGTAGTCGATATTGGGTCAAATATAGGGGACTATAAGTTGAGTTTTATAAATGGTTAGAGGCTGATCTCAGGCCCTAAACTTAACATTTTGAGTCTACTTTTAAAATTAGGAGTCGGATTTACAAATGGTATTGGTTAAGAAGGTCAAAATGGTTTTACAACGCGAAGGTACAAAACTGTCCGAAATTTTGAGTTTAGTAATGTGACGACAGTGGGTCTTAGAAGTGAGAACTTTTTATGAAATTTAATATGGAATTTCTAAAGGTTGTAAATGAATTTTACAAATTTTCTCATAATTTTTGGTGATGTCTAAGTATAGGAAACTAACCCGTACATTTGGTATGTGTCGGCAGAGTTGTAAAATGAGTAATAGTTTTAATAAATTATAAAAGTTGACGTGTCTAGTAAATATCACTTAGTTGGATTTTTGGCGTGAGTTTATGTAAACTTTGATTGTTATTAATTATGTACATACAATACTTGAAGGTACTTGAAGGTGTTGATTCATTTTGCGGTTGTTTGTTAGGTGTTGTATTTAATCTCCCGGGACATCCTCATCGTCGGTGATTGTCTTCGTCTACGTCTTTGTTACTACAACTATTATTACTATTTAAGGTGAGTCTATAGCCTCGCTTTTATACTATATTATAAATGATTTTAACCCGCGAGGGGGATACATGCTATTTGAAATAAAATGGAATACAAGTTATGATTGATTGTTTGGACCCTAATGTTGTTTGGATTGTCTTGAGTACCTTGTTGCTAAAGGCCCTAATTTCATGAACCGTTAATTATTGTCTTGCCCTTGTGTGGGTTGGAAATAGCCGCTTATACAATTGATAGTACTATGGGGTTGACGACCCTATCCGAGACGAGAGCTAGTACGTTGAGTACCCTCTACGGACAGATAACTTGTTATAAGAGATAAGGTATAAATCTGGCAACGAATACCTTAAGAGGGGCAATGGTTTCACTATCATGCCGATAAATGTGGCGCGGGTGATTAAGTTAACGGGTCGGTGTCATGAGCTTAAATACAATCAATTAGCTTTGCTAAAAATGAAATACTTGAATAATAGATTGTATGCGCACAATTCTATTAAATGATTATGATTGATTTTTCTCTTGTGTTCAACTAATGATTTGGTAGACCTATAGATTAGCTCAACCGTCGTGTTGACGATTTTAAGCATGTGTTTCAAGTAATCAAGATTGATAGCAGCGGAGCATGCATGGAGGGAGTTGGTTCTTGTTCGTCTAAACGTATGGATTTCCTTCCTTTTTTATCAAATAAATTATTGTCATATTGTGGTAAAAAGTTGTTATGTTTTGGTTAAGATCTTGGGAGACAAGTAACGCTACTATGATAAAAACTTTATTTTGGGTTGGAAATGTTTTAGACAATGGTTGTAAATATTCTTTAATGTTTATTTTAAACGTCTCTTTTGAGGTCGTTTTCTATTATTGTGTGTGATGTGCTATGAAATCACGCCCAATGTGTATATTCCGCAGCGTGGTAATTTGGGGGCGTTATAGATTGGTAATCAGAGCCACAAGTTATAGAGAACTAGGTCGATTTTTGAAAAACCTAAACTATAACTTTTGGTGTGTCATAAAAAGTTTTAAAGCACGCAACTACTCCGCATGGCTCCGGTAAGATTTCTTTAGTATTAATTTTTATTTTAGATGTATCCCTCAAAACTGATATGCATTCCCTTGTATTTAGTAAGTAAATACTATGATAATATATTGAGATATATTGTTGTGTACGTCGAGTACTTATCATCGTAATTGCAAATTCTTGTAAGACTATTTTATAGGTTGCATGTAATTGGCATACGTGCTACGTTGCATTGCATGGCAACAATTAGTTGTGATCCTACGTGTATGTAGGAATGATTTTATTTATAGGTATGTATATACTATGGTATTTGGAGGTATTGCACGCGAAGAAATGGTCCTTGCGTGGTTATCCTACATTTAAAATGCGGTTTTGTTGAGAATTCGGCCTCACCGCTAATTATCAATCTTGATAATTAATTTATTGTTCGAATAACCGAGTGTGAACCTCGTTTGATACTCTAGATACGTAAATAATGCTTCGTAACATATTGTATATCGACTAGATTGATCTCGATTGTCGTTATCGCACCGTGATGTGTCATTTTAGGACATCTTCTTTTGAAACGTAAATTACTAACGTACTATTTTATTTCCCTCATTCCTATGGGTTTGATATATTAGTTCGCGTAACTGTAACATAGCCGAAGTATAATCAACGATGCGTACATCGTAGCGAAAAATCGTATGTGTATATTATAAAACGTGGTTGAGGCGTATCGCCATTTAATCGTTTTTATCATCCTACTCGAATTTAAAGATGTGTTTTAAGGATAGACTAGCATTGTGACCAAGCGGGATAGCTTGAAGTTTGGTTGGTTTGTGTTAATTTTATTGTGTACAATTTTGAGACCCACCCGAAGCCGATATCAACGCTTATAGAGTTGACATACGTATTCTCGTTCCGTTTATTTCATTTGTCTTGTTGTCTCATTATTTTGAATTTGATATTATATATGACGAGGTATGACAATTGTGCCAGTTAAATAAGCATTGAATTTGTTGACTGAATGATTTAAACATAAAGTGTCTTACATATTAAATATATGGTGAATGAAACTTTGGATAAGAATGACCTTTGATGTGTCTTGTAACAAGTAAAATTCTTATAGAGAGTTTGACAAAGTGAAATTATTTTTCCTTAAACCTTGGTTGGTAAATCATAATAAGTAATTTATATTACTCGTAAAATCCTTGTTTTCATATATCAATGCCTTGATACTAAAAACTTGTGATGGAACTGTCAAAATTTGCCTAACTTAATTTGAAATAGGAGTTATTAATAAATTTAACGATATGACTATTGAGTATATGTAGCTTTGGGTTTGGTATGAATTAATTTTTGGGTCAATATAGCAAAATTTTGGCGTATTTTGTAATATAGAACATGAGTACAAAAATTGGTCATGTGTTTTGGAGCTAGAGACTTTGTAAAACTGGTTTTAATTTTAAACATAAAGTCAAGTTATATTTACGAATGAATTGGTATAAACTGGAACTCATAACTCCTTGTAGTGAATAAACTGAGATAAAATCGAAAGATACACTTTAAGTGAGAAATTCTAATGCTTGAAACAAATTATTAAATGTTGATGTAACGTCATTTTATTCCGTTGCGAGATGTGTTACTTTTAAAATCAGTCGACAATTGGCTAAAGATTTAAAACTGGAATCTTCTACATTTCAGAATTATTGAAATAAGCATTTTAATTATTTATTTTATTATTATTATCGAGATTTAAGTCTCGACTAAAATCAGTAATTTATCCAAGATAATACTACGTGAAACATCTTTAATGTCTGACTCGAGTCGCGTGAATAAAATATAGCATACCAGTTCTAAGGAAGACTTATGTATAATAATAAGTCAAAGGTGGATTTTTAAGAGTCAATTGGACAAATTCGAGTTGTGTTGGATATTTGTATATATGTAATAAGATGTGTCGTAATAATAATATGAAACTTTGAAAATTCTTACTATGTACGTTTTTGGTACTTAAGATAGGAATATTATTGAGATTTTGACACAAGTATGGAGACTTTCAAACCTAATGATTTTATCAATTATGATAACCGAGTCACTGAATCTACTAATGTTAGTAATTTTTCTTGAGATTGTGACATTCCAGAAATGAAAACTTTGTAAGTTGAAAAATGAAAGGTATAAATTCTTTAATAGTGTAACACAAATTAAAAATGTGCAAATGTTCGGTTTTACAATATACAAGGTAACATTAATTAGGATATGAAAATGGATTACCCAACACACGCCTACTTGTATATTATTTTATAAATATGTATATCTAATGTTTTGAGTCACAATGGTTCGATCGTACGACATCCCTTCTTTGATTTTGTGAGTCTATATCTGAACTTGGGTAGTCCTATGATTTTTTGTTTTAACATTGTCCATGGTATGAGACCATTATTTATTTTTGAATTGCTACTTCGCTAGTACATGATAATAAGGGTATGTCACCCGGTGTATTTTTGTCCTATTCATGGACGCTGTAACTTTTCTTCTTTCGGTTAATGGAACCTAAATTGGTGGAATGTATGTGTAACTCGAGACGATGGGAATTATGATCTTTGTCCTATTTTTGGCGCTCGTGATGATGTTCGATGTCCACTCTATGTATTTATAGATCGTTGTTGTTATCCTGAAAATCTTGTCATATATTCGAAGTATTTTCATTTCTAATGTAGTTAATTTCCGTTGGCAAATATATTTCTCGTTTATCTTAAATGATCTCATTGATTTTTGATTTTTACTACTCGTTATGCTTGCAATGATCTTTAATCTGGGACCACCTTACCGTTATTTTGTGAACAATCTTTCTCGAAAGTATGTATGAGTGTGCGAAATGTTTCGTTGAACCAAATGCAAATGGTGTCGATTTATTTATTTATTTATTTTTCTCATAAAAAGACAAAGCAAAAGTATGTTTTCAAAATGGATGAAAAATGTTTGATGTGTTCCTTGAAACGATGGTAACAATATTTTCCCAACTCAAATGATTTGATTATTTTGAAGATTAGGTCAAAAACCTTCGTACTCATATTTGGTGTGTAATAATAATGTTGTGTCGTTCCTCGATCCTCAATTATGCGCAGCTTAGCTAACTACGCATAATTCGGGAAGAGTCCTGTTTTATTGGATGTTGTTGCTTGATCCTCAATTATGCATGATCTAGCTAATTATGCATAGTTTAGGAAGGGCAACGTCGTTTCAAATCAATTGGTCATCTTTAAAACTGTTAGTGTTTTTGATAAATGTTTGGATGAGAACGCTTTTAAAACGGTGGATCCTTATGCAAGTAATCGTATTCTCTTTGACTCCTAAAGAAAATTTTGAATTTTCTTGTGTTCCTTGAAATCTTTCTTTTCGTTTGATGTTTACTTAGTAAGTCACCGTGACCAAGTAAATTATGGAAAATGTTTTTTTATGTGTTATATGTAACGTGTGAATTCCGTTGCAATCACTAGGGTGTTGATGAAATACTAAAGGGGCTCGTACCGACACTGAGAAGAAATTTAAACAAAAATAGAAGACCGTCGAAGTAGAGGAAATCTGAGTTAGAGTAACTCTGAGGGAAATGAAGAAGACTTCTCCTACATCAAATGTATCGTACTTTATTTATTTTCTTTTCTCGTTCTTTTGATATGTCAACGACACGCGATAAACTGTTGAAGTTTACCAACTGTGCATCGGTAGTTGGAAGACAATTCCATTTTCCGTCTTCGTTTATTCAAGTGAGGAATCCTCTTTGCTTGACTCGATTTTCTTTGATCATCGATGGTTAAACTACAGATAGACATAGTTGATGTTTTTGTGGTAAACCCTTGCCTTTTTAGGTATTTATGTGGTATGTAATCTAGTCGAGTGATCGTAAGTTGTGAGAACTTGAGACGACATTGTCCAATGACGTCCGATCATGGAGAACACGTACCATGTAATATATTTTTAACCTTCAACGGTGATGCATATAGAGATTTTGACCACGCTTGGGACGGAAGTGAGATGGTGTTCTTGTAATATTTTTTGGGTATGGATCCGTGTGTGAGCACCCTACGATGACATATGTATGTATTTTCTTTCTTTATGGATATGCATCCATAGCTAGCAAGCTTGTGAACCTTCTTTAACTTGTAATTTTCTTTTGATTGGACTCATCCGAAATCCCGTCAAATATTCTTATTTTATCATGGCTTGGCTGATTAGCAAGCATGAGTTAACTTGATTGCACTTATTTACTTGGCATGGTTTGGCTATTTTGCAAACATGTCGTAATGTGGTTGTATTTGCTTCATAATGGCTTTTGTGTTTGATTGCATTGTGATGTCTACGAGAGAGTTATGTATATGTCGAATGATTTCCGTATCGATGAATTCGTTTTTGACGAAATAGGTTTGTATGTACGTAATATTGCAGTAAGGTTATTTTGTACGACTAGTATTAATTACTTCGTCTTGTATATTATGAACGTTTTCAATGGGGTTATGTGTGGCCCGTGCGATTTTCTTTTATGAATAATTATCTTTATGAGATTGATGGACCAAGTGAAAGGACGATTCGGATGTTGAAAGACATGCTCCGAGCATGTGTTAATGATTTTGGTAGTATATGAGATCGGCACTTGTCGTTGGTAGAATACCCATTTTGAAGGCGTGATGGAATTCGATACGTGGAATGGAGTTCACGTAGGAACGTGAAGACTTCTTTAGGAAGAAGTGCCCTTATCTTTCTAGTAGTACGAAATGCGAATATAAGAAGCGGAGAGCGCCGGGAAGTCGCTCTCTTATGGAGGGGAGGATGTGATACCCCAAACCCAACGCCATTATTTCATCCTAATTTACGTATATTTTTGAAATTTTTAAGAAATTTTGTTGGTAATATTATTTGACGGTTTAAATTAGAACCGATGTTTGAGGCTTTATTTAAATGTTTGACGATTTGAGAAGAACCGATAACGACTACGATACTGACAGATGCCCAAAATTTATCTTTTATTATCGATTGATCGATATTTGAGTTTTTCAAAGTTTTTATTTTATGTACGTGTTAAGTCGAGTCGGAACCATTTTATTTCACTTTGTGTGTGTTTGAACCATTTAAAAGTATTTTGAGGTAGTCGGGACGAACCCCGACTCCCGCAAAAATTGAAAACCGACTACTAGGCCAGTTCCCGCTCTATAAATAATTGTTTTTCAATTAGGGCTAAAAGATAGCTAACATTGCCACCTAGGTCCCTCCATTTTTACAAAAAGGAAACCACAACACATACTTCTCATTTCCCACATTAAAAAAAATTAGGGTTCTTCCCTTTTCTCTCTAGGCCGCCGGCCACCACCACACAACCACCACCACCTCCAATTTTTCATGAATTTTAAGAAATCCAATCAAAGACCCATCTCTAATTTGATCTCGAAAGTGTTTTAATCCAACAAAAATAAACATGCATCCATTTAATTTTTACAAAGATTTATTCATATGAACAAGTGGGTTTTTGATGAAACTTTTCTCATTGCATGTTCTTAATTTGTGTTTAGGATTGAAGGAAACCATTTAATCAAGCTTGGGATTTATGTCTTTGGTATTCTACAGCCCCAAAACCCACGAATTATTGGGGGTTTGGGTGTTCTTGAGTGTTTGATTCTAATTATAATGGGTAAGGTTCCTATTTCATGTTATTGGGTTTAATTAATTATTTTGTTTGTTTGATTTTACTTTTATTATTTATGAAATGGGTTTTATTGAATATTGTTCATACAAGTGATTAGGAATGTTTGGAATGTTTTAGATTGATAATATGGCGATATAATAGGTCTAGGAATCAATGGGAGTGATTAGAATGAAGATTTGTTATGAGTTTTAAAGTGTCATTTTCAAACAGAATGTTAAGGTTGTTTTCTTGGTTTTAATTCCAAGTCCAGGTTTTCATTATTTAATATAGTTGTAGAGCTTCTTTCCACCTTCGATTCGGTATAAGGTAGAGCTTTAAACTCCAAACGAGTCAAAAGTTACGATATTTTGAATTTTTTGTGTACCGGGAGATGCATATCGACACAATACGAAATTGTAGTCGATATTGGATCAAATCTCGGGGACTATAAGTTGAGTATTATAAATGGTTAGAGGCTGATCTCAGGCCCTAAACTTAACATTTTGAGTCTACTTTTAAACTTAGGAGTAGGATTTATAAATGGTATTGGTTAAGAAGGTCAAAATAGTTTTACAACGCGAAGGTACAAAACTGTCCGAAATTTTGAGTTTAGTAATGTGACGAGTAGTGGGTCTTAGAAGTGAGAAATTTTTATGAAATTTAATATGGACTTTCTACAGGTTGTAAATGAATTTTATAAAGTTTTTCATAATTTTTGGTGATGTCTAAGTATAGGAAACCAGCCCGTACATTTGGTATGTACCGACAGAGTTGTAAAATGTGTAATAGTTTTAATAAAGTATAAAAGTGGACGTGTCTAGTAAATATCACTTGTTTGGATTTTTAGCATGAGTTTATGTGAACTTTGAGTGTTCTTAATTATGTACATACAGTACTTGAAGGTACTTGAAGGTGTTGAAAAATTTCGCGGTTGTTTGTTAGGTGTTGTATTTAATCTCCTGGGGCATCCTCATCGTCGGTGATTGTCTTCGTCTACGTCTTTGTTACTACTACTACTATCATTACTACTTAAGGTGAGTCTATAGTCTCGCTTTTATACTATCTTATAAATGATTTTAACCTGCGAGGGGGATACATTCTATTTGAAATAAAATGGAACACAAGTCATGATTGATTGTTTGGACCCTAATGTTGTTTGGATTGTATTGAGCACCTTGTTGCTAAAGGCCCTAATTTCATGTACCGTTAATTATTGTCTTGCCCTTGTGTGGGTTGGAGATAGCCGCTTATACAGCTGATAGTATTATGGGATTGGCGACCCTATCCGAGACGAGAGCTAGTACGTTGAGTACCCTCCGCGGACGGATAACTTGTCATAAGAGATAAGGTATAAATCTGGCAACGAATACCTTAAGAGGGGCAAAGGTTTCACTTTGATCATGCCGGCAAATGTGGCGCGGGTGATTAAGTTAACGGGTCAGTGTCATGAGCTTAAATACAATCAATTAGCTTTGCTAAAAATGAAATAATTGAATAATAGATTGTATGCGCATAATTCTATTAAATGATTATGATTGATTTTTCTTTTGTGTTCAACTAATGATTTGGTAAACCTATAGATTCGTTCAACCGTTGTGTTGACGATTTTAAGCATGTGTTTCAGGTAATCAAGATTGATAGCAGCGGAGCATGCATGGAGGGAGTTGGTGCTTGTTTGTCTAAACGTATGGATTTCCTTCCCTTTTTATCAAATAAATTATTGTCATACTGTGGTAAAAAGTTGTTATGTTTTGGCTAAGATCTTTGGGGACAAGTAAAGCTACTCTAATAAAATTTTTATTTTGGGTTGGAAATATTTTAAACAATGGTTGTAAAGATTCTTTAATATTTATTTTAAACGTCTCTTTTGATGTCGTTTTCTATGATTGTGTGTGATGTGCTATGAAATAACGCCCAATGTGGACATTCCGCTGCGTAGTAATTTGGGGGTGTTATATATGTACCCTCTTCCAAACCATATTCAAAACAATCCTCCTCATAAGGTACCAACATCAAGGAAAACAACTAACCAATACACGTATGGCGTGGTGTGTATTTTTTATCACAGTAAAAACATAGGTTTTGAGCCCTTTTTTTCTTGATACTCCTTTTGAGACAACTGTTCCCTAACTGGAGCAGATACATGGGTGTTTGGTTTAGGCTTAAAACCATTGTTAACCCTACTAGCAACTGGTGTAGGTAACATAACTGGATTATTACCCTCATAATCCCCCAGTAATAAACTTATTAACCCCTATAAGGCATTGAAAGCTTCTTTTTCTTCATTTCAGCCTAAAAAATGGCTGCTTGTAATTCGGTCAAAGAATAAGCATCTACAAGGGTTGCATGCTTAAACATCCTAACACTCATCTCCAATTGAGTTGGTAAACACCAAAAATACAAACTTATAGCATGTTCTTGACTAATTGTTACTCAACACAACAGTGTATCAAACAGATCTTGATACTCTCTGGCATTTTTCCCATACTTAATGTTTTTCAAGGCTGACATGGGGTCTTCTAAGATTGAACCAAGCCTTTGAATTATAGCTTCTTTGTACCCTTCTCAACCTACATTTTCACTATTAATGGTCAATAACTGCTTGTGCCATAAACGTGTTTTGTCATAAAGATGAAAAAACATAATTTTTACCTTCTCCCCATTAGGAGTGTTATCCACAGCAAATAATTGATCACATTTGAATACCCACCCACTCACATCATCATCATCAAACTTGGGAAACTCAACCTTAGCCAACCTTCCAAATTGGTTAGCAAGTCTACCACCATTGTTAACCAAATGATTTTGTTGTGCCCTAAGGCCGATATTATTTCCCTCATTTCTGCCAATTGAGTATCCAAATTGTAACACCCCATTTTGATAAATGGAATATCACAGGATAATTATGGTGTGTCATCAAAGTATGTGTTGATGCAAAAGTTGGGGTAGACCGAGCTTGACCCAAATTGGGCTTAATTTGGGCTCTTATGGACTCTGGCTCTCGCACCAAGTGAAACTTGTTTTGGGGAACCTGCACACTAAACAGACACCGTTAGGCTTATCGTGGGTTTGTGACCCACGATTAGACTCCGGCGTGAGAGTAAGTAATCACTTTGAGTATATTAGTGTTTAAGGTATTGTGTGTATCGTACCTTTGTGGAACAGAAGGGGTTCCTTTTATAATCGAGAGAGTCCAGGCTGGGCTCCCTATTCTTGCGGCCTAAGGAAGAGATAATGACTCGAAATAGCTTGATCTTCATTATCTAACTAAGGCAAGTGTATATCCCTTTCCCTTAGGCGAATATAACTATAATATAAGTTATATTCTGTCTGATCCTGTCGCACTTCGACGAGGACTTGGCTAAGTAATCAGCCTCTTGTGCGGCAGCAGCTTACCGGGCCTTCTGGGCCATGCGCGCACATCGCACAAATATCCAATTCATTCCTGATGGATGCGGGTAGTACCCGTGAGTTGGACTATCCAGCCCGACTAGGGACTATACGTCATCATGTCCCCCAGTCTAGTGGTCGCAGGTCCAATCCGCGGCTACTAGACTATGAATCATCAAGGCCCGCTCGAATAAATGTCCATCAAAAAGTAAAACCGCACAGTCATGACTTCAAATAAGTATCCACGTCAGACTCCACTATCACAATCCTTTATTGAAAACTGGAAAAAGCATTAACCATGTCAAAAGAAGCAATCAACAGACACCATAGGATGAACCAAACGTCATAGACACGTGCCGCAAGATCCCATACATCCATAGGGTATATAAATGCAGTCTGACAGTCACTTTCTTCACCTTTCCAAAAAATTTTCCCACCATTGTTGAAAACTGTAAGAACTACTATTCGTAACAAAATAGACTACCTTCGCCCTTGCTTGAAACACCCACAAGAATAAAAAATGGTGGCCCAACTATTTGATGTGACGTCCTGTATATCCGAACAAGAGCTCTCTCGTTTCATCACTAAGTACAACATTCCTTCAAATTTTCATCCGACTGTGCCAGATCCACAAGCACATATTAGAAGTTTTCCCGACGGAAAAATTGGTATATACACCAGGTTCATTGAGTTTTCCAACAATCGGGTACCTCTAAGCCGCTTTCTGATAGACATACTAAATTATTATAGTATACACCTTTCCCAGCTACACTATATAGGTGCCGCCAAAATCTCAAATTTTGAGATAAACTGTTTACTCAAAAATGTTGACCCAACCATAAACATGTTTCTCGCCTTCTATAGACCCACATGGATGAACGGATGGATAACCTTCGCGAAACGCCCTGGTCAACTACAATGCTACTCGGAAAAAATAGATTCCCTAAAGAAGTGGACCGACAAATTCTTCTAGGTAGACAAAGTTGTTTTCCCATTTGACTATGATTTCATCACTCCCGAGACGATGATAAAAGATAACCGCCCCATTGCTGGTTCGTATAACGATGCAGACGCACAATTAATTAGCACTGATCGGAGACGCTGTTATACGCCCTAGGTCTTAGCCATACGTCAACTCTTCCTGCCAACCACCTTCCTCAATACTTTGATGACTTTGACCATGGTAAGAAACCCTTATTTTGTTTGCTTCCCCTTCTTCATTTGGTTGTTTTTGTTTTTTTTTACCGAAAAGCAAACCATTCCTTCACATATACTCCTGCATCTTTCATATGACTGCAAAATTAACTTATACGCAGCTCGTGAAGCGCGAATCCGCGCGCCGTAACCATGCGCGCCCAACCCTTCACGCCAGTAGAACTATCAAATGGATGGTGCATTGGTCAACGTACCGTAGCCCTGGAGTTTCCTTTTCCCACACCTAGTGGAAATGCCGAGAGGACAACCGCCATAAACGTTACTCCTATCTGAAGCGTATCATGCACCGTAGAGTCTCCATCAGATGAAATGAATCAAGTAGATGAAGAAGAACATGGTACCATAGAGGATTCACACACATGCCCATTCGCAGAGGTCATACCTGTGCCGAGTTACAAAAAATTACCATGCTCCCCCATGCAGAAAATTCCCAGAAGGGGGAGAACATTACAAACAAGACCACGTGCTAATGCGACATCTTGGGGAGCAGTACCAAGGCCACGGGAAAATGTACAACTATCAAGGTATACCACTATGTCCTTCTTTATTATTTCGTAAAAAATAAATAATTCGCGCGCCTTTAATAATCATAGGACATCAAATTTGCAGCTCCCTTGCTTCCACAGCCGAGGCGGGTGCCAGCGCTGCGAAGTCCATCAGATTCTCTCCTCCCTGGCAATGCACTCGCTCATGCGCTCTAGATGGCGCAGACGTTTATGGGGGCTTCCTTCAACACATAACTCCCCTTGGTCGCGCCCAACGTTTACACGAAATGCCCGACGAACTACTAATGAGGGAGTTGGACATAATTGCCGGACAAGAAGTAACTTTAGCTGCCTACTTGAAAAGGAAGATATCCCAGCTGTCCGAGCGGTTAGCACAAGCAAACGAAGAGGTCCACCAAGTTACAGAACAAAAAGACCTCGAACTTACAAGTGCTAAGTTCGAAATTACCCGCTTGCGCGCTGTATCTAGTATAAATGTCGAATCCATCCAATATTTAGAGGAAGAAAAATCCTCGCTCTCTAAGCTCCTAGATCGTGAGCGCCGCCTACGAGCGAAGCAAAAGGACAAAAACCGTTGGGCCATGGCTAAACTAGAAGAAGGCATGAAAGTCATTGCTTTGAAATGCGATAATTTTGTCACCAACTAACATAAAGACATGGCTAAGAAGTCGGAAGTTCTGAAGTATATGAGTACGGATTTTGATGAAGAGCTATATCCGCACCTCACCACAGTGCGCGTCGAGAATTGATGGTTAATAAAACATGGTATGTCGCTTGCTGCCAAAGGCGTATCGAAATTACCCCCTTTTGACAAAGCGGTCAAGGGCGTATACGATGCGGTGCTACTGCTTGGATCAAGCCTCGCCATGGAGCGCGCTTTCAAAGAAAATTTACTAAGGGGTCCTTTGGAGGGAAATGACATCTATTCCAAGTATGCGCAGGAGATGTTTGACGCCGCCTTTCACAGATTAGAGAATCTCCCGATGCCCATCATAGACCTTATCGAGAAAGATCACGACCTCCCAATTAGTGTAACCATGACAGGCCTTATGCTTCCGAATGACAGTGCCGACCCGACAGAAAGAGACCCTGAAACTCGGGCGAGCCGAACCTATCTTAATTACAAGTTCCTATGTATATTTCTGGCGCATCGATACTAATTCCACTAGAAGACAAATTGAATAAGCTCGTGCGTCGTGTTGCTAAGAAGAATCGCACCTCCACAAAAGGCGCTGTCATTGGTCTAGGTCTAGCACATCCTAGCCGGTCTGATGGTGTGCCCGTGAGTCTTCCTTCCATTGATGTGTACCATACACGCGTGCTGCGATATATGAAAGAGGCATGGGCACAACATTGCGTGTCACGGAACCCACGACGTCGCATATTAAAAAGGTCACTGTCAACGAGCGACCTTCTATAGAAGGTGTCTTGCCTTACCATATATGTTGTTGTATCTTACGCACATTAATCTTGTAAATTAGTGATTTGTATAATGATAATAACGACCCATATGTTTGTCATAACGTCCTGCATTATGCTCATGTGTAGTCGTATATATATGTGTCCAGGTTCCTACACCCACACCTGAGGTTGTGAGGGAGAACGCATGTTTATGAGTACGCCCATTGGAGTGCGAATCTGGACTTATGGGTGAGTCGAAAGGTCATTACGTGTGGTCTTGCCACTACTACCATAAGCAATGTCATCGAAAATGACATGTTCGTTAGGCGTGCATACTGTGCCTATCCGTCATAAAGCATGAGGATTGCTATACTTACCACAACGTCTTGTGAAAAGCTACCTAACAAAGGATACCTGATTCGACGTCGCTGGGGGTGCATCCCTCTTACGCGACAAGTCTAATTAGTAGGGTAAACTTATTCCTCTTATTTCTCCTGAAAACGTTATTGTACATGTACATCTGAAGACTAAATTTATATTTCAGAAAAGAAATAATACTTGCATGCATTAAAGATAAGAAAGAAAATACATCATTTGGACTGCGGAACTAGCTAGGAACCGCAGCGTTTTATTCACCCTCTTTGCAAGTGTTTTGAAACAAATAACAAAACCTAAAAAATGATTAAAAAGAAAAAATACATGGATCCTTATTGGGGGCTATTAGTAGCCAAGAGAATGGTCCATTCCAACTATGCGATATCTCAAGGAGAATATCGTCCAGAACTCTGATCGCCTCTCAAGTCATTCCTTGATAGCGATTCCGCATAGCCATGCGCACTCATCCTAGCCTGTGAGGATCCTTCATTTGCCTGACCGCGTCGATTTGTGCTTCGTGCTGCTGGTAGTACGCCCATATGATCCCGCTGTCGCATGATGTGTGGAGTTATCCTGGCTGCAGGGACGACTGCTCCCTTGCGCTGCTGTTGGTGGTTACCTTTAGTCGGGAGTAGCGTTACCGCGTTCCGTGCCATATTTCCAATCGACGTTGCTAGGGAACCCAGAGTACGCCCTAGCTTTGAGAATAGTCCTCCTTCCTCTGTGCCTTTGGTTGAGAGTGGGCCAGTAATCATGTTAGAATTCGTCCGACGTCTTGAGTCCGCTTGGCATCTCTGACAACGCGCCACTCCTTTGCGCGCATCCTTATGTGCAAATGGCCAAAAGTACCCTGAGCGAGTGACTTCCTCAACTATAGCTACCGGGCTGCGAGGACATACTCTTCTGTGTGCGGCTTCCACTACTGCCCGCGCTTGATCTGGTGCTAAGCATTGCAACATCCGACCTTTGCCTGTTTGTCTGTATAGCGTTCCTTTGACAATTCGAAAGTACCTAGCTCGCACCTGTATCTGCCTTGCCTTCCTTCTGCTGCTTGGCAATTTGTTATGTGACAAAAACTTTGGAATGGGTGTCATCCATGTTGGTGACTCCATGTCCGCACTCACATTTTTGTGCAATATAAAGTCGTCTAGGACGTGACCAGGAGGCTTATTCATGTTTACAATTGAAAGTTGGTCCATGTCCAACGAGATTTCGTCCTCCTCTTCTACAACCCTTCGTATAGCAAACTTTGCGAACCGTGTCATCATGTCCCGTATCTTTTCCGTATACTCGATTAGCACCTGCCCTCGTGGCTCGCATGACCCATTGACTCTACTTGCCACCAGAGGGTTGTATGTGTAGGCCACTAGGCGCTTCATGTCCATTCTTAGCGTAAATCTGAGACCTGCTATGAGGGCCTCTAAGTCTGCTTCCATGCTGGTAGTGGGGAAGTCAAACAACAATGCGTACATGATTTTTATGTCGCCCTGGTTCGTGAGGATGAACCCTGCATCTGGCCCCCCTTTTCTTGTGAAGCCTGACGAGAAAAGGACCCATGGACGCCCTGACGGCGAGTCCTCGCGCACAGATATGCTCGGCGCCCGGGATTACTTCAAGACACGCCTCCTTCTGTTCATCTGTGGACTGGGCTCTATATCATGTTGAAACCTGTCCGCCTGCTTCCTTTTAGTGCTGGTGCTAGAAGTACTGTTACCCCCTTCGATTGTGTCTATGCTACGGATGGTAACTACTCCATTTTGCACCGGGAATTTGAACATACCATGTGCCGTGGAAGGTACTACGTGCAACGTCTTTAGTGTCGGCTGTCCAATTATCCCGTTGTACGAGGATTGAGAGCGCACAACCATGAAGTCCATCCACTCTGTCGTCGAGTGTTCCGTGTTTCCAATGGTCACCTGTGTGCATAGATGCCCTAGTGGTCGAGTCTTATCACCGTTGAAACTTGTGAGAATCTGTGCTGTCTCTTCTAGCTCCTTCCTTATTTCCCATGGCAGCCGAGCAAAACAATGTTCGTTTAATATGTTCGCTGCAGACCCCCCATCGACGCACATGCCTTCTATAGTGTGGTCGCCGAGGGCTATGTCAATTGTCAACGACCCGACTCTGCACCATATTTGAAAGAATAGGGAATGCTATTTCTTTATCGTGCAAAAATTCCGCGACCACCCTTCTTTGCATGAAAGATTTTTACCTCTCTACCATGTATATGGTTATAGGTTTATCCTTCTGTTTTTTCACTTGGACCTTCTTTGCATCCGTGTTCTTTCTTCAATCCCTTATCAGGTCGTTCAGCTTCCCTGCCTTTACTAGGCTTTCAATGTGTCTTTTCAACTGAATACACTCATCAGTAGCGTGCCCTTTATCATCATGGTACTCGCAGTGCTTTGTGTTATCCCATTTATCCACTGGTCCCAACATTGGGCTAGGCTTTGGAGAACTTGCTCCTTCTGACAGAAATATCTCTCTGGAGGTTTCTTGCAGCGGGGTGAACTTGCTATTGTTGTTGTTGCGCCACTGCTTTGCCGTTCCTTGAAAGTCCAACGTGCGACTAATTTTTTGCCCATATGATTGTTTCTTGGGCCTGACTTGGTACCTGTAGCCTGACGCCATCTGTCGGTTATCTGCTGCTGTGGTTTCTCCTTGAATAAATGCTCGGACCTTTTTCATTACCCCGTCAAATGTTGTCGATGTTTTGTTGTTCAAATTTTTTATTAGGTCTGGATTCGTGATGCCTGCGAGGAATCCAGAATCTTTAGAATTTCCGGGCAATCCTTAATCTGGTTGCATTCAGATTTAAAGCGTTCCATGAAGTCCTCTAGGCTCTCGTTATGCCTCTGCTTCACTCTCGCAAGTGAAACCGGGCTCTCCTCATACTTCTTTTGTTGCACATAGTTCCTTCGGAATGCCCTTCGAAGTTCTTCAAACCCATGAATGCTCCTTCGCGGGAGACGGTCGAACCATGTTCGAACGTTCCCGATGAGCGTCGAATTGTACATATGACACCACACGGCTTCTGGCCATTGCTCTATCCGTGCCTGAGATTCGAACACTTTTAGGTGATCATCCGGATCCGTCGTACCATCGTAGGTCTTGACATAGGACGGCATGCGTCTTTTTTTGTTGTCACTGAAAGTAGTTATGCGTTCTGAAAAAGCGCTTACTTTCTCCCAACGCCATGGCAAGGTTCATTGATCTTCACCTTGTATCCTTGGTCTTTTAGGTGCCCTGCGGTGTTTTCTGTCGTAATCAGAGGAGTCTGAGTCTTCAGTGGATGAAAGAGAGACCCTTTTATGGCGGGGGTGGTGGTCACTATGATTAGAGTCCGAGGAACCTTCGCTTGAAGAATCCTTCTTGCGCCTCCTTTCAGTGCTCTTACTTCTTTCCTGAACTTGCAGATCCTGAGATTCATCTCCTTCCAAGGGGACTAGCCTTTTGAGGGCGCTTTGTCTACTAGTAGGGTTAGGCCATAGTCTGTCCTTCACGCTTGTGAGCCAGTGGTCATTGACTGGTGTCATGAAACCATCCTATTCTCTTGAGTCCCTAGATCTATCTGAGGATGACGTGTCTTCAATGAGAGGTGCATCTGAGGGGGATGCTGGGATCTCAGTCGCTCTTTGCTTCCTTTTCTTCTCCTTTCTAGCTTCCTTGCCCTCTCTTGACCCCCCTTAGACTTGAATTCTTTATCGAAGTCTAAACTGATCCGAAGATCTTTAGCTGGATTCGCCATCATCTACGCCCTCGTGAGTGGGATTAACGCCTCATAATATTCTGCGACATAGTCGCTCATACTTTGCTTCGCCGAGGGGAGAATTCCTGTTTCCACCTATAGATCTATCACAGCCCTTGCGTCTAGGGCCTCCTTGTGACCTTGATTAGGGATCTCCTGAGAGGACGATGCGGTTCCAACCGCCTGTGGGGTTGGAGTGACTAGTAGAGAGAAAGATACTTGCAGTCCTTTCCCTCCACGACTTGGGTTATTTGGTTCAAAGCTTGAGTAGGGACCTGTCTTCTTGGGTCCCTCCTTTGATGGGGGCGGGTTTGCGCTGCTTTTCATCATTAGCTAGAGCTTAGTATGGGTCCCACAGATGGCGCCAACTTGTTGATGCAAAAGTTAGGGTAGACCGAGCTTGACCCAAATTAGGCTTAATTTGGGGTCTTGTGGACTCCGGCTCTCGCACCAAGTGAAACTTGTTTTGGGGACCCTGCGGACTAAACAGACACCGTTAGGCTTATCGTGGGTTTGTGACCCACGATTAGACTCCGGCGTGAGAGTAAGTAATTAGTTTGAGTATATTAGTGTTTAGGGTATTGTGTGTATCGTACCTTTGTGAAACCGAAGGGGTTCCTTTTATACTCGAGAGAGTCCAGGCTGGGCTCCCTATTCTTGCGGCCTAAGGAAGAGATAATGACTCGAAATAGCTTGATCTTTATTATCTAACTAAGTCAAGTGTATGTCCCTTTCCCTTAGGCAAATATAACTATAATATAAGTTATATTATGTCTAATCTTGTCGCACTACGACGAGGACTTTGCTAAGTAATCAGCCTCTTGTGCGACAGCGGCTTACCGGGCCTTTTGGGCCGTGTGCGCACATCGCACAAATATCCAATCCATTCCTGGTGGATGCGGGTAGTACCCGTGAGTCGGACTATCCAGCCCGACTAGGGACTATACGTCATCAATATGCAAGGTAAATGTCCAAAAATATTAAATGACCATAAAAGGAAATACCGGATAAAAAACCGGTAGTCCAACATAAGCTCACACACATGAATATAAGTACAGAAATGAAAGGACTAAACAATGTCCAAAAGAAATGAAGTAATGTAATGTATGGAAATGCATAAAGTAATGAATGCTAGATAGCTTCCATCCGTATGCACATACTCTCAAATTATACAAACGTCCCTGAGTACCTGCCGTTTGGGAACATGAAAGGAAAACGGCTGAGCAAAACGCCTAGTAAACGGATATACAAACATAGCATAAAATGACATAAGCATAATAAGACTAATAGCAGCGGAAATGTATAAGTCCTTAGATAACCTGGAACATGTTATAAAACTGGTTTATCTATACTACATTATAAAGGGTGTATCCCTTTGGTTAAAAGTTGAAAATGTTGTATTGTCATATGTTATTTAATATTTTATCTAGCATTGTATTGTCATATGTTAAAACATTCTATAATTTCAATTTGATCTTTTCATGCTTTATTTTGAACGTACACGAAACACTTACCACAATATCGCATACTGTAAATTATTTGCCACTAACCAAATTCCGCCGCTATGGGCGGGTACTCGTCTAGTAGTTTGAAAAGACTTATGTTTTTATGTAAAAACTGTATTTTAATTAGCCAATAGCTCATAGGTCATATGGTTCCATCGTGCATGAATACTTGGAGGGGTGACCTCATCATGCAACTAGAGAGGATGCCTCTAATTAAATTGGTCTGGGTAGGAGGGATCAACTCCTTGTGAAGGATGCAAGGCGCACACCCCATTCACCATAAAAATCATGTAAAAACATGTAACTAGGATGCACCCATACGCCCCACATGATAATATAATATATGGCCAAAACTGTAAAGGAACGCCACGAGCAATCACTCCGCCGTGGGGAAGACATAACACTGGTGCCTCCAATGTTATGGTTATGGTACCTCCATAACTAGATGACATGTCATGCATGCATATAGCTTAGGCATTTAAAACCAACATAAGCAGATCAAAACATATAAAACAAATACTTGGAAAAACAGTTGGCCTTAAACGAGGAATCCTAATAAGGAAAGAGAATGTCCATACTGAATGACGGAATATCCGTACCTTATGTCCAGTGAACGAGGAAAGATGAAAGGATGAAAAGTCCTACTCCAACCTCACTAATGCTACATAAATAAGGGACATGTATAAGTTGTCTGATATCTGAGTGTGTTACTGGTTCTTGTATGTTCTTAACTTGTTTTATATGTTCTTGTCTTATTTTACTGTTTTAAATGATATACTGTATTATTCATGTATTACATGTCTTCTGATTATGTATTACTATCTTGTATTCTTGTGTTATTATACTTGTAGTGTAATAATAAGTAACTTTCTAAAAATAACAGGTTTCCAAAAATAGAAAGTTTCTAAAAATAGAAAGTCTCAAAAAATAGAAAGTTTCCAAAAATACATCAGTTTTTCTAAAAATAGAAAGTTTCTAAAAATAGTAATTTTTCTGAAATAATAATAAGTTGGATTAATAAGCTAAAAGTATAAGCTAGTGTTTATTAATCATATACCATAAGTCATGATGATTATTAGTAAAGTTTATTAAATTTAAATATTTAGGTTAAAATGATTATTAATTAATAATAATAATCTATGGTTTATTAATTAATAAAGTATCATAGTTTAATAATAAACTTTACCTTATAGGATTTTAATTAAATTAAGTCATGTAAAATACTTAGGTTATGATCAGGTATTATTAATTTAATAATAAACTAAGTCTTAGTTTAATTTTATTAAGCCAAAACAAAATACTTAGGTTATACATGTTCTATTTCATTAAATAAAAATAATCTAAGTCAAAATGTTAATTTAATTATACATGTATTTAAATAAATTAAATTACCTACATGAGCATATTAGTTTTAAAAATTCCCGGACCCGAATCCCGTGACCGTAAACCAATCGGGTACCACAGCCCAAAGGCCATGTCCTCGCTGCCCTGTGATGTCCGAACCAAAACCCCACACCGAGAGCATAAGCTCTCGGTTGGTGCTGTCCGAAACAAACAAACACACCCCGGCTTGCGTCGGGGTTCCCCTTTTTGTCTGAGAACACCACGAGAACCCCCCCCCCCCCAATGGGGTCTCGGTCCCCATGCTGTCCGAACCACAACCACACTGAGCCCTTTTGGGGGTCTCAATTGGTAACCAAGACGGCGCCGAGAGTCTTACAACTCTCGGTTGTTTGCCGAACCAAAACCAAACACCCACACACCTTTAATCTTGTTTTATTTATTGCCATAACATGTTTTTAATAATGTTTTATAGATCATACACACATGAACATAGTAAAAAAAAGATAAAGGTTTATGTTTATACCGTTAACGTGAATGAAAAGAGGTTGGGAACACGAACACGAATATGTAAATACCAAAGATCAAAACACTACGAATCGTCCTTGTGTCTCTCTTGTGTGTCGCGGGTATAGAGAAGAAAAGGGGGTAGAGTTCTTAGTTTTTGTTAAAACTCTGTATTTGTGTTTTCCTGTGTTTTATTTTTTCCCTAGTTAATTTTCAAAACGGGCTTGGGCCCCTCCTTCTTTGGTTGTCGCGGACACAAGGCCCAACATGGGTCAAACCGGGCTTTGTTCGTGATTAATAATGTTCGTGTTCATTAGTGTTTTAAACGTTCGTTTTAGTTTGTGTTTTAATACTCGTGTTACATAAACTTCGTGTATGTTGTGGTTTAATATTTGTGTTATAAAATTTATACGTAATAATTATTGTGTTTATAAATGTTATACGTAGTGTAAATTATCGTGTTCAAATGTTTGTGATTATAATCATTATACATAATAATTATTGTGTGTTTTTATATACGTAAATTAACGTAATTAATATTCGTGACACGTGTACATAACATAAACGGAAAGTTTTATTAGTTCGTATGTTTACATGGTGTACTGTTCATGGTATTTATATGCGGGTTTTACACAAATAGTCTTTAGTAATCGTGGCCTCATCACCCCGAGAAGTCGATATTTTTATTGGAGTCATAACTGAATTTGGCACCAAAAGTTGTTACAAAAAACTAACAAATCAGTAACCATCAGAAAACTAACAGAATCACCAGAATCGTAACAAACTTGAATCAAAACACGAGCTTCCAGGATGGAGCTCTCATACCACTTGATAGACACTTAGTCAAGGATCAATTAAGATCTGTAATAAGCACCACTAGACAAATCACTCAAGGTTAAAGAAACAGAGCAAAATGACTAATTGAGATCAATTATTGCGGGAAAATGTTGTTTATTGATAGTAACTGAATGATTACAAGATGAGAGAAAAGTTCAACAAATTATGGACAATAAATGAAAGAAATTAACAAGTTTAGTATTTAAATGTGATTTCCTACCAAACTTGAAAACTGTTAGAGGTTGTTGGAGGCACCTTACACTTCTGGCTAATAAGCTTGTTGGAAATACATTTTACGTATTTAGAAAGGATCGGTCACTCCAATGAGATACATCTAGTATGGGCTCGTTATCTAGTAAAGTAACAATATAATGCTAAATGAATGCATTTGATTTAGCTTTGAAAGTCTTTATGTTCCTGGTTCAACTCCTTCATGCCATTGATTGATGTCTTTGTTAGATCTCCCGGTCGAAATACGGGAAAAGTCCATTCACTTCTTGATGGAAATGGAATTTTGCGAATTCTCCCTAGAAATGGAAGATCATTTCGAGATCTTCGAACATATTCGAGGTTTCAATGTCACTATTGTAACTTTGGCCAACACACAAGATGAGACTTTACCACCGTGGAGCAGCTTTTTTCAAAAAGATGAGGGGGAAAGTCAGTAAGATGTTGGATAAGCAAAATATACGAGATCACAAATCAAAGAAGGACTTTTTGGAATGGAAATGGATGAAGCAAAGCCCACATGTAGGGTGGGCTATATATATACCCCCTCCTAGCATGTTAGGAGGGGTTGGTTCTCACACTTTTACACATCTAATCTAATATTAATTCTTTTCTGCCCAACCTCTCTCTTCTTTCTCTCTCTAGTTCTTCATCTATCTATATCTATTGTAATCATTCCAAGGTAAGGATAATCCAAGATTTTCGTAGACCTACAATTGGTATCAAGAGCCATAGGATGATTGTTTTTTTTCTGTTTTTTTGGGTTTTAGTTCGTGTGTTTAGATCCAAAAAGCTTGCGTCTTAATTTTTTTGTGTTTTTTGTGGGTTAATCATTATAGAAATCATCTACATCATTGTGGTAGTGATTTGGTATCTTTAGTTTGGCTAAAAATACAAAAAAATTTGGCGTTTTGCTCGATTTTTGGTGAAAAACTCGTAAATCCTTTTTGCCCAAGACCCATTTTTTAAGCATTTTTGCAAACCTAGTGCAATTTTGTGAACTCATAAACCCTAGACTTTGCGAAGTCAGTAGCATCTTTTGCGAATCCAGTGTGTTTTGCTAACTTAGATTGCGAACCCAGCATTATTGCGAAGTCAGTGCCATTTTTGAAGGTTGTAAAGTCAGATATTTTTTAAGATTGCGAAGTCAGAAATTTTTGAATATTGTGAAGTCAGTCCAATTCGCAAAGTTAATTTTTTGTGAACTCGTGCATTTCAATTATTGCGAACTCATGCATTTGATATTGCGAACTCAGAAAGTTGGATATTGCGAACTCAGGCATTTGATAATGCAAAATCAGGAAGTTGGATATTACGAAATCAGGTTTTAAGAATATTGCGAATTGAGCTTACATTATATGCGAATTCAGAAATTTTCAAAAATGTGTTTTAGAAAATTTTCGTGAGTTATTTGGTCTTGGAATTTTTGGTTTCTCAAGAAGACATATTTAGGGGATTTAATCAACTTTTCTTCAATAATCAATGAATCAAGAACGTTTACGGTTTATTCTTTGGTTTATAAAATCCCGCGAATTTATTTCTCGGTTTCTATAGAATTGTAAAACTCCGCATTGTCCTTAAAAACAAACACAATTACTTTCTTTCATTGCTCGATCGATAAGTAATCCTTACCTTCATTGAACTTCAATGGAACCGTTGAACGACGTCTCAATAGGGAGAATTTATCAATTGCAATACAAAGCTAGAGAAAGTGGCAAAAAATCATTTGGTCTACTGAAATTTCATCTTATGACTATTACAAAGCTCAAGGTTGGACGAGAATTTGTGGCACTCTTTGGTCAAGATCATAATGCATTTATCGATTTAATGTTTCTCAACTTCAACCAACTACAAGAGCACCTCTACAAAGAATAATTTCATCACTCTGCATCAGCACTTGCATATAAAGCTCTCGTGACACAACTTATGCACTTCTTCCAATTTAACATCGTTAAGTCTGAAAATTCAGTGATCTGCCAGTTATTTTTTCGAGACACAAATACTGAGGTTCACGATTTCCGTGGTACATTGTTGAAATACATGACATAGGTTTCGTCTTCGATTTATAAAAGATCAAAACTTTAACTAACGTATGATAGTGGAGTGCAAGAATCTGTGATGCAGATGCAAGATGAGAATGGTCATACGATTGACAATTTGGAGAGTGTTCAAGATTGCAAAGGTATGGAATCAGAAGGAACGCGGGAACCAATCAGCAAGTCAGAAAATGTTACATCGCCAACGGTTGAGGTCCAATTGAATGTTGTATCTGATAAACATATCAATGATATACAACATGTACAGCATGTTGAGCATTCGGAACTTACTTATGACAAACATGGGATGTAAAAGGGTGATAGTTATACCACTTCTGATTCATCCGATGTGAGTCATAATGGGGGAGAGATTGTTCATAATGCTAAATGCTTTGTGACGGATTTGTTAACCGATTCTGATTCCAAGATTAAAGAGCTTGAAACAATTATATCTCAGTAATCTTAAAACTTGAGGATGTCAAAATTAAATTTTCAAAGAAAACGGATAAATTTGAAAAGTATTTTGAAAAACTTGAAAATTTAAACGTTGTTCTTGAACGAAAATTAAATCAAAAAATTCAAGATTCTAAAGCCGAAAAAGATAATTTTGTGAAACAAATTACTTTGCTAGAATCTAAGATGGAATCCGAAGACATCTTACTGAAAGAAAATGAGACTTTAAAGGCTCAGGTTCAGAAAAAGGGTTTTACAATAGCGGCTCTAAAAAACGAGCTGAGGAAAATTAAGGGAACTGGTGTGGATACTAAGCTTGAAAAACCATCAATATCAGGGAAACCGCCTAAAAATCAGTCTGTTAGACAACCGACTACATTTTGATCTGAGCGACCAAAATCCTCGAGACCGCGGTTTGCCTCCCAAGTTGATATGGTTCATCTTTATAGACCAGTCACTCCACTAACTAGGCCTAATGTAATCAAATCAGCATATGCAAAACCTACGAACAAGACTGCTACTAGTGATTTTAGGTATAGTTCTAAGAATATGCCTCAACCTAGGTCGAATAACATTGTTAATCCCATATCAATCCATAACACAAGATTTAGAAGAGATATTAAGAGAGAGAAATAGAAGAAAGTAGAGAGAAAAACAAGAGAGAATTTGGAAGGTTAAACACTTTAGAGAGAGAAAGTAAAATCGTAACCAACACCCTCTTCCACACATGGAAGAGGGTATATATACCCTTCGCATATGGGCCGTGGGTTTAGTATCCTTGGGTCGGGCTTAGATTTGTCTTGGGCTTACGCCCCTAACTTATACAATATTAGCTTAAAGTCCAAGCCCGGTTTTCCTGACTAACCTATTACAATATAAGACCTTTAACGACTAAGATGACCTATTACATTCTTGTTCGACTATATAAAATATAGGGCTAACAATATCCCCCAATGTATCGGTCATCTTAAAAATCTTAAAAAGCATAAGATGATTGAGTGAATACATTCTTGTATAGGAGATCTTCCTACTTTGGTCTTGTATCTTGGTCTTGATCTTGTTTTTAACGGCTTTATTCCTTCATGCTTTTGTGATCTTTATCTTGAGCCTTTGTCATTTGACTTTGAGTGCTTGAGATCTTCAATCTATTCTTGATGGTGTTCATCTTGAGCTCTTGTGACAAGATGACCTATTACATTCTTACATTCTTAAGTATCTTGATTATCGCCATCTTGTGCTCTTGTGACTTCTGAATCGACATCGGTTACACAGCTACGCCACCTTCTTGATATGCAACAACATATATAGACACGGATAAAATGGCTTTGAACATTTCATCCTAACTCGGTAGCATTTTACCTCCGGTCGGTGAAGACCGTTAAACGGTATTAGATACCGTACCTGTGATCGGGTAGATTCGATTAAGAACCTCCTTATCCGATAGAGTATATTACATTTGACAATTTTATATCATTTTCGGAATGTGTTGGATACATAAAATATGACAATTTCAGAGATGTACCCAACAACATTAAAGGCTTGATTTTAAAACGCTCCCTCTCAAAAATTGATCAAAATAACATATGACAATTTTGAGATATAAAAACCACATATGAGGAAGGGAGTGTTGAACACACAATTTTGAAAGATTTAGAAAAACCTTTTGAGAAATTCTTGAAAAATTGTGTTCAACGGTTTTAAAATAATCAGGATAGAAGGCTTCTCTTCTATTGCTTAGGGAAAGCGCACTGAAACGTACACTTCCCTTTCAGGTCCGTTATTCATGAGCTCAAAACTTTGATTGTTTTGTGACTAGCTCATGACCGAGAAAAATAAATTTCCCGTTGTGAAGGATAAGTTATCATCCGTGATAAACTTTCCTTAAGTTGAAGTTCGAGGTCTAAGCTGACATTTACTTAGAAATCGTTTTTCATAAACTTAAAAACTTTGAATGTTTTTATGAGAAGCTCATGACCGAGAAATATGATTTTCTCGTTGAGAAGGATAAGTTATCGTCCGAGATAGACTTTCCTTAGTTGAGGTCCGAGTCCTAAGCTGTGATGCGCTTAGAAGTCATTATGAGAGAAAAATCAAGTACCTTAATTTGCCAAAACCTCCAAGTCTTCTGGAGTCATATACTTCATACCAAGATAGCCAACGAGATACTGAAACCTATTTTAAGATAGGGCTTTTGTAAACAAGTGAGCTATATGGTACTCAGTTCTGACAAAGTATAAATCCACGATACCACGTTCCACTTGTTCCTTGATGAAGTGATATCTGACTGTGATGTGCTGGGTTTGGGAGTGTTGAACCGGATTACAAGAGATGGCTATGGTCGACTTTGAGTCACAATACATAGGTATTTTATCAAAGTGGAAGCCATAATCCGTGAGTTGAGTTCTCATCTAGAGGACTTGAGCACAACACGCAGATAGAGCCACATATTCTGCTTCAGCTGATGATAGCGAAGTGTAATCCTGCTTCTTTGACGACCAACTCATAATTTTGTCTTCCCCTAGAAATTGTACACTAACAGAAGTGCTTTTGCCACTATCAAGGCAACCTGCGTGATCAAAATCTGAAAAAGCTGTTAGATGAAAACCTGTTTCCTTCGGATGCCAGAGTCCCATGTGAATGGTAATCTTAAGGTACCGAAAGATCCGTTTAACCTCTTTGAGGTGCTTTTGAGTAGGTCTGGCTTGATATCGTGCACAATAGCATGTCGCATGATAAATATCAGGCCTGCTGGCTGTAAGGTACATAAGTGACCCGATCATACTGCGATATCGCGTTTGATCTACGGGATATGAGTACAAGTCAGCGTCTAGGGATTTGGTCTACAATGGTGTACCAACGCGAGCACATGAGGTCATGTCATGCTTTTTAAGTATCTCTTGAGCATACTTAGCTTGGTTAATGAAGATACCACGTGGGGATTGATGAGTCTGGAGGCCTAAAAAGAATTTTAGCTCCCCCATCATTGACATTTCAAATCTGTTGTGCATTAATTTTTCAAAACGTTTTGAAAGTTTTGGGTTCGTAGAACCAAAAATAATGTCATCAACATAAACTTGCACCAGCAGTATGTCATCCCCATATTTATTAGTAAAGAGAGCAGTATGTCATCCTTTGGAAAATACTTTGCTTTTTGGCTAAGTATAAAATATTATCGTCCGAATCTCTTCGAATTGACTATTGGTTCAAAGTGCGACTCAATCGTCTTTTGGTGAACAAAAGAATGGTTTGGTTTGTTTATCTAATATTAACTAATAGCAAGTAATTAAATGTCGTTGAGTAAAGTTAAAGTGTTTAAGAATTAAACTAAAAGCTATGTAGAAAAACTTTAAGTAAAAACTTTAAAACTTAAAAACATGTTCCATCGCAATATAACAATTTATTTCCATCAGAATACACCAAAATCATGGCCATCGGAATATCACTAGAAAGAGCCATCGGAATAATCAATACAAAGGTCCATCGGAATGTTAAACTTACTATCCATCGGAATGCAACTACAACAAGTCTATCGCAATGTTGATCGTCGGAATGTCCTCTTATCGCAAAATGGTTCAGATCGGAAAAATGCCTATCGCAATGCAGTTCAGATCGGAATGCAGTAAAGTAAATTTGGGCAGCGTTTTGTTTAATCAAGAGCCTTAAGACCCGTCGGAATGTGCGATCGCAATATGCGATCGCAATCCCATATCTGAATAAGGGGGAATGACCAACCCGATCGCAAAGTAGAATCCTTAAGGATTATTGCGATCAAAATGACGAAACCGTCGGAATGTGCAAAAACCCCAATATTGCGATGGAAGCACTCTTAATCCGAAATTCGTGGCAAGTTCAAAACTCAATAAGCAAGTATAATAAGCTATCCTACCGGATCCTAAAACAATTCAAAAAGCTTAAATTTGATAGCTTTTCAAGACACAAAATCGAACACTTTATGAAGGAAATCTCATCGTAACAAAAACCTTTTAGAAATCCGAAAACCAATAAGCTAGAACTTGTAATAAACCAATAAGCATTAAGAGCTTACAACTTATACGTGTAGGAGCTTATATAAGCACGAAGGAAATGAACCTTCTAAACATACAACCTCAAATTTAATCACGGATCATTAAGGATTCGGATCAAAGTAAGGTTTCGGATCAAAAATTCAAATAAGCCAAGAAATGTAGAATGAGATTAAGGAACACAAAGCTTAAACTTTTGATTAAAATTAACTCAAATACAAAGATTAATGAAAGCTTGAAAGGAAGGAAAAATGAAAAGCTTAGTGAGAGAAAGTTTAGAACTTTCTCTCTCTAAAACTAGAGAGAAAACTTAAAATTAAAAACTAGCTAAAAAAAACCACCTTCGTAATGTGATTAGGAGGGTATTTATAGGGAAGTGGGAGGCATGTGTGGTGCTTTCTTCTTTCTTTTTCTTCTCGACTCGACTTTAATTCTTTGTCTTTTCTCGATGTCGTCTCGGGATTTTAACTTGTCTTTTAATTTTCTTCTTCTATTAGACTTAAGTTCTTCGACTTCATTAAACTTCCGTCTTTAGACTTTTTCTTCGATAAATCTTCAGAATAGGCCTTGGACTTCCGTTCTTTTTGCACTCTTGATCTTTTGACTTCGTCTTTTCCCGTTTTCTTCGATAAAAGCCCGTGAAAACCCGTGTTTTCTTCCTTTTTCATATTTTGGTCCTAAAACACAATAAAAACACAAACCACGCATAATTCCGACTTTTACGACATAAATCACACGTTTTGGTCTTGTTATTATTGGAAATAAGTGGTAAAAGGATAAGTGTTTTCACACTTATTAAATCCCCTACACTTGACCATTGCAATGCCCTCATGCAATACATTAATTTTAAAGCACGGTTTACATTTCCATTATAAATAACCCACCTTGGCCTTTATTAAATACTAAACATAAAAAGATAGAAACAAGTAAAGAAATTAAAAACTTACATTGGTTTTGGCAGCCATGAACGTTTATCATCCTCAAGTTTCACGTTCCCCATACCAAGCTTAAAAACGAGATCATTGTTATTATAAGTTAGCAAACTATCACGAACTCATGTGGGCCAATTACTCACTTAGACTCCCTTATTCCTAGGTGTATCTCTTATATTTTATTTTTGTCTTGAATGATCACGAGGATGCATTGTTTGACTTATTTCGATAATTATTTAGGCTGAAAAATAAAGTGAACGATTTAATCAATAGTGTTGGGAATAAATTAAGGCCAGATCACTTGAACGCTGACAAGAACAACTCAAGCGTTGACAAGAGCAAAGTGAGCGCTGACAGCTTAAGCGTTGACAAGTTAAAGTCAAGCGTTGACAGATTGAAGACAAGCACTGATGGAAGATGTGAGCTACACGTTTATTATGTTCTAGAATACTTCTAGTAAGGATAGAAACGACAATGTATTTTCTATGTTTATCTTTACCTAGAATAGTTGATACGTAGCTTATTGTACAAGGCTTCTTAGTCTATAAAAGAAGGCCTTTAGGTTAATGTTTAATATCAAGTTTTCATTAAGTTTTCATTCGTAAACATCTTTCATTGTAAGCAAGTTCGACATTGATAATCAAAGTGAAAGTTTTGTTTACATCTTGTGTTCTTGTTTAAGTATTAAATTCCGCATAATACTTAGATTCACAAAGCATATAACAAAGGTTTCTCTACGTGTTATACTTGATCTAATCTCGTATACACAAAGCTAATCGATCTAAGTTTGGGATCAACAAGTGGTATCAGAGCTTGTTGAGGAACTTTTGATCTTTGAAGAACACCAGAACGATATACGAACACCAAAACCCTAATTTTCTCAAAACCCTAAAAACATCATGTCTGAAGCAATAACCTCCTCCTCCTCATCCTTACCAAACATCAAGATTCCCATGCTTGATGCAACCAACTTTGACTTATGGAGGTTCAACTTTGAACAATATCTGGGGATCTTTGACTACACACTCTAGGACATCATTGAATATGGAAACTCATTCAATAAAGCTCAAAAGATTCTGAATGCCATTGCAACAAGAACAGCTGTTGAAGGATGTCCTGATGAAGATAAGAAAGAAAAACCTGGGGATGGTAGAGCTGTAAGTGCTGAAGATATTGCAAAGAAAAGAGCTGACATGAAAGCCCTAAATATTCTAAAAGTGTCTTTGGGACAAGAAAATCAGCACAAATATAGAAGCTATGAATCTGCTAAGGATCTTTGGAAAGCAATTGAAGTTGCATATGGTGGTAATGCAGAAACTAAGGAAGAAAAGAAAAAGCAACTTCTGCATGATTATGCTGTCTTTAAAGCTCAGCCCAATGAGAAACTGAGTAGTGTGAGAAGCAGATTGCTTGACATCACAAGCAAATTGTCCTTCATGGGGACACAAGTTGGTGATATTGACACCAATGCTACTTTTCTGAAAAGTCTTGGTGAGACATGGAAGATTGAGGCAAGATCTATTCTTGCCAATAATACTCACAAGAGCTCTTCGTTTGATGACATCTACAACAAACTAAGACTGTTGGAAGATGAAACTCTTTCAAGCAAAGCTAGCACCAGCAACATGGCCTTCTTCTCTCATAGTGAAGGTCAATTCAATCAGAAGGACTCTTTTATGCATCCAGTTACTGGATCATCATTTGTCAGCGCTGGGACAAGTCCTGTCAACGTCTCCTTTTCAGACGCTGACACATTCATGAATGACTCCCCAAGAGTTAAACCTGCTGGTTTGGATTTGGATACTGTTTGTGCTTACATTGCTTCTTTGCCCAATGGTTCAGTGATTACATATGAGGACCTTGAGCAGATAAGTGATGAACACTTGGAAGAGATGGACATCAAGTGGAACATGGCTCTTGCTAGTATAAGAGCAAATAGGTGGAATAGAAGGTTCAAGAAGAAGATGACCTTCAATGCTAAAGACACTGCTGGATTTGATAAATCCAAAGTTGAGTGCTACAACTATCATCGTATGGGGCACTTCATGAGGGAATGCAGATCTCCTAGAAGATCTGATGCTGGTAAACCCTCAAGTCAGGTTGTTAAAGCTCAAGACTCCAAAGCCATGGTTGCAGTTCAAGGAATTGATGGTACTGGATGGGATTGGAGCTATCTGGCTAAGGATGCTGAAGAGGACAAAGCCTTGATTGCTGACATTGAAGAAGAAGAGCATGTTGAATATGCTCTCATGGCACACTCCTCCTCTTCATCTGATAATGAGGTATATGATGATGCTTTTTGTAGCAAAGGCTGTAGGTTAAACACTGACAGACTTAACAAAGAAGTGTTAAAACTAAAAGAGGATATGAGCACTGAAAGGTGTAAATTATCCAATTACCAACTAGCTCTTACTGAAACTGAGAAAACCGTTTCTGAATACAAGAAAATGGAATTTGATTTAAAAGATAAGATAAATATCTTAAAACATGAGCTAGAGGGTAGTATGGATATTAGAAATATCATGTCAAAGGTCAATAAAGACCTACAGGCTAAGTTAGATGAGGCCATTAAGAATAAAGATAATGTTGACCTCAAGATTCAAAGATTTGATAGAGCCACCCAAGCCCTAGGAGACTGTGTAGCTAAACAAAGAGATCCTAAGGATATGACTGGGCTTGGAATGAATGAGAATGATTACTCTCTGGTTCCACCACCAGCTGGTGACTTCTATGGTGTCCTTAGAAAGGATTTATCTTGGACTGGTATTCCAGAATGCCAAGAAGAGGAATTTATTCCTCCACCAAGAGTTGTCACCCCAGTAGAAGAGTATCAACAAAAACTGACTGACCTAAATGAGTGGAAGAAAGCTAACCCTACTTTATTTGTTAAGGGAGGTTTGCTGTGTGAAAGTCCCAATGAATCCCCACCCATTAAGGTTACTCACCCAGTTACTGGTGAAGCTGTTGACCTAGGCTCCAACACTGTTAGAAGACCTACCATTAAATATGCAGAGATGTATAGAAATAATAGGTCACCCAAGAGCCAAGTCAACAATCATGGAACAGGTTTCTTTGTTTCTAGACCTAAGAATGTGTCTAAGAAAGCCTGTTATACTTGTGGTAGCTTTTCACATTTGGCATACAAGTGTGTCAACGCTCCCAAAGCCAGCGCTGATAGGAACAATTTCAGCGCTGATAGGAAGAAAGTCAACGTTGTTAGGAAGTCAAACGTTGTCAGACCCAGACCTTGTGTGCAGCAAAGTCCACAAGTGATTAGACCAGCCCCATTCTTTACTAGAAGGTCTAACACTCATGGACAAAGACCTTTTCAAAAGACAGATACCTGGTCAAATAGGCAATGGGTTCCTGTAGCAAACCCTAGGTTCAACGCTGACAAGCGTAATTTCAGCGTTGACAAGACAAAATCCAACGCTGACAGAAACGTGACCAGACCTAAGTATTTGCATCCACAAGGTAAGGGGTCTAAAGCTTCTTCAAGCTTAACATGGAGACCCAAGAAGGATCAAAACCCTAATATAATGGAATTTCAATGACTTGCAACAGGTTTAATTATATTTCAAAAGTCATTACAAAACCAATTGGGGTTAACTGGGTATTTCATCCTAAAAGGGATGAGAATGGGGTTGTTGTGAGAACTAAGTCTGTTCTTATTGAACAACCAGATGAATCCAAGTCTTCTGAGACTTGGGTTCCCAAAGAAAACTAATTTGTTTTCTTTATGTGCAGGGCATTCAAAAGCAGATCAATGATTATGGATATTGGGATAGTGGATGCTCAAGGCACATGACAGGAAAGGAAGACTATCTGACGAACTTCTCTCTTATTAAAGATGGTGATAAGGTATACTTTGGAGGGGGCTACGGCACCATCACAGGCAAAGGAACCCTTCTCACCAATAATCTACGTTTTGAGAATGTCTTCCTGGTAAAAGAACTGGACTATAATCTGTTTAGTGTATCACAAGTGTGTGATAACAAAAATAAGGTTCTTTTCACTAATACTGAGTGTTTGGTGTTAAGCAAGGATTTTAAGATCCCTGATGAGAAGTATATTGAGTATAGAACACCTAGGTATAAGGACATATACAATGTGAATTTAAATGGGATTAAAGTGAATACAAATATGTCTTGTTTTTATGCTAAGGCATCAGTAGATGAAAGTAATTTGTGGCACAGGAGACTAGGGCACATAAACTTTAAAAATATAAATAGACTTGTGAGGCTTGGTTTAGTTGATGGTTTGCCTGAGAAGGCCTTCCACAATGACCACTCTTGTGTTGCATGTCTTAAAGGCAAGCAACACAAGGTCTCATTCAAGTCCAAGCAGGTGCATACTAGTTCCAGACCTCTTCATATGCTTCACATGGACCTCTTTGGTCCAACTAATATAGAAAGTTTGAATGGCAAGTCATATTGTTTTGTTGTCACTTATGACTTTTCTAGGTTTACTTGGACATTCTTTTTAGCTATGAAGAGTGACACAGCTGATGTTCTTATTGAATTTATCACTCAAATTGAGAAAAGGTCTGGCAATGAGGTTAAGATGCTTAGGAGTGATAATGGTGGAGAATTTAGGAACAAGAAGCTAGATTATTTTTGTGCCAGGAAGGGAATTACTAGGCAGTTTAGTATTGCTAGAACCCCACAACAAAATGGGGTTGCTGAAAGGAAGAATCGAACCCTAATTGAAGCAGCCAGAACAATGTTGGCTGATGCTCACTTTCCCATAGCCTTTTGGGCTGAGGCTGTTAATACAGCATGCTATGTGCAAAATAGAGCATTGGTTAACAAAATTCAGAACAAGACACCTTATGAGTTACTTTGGGGAAGAAAACCTAATATTGGTTTTCTCAGACCTTTTGGATGTCATGTAGTAGTCTTAGACACTAGTGATGCCTCAGGAAAGTTTAGTGCAAAAGGTGATGAAGGTTACTTCATGGGGTATTCAGTGCAGAGCAAGGGTTATAGGGTTTATCTTAAGGAGGACAAACGTATTGTTGAAAGAGTACATGTTAGGTTCTTAGAGAATAAACCTAGTGATCCTGAAAGTGGTCCTAATTGGTTGTTTGATTTAGAACCCTTATCTAGAACTTTAAATTATATGCCTGTCACTAATCCAGACATTGTGAAGGTAACTTCAAATGTTGTGGAGGAACAAGTTGTTCATGTTTCAGGTACACAGGTTGATGAAAGGGTTGGATCACAAGCAGAAAAGGCATCTCCTACATTTGAATATGTCACAATTCCCATTTGGACTGATGCTTTTGCTGCTGCTGCTGCTGCTGGACAAGATAATGGTGGTTTCCAAATACCACCAGATACAAACATGCATGGTTCTTCAGGCGCTGACAAAGGCAAATCAAGCGCTGACAAGACCAATTCAGATGTTGATGGCTCAGACGTTGACAACAACAGTTCAAGCGTTGTTAGCCCAAGCGCTGACAAACAAGGTTCAGACGTTGACAACACCTTTGCACATCTTTTCTCTTCCACTTTTGAACAAGGAGAACCTTCCAGAGTATATGAAGAGATCCCTATTGATCAAAGAGAGTCTGATGAAGAAGATATTGGCAACATGGAGCGTGAAGTTGAGGACACCAGACTTTTTGAAGGAGGAGTTCTCACTTCCACAATGAAGAATCACCCCCATCTCAGATCATTGGTGATGTTATGACTCCAGTTCAGACAAGAAGATCCCATCAAAGTCTTGGTGGATTTATTGCCAATATACACAAGAAGGTTGATACCCCTCTTGTGCAAGCATGTTTGTTTGCATGTTTTCTGTCACAAGAAGAACCCAAGAAGATATTTGATGCTCTCAAAGAACCAAGTTGGGTGGAAGCAATGCAGGATGAGCTTCACCAATTTGCTATTCAGGATGTTTGGGAGCTGGTTGATTGTCCTAGATATGTCAGACCAATTGGGACAAGATGGGTTCTCAGGAACAAAAGAGATGAAAGAGGTATTGTGGTCAGAAACAAGGCAAGGTTAGTGGCTCAAGGTTATACACAAGAGGAGGGGATAGACTATGAAGAAGTCTTTGCACCAGTTGCAAGGATTGAAGCTATTAGGATTTTTCTAGCCTATGCATCTTGCATGGGCTTTACAGTCTATCAAATGGATGTAAAGAGTGCATTCTTGTATGGCACCATTGTTGAAGAAGTTTATGTCATGCAACCTCCTGGTTTTGAGGATCCTGAGCATCCAGACAAAGTGTATAGAGTCAAAAAGGCTATGTATGGCCTTCATCAAGCCCCTAGAGCATGGTATGGTACTTTGTCTACCTATTTGGTGGACAATGGCTTCAAGAGGGGCACCATAGATCAGACACTATTTACAAATAAGAAAGGCAAAGATGTGTTGCTTGTGCAGGTCTATGTTGATGATATCATTTTTGGGTCTACTGATCCAAAGATGAGTGAGGATTTCTCCAAGCTCATGACAGACAAATTCAAGATGAGTGCTATGGGGGAGATGAACTTCTTTCTTGGTTTACAAGTTCAGCAGAAAGAAGATGGTATCTTCATCTCCCAAGACAAATATGTTGCTGAAATCTTGAAGAAGTTTGGCTTTTCTCCACATGAAAAGAGGGCTTCTACTCCTATGGATAGAGAACACCCTTGGGGAAAGATTGGAGATGGGAAAGATGTTGATGTCAGGCATTATAGATCCATGATTGGATCCTTGATGTATCTTACTGCTTCCAGACCTGATATCATGTTTGCTGTGTGTGCATGTGCACGCCATCAAGTGACTCCCAAAGAATGTCACCTTTATGCTGTGAAGAGGATCTTTAGGTACCTAAGATGTTTCCCTACTCTTGGTTTGTGGTACCCAAAGGATTCACCATTGGAGCTGATTGCATATTCAGATAGTGATTATGGTGGTGACAAGTTTGATAGAAAATCCACAACTGGTGGATGTCAATTTCTTGGGAGCAGATTAATATCTTGGCAATGCAAGAAACAAACAGTGGTGGCTAACTCTACAACTGAAGCAGAATATGTGGCTGCAGCAGCATATTGTGGTCAAGTGTTGTGGATTCAGAACCAGCTATTGGATTATGGGTATAACTTCATGCATACTAAGATATTTGTTGACAATAATAGTACTTTATGCATCATAAAGAATCCTGTGCATCATTCTAAAACTAAACACATAGAAATTAGACACCATTTTATAAGAGATTGCTTTGAGAAAGGTTTAATACAACCAGATAGGGTTGACACTGAGGAAAATGTGTCAGATTTATTAACTAAACCTTTTGATGCTGGAAGATTTCAGTACTTGGTAACAAGTATTGGAATGGTTAATCTCACTTAAGTATGTGTTTTGGATTCTTTTTGTAAAAATATGTACAGGATGATGCATTACTATTATTAGTCTTATTGATGATTTAGATTTTCCACTATATTTTTCTAACACTGACAAAGGTTGTTTGAACACTGATAAGTGCTTTTACAACGTTGTCAGCAATATAATTGTTTAACACTGACAAAGCTTCCTTCAACGCTGTTATGTGTTATCGGGGCGTTGTCAGCAACAATGTTAGTTTTGTGGTTTTCAATCTAAATGTGCAGATGGTGTTAGTAGTATACCATTGGATACAGAGTTGCTTATGGATCAAAGGAGAAGCATTTGGACAAGTTTTTATTTATGGATGATGGTTGGAATGTTTCATTCCTATCTTGACATAAATTTTTTATGTTCATGCATGTTTTTAGCAAACTCTTTGTATCTTTGTTTAAGGGGAGGTTTTAGGAACCTTTAGGATTTTTGGGTATCCATATGATACTCTTATCACAATTCTAGATTGTGTCCACAGGTGAGTATGGGTTAGTTTTACTAAACCATGAGGCACTGTAGCATGCATAGTATATCAACTTTGCATGCTGCCAAGACATTTTTGGCCTAGAATTGGTTGTGGTCTGTTGGGAGACTTGGGAATCATTTTGATATGGGATTTACCTGGGAGTAACAAGGATTTTATAAGGTAACTTGGTTGTTAAGAATTTTGGTTAGCAAGGGACACTAGAGGACTGTTATGTCTATCTTGCTTATGCAAGTGTGCATAACTGGACAGTGCTTGCCGCCCTATAATAATTATCAGCTTTTGGCTATTTTCTCTAGGATAAATTACTTGTTAAGGTCATTTTTCACTTTTTAAAACAATTTTATTTTTGGACGCTGACAAGATTTTTTCAAGCGTTGTTGTGACCAAATTGGACGCTGACATGGCTTTAGGCGAACGTTGACAAGATTATAGCCGTTGGGCGTTGATGGGTTATATTTGACCGTTGACACTCAATGGGACCTACCCAGTTGTTACTTTTTGACATATTTTCAAGCCGTAATTTTAGGAGTTGTTACTTTCATTAAATGCATGAGATAACTTATAACGTTTTCAATATTTTCATGATTAGTTTTTGAAAATCTTTGCCTATTTTTGGGCCAATCACATGCATTCATCCAACCTATAAATTTGGCTCCTATTTTTAAACAGGGTATCTATAATTCTTGTCTAACACTTTTCTCTTATCAACCTTCATCTTCTATACTTCAAAATTAACAGCTTTCATCAATGGCACCAAGATTTAACTCAGCAGAATTGGATTTGGGGTTCAAGTCTCAACACAACATGATTGCTTATCTTGTTGCTGATAATACTTTGTTCCCTCAATACACACAAATGGTGGCGTATTTGAACGCATCTCCATTAAGGTATGCTCTTTCTCATGCATCACTCATTCTAGTCACACACATTAAACAGTTTTGGAACACTGTCAGTTCCTCAACAGTTAATGGAGTGACCACATTAACTTCTATTGTTCATGGGAGATCTTGGGTGGTTACTGAGGCCTTGGTACGCCAGGCCTTGCATCTTGATGATGCTGATGGTATAACCATTCTTCCCATAACTGAAATAGAACAAGGGCTTAGGGCTTTGGGATACCCTATTCCTGATGAAGGTACTCTTAATAAGTACCATAAGCAGGAATTTCCCCTAGCCTGGAAGTACCTCATTCACATTCTCCTTCAATGTTTGAGTCCCAAATGTACTGCACATAATGAGATCAATAGATCCATTGCAACTGCTATTGTGTGTATTGCAACAGGGCAAAAATATAACTGGTCTAAAATGATTTTTGAAGGAATGTGTAAAAACAAGGGGACGAAAATGACTTTAGCTTATCCCCGTTTTCTGCAAATGATATTTGATGATCAAAGATATTGTTCAAGGGATCACAATGACTTTTATAAAATCCCTGAACAAAAGAAAGCTATTTTTACCAAGATGAATTCACCACATCATAGGGATTTACCTTTAACCCCAGCCATGCTTGCTGTTATTGCAGCAGCACAACCCCAACCAGACCCCCAACCTCATATTGACCCTCACCCACAACTTGAACCTATCCCTGAACCTTTACCCTCACCTGACCAAATGCAAATAGACCAAGAACCCTTTGACGCTGACACATCTAATGTGGGCGTTGATGTGCCTATTTCCAACGCTGACAACCAACCATCACAATCCCAAACACCCCTTAACCAACCCACATCTACCCATTCTTCCACACCATCTTCCACACCACCTGAATATAGGTTGATTAAACGCCAAAGGACTGCTGGAGTGTTCTCCTCTGGTGGTCCTAGCCATGAAGCAGAGAGAACCACCACCACAAGTGTGGCTGGTGACCTGGATGAGGCTGGTACTATTGGTTCTGGCTTAGAAGTTGGCCAAGGCAGTCCCACCATAATTAAGTCCTCATCCATGCCCAATGAATCTGACTTGGGAGGTCAAATCCCCATTTTAGAAGAGGGCAGACTGGAACCAATGACTCTTTTGGAATTAACGGTTGTCTGCATTAGCTTGCAAAAGCAGAATGCAGACTTAGTACAAATTGTCAGCAACCAAGGCCTTGAACTCAAGGAATTGAGGGAGAGGATTGTTGTTTTGGAGAGTGCTCATGCAAAGGGAGGTATGGAGGAGTCTTCCAAAGGGGAGGAAGATCAAAGAAATCTGAGTGATAAGAGCAGTCAAGATGGTCAATCATTGGATGTTGCTGAAGCTCTTACTACTTTGAAGGAACAAACAGGTTTTGATACGTCCTTGATCTCTCCAACCAATTTAAATTTATCATTTACAGATATGTTGAGAGAGGTTACACAAGGCGCTGAGGGAAAATATTTGAGCGTTGACAAGACAAGTTTGGACACTGATAGAAGTATTTTGGGCGCTGATAGAGGAAATTTGGACGTTGACAGATCTGCATATGGAGGTGATGTATTCCAGTCATCATCTATCATCAAGGATGTTCCTACTCAGGTATTACCATCTACCTTACCAACAATTGCACCATCAGATAAGGGTAAGGGTAAGTTGGTAGAAGAAATTGTTCCAAAGAATGCAGCTCAGGTTGAATTTGATAGAAGATTGGCTGAGCAAATGATGGAACAAGGTGAAAAGGAAAAGTCACCATTTGTTGTGACTTCTGAAGAAGAAAGTGATGGAGCTAGCTCAGATTCAAGTGTGATGATTATTGAACCAGAAAGACTTGAGTATGGTGATGAGCTTGCTAAGGCAAAGCTGAGAGATTTAAAGTTGCAGATTGATTTTGATATGCCAGAGGTGGTTCAGATGTACAATTCTTGGGAAGAAAGCTGTATGGATAATCCAGACTTGACCATTTCAGATCAGATATGGGGTTTGGAGATTCTTCTTAGAGTTCAGAAGGATTGTAAGGTGATTTTGAAGCATAAGGCAAGCAACATTCTCTCTGAGTTGAAAAGGGATAGAAGGAAGCTCTACTTTATGTTGCTCAAATGTCATGGAGTTGGATGGACACATCAGAAGCTGAAGGCTTTGACATTTGATGAGTTGGAACATAGGGCTTATCCTATTTGGGTGAAAGTGCAGGAAGAAAACACTTTCAGACTTCTTTCAGATGAAAGAAAGGAGCAACTTGCAGAAGAGATGGAAATCAAGAAAGCTATGATTGTTCCCAGACCAGTGAAGAAGGGATTTACACTTGAGTTTCCAAAAGATATGAATCAACTATATCCAAGTGAAGCAGTTATTAGAAAGAGCCTCAAGCTCTCCCCATTAGAAGCTTCAGATATGGTGCATGTGTTACCACTAGATTCCAGGAATCCAATTGTGAGTTATGATGAAGATGAATGTGGATTCTGGAAGATTGGAAGATATGGCAAGGAGGTACACACTTTTACCACTCTCATATCTTTATTTGCAAGTTGTGATAGAGAAGACTTGGTGGACCTTTGGAGGTTGCTAGAGACCAAGTATGAGGCTGAAGCACCAACTTCAGCTAATGGAATAAAACTTTGGGCCACATTCAAAAGAATGTGTGGGACAAATGAAGAAGATCCTGAAATATGGAAGGATCTTGAAGATGATCTCAGTGGTCTTCAATGGAGGTTATATTCAGCTGCTGGTGTATACCATTTGAGTTCTACAAAGTTTGCTGAGTATTTACTTGTAGATGCTCAGTATTTCATATACAAGGCTGTTTTGGAAAAGATGAAGGACACCCAGTTGGAGATAGATTACACAAGTGACGTGGCAAAGAATTTGATCAGATTTATTTATTACCAATATGATAAGGTTTGTCAGACTCCTCCAAGTTCTTAATGTTTATTCAGAAACTTGATCATAAGAGTGGATATCAAGTTTAGGGGAGGATTGTTGGGAATAAATTAAGGCCAGATCACTTGAACGCTGACAAGAACAACTCAAGCGTTGACAAGAGCAAAGTGAGCGCTGACAGCTTAAGCGTTGACAAGTTAAATTCAAGCGTTGACAGATTGAAGACAAGCACTGATGGAAGATGTGAGCTACACGTTTATTATGTTCTAGAATACTTCTAGTAAGGATAGAAACGACAATGTATTTTCTATGTTTATCTTTACCTAGAATAGTTGATACGTAGCTTATTGTACAAGGCTTCTTAGTCTATAAAAGAAGGCCTTTAGGTTAATGTTTAATATCAAGTTTTCATTAAGTTTTCATTCGTAAACATCTTTCATTGTAAGCAAGTTCGACATTGATAATCAAAGTGAAAGTTTTGTTTACATCTTGTGTTCTTGTTTAAGTATTAAATTCCGCATAATACTTAGATTCACAAAGCATATAACAAAGGTTTCTCTACGTGTTATACTTGATCTAATCTCGTATACACAAAGCTAATCGATCTAAGTTTGGGATCAACAAATAGTTAGCTAAAGGACCAAATCTTTTAAAACTGCTTCTCGGGACCTCATAAAGTTCATATCTTGGCATAACTCGCTTCACGATTTGAGACCTTTCTCGGACCGATATTTGGCAGCGACTTCATACTTCGAATCTTGAGAGACGTTCATGAAATATTGGCCTTCTCTTCATAATAGGAATTTCTTCACTTGAAGTTTTGAGAGATTCTTCATCTTTAGACCACGACTTCTTCATTTTTCTCCAATCTTTATTTTGGACTTTGAGATACAACGATCCGCCTCCTTTTAGGACTTGGATCTATTTACCCTCATACCTTGTTAGGGTCTTTTTGGATAGACTTCTCCATAATCTTTTGGGGAGTATTTGCTTTTCGTCGTGTGTCTCGATCCTTCATATTGATTTTCGATAAATGATTCTTCACATCACTTTTGGATCTTTAGCAACAAACTGTAGCCCTCATGCCTTGTTAGGGTCTTTTCGGACTCGCCAATCTTCGCATCCCACTTCAATAAGTTATGCCTTGGCTATGAACTCTAATCCGTACCGAGCAACTTTTAAACGATCTGGGGCTAGAAGCTAAGTAACCTTTTAAATCGTACAACCTTATTTATTGCAGATAAATTTATTAACAAGCGGAGGGAGAATAGGCTTATAATTAACTCACATAAATTCACGAAAGAATACCGAACTTATAATTGACTCTATCATCTCTCGTTCTCCACAGTTTAAAATCTCAAGGAATGAGACTCGTGGATGCTTAGCCTATTAAATCAAAGTTTTGGGTTTTCGAGTCATCTATAGGATCTTGCAAATTCTTGGACTTTTTCAAGTTTAGAAATCGCATTTTAAAGTTCCCTTGATAAACAACTCTCTAGGATCAATTATAGGAGCTTGCGAAAAGTTTTTGTTCTTAACCCGTGAGAGTTAAGACTTTCGCGTTTTACAGCTCCCTATATAAAAGCCTAGCAAAACTTGACTTAAACACGTTAAGGATACTAGCTAGAGTAAACTTAGATAAGTAAACTTGGGTTGAGTCAAAATGTTCACGACTAAGAAAAATCTAAAACCACTTTATTGAAGAATTATTCTAGCAATGGAAAGAAAATAATCATAACAAAGGCAAATACAACTATACAACTAGGCCAAAATAGATTAAAATTTTTGAAAAATGTCGAAAAATCGAATTTTCCGGTTAAAATGAGGGCAAATTCATGGAAAAGACCACTTACTTCGATAGAAGTCCCCCCTACACTTGACATAAACATTGTCCTCAATGTTTAAGCATGTGGGAGTAAACTCCCCTACACTTATGACATTGTGCACTTTGTTTAAATCTTGCTAAGGAAAGGACAACTAAAGTGAATTCAATGTGAACATATATAAAATATGAAATATTGAATCACAAGAGTTTAGGATAGAACCGGGAAGATGGGAACACGGTATCACGGTTCGTCAAAGGTCATCAAGGTGGATCTTTGAAGCTTTAATCCCTGCACAGCACAAGAAACAAGACAACAAACACATATGGGGCTCCCCTACACTTATTATGAAAGCAGTAAAGGATAGATCACGGGTTGCCTCCCGAGAAGCGCTTGTTTTTGTTTACCGAGTCACGAGCCTGACTCGACCCAAATTAGTGAACGTGGGGAGGGATGGAATCATCTCGTGAGAGATGTCCTCACCAAAGTACAGCTTCAGACGCTGGCCATTCACCTTGAAATTGGGCCCATTTGGATGAGAAAGCTCAATGGTCCCATATGGAAAGACTTTGGCGACGGTGAATAGACCAGACCAACGGCTCTTCAACTTGCCAGAGAAGATCTTCAACCGAGAGTTAAAGAGTAGAACTTGATCACCAACGTGGAACTCTCGGTTCTTTATTTTTGCGTCATGAATGATCTTGGTCTTCTCCTTGTAGATCAGCGAGTTCTCATAAGCTTTATTCCTTAGTTCATTTAGCTCGTTTAGTTGAACCTTGCGATGATCACCGGCTTTATTGATGTAGAAGTTAGCCGACTTCAAGGCCCAGTGCGCCTTATGTTCCAGCTCGATGGGGAGGTGGCAGGCTTTCCTGTACACAAGACGATAAGGCGTACAGCCGATCGGGGTCTTATAAGCAGTACAGAAAGCCCACAGAGCATCATCTAACTTATCGGCCCACGCGACGCGATGCTTTCCCACAGTACGCTCCAAAATTCGCTTCAATCCACGGTTGGATATCTCGGCTTGCCCATTGGTTTGGGGATGATAGGCGGTGGAAAGACGATGATTAACACCATACTTAGCCATGACTCTTGCAAATTGATCGTTGCAAAAATAAGTCCCGCGGTCACTGATGATAGCACGAGGAACGCCGAATCGAGCGAAAAGCTGCTTCAAAAAGTTCACAACCACCCTCGCATCGTTTGTAGGGAGAGCCTTGGCTTCAACCCATTTAGAAACGTAGTCAACGGCGACGAGGATGTACTTGTTCCCTTTGGAGGATGGAAATGGCCCCATAAAGTCGATGCCCCATACATCAAAGATTTCACATTCCTGTATGAAATTTTGAGGCATCTCATCCTTATGTGTGATCTTGCCTTGGCGTTGGCAAGCATCACAATGCTTAACCATTTCGTGAGCGTCACGATAAATGGTGGGCCAATAGAATCCAGAATCAAACACTTTTTTAGCGGTGTAGTTGGGACCAAAGTGACCACCGGTGGGTCCTTTGTGGCAAGCTTGGAGAATGTAAAAAGCTGCCGGTCTGTCAACACATCGACGAATGATCAGATCAGCACATTGTTTGAATAGAAAAGGGTCATCCCAAAAGTAAGTCTTAACATCATTCAAGAACTTCTTCTTTTGTTGAGATGTTAACCCTTTGATGAGAATACCACCCGCTAAGTAGTTTGCAATGTCCGTAAACCACGGGGTGTCATCAAGATTGAGATTTATAGACATTAAGGTCTCAAGGGGGAAAGAGTCATTGATCTCTTTGTTCGGATGATCCCCTTGATATGGATCCTCAAGTCTGCTCAGATGATCCGCGGCCAGGTTTTCGGCTCCCTTCTTGTCGCGAATTTCAATGTTGAATTCTTGAAGGAGTAAAACCCAGCGAAGAAGTCTTGGCTTAGAATCATGCTTAGTCATCAAGTACTTCAACGCGTAATGGTCCGTGTATACGATGGTGGGGGATAACACAAGATAGGGACGAAATTTCTCAAAAGCATAGACAACAGCTAAAAGCTCTTTTTCGGTTGTCGTATAATGCAATTGAGCCCCCGTTATTGTTTTGCTAGCATAGTGGATTGGTTGGAAGTGTTTATTCACTCGTTGGCCCAAAACCGCACCAATAGCAAAGTCGCTAGCATCGCACATCAATTCAAAAGGCAGCTCCCAATTAGGGGTAACCAAGACCGGTGCCTTAGTTAGCTTATCCTTAAGAAGATTGAAGGCTTCGAGACACTCTTTGGAAAAGATAAAAGGAGTATCTTTTTCCAAGAGGTGGGTCATCGGGCGAGCGATTTTAGAGAAATCCTGAATGAATCGACGATAGAAGCCCGCATGACCCAGAAAACTTCTCACACCCTTCACAGTTGAAGGTGGAGGTAATTTGGCTATGACATCTACTTTAGCACGGTCGACTTCAAGACCGGCTTTAGAGATTTTGTGTCCTAGCACAATGCCTTCTTTTACCATAAAATGGCATTTTTCCCAATTTAGAACAAGGCGAGTGTCTTCGCACCGCTTAAGCATACGTTCCAAATTGGCAAGGCAAGAAGAGAAGGAATCCCCAAAGACCGAGAAATCATCCATGAAGACTTCCATGGTTTGCTCAACCATGTCATGGAAGATAGCCAACATGCACCTTTGGAAAGTCCTGGGGGCATTGCATAAGCCAAAAGGCATTCGTTTGTAAGCAAATGTGCCACAGGGACAAGTGAATGTTGTCTTCTCTTGATCTTGGGGATCGATGGGTATTTGGAAATAACCCGAGAAACCATCAAGAAAGCAGTAATATTCATTACCCGCCAGACGTTCAAGCATTTGGTCCATAAAAGGTAGAGGGAAATGATCCTTTCTCGTGGCATCATTGAGTTTGCGGTAGTCTATACAAACTCTCCACCCAGTAACGAGACGGGTAGGAATCAACTCGTTGTTTGCATTGGGCACAACGGTAATTCCACCTTTCTTAGGCACACAATGGACTGGACTAACCCATGGTGAATCCGAAATAGGGTAAATCATACCCGCATCAAGAAGTTTGATAACCTCTTTTTTGATGACTTCATGGATTTTAGGATTCACCCTTCGTTGGTTTTGAATTGTGGGCTTAAAGTCGTCCTCCATGAGAATTTTATGTGTGCAAAAGTGAGGATCAATTCCACGGATGTCGGAGATTTTCCAAGCGATAGCTCTTTTATGCTTCTTCAACACGACGATGAGTCGGGCTTTTTCTTCCTCTTTTAGGTCCTTTGCGATGATGACCGATAACTTCTCGTTGTCTTCCAGGAAAACGTACTCAAGATGAGGAGGTAGGTCCTTAAGCTCAAGAGTAGGAGGATCCTCAATAGATGGTGTAACTAACGATGGATCATCATTAGTCACCTCTTTAGGAGAAGGAGAAAACGGGTCCTCATTGAGAAGTCTCTCAATAGTACGAATATCTTCATCCCAATCGGTGGACGAATTATCATACTTAATATCGAGAGGACCCAAGCTAGCTTCGAAATCATCCAAGTCACTTTCTCCAAAAGGAGTCAATGCCGGAGCAATTGAGGCAACGGTCTCAACATTGGGTAGAGAAGAGAGAGTACTTTTTCAAGCATCATGAAAATGTTCTTCACAAGCCTCATCGAGAACATCAATAGCATTAACACTCTCATACGAATAAGGTTGTTTAGAAATCTTACCCATGTTGAAGACAATTTTATCATCACCAACTCTCCTGATTATTTCGCCCGCGGCTACATCAATGAGAGTGCGACCGGTCCTCTGGAATGGACGTCCAACGATTAATGGAACACGAGGATCCATCTCGTAGTCAACGACAACAAAATCCGCCGGGAAGGTGAATTTGTCAACGCCAACAAAGACATCTTCGGCTATCCCCACTGGATAAGCAACCGTACGGTTAGCTAATTCCAAAGTCATTTTGGTGGGGACTAGCTCGGGGAGAGATAATTGCTTCCAAACACTTAAAGGCATTAAGTTTATACTGGCACCTAGATCGGCTAGGGCCATGCAATTCTCTACTCCCGGGAAGTTGCAAGGAATCAAGAAGCGACCCGGATCACCAAGTTTGGTGGGCAATTTCCTTAAGAGAACGACGGAGCAATTCTCATTAAGTTGGGTCTGAGCAATGTCCAGAAGCTTTTCCTTATCGCTTAAAAGATCTTTAAACATTTTCGCATATTTGGGCATGTGAGCGAGAGCCTCGGCAAAGGAGATGTTAAAATTCAATTGTTTAAACATTTTTAGAAAGTTTGAAACCTGAATATCATCCTTGCTCTTTTGCTTCTCTTTCCTCAACCTTGAAGGATAAGGTATATTGGATGAAGAAGAAGGCTTTGGGGGAGTAGGATCACTCACAACCACGGGTGGTGGGGAAATGGGGGTAGAAGGTGAAGGAGGTGGGGAAAGTTGCTCTTTTTCCTTGTTCATAATCACGGGTGGAGGTGTAGGAAGCTCGGGTTCCATATAACCTTTTCCACTACGAGTGGTGATTGCTTTCATCTCCCCTCTTGGATTCGCAACGGTGTTACTCGGAAGAGTACACGAAGAAGAGGGTTGATTACCTTGGATGAGCGAACCAATCATATCATGAATGTTAAGCGCTTGAGTGCTGAAAGAATCTCTGAGGTCGGCACGGATCTCATTGCTCTGTTTTGCCATATCATTCCTTAGCTCGGCTCGAATATCGTTCCCTTGTTTCGTCATTTCGCCCTTCAAGTTGATGACTTGACTCTGAAGATTCGTCACCAGCTCCCGATTAGTCTTCATGAACGTCTCGACGTCTGGACTTACTGCTATCGGTTGATTGAGAGGTGGAGCTTGGTAAGCTTGAGAATTTCCTTGAGTTGGGTATGGGTTTCTTTGGGATTGATATTGATTGTTAGCACGAGGTTGGGATTGATTGTTTCGGTTATAGCTTTGTTGTTGGTTTTGGTTTGCAGGAGGGAAACCAGGTGGAGCAAGATAATTGTTTGAACGATAACTGAGTAAGCTACGGTCTCCTTGAGGGCGAGCTTGATAGCCTCCCGTGGGATAAGTACCGTAAGCTGCGTTAACGTTTTCAGAAAAATTGCCTTGGGTAGAAGGACAATCATTGTAAGAATGAGGACCACCACATGTGTCACAAGAAATAGCAACGGCTTTAGCTTGTTGAAAGTGGTTTGTGGCCATGGCCATGAAATTCTTGTTCATCTCAGCGAGTTGTCGAGAAATTTCAGTCATTTCAGGATTAGAGGTAGTAGAAGAAACATTGACTCTCGAGTTAGATCTTGAGGATGCGGATGAATCCCAATTCTTGTGGTGAGTAGTCATGTTTTCAATCAACTCTCGACACTCCTCCGGTCTCCTTTTCATAAAAGTACCACCGGCGGCGGCATTGATCGTGTCACGATCACGAAAAGTGAGACCATTGTAGAAGGTATCAATGAGAGTGACGGGGAGCATATTGTGATTTGGACAGCGGTCGATCAAATCATTGTATCGTTCCCAAGCATCGAAAAGCGATTCATCATTGTCTTGCATGAATCCACTGATTTGGTTACGAAGGCTAGTGACCATGGATGGGGGAAAATAGCGCGACAAAAAGTGTTGAGTCATGTCATTCCACGTATGAATAGAATTCTTAGGAAGACGGTCAAACCATTTTTCGGCATGGTGAGAAAGCGAGTGGGGAAAAATTTGAAGGCGAAGGTCATCCATAGAAACACCGGGGCACTTCATGCTTTGGGTAATGGTAATGAATTTGTCGAGGTGTTTGTTGGCATTATCATCCGGAATTTCGTGAAATGGGTTAGTTTGCACTTGCTGGATCATGTGATGCTTCAACGAAAACTCCTGAGCCGTGACGTGCATTGGCGCAATCGGGCCTCCGCGTCCGTTCATGGTGGGTTGACACAATTCCTCCATTGTCCGTAAATCAGGTAGGAGGACATTGTTGTTGTTGTTGTTGTTATTATTCAAATTGGGTTGAGGTGGGTTGTTATTGTTGTTATTAACACCAGCCATATCTAGATCTTCACGAGTCTCGGGCTCAGAATAGTTCGAAGATCTAGTACGCATACACCTGCAGAAGAAAAATATACACAGAGAATATCTATATAATCTTTTTGGTGCAAACCTTTAGAAAAGAATTGCTTTTTATGATTTTTTAATGTTTTTGTATTTTTGAAGAGTTTTATATTTTTTAGGATTTTTGAAAATTTTTGGAGCAAGGAAAATAACGTTCAAAGAACGGATCCCAAAATTCAATGCGTCTCTCACAAAAAACCGTTAATCCTCACGAAAAGAGCCGGCAGTGGCGCCATTTAATACTTTGCTTTTTGGCTAAGTATAAAATATTATCGTCCGAATCTCTTCGAAATGACTATTGGTTCAAAGTGCGACTCAATCGTCTTTTGGTGAACAAAAGAATGGTTTGGTTTGTTTATCTAATATTAACTAATAGCAAGTAATTAAATGTCGTTGAGTAAAGTTAAAGTGTTTAAGAATTAAACTAAAAGCTATGTAGAAAAACTTTAAGTAAAAACTTTAAAACTTAAAAACATGTTCCATCGCAATATAACAATTCATTTCCATCGGAATACACTAAAATCATGGCCATCGGAATATCACTAGAAAGAGCCATCGGAATAATCAATACAAAGGTCCATCGGAATGTTAAACTTACTATCCATCGGAATGCAACTACAACAAGTCTATCGCAATGTTGATCGTCGGAATGTCCTCTTATCGCAGAATGGTTCAGATCGGAAAAATGCCTATTGCAATGCAGTTCAGATCGGAATGCAGTAAAGTAAATTTGGGCAGCGTTTTGTTTAATCAAGAGCCTTAAGACCCGTCGGAATGTGCGATCGCAATATGCGATCGCAATCCCAGATCGGAATAAGGGGGAATGACCAACCCGATCGTAAAGTAGAATCCTTAAGGATTATTGCGATCAAAATGACGAAACCGTAGGAATGTGCAAAAACCCCAATATTGCGATGGAAGCACTCTTAATCCGAAATTCATGGAAAGTTCAAAACTCAATAAGCAAGTATAATAAGCTATCCTACCCGATCCTAAAACAATTCAAAAAGCTTAAATTTGGTAGCTTTTCAAGACATAAAATCGAACACTTTATGAAGGAAATCTCATCGTAACAAAAACCTTTTAGAAATCCGAAAACCAATAAGCTAGAACTTGTAATAAGCCAATAAGCATTAAGAGCTTACAACTTATACGTGTAGGAGCTTATATAAGCACGAAGGAAATGAACCTTCTAAACATACAACCTCAAATTTAATCACGGATCATTAAGGATTCAGATCAAAGTAAGGTTTCGGATCAAAAATTCAAATAAGCCAAGAAATGTAGAATGAGATTAAGGAACATAAAGCTTAAACTTTTTATTAAATTAACTCAAATACAAAGATTAATGTGCAGCATAAGCAAGGAATATCCTGACAGCTTCCAAATGAGCAACTGGAGCGAATGATTCATCGTAGTCTATGCCTTCTTGTTGACGGTGTCCCTTAACCACAAGACGAGATTTGTTTTTGATGATGGTTTGTTCTTCATCCAGTTTTTTTTCCAGATCCATTTGAAATCTAAAATTGACATTTCATAGGGTCTTTCAACAAGTTCCCAAACATTTAGGCATTCAAACTGATGAATTTCGTCTTGCATTGATTCAATCCACGCATGATCAGTCATGGCTTGTTTGATGTTTGTAGGTACAATTGAACTCACGGTGAGTGCAAACATACACATATCGCCATCGGTGTCGAGTTGTCTGCGTGTTCGAACCGGTTGTGAAGGATTTCTAATGACTTGCTCCAGTGGATGATCACGTGTCTAATGGTGAGTGGATGGATATCGTTGGTAGAATGTATGCATGTTGACAGATCAACATGTTGAGTAGAAGACTCTCCGACTTCACGTACCAGTGTACCGAACGGGTTAATAAATTCTTCTTCATCAGGTTGTGCATTGACTGCTTGATTATTGTTTCCTCCTTCAGCATTGACGGTTGATGATGTTGGTTGTATGACAATTTCTTGAGTTTGTTGAGTATCGGATGGAATTTTCTCTTGAGCAATGGTTGCGGAAGTAGATGCAGTTGTGTCTTGTTGATTTTGTTCGGGTGCATCAGCAGCATTGACAGTGGAAGGCTTTGACACAACATGATTGTTTCCATAGTAATATTCATCAAACATTGGATCATATAAATCAACCAACTCATTCATTTGTGTCGTATCCGTCGAGTCTGCTGTAGGTGTACTTTGTTGACATTCTTGCACGGGACGTACGCTGTTTTGTGTAGGTGCCATTGCTGGACATTGAGGAGCGAGAATAGAGCTGTTGTGATCAAGTACCATATGTGGTAATTCGTCAAAGTTCACATGAATTGTTTCGAGAATAATCTTTGTTCGCTTGTTATAGACCCAATATCCTTTCGACAATGTAGCATACCCCACAAAAATACATGCATCACCTTTTTCTTTCATCTTGTCGAGATTCTCACCGTCTTTGAGAATGTAGCATAAAGATCCAAATACGTGAAAGACGTTGACAATAGGTTTCCTGTCATTGATGATGTGGTAAGGTGTCTTTTCATGTCTCGGGATGATGAGAGAACGATTTTGAGTATAACAGGCAGTTGCAATTGCTTCAGCCCAGAAGAATAGTGGTAATTTTGAAGCAGAAGGCATTGTTCGAGCTGCCTCAACCAAAGTGCGGTTCCGTATTTCGACGACATCGTTTTGTTTAGGAGTTCGAGCAATAGACGTTTGATGTTCGATGCCTTCTTCTTGAAAGTAAGACTGCAAGTTCTTGTTCAAAAATTCAGTACCCCTATCCGTTCTTACGGTTAAGACTTGAGCTTGAAGATTGCGTTGTATCATCTTGAGAAAGTTTTTAAGAACCTCTGGTGTTTCGTCTTTGGACCTTAAGAAGAAAGTACATGTGTATCTAGAGTAATCATCAACAATCACGAGAATATACTTTTTCCCGTTAATACTCTCTACACGCATGGGACCACATAAATCCATGTGTAGAAGTTCCAATCGTCCATTTGAGCTAGGGGTAGTCTTTGTTTTGAAAGACTTCCGTTTTGCTTTCCCCAACTCACAAGAAGAACAAAGATGGTCTTTGACGAATTTTAACTTAGGAAGACCAGTCACAATATCATTCTTCGAAATCAAGTTGATGGTGTCAAAGTTGAGGTGTGACAATCGTTGATGCCATAACCATGCTTGAGAGGATGAAGCTTTAGCCATTAATCAAATTGGATTTGTTGAAGATGTGTCTTGAAGAGTTACTGTGTAGAGATCAGAACCACGAGAGCCTGTAAGAAGGTCATTCCCATCGTAGTCTCTAACATAGCAAGTAGATTTCCGAAAAGCCACTTCCAAATCCGCATCACAAAATTGACCAAAGGAGAATAAATTGTGATTCAGTCCTTCGACGTAATAAACCCGTTTTATAGTGAGATTTCGTTGAACCAAATCGCCATCCAAGTATCGGTGCAAACTGATCATTTCCAAACCGCACCGTACCCAGAAACTACTCCACGAAGTTAATGAGAAGCTTGAGATTTCCCGTCATGTGCTTTGTGCACCCGGAGTCCATTATGAATAGGATGATTTCGACGAACTGTAGAAGAATTATAAGACAATGTAGCATTTGACAAATGGGAGCCCTTGATAGAAACGAGTTCCAAAATAGTAGTGGGCCTAGATGCAAAGTCTACAGGCAAGCTGATATTCCTAGACACAATCACTAAAGTGGTTAACTTAGGTACCCATTTGTATTCGGGTGGTGTAAATCTTGAATACCCCCGTGTACATGTCCTAATCATGTTCTCATATAGCTTCTTTAATTTGTTTTGTTTACGCAGAGTAGTGGAGTTTAACGCACTTAGTTTCTTAAGTGGTTGATCAGTGGTTTGGTTCAAAGTTCTTGTGGGTTCTCTAGTACTAGTGGGCACAAGAATAGGCTTCCTAGTTCTAGTATTCACGCCATTATGATTAAGAGCACAAGCATCATGATTGAAAGTACGAACATATTTTCCACATTCAACACAAACAAATTCAACATTCGAGGTCTTAGCATTTAAACTGTCATTACATGCTGTTACAAACGTTTTATTCTTATAAAACTTAAAATTCCTACGATGGTCTTCTACTTCCAACTTCTTTCCTTGACTATTGTTAGGCATGACCTTATCTTGCATTCTAGTGCTCTTAAGTTATGGTCCGCTAACGCTAGTAGTAGGGATTACTCCTATAGAAGAAGACACACGTTGATTAGTTTTCTTAATATTCTGAAGTAACCGCGATGTTCCAGTTTGAGTGGGCTTAGTGTTCATCTTATACATTCTAAGTGCTATCACATTTGTACTCTTATCATTTCCTATATTAGGCAAAGTCTGTGGGGATTGTCCCAAAATAGATGATTTAGGGATTTAACCGCATTTGGTTGACGAACGGCGGATGGTTTACCCAAAACAGACTTTCCTTTCATTTTCGCAATAAGTTTCTGTAACTCACTAATGGCTATGTTCCTTTCTTTTAGCTGAGCTTTCAAATCATTTATTTCAAAATCTTTTTCATTTAAAGTACGAAACGAAGATGCTGCCATTTCGCGACATTTTTGATGATTGTGAGATTGATCCTCACTTTGTGAAGCAAGTTCAAGGGTGTGAAAACTTTTCTCAAGATTAAAAAATCTTTTCTCAAGTTCTTTGTATGACTCAACCTTTTTTGAAAGCTCAACCTTTTTTGAAAGCTCAACCTCAAGATTGTGACATTTATCAACAACTAAAACATTCAGATGATCTATACAATAGAATTCCCGCGATAGTCGATCAATTTCGTTAGATAGATGGGTTTCTTGTGTCTTTAATTTAGTTTGAAGAAAATCAATTTCATCTTCAAGAGATTTGACATATCCTAAATCAGTTGTCATTTCTTCAGTGAGAGCATTATAAAACATTTCCACATTGTTTGAAAGGTCATCGATGGTTGGGACAATACATTGTTAAATGACGACTTCTACTTGTGGGTGAGGTTTAATATTCCAAACGGTATCTCAAGAAACTTTTTCATAATCGACAACACCTTTGTATAAATTTAAAACCCCTTGTTTTATAAACTCAAATTGCTGAACACTTTTACATTTTTCATCCCATTTACGCTTTTCATCCAAAATTCGCTTTTCTAACAAAATTGACTGCTTTTTGAAACCCCTTTTTGAAGAACTTTTCGTTTCCGTGTGATTATCCGTTGGTGGAATATTTGGAAAATAGTCTTGTTCATATGAACGCTCTTTTTGAGGGACAAAGTTAATGACATGTTTCTCATTCCATGCGGTATAATCATAAGGTGCGATGAAGTAATTTAGGTTGGATTGACGTTCTGCGTCACGACGAAGGATTTCTTCGGAGTTGGGGGAAAGCATAAGGGCAAGATTATCATTATAGAAACCGATATCATAAAGACCAGGCTTGATTGTTTGAACGTTCTTGAGATATTCAGGCTTAACAAAACTCGTTTTCATATTTCTATTGAGCATATTCATAGTTTAAATAGACTGACCCGTTTTGTAAACAATGTTGTTTAACGTGTCGACTCTCTTTTCCAAAGCAAGAATATTGGAAATTCACTTTATGTGACGACATTTAAGAATTCCCATTAGTTATCATAGTCACACACGCAGGGACTAGATTAGGTAACTTTGTATAGTTTATCGTGTGGGACTATAAATACCCCTGCTAGGCTTCCAAGGAGGGGTTGTTGCTTGTGTCATTTTATCATTTTATTCAATTTATCTTATTTCACACACAACCACTTTCTCTCTCTAACTCAACAATGGCAGCCACCTTTTACCACCATGTTAGACCACCGGATCTAACAAAATAGCAAACCTACATTTGGCATCAGAGCCTCGGTTCCAATCCTTGGATAGTCGTGTTTTTTTGTTATCGATTTTGGTGGTCAAAATTTTTTATTTGGTCAGATCTGATTTTTTTTTTAACTTTTGTCACGATTGTTCATGTTTCTGTCCTGTTGGCTCTACTGGATGTAGATCTTGCAGCCTGTCAGGAATGGTGAATGACTTCTGTAATCACAAGTCAATCCACAGAGAGACTCTATACACAATATGAATGCAGAATACAAATATAATAAAGAAGAACAGAATAACTATAAAGACTTGATCCTTTCTAAGGATTTCTAATATTGATAATCACTAGAACTACGTTTGGTGAAGGTGTGTCTAACCCTTCTGCCTAAGGTTCCTTTTATACTACAAGGAAACCCTAATACAGCATTAAACAAAACGTGTAAAACTGATATGCATATCCTTTCCTAACATATCTCATGCATATCCTAACAGAATAATAAACAAATAATAAAGTTTGACTTTGACCAGGACCAGGAGCACGACTTGCTCCTACTACTACTAGGACCAGGAGGAACTACATACCTCCTAGTCTACCTATTACATTTAACTATTACAATGGTCCTAACAATCCTCCCCTAAACTTGAATTTGACCTGTTGAGTTCAAGTTTCCTGTAAAACGTGCAAGAAAGCCCGAGGATTGAAGCAAAGCAGCATCAACAAGATAAGAGTCAGAAGAACTGCCGCAACATGAAACACTAGAAGCTTCTTCAAAGCTTGGAACAAATCAGCATCGTGTTGAATCTTTTCAGCAACATGAGCAGATTTGATGAGCCTTTACCAAGTAGCTGCTCGCTCTTGGGCTAGCCAGTCTTTCTGGTGGAAGAAGCATCACCCTGGGAGACTAGAACCCAGCCCAACTCTTAGAACGTGAATCAATGGTGAGTGGGGGTACCCTGATGATTTTAGGCAAACCATCACAGCCGTCAACAGATTTGATATGTCTTTGCCAGAAGCCGTACCCCTCTGGACTCGCCAACTCTCAGCAATGAAGCATCGGTGAGTTGAAAACCCTATAGCTTTAAGCAAGCTATTACAGCTATCAACGGATTTGATAAAATCTTTACCAAGAGCCGTACCCCCTTGGATTATCCACTTTTTAGTCTAGGACCATGGCAAGTGAAAACCATCCAGTTTTGGGTAACCTGGCAACCATCAACGGATTTGAGAATCGCACCAGGAGCCGTACCCTCAAGGTGAATCAACTCTTTCTTGTCGATTAGACATGGTGAGTTGAGGACCATTTGTTGTGAGGGCCAAGTCCAACACCAGGTGAAACCAGTAACCAACACAAGCACAATTCAGTAACCAGAACCCTAGTGTAAAGCAGCAAATGGTATGATATTCACAAGTGTAAAATCCATGATGTGGTTAAAGTATAAGCAGATATTATATAAAAAGTATATTTTTTTATATATTTTTTTTTAAAACTAATTTAATTTTTTTTTTTAACTATAAAGAATGAAATTCACCAATCACTTTACATATTGGTGAAAAGTATGATAATATGAACAAATGAGCAAAAACACAAAACAAAAACACTTACAAACCAACCAAATCAGAGACCAGAAGCAGCCTTCTTATCTGCTGTCAAACGAGCCTAAATTCCTTCCACCAACGCAGTTGCCATAGAGGACTCATTCCCTGATGGAGCATTTGAAATTTGCAAGTGACTAGCCAACATAGCCTCCATCGAAGCAATCGTCAAAGGATAATCCACGTCTGTGAGCATGAAAACCATATGACCAGATTCCAACTCCAACATATGCACACCACATCCCGCATACAACTTCCATCGCTGAATAACCCATTGCATCTGATCCTTCCATATACCAGAAACAGGAGCATGAGGAGGTGCATCAAGCATCAACTTAAGATCAGCCCATACTCGCAGACCAGGCCAGGAAGAAACAGCCATGGGATCAAAAGGCATGCCAGAATCCACAAACCCATATAAAGCCATAAGATCTTTACGATCAGCCCAAGACAAAATACCCTGCAAACCCGAAGCTAACCGCACAGACCCATCACTAAGAGTAATTCTATGGTATACCATACCAGGAAGAGTTGTGGAACGCTCAACCGCCCAACCAGTAATATGTCCATTCCCCAAAGGCAAATCAGAATCACTGTCAGAAGCTGCATCAATCAAATTCTCAGGATCACGCTTCTCATAAGGGACCGTCTTGCCACGTCTAACACGTCGAGCTGATTTCTGGCGAAGCGAACGTCGAGGTGTGGAATCACTTGGAGAGGGTTCAACCTTTACCTTTACCTCAGCAGCAGCAGTGGGAGCAGGAGAAGTAGACTCATTAGTTTGCCCACTCAAGGGATCAATAGGAGCTGCAGTAGAAGAAGGAATAGGTTGAGGACCAGGAACTGGTGGTGATGGGGATGGCATATCAGGTGTAGCAGGTGTGGTGGTTGTGGTAGAAAAGGTGGTGGTGGTAGCATGTGTGGTGGTGGTAGCATGTGTGGTGGTGGTGGTAGCAGGACCTGACGAAGAACCCAAAGGAGCAACCAAAGGAGAAGTGGTGGTACCAACTGAAGTAGCAACAAAAACCGATGGAATAGCAGTAGAACCAGGAGCAGGAGCAGATGAAGGACCAGTAGAAATAGCAGGTGAAGAAGTGGTCACCACACGCGGAGTATGACGGTAGATAAATCGTTCCGGAATGGGTTGACTTTGATGCTTGACCATACGTTCATAGAGTGCCTTGAGCTCATAAAAAGTCAAAGCCCGAACCCTGTCCCATTTCCAACCAGCTTGAAAATAAGCAGCCGATTGATACTTCACATATCGCTGCATCTGCTTGCGCTCCTCAGTTCTTGATAAAGGTTGATTCTTACGCTTCTCACGAAGCTATGCAACAAGGGCCAACTGATGCTTGCGCATCAACAACATGGCTCTTGGAATACAGTTATGCTCATCCACATCGTCACCCAAAAGATCAGTGAACTGGGCATAATCCCTGGTAAGAATAGTCAAAACCTGCATCCAGTCACTCTCATTCCAATGCATTGCATCATGCTGAACCTGTTCACGCCTCTACTGTTGAAACGCCTCCGCCGCAACCCTTTCAGCTTCATCAATCTCGGCTTGGATCCGTTGAGCAGCCTCTTCACCTAGCCTATCCTCCTCAAGCTGTCTGCGTGTACGCTTGCGAGGTGGTGAGGGAGCATCAGTCATTGGGGCCTTCCCCTTTGAATCATGGGATGGACCAGCATTGGAACCAGTAGCAGGACCAGAAGCACCATCCATAGGAGTGGAAACACCAGCCGGAGAAGGAACACTGGAAGAGGTCGGAGGAACTGGCAAATCATCATACAATTTATCAGCAAAGGCAGCCTTTGTCAACAATGTCAAACCATCCTCAACACGCTCCGTAACCTCCTCATCAGAATCAGAGTGGATCACATGCTTCTTTCATCGTCTTTGCTGAGTCTCCAAAGCTTTGATGCGATCAGCCAGAGGAAGAACAAACTCCCTAGTAAGTTTCCGGTGTTGATTCAAATCAGCTTCCAAGGAAATAATCCGCTCATGATACCTGTGCATAAGATCAAGTAACGACATAAGTGTAGTAGGCTCCTCCGCCTGCCCACCAAGAGAACTTGGGTCAGGGAAAGCGTCATTGGAGCCCGAAGCAACAGATGGGTCAACATTAGGAGTACTAGCAAGGCTTATCAGAAGAGTGTGGAGCAGGACTAGGAGGTGGAGTCTCCACAAATGGAGACTTTTGTGGTACTGAAGAAGGACCAGCCTTGGAAGGGGCTGGTCTTTCAACCACCACCTCCTCAACCAGCTCCTCCTCAACCACATGAGAAGCACCACCAGTAGGAGCCTCCTCCTCCATAGGGTCATCATCAAGCACAACAACATTAGGAGGACCCCGAGCCAGCCCCAACATGGCCTCAGTAAGGGGCCTCCACTCCCCGATAAACCCATGGACCATATTATAATACACTTTTGCAGTAAGCTTAGACGGTACATGTTCAGTCCTATCACGAGGAATGCAAACTAGAATTTGTTGTAAAAACCTAGGATACATAAGAAACTTCTTTCTAGAACCAGCATTAGATAAATTACTAACCAAACCCCTCAAACAGATAATGAGAGAAATTAAAAACTCTACCCTGAGCCAAGCAAATGAGACCAGTAGCCAAAGGAGTAGGGAAAGCATCCCAACTCCCAGACTTGGGACTTAAGCAATGAATCAGAAAATGCACCAAAAGCTTCTATTGGGGGGAAAACCTATTTTTCTGAAAGTTAAACTTCCCCCCATGATTGTACCCTATAGCAGCCATCCCCTCCAATACCTTCTAATTGGGGATGGACTCAACACCACCCTCATCTTGAAGATGAAGGGAAGATCGAATAGAAGCCTCAGTCACCACATATGAACGTCCATCTATGGTAGCATGGAGTTCACGTGGACGACCAACCACGACCACAAGACGAGTAGATGCCCAAAACTGACGAATGACACTATCATAAATAGTGGGACATATAGTAAAAACATACCGTAGGTTTGAAGCCTTAATGAAATCCAGAATGTCAGTAAAATCATCACGATGAGGACCATCGCCTAGAAAGGCGACCTTGTTGTGAGCAGGTTGGTATACCAGGGCAGCCATGGATCTTGATTAATTGAATGGAGGAGGATTTTGGTTAGGGTTGAGAGAGTAGGATCGGTTTTGTGTGTGTGATGAATGGAATGATTGATTCAAGGGGGTTAAATTGACCATAAATAAGGAAAGTAGTAACTGTTCATTGAACCCTATTAATGGGGGGTTGCCCTTTCAAATTACACATTATTACTTAGTAACCACTTGCCCCTTTTAACATAATTCCCAAATTCCAATTTACCAAAGTTAATTAATAATGTAAATACCAGAATTGGAAGCGTTGACTAAAAGTCAGAGCACACAATGGTCAGACCAGAAGCAAAATGTGGTCAACAAAGGACAATAAGAATGAATAGTGTCCCAGACCAGTACCAAAAGCCAAGCACCACTTGACAAAGAAGGATTTTGAACCACCAGAAGCCAACCAATTATGACTAGAAGCTGACCAATGAGGACCAGAAGCCAGTCATGACAGAATATAACCATCAGAAGTAAGCAAAATCCTCCACCAGGAGTAACACACACCACCAGAACCAATGTAATATGTTGTTAAAATCTACCAATACGTTAGTCTGTCCAAAGAATATGTACACAAAGCCTCCCCTTAGGCTTAGCCTCCCCTCAATCCTGGACCTCAAGGATTGACCATCCCAATGTGAACCACCAAGTGGTTAAACCGAGGACCATTAAAGGCTTTTGTCAACAAATCAGCAACATTATCATCTGTATGAACTTTAAGAACCTGTATCAACTTCTTCTCATTGGCATCCCGTATAAAGTGGTGCCTAATTTCAATATGCTTTGTTCGCTGATGAAAAACAGGATTCTTCACAATGCAGATAGTGCTTTGATTGTCAATAAAAATTTTGGTGTTCATAAAATTGAAACCATAATCCAACATCTGATTTTGGATCCACAAAACCTGTCCACAACAACTAGCAGCAGCAACGTATTCAGCTTCTGTTGAAGAAGTAGCTACTATTGTCTGTTTCTTGCATTGCCATGAAATAAGTTGACGACCCAAAAATTGACAACCACCAGTAGTAGACTTTCTGTCATTATTAGCACCTGCATAGTCACTATCACTATATGCTTCTAGAACAAAAGGTGATTCTCTAGGATACCATAAGCCCAGTTTAGGTTGAGCCTTAATATACTTGAAAACCTTCTTCACTGCATTTAATTTCGAAACCGTTAGAGTCACCTGGTGTCTAGAACAAGCACTTACTGCAAACATGATATCCGGACGTGATGCAGTCAAATACATGAGGGAGCCAATCATAGACCTGTACATGTGAACATTGACCGGGGGGTCTGGCTCATTCTTAAGTTTGACTTTAGCAACTTTATAAGGAGTTGCTGCTGGTCTAAGAGGATCCATGTCAAACTTCTGAAGGATCTCATGAACATATTTATCTTGACTGATGAAAATCCCATCCGATTGTTGCTTGACCTGAAGACCAAGGAAGAACGAAAGCTCTCCCATCGCACTCATCTGAAATTCGCCTTTCATCAAGTGTTCAAACTCATCACACCATTCCTTCCTAGTAGAACCAAAGATAATGTCGTCCACATAAACCTGAACAAGGATAATGTCCTTGGTATTCCTCCTAAGAAATAGTGTTTTGTCAATAGTACCCCTTCTATAGCCATTCTTTAACAAGAAAGTTGAAAGACGCTCATACCAAGCTCTAGGAGCCTGATGTAATCCATAAAGAGCCTTGACCACCTTGTAAACTTTCTTGGGATGAAGTGGATCTACAAATCCCTTAGGTTGAGTGACATACACCTCCTCATCAATTTTGCCATAGATAAATGCACTCTTGACATCCATCTGAAACACCGTAAAGCCCACATACGAAGCAAAAGCCAAAAACAGACGAATGGCCTCAATCCTTGCAACCGGAGCAAAAACTTCAGTGTAGTCAATGCCCTCAATTTGAGTGTGGCCCTGTGCGACAAGCCTAGCTTTATTTCTTACGACAATTCCCCGTGCATCCTTCTTGTTCTTGAGAATCCATTTGGTATTGATTGCAGTCTTTCCATCTGGTAAGTCAACCAGAACCCAAACATTCTGAAACAAGAATTGCTGCATTTCCTCCTGCATAGCCTCCACCCAACTTTGATCCTCAAGAGCATGAGAAACTGACCTAGGTTCCACCTGTGAAAGAAAACAAGCAAACAAACAGTGTTGAAAGTCCGTATGATTATTACGCTTTTGATATTCAATATAGCTCACAATAGCATGATGATCAGACGAGGCCTTCTTCTGCATTCTGCGTGTCTTGACAGTAGAACCAGGATCTCCAATGATTTGAGTGGTAGGATGATCTTTGTGTGATTGCAAGACTGGATTGGAAGAGACCTCCACTTCTGGTGCCAAGTTATTAAGATCACCAACAAAGTCAGCATCATATGAAGCAGTGTTGAAAATCCCATCTACTGGTTGTTTATGAATATCATCCAGCTTGGTAGAAGACTTCTTTTGATGGTTCCCCAAATCAGAAGGACTGGAGAAACGAGTATTTGAAGCAGACTCACTAGCTGGAGTACCAATAGGTGATAAACTGACACTAGGAGCAGAAGTTGGGGTACCAGGAGCAGCATTGTCAGTCGGCGTATTCAAGGGGAACTCAAAACCACCCTGAGCAGCTGCTGTAGTAGCTTCTTGTTGTTGTTTGAGTAAAGTGTCAAGAGCTACTTGGGAATCCGGGACATCCAATGGAGTTGCATCACTAGAAGGAGTAGGAGAGACGGTGGTGGAGTAGGATGGAACCACAAAAATATCATCCTCGTCATCTGAATCAGAAAGACTAGAAGGAACACCTGTACTTGAAGTTGCAAACACTTGTGGACCTGCATCATGGTTAGTTTTGAAACGAAAATATCCTAACGAATCACTAAGATAATCAAGATCAAAATACCATTCAGAACCCTTGCCTTGGATGTTTGACTTCTCTTCAAAATACCTGAGATTTATAGTTTCAATGATCCGTTTGGCTTGGAGATTGTAGACACGATAAGTCCGAGAGTGAGCTGAATATCCCACAATGTATCCTTCATCTGCCTTGCCATCAAACTTCCCCAAATAGTCACTAGTATTCAGGATGGTGACTGGACACCCAAAAGGCTTCAAATGAGCAATATTTGGAACTTTGCCCGTTAGAAGCTCATAAGGAGTCTTCTTATGAGGATTGGTAATAGAAACCCTATTCAAAACATAACTTGTAGTATTAACGGCTTCTGTCCAGAACATGGTTGGAAGCTTAGAATCGACAAGCATTGTTCTTGCTGCTTCTATTAGTGTCCTGTTCTTTCTCTCTGCCACACCATTCTGTTGAGGAGTTCTTGCTGCACTATAATCTCTTTTGATGCCCTTAGCATTACAAAGTGCTATGAGGTCTTTATTTTTGAACTCGGTTCCATTATCACAACGAATACCTTTAACTTTCTTGGACAACTGGTTCTCTATAAGGATAAGAAAATCTCTAAGAATGGAGTAGGTCTCACTCTTGGCAGCCATGAAGAACACCCACGTAAACCTGCTATATCCATCAGTTACCACCAGACAGAATTGTTTGTGGTTAATGCTCCTAATGGAAGTAGGACCAAATAAATCCATGTGTAGTAGCTGCAATGGTTCAGTAATAAGACTAAGAGCAGTAATGGCCTTGAAGGATGCTTTGTGCTGTTTGCCTTTGCTGCAAGCAATACAATTTATATCATTTCTAAATGACTTGGGAGGTAAACCAGAGACCAGATTCAAATTTGCAAGTTTGTGAATGGTCTTGAAGTTCACATGCCCCATCCTTCTGTGCCATTAAGTGGCTTCATCTTCTGAGGCTTTAGCAACCAGACATGCTAGTTGACCAGTAGGGTGGACTTCATTCAGCTTGATGCTATATAGATTGTGTCTTCTAGGGATTCTGAGCAGAACCTGTGAGTCATCCGGAAGCTGAAAGTCTTTAGAGAGCACAAGTGCATCAGTATCCGTGAAGAGAACAAACTGCTTCTTGTCACAAATCTGAGAGACAGATATCAAGTTGAAGTGTTGAAGTGCTTCCACATAGTAGACCTGCTCAAAATTTAGATTAGGCGTCTTAATCGTTCCTTTGCCAGTGATCCTGCCTTCTCCTCCACCAAAATAGAGCTTGCCGCCTTGAAATGGTACAAAGTTAGAGAGAAGACTTTTATTTCCTGTCATGCTCCTGGAGCAACCACTATCAACAATGCCTAGACTAGGATCTTGGTATGGAGTAACCTACAACAACAAGATAATAAAAATGCAAAAGTTAGTGTCTTAAGGGGACCCAAACCTGTTCAGGTTTGAGCCTGCCTTGTGGATCTTTAGTAGAGTGCCAAGAAGATTGATGAGATCCATCGTTGTTCCTTGGTTGCCTATGCATCATATGGGTATTATTATTTGACCAAGAACAACCTGCTGAGGTCTTAACAGCAGTTCCCAAACTTCCCAAACCAAAATACGTGTGGTCCAAATTATGTGGATAAATTGGATTAAAATTTTGAAAATAATTACTGGTGGTTTGTAATCCAATGTTTCTCCAATGATCAGAAGCTAAAGGAGAGGACCTTCTAGAAGAAGAAAAAGATTGAGCACTAGGATTGAGTCTTCTAGAAGTATATGGGGCAGCTCCTGGTGGACCAGGAGCAGGAAATGCATGATTAACAGATGCATGTGTGTCATAAAAATCACAATCTTTAATTAAATGAAATGCACTTCCACAAACAAAACATGTTTTAATAGACCTTTTATTAGAATGATATTGTTTCATACTGCCAACATTATTACACACAATTCTAGGAGAAACATTCTTCCTAGGACTCAATAAACTAGGACCAGACACACTTGACTTAACATCAACTCTTTCTTCACACATCCTAGCACCTGTAGCAGCATGATCATTCAACTTGGAACTTGTAGGTCTTGACTCTTCACTTGAACCACTAGATGCAGAGTCACTGGCTTTGTCACTGAAAGTACACGAGACAAAGTCATTAGAATTAGTAGAACTTGTTGGGGACTCATGCATCTGTGATCCATCCAAGTCATTATGCCATGAAGTGGGCATAAAAGTTTCAGTAAGAGGAGGAGGGACAGCATGCATTTCTGCTGCTGGTTTAAACCTATTGTAACTAGGTTTTCCCTCTTCCTCTTTGTCGGCATCAAAGACACTCGAAAAAGATAAATCAAACACATCTTTTGAATCAATATATTTTTCAAATCCTAAACCTCTTATAGTTCAACCAGACATGCTACTATCAATTAATTTTGAAAGATTTTTAGGTGCCTTTTGCCATTTTTTAAATCTCAACATTGTAGCATCTAATTTTTCTTGCATCTCCTGTTTTTCTTTGATACTGGCATCTCTTACTTTTTCTGTATATCTAAGCATATTAGTTGTGTTTTCTAAATCGATGCTTAGAATCCAGATTTTATCCTCATACTCACGTTGAGTATCTTGTAGCCACCTCTTTTGTTGTTCCAATGTGTTTAATGAAGCCTTATAGGCTTGAACCTCTAAAAAGTACTTATCATTTTGATCATTTACTTCATTAAATTGGGACAACAACTCTGAGTATTTATCATGACAACCAAGAGGAAAATGTTATACCTGAGGTGAGATGCCCATAAGAGCAAACTCGTCTGCTTCTTCTGCATCAGAGAGATTCCCAGCAATCATTGCAAACACGTCAGTCGAGGACTCAGCTGATTCCAGAGTAGAAGCCTGATGATCATTCCAGTTGACCATAGAGTCAACAGATACCAATGCCTTCTTGTCATCTTTTATCTCCTGAACCTTAAAGGCTGAGTACCTGCTCTTCTCCTGGTCATTCTTGCTAGGGCACTCCCTTGCAAAGTGACCTTGTTGTTGGCAGTTATAGCATCAAACCTTGCTTCTGTCGAATCTTGCTGGCTCCCGAGGGTTGTAATTGAATTTTCGACCTGCTTTCTTCTCAAACTTGTGAACCCTCGGAGTGAGCATGGCCATCTGCCATTTAAGATCCATTTCATCCAGGTCAAGTTTATCGACCTGTTTGAAGTCATCAAAAGCAAGTTGTTGTTGAGCATCAACATCAGCCACAAAAGAATGAAGAACGGCTTCTACCATACTACCAGACTTGGCAGTAGGATCAGGAGCAGAAGTATGCTGAAAAGTATGTTGAGAGGACACAGTATTGCTTGGGCTACTAGCATATGACATGGGACTGGATGCCATAGAACTCACATAGGCAGAATTAGCAGGAGTGGGAAAAGAGTCACTTGAATATCCTCTCACATGAGGTTCAAAAGTTCTGAGCTTATGAAATAGATCATCAAAGTTGAGATAGTCAAGCCCACCTTTGGCTTTGAGAGAGATCACCACCTGATTCTATGAGTATGGTAAGGCTTTAAGAAACCTTGCATTAATATCACCATCATCAGGCTTTGAACGAAGTTGATTCAATTGGCTCAATATCTTCTGAAACCTGTCATACCCTTGATGTAAACCTTCAGTTTCTAAGATTTTGAATTCTGTGAATTCATCTCTCAGCATGGATCTTCGCATTTTCTTTGACTCCTCATTCCCACCAAACCTTGCTTTTATACCATTCCAGATCTCTCTGGCATCATCCAAATGGTAGAAGTCACCCATGTGATCATTAGGAAGAGATTGAAGCAAAATTGTTTTTGCTTTGACCTCCTTCTGAATAGCTATGATTTCTTCATGAGATTTAGGGTCAAGAAGAGTAATATTACCATTCTTGTCTCTTCCAGTTAGCTTCCTGCTGTTTCCATTCAGAATAATCTTCCAAAGATCTTGATCAGTATTAGTGATCCACCATTCCATCTTCATTGCCCAACTATCATATTCATCCTTTTTCAGAAGAGGGAATTTACCATTCGTGTTGGAAACCGTAGCAACGATCTGCTGAGGTTGCACAATTTTAGGAGTGTTGTCTTCTCCTGTTTGAGTAGAAGTTGAGGCAGACATGATAAAACAAAAATGTCAGAAATAAGAAAAGTTGATTCTTCTTATATAGAGACCCTCCCAGGCTCTGATACCACTTGTTGGGTCTACTGGATGTAGATCTTGCAGCCTGTCAGGAACGGTGAATGACTTCTGTAATCACAAGTCAATCCACAGAGAGACTCTATACACAATATGAATGCAGAATACAAATATAATAAAGAAGAACAGAATAACTATAAAGACTTGATCCTTTCTAAGGATTTCTAATATTGATAATCACTAGAACTACGTTTGGTGAAGGTGTGTCTAACCCTTCTGCCTAAGGTTCCTTTTATACTACAAGGAAACCCTAATACAGCATTAAACAAAACGTGTAAAACTGATATGCATATCCTTTCCTAACATATCTCATGCATATCCTAACAGAATAATAAACAAATAATAAAGTTTGACTTTGACCAGGACCAGGAGCACGACTTGCTCCTACTACTACTAGGACCAGGAGGAACTACATACCTCCTAGTCTACCTATTACATTTAACTATTACAATGGTCCTAACATGTCCTTAGGTCATGTTCGTCATGTTCATCTGTCCATGGTCTCAACATCTCTGTCCCAAATCTGGTGTTCATGGGTCTCAGTCCAAAGGTCAAATCTGGTCAAAAGTCTACGGTGTCCATTTTTTTTAAGAATTTAGGGTTTCTTAATTTTTTTTTCATGAAGGTGAGAAAAACCCAGAAATACCAGATCCAAAAACTAGATCCACAAAACTAAGATCCTGGAAAAACGGAAAATTACCAAAGTTTATTCCGGATAGACAGTTTATTCCGGATAGACTATTTATTCCGGATAGACCATTTTATTCCAAATAGACTGTTTATTCCGGATAGACAGTTTATTCCGGATAGACAGTTTATTCCGGATAGACAGTTTATTCCGGATAGACAGTTTATTCCAGATAGACCATTTATTCCGGATAGATTGTTTATTCCGGATAGACCGTTTATTTCAGATAGACCGTTTATTCCGGATAGACCATTTATTCCGGATAGACCATTTATTCTGGATAGACTGTTTATTCCAGATAGACCACTTATTCCGGATAAAACAAATCATCTCACCAACCTTTTACTCCCCAACACCATGATCTAAACCTATATCCCATCGTCACCTAATCCCCATCATACCTAGACTCACACAAAAACAGAAAACCGAAAGATCTCAGTTATATATTTTTTCGTGTATAATGCCATTGCATGTAAAGATCTTTTATAGATCTATTCACGAAAATCATAATCATCATAGATCATTGTAGGATTTAATCCATTCACTATTTGAAAATCTAGATTGGCTAATAACAATGATGTTACCACCAATCTATGTTTCGTTTGATTAAATCACATCACAAAACCAACATGAATTAGAGTTATGTCATTAATATTTGAATATGAAGAAAGGATTTATAACAAATCTGTTAAAATCCAATCTTTATTTCGATTTCATAACCATACTTACCCGAGACCCCCACAAATGGGACCTTCATGTCACGTCTTCGTGGTGTTTCTGGTGCATATTTCTTGAAGTTGCTTCGGTGGGTACTATTAATGACTGGTTCATATCATTATGATTTCGATGGTACTAGTAATGACTGGAATGAGATCAGGGATTGGTTTAGAAGATGAAGATTGGTATTAGATGAGATGATTTTAAGATTGAGTTTTAGTGTAACAGATTAGATTGAAGATGAGATTGATTTGTTATGGCTGTTTTTTATTAGAAGAAAGAGATGGGGATGGAGATTTGTGAGAGGCGGATGTTTCTAGGAGAAGATAGTGAGAGACGGAGGAATGTTAGATGAGATTTGGGAGAGGATTAAAGTAGAGGCTGAAGGAAATAGGGTTAGGAGTGAGGATTATTAGGGTTATTGTCTTTTATACTACCCTAATTTTTTAGGTACTGTGTTGGACCAGTTGTGAAAGAGTGATGATGGGCCAGAATTTCCTTTATGCAATAGACGAGTATCTTATGTAATCTTTTGGGCCATCGTAGTTACAAAGTTAATGACCAAATAAAGTTTGTCTTAATGGGTCATAAAAGGCCACGTGATATGATTCAAAATGTGACGGGTCTGAAAATGTCCACATTAACGAAAATAATGGTGTTAATTTGGGGTAATTTGGCTTAATGGTGTTATCCGATTTAAACGTGACAAAGTGACGAGACTACGTGACAAAATCATTTGACGAGACCGAAGAAAAAATGGGCGATTTTTTTGTGACTACAGATTTTTTTGGATCGGGTATTAATTATTTGAAGATGAAGACGGATTTTTTTAAGGCGTGTACTTATTTTATCTTTCAAAGATAACTTGCTCGTGCTTAATCTTCGAATGATGACTTGTTTATCTAGTTTCCGGGTTCGGGGTGGTTGGTTGATGACTCGGATAACTATCACTTAAAGGGGCTACATTGTTGTACTCAGTGTCACGCGCTTAGTCGACGTGGATAATTTCAAGAGGTTTTGTGCTTATAGAATTCTTCAGTGATGCATTGAGTACTTAGATATTTCTCCACCGTTCCTCATTCAACAATTGTGCAAGCTTAAGTCACAAGATCGAAGGATTCTTATTCAGTTTCATGTTTGATATATCCGGTTCATTCTATCAGCGGTTACTTCAAATTGCTTTCAAGTGGGATGGTAAAGATGGCCATGGAGAGTTTATGAGTAGAGATTTTCGATCAGCAGCTGATTCTCACAAAATAGATAATTCCGCTTATTTATTATTCTCACAAGATTTCAGGTACATGTGCATACGATTTATTGCTGGTTCCGAGTTTCGAAACCATCAAGGGGGAAGAAGAAGACACATTGAATGCACAACGAGTACACGCGATGAACTTCATACCTTCTTTTGATTTGAAGACATTCTGGGATAACATTTTTCATAGCCGCAGAGAAAATCAGTGTTTTAACTCGTGGCGTTATCAATCTCTAAACGGTACACTACTTATTCGATGTTCAATTGTTTTGATGTTGCAATTATTCATCATCATTATCCTATATGGAGAGATATGCACTTCCGGGACTTAATTGACTCTGGTGCATCTCCGGAAGAAGATATGTGCATTTCCTGGACTTAATTGACTCTGGTGTTACGATGTCAACTTCATGAATGGGATAAAGTGTCCACTTCAGTATTTGAGCTTCATACTTGGGATTGGTTTATTTTCTTCAACTATGTGGGGGAAGAAATGTCTTGATTCTTTCTAGTATGCATAACTTGAACTCTCAGGGGGAAGAAAAATTCAGAAGAATTATTCAAGCGTGAGAAGAAGTTGTTGATCTACTTGGTGTGCCCCTTACTTTAAATCCCTCATAGCAATATTATCATGTTATATGATAAGGTTTGCTGTTTAAATTTCGCTGTGCGCTTAATCATTCTAAGTTTTTTTGAAAGCTTTGAATTTGCTTACGAGGATTGTCGGTTTAGGGGGAAGCTATTTAAGAGCTTCTACATCAAGAAGATGTGGCATGAATTAGGGGGAAGTTAATTCAGAAGCTTCTCCTTAACCAGAAGTGTATGAGTTACTTAGCTCGTGCTGTTACAGTATTTCTACTACAAGTTACTGCAAAGATGAGTCGTTTTGAAGTGAAGACTTGAAGTCAAAGGCCTCAGAAGACATCATCAGCATTGGACGCTTCGTTGAAGTTTTTTGTTCTATCATTATGTACTTGTTAGGAAAAATATTGTAAGGAATT